>CM047815.1:100574765-101774765 GCA_026214975.1 Gentiana macrophylla | reverse complement strand
TTCTATGGTAATCCTGGAAATACTGAAAATGATTTCATTTCCTCATCTCAGGGATGGAAACCTTGAGTTATCTCAAGATCAAACCACTTCACCAACAGATGGAAATGAACAAAATCAGCATCCAACATCAGAGGATGTTACTACCTCTGATGGGAGAGATGCTAACACTCAGGTTGACTCGAAAGAGGATCTCAATGTAAGACCACCTGTTGAGCTGGTGTATTCTAGAAGAAACATGGATTCTTGTGCACAAAATGATCTTCAAGATTCAGGTAATGATCAGAATGAAGCCATACCAAACCATGAACAACCAGACGACAAGCTTATTGCCTTGAGAAAAAGGAACTAAGACTTACATCAAGTATCCTTTATATAACCTTTCTCAGACATATCAGTCCTTGATCAACAACCTGGACAGTCAACATGTCCCTTGTACCATTCAGGAAGCACTAGAAATCCCTGAATGGAAACAAGATGTTCATGATGAACTAGAGGCTCTCAAGAATAAAATACATGGGAAATCACTTCTCTTCCAAAGAGAAAGAAGATTGTGGGATGCAAATGGATCTTTACATACAAATATAACTCTGATGGATCCATTAACAAACATATGGCAAGGTTGGTAGCCAGAGGTTACACTCAAACCTATGGCATTGATTACCCAGAATCCTTTGCCCCTGTTGCAAAACTGAATACCGTCAGAGTTCTTTTGTCCATTGCTGTGAACTTAGATTGACCCTTATATCAATTGGATGTAAAGAATACTTTCCTAAATGGGGAGCTGAGTGAGGAAGTGTATATGAAGACTCCACCTGGATATGAGAATCCAGTATATGTCTATCTAGTGTGCAAACTCAAAAATGCTCTCTATGGTCTGAAAAAGTCACCTAGGGTATGGTTTGGCGGATTTACGACATCTGTTAAAGCATATGGTTACAAACAATGCCATTCTTCCCACCATGTTCACAAAATTCTCCATGTTAGGGAACAGAGTGGTTCTAATTGTTTATGCGGATGACATAATCATCACTAGTGATGATCGTGATGAAATTCAGAAACTCAAGTCTTTTCTTGCAACAGACTTTGAAGTCAAAGACCTACGGAAATGGAAATACTTTTTGGGAATGGAAATTTTTAGATCCAAAGATGATTCACATCTCTCAAAGGAGATACATCTTTGATCTACAAGAAGGCACATGCATGTCAAACTGTAAACCAGCCTCTTCACCTGTGGTTTTTAATATGAAGTTTGGCAAAGCCACATCAAAGTGTGGATGTTGGGAGATATCAGATGCTGGTTGCGAAGCTCATCTACCTATCTCACACTAGACCAGGCATATGTTTTGTAGAAAAGTTAAGGAGAGAAGAATGAAGAGAAGATTATACTTCTTATTCAAATTATGAGGCAAATGCCAAGTATATGTAGTTACAAAGACAACTAGCTGTTAGGAATAAATGCTAGGCGGCTATTAATGGGTAGTTGAGCACACAACACCATTAATTAGGCAGACTACTAAATAACCACTTATTTAGCTTTATAATATAGCATTAATAAGGGTGATACAAGATTAATTAACAAAAAAGAATGATTAAACATGAATATAAAGTATATGAAATATTATACTAAAGTATACTCCTCCTCAAGCTGGTTTGTAGATGTCCAACATACCAAGCTTGCTGCTGAATTGTTGAAAATGAACCCTAGGTAACCCTTTAGTGAATACATCTGCCACTTGTTGTTTAGTATTGATGTAAGATAGAAATATACTGCCATCCTCTTGCTTTTCTTTGATGAAGTGTCTATCTATTTCAACGTGCTTAGTTCTATCATGTTGTACTGGGTTATTAGAGATCTCAATAGCAGACATTCTGTCACTAAACAGATGGATAGGTCTAGAAAAAGGTATTTGCAATTCCTTCATAACCCTTTGGATCCACAACAGTTCACAAATGCCAAGGGCAATGGCTCTGAATTCTGCTTCTGCTGAACTTCTTGCCACTACTGACTGCTTTTTACTTCTCCAAGATACCATATTCCCAAATAGGTAAATAAACCAACCAGATGTGGATCTCCTATCAGTGACTGACCCTGCCCAATCTGCATCCACATATCCTTCAATTTTAGTAGTTCCCTGATCTCTAAATAGTTTGGCATTCCCTGGACTTCCTCTAAGAAACCTATGTAACCTCATAGGAACATCCGAATGTATCCATTTGGTGGGTGCATGAATTGACTGATTTGACTCATTTGACTGAGACAAAAGAAATGTCAGGTCTTGTATGTGGGATAATAAAAGATAACTAAAAATAAATAATAATAATAATCTAATAAAATCTTCCATGGAAACGTTGTGGGACAACTGGACTCCATGCCGAAAACGTTTCATCTGCGATCACATCATTCCCTCCCGGTTAGAAAGGATTCGTCCTCGAATCAAAAGGATGTCGTAAAAAGCAGCAACAAGTACACAACAGGACGAACCAGCAACGAACACCAATGATATGCCCGGATCAAATACAAGGCGTAAATACGGCTTCAAAGAACTAGAACCTCGAGTTGATGATGAATACCTCACCAAGGAAACCAATGCATAGGAATGTCGTGAGTGCTCAATGCAAATTATTTTCTCTGGGCAAAGAACATAATCATAGGGATTAGAAGCCGGAATAACAGCACAATACACCACAAAAGGATCAATGAAAGTGTGCTTCGGTTTTCCATCAATGTCAATTGGGACAAGAACATCCATAGGCAATATATTGGTTGGATTGGGTATATCGATGGCCCGATTGGCTCTCATGCAGATGATCTTCTTCATGTACCGCAACGAAGACGAAATAGAACTCGAACAAGTGGTCGGTGAAGTAGGACCATCTGTCTCATCTCGCTCGATTTTCTCACCACTAATGCGATATCCTCGAGTCTCGCATCACAACATCACACTCCATTTCATTCGCTAGCTCCACCACACCTCCACTCTCACCATTTTTCAATTCTGGCTCAATATTTTCTGCTTCCACCAAGTTCACATCAGGAATCGCACCCCTATCTATTTCCATGGCCTTAGAATCCCCTATTTGATAATCACATTGTTTCATGGGGATATAGGATTCCAATACATGCTTCTTGCCACCAAAAGAAAAAGAATAAGCGAGTCCGGGACGATTATGACGTACATTATGCAAAGACGACCATGATCTCCCAAATATCAAATGTACATCACTCGGTGGCACCACATCACACGAGACAACAAATTTTTATAACTTCCAATGGACACTGGAACCCGTGCATACCGTGTAACTTTAACCCGATGGTTTTCCACAACAATGTAGTAGGTGATAAAGTCTTTCCGTCCATAAGTTTAAATCCTTAACCACATCTTTACTAATTAAATTTTCCTCTTCATCGTGATCAATGCACAGCTCATATTCATAATCTCCAATAAAACATGATGTGTAAAATAAGTTGTTACCTTGACTACTACGTCTTTCTTTTAACATGTTATGAAGTTGAGCCTTCATATCCTCCATCAGATCATCAAAACATCGCTCAATTTCCAAATTCCGATTCATCAAATCATTCAAATTCCTAAAATAGGCATCAATAGGACACTCCTTTGACATTTTCACGATGGAAATTTACCAAGAAGTAGCACGTGACAAGTATCCAGAATGTCCAATCAAAATTATTCGTAAGATTTTTTTTTGGTTTTGAGAGATGTACTAGAAATCACGGGTGTGATAAAAATCACAAGTAGGTGTGAGTCTCTCGGTAATTTGACTGGTGAATTTTTTTTTTTTTTTAAAACTATGGCCGAATAAGGAAAATATGACAAAATTAAACTAAGACTAATTAGGTCAACAAAAGGTCATTGCTTGAAATTTTCGGATGCAAAGAAAATTGCTAAAAGTCTCCTTTTTTTTTTTTTTTTTTTTTAAATGTGACCACTAAAAGAAAAATAAATAAATTATTTAAAACTAGGTCAAGAAAGCGGCTAGGTTTTGTGATCCAAATATACGGTAAAAATAGGGAATTAAAAGCGGTAGGTGAACTTATGTTTTCTTTTTTGTGGTGACAGGAAGATCGACAATGAAAAGAAAGCTGAGAATTTGAATTTTTTTTTGTTTGAATAATAAGAACAAGAGAACGTAGAAAGAAAAATAAGAACAAGGGATATTTGGATACCGTCAGTGACTGTCTCTGATACCAATTGATGTGATCCGTGATCGAATCAGATCCGAAATTGCCCAAGGACTTGACCGATGGCACAATAATACGACGAGCACCGCGACCGCTTTAGCTAACTCGTAACTAAGAACCTTGGTATGACCTCAACCCTTAGATAACCCGTATCTAAGAACCTGGGTATACGAACGCCACAAGGTCTGCTCAGAACCTTGATAAGTTCCGTTTGGAATCTCCCAAACAACGGCGTTGGAATCCACCAAACACCAACATGAGAAAACTCACCAAAGCTTAAAGCTTAAATATAATATATCAAAATTTGTCTTCCTGGTGATTACAATGACTCTTAATGCCTTTATATAGGCTACAGACTCCATGACAAATTGCTAAGTTAGCAATGTGGGACAAAATAACCATAATTAAAATTAATAACAAAAATAAAATACTATCTAACCAATGTGGGATAATAAAAGATAACTAAAAATAAATAATAATAATAATCTAATAAAATCTTCCATGGAAACGTTGTGGGACAACTGGACTCCATGCCGAAAACGTTTCATCTGCGATCACATCACAAATAGATCAGTCTCCCCACAAGTTTTTGAAACTTCTCTTGATCAACAGGTTCTCCATCCTCATATTTGCCAAATTTGATAGAGTTATCAACTGGTGTGTCTGCTGGTTTGCATCCCAGTAGGCCATAATCAGCAAGAAGGTCCATAGTGTACTTCCTCTGGGTAAGAAGAATTCCTTCTTTACATCTGGAAACTTCTATTCCCAGAAAGTACCTTAACTGGCCAAGGTCCTTTATTTCAAATTCATTTCTCAATGTGTTCTTAAGGGCAACAATGTCACCATTAGAGTTTCCAGTGATGACTATGTCATCCACATACACAATGAGGATAGTAACTCCTCCTTTTCTCTGAGTGTTTATAGAACAAAGTATGGTCATTGTGTCCTTGGGAGTATCCTCCCTTTTTCATGACTTCAGAAAACCTATCAAACCAGGCTCTTGGTGATTGTTTAAGCCCATATAAGGACTTATTCAATCTACAATCCTGGTCAGATTTGGTTAGAAATCCAAGAGGAGGGTGCATGCATACCTCCTCATTCAAATCACCATTTAAGAAAGCATTCTTAACATCCATTTGATGCAATATCCAGTTATTCACAACAACAATAGAGATATTGATCCTTACTGTGTTTAGTCTAGCAACAGGGGCAAAGGTTTCATTGAAATCAATGCCATAAGTTTGTGTATCCCTTGGCCACTAATCTGGCTTTATGCTTGTTGATAGTGCCATCATGGTTGTGTTTGATAGTGAATAACCATCTGCATCCAACAAGCTTTACCCCTTTTGGCTTAGGTACGAAGTCCCATGTGTGGTTGTCCTCTAGAGCCTTGAGCTCTTCCCTTACTGCCTTTTCCCACAGAGGACAACCAAGAGCTTGTTGTATGCTTTTTGGTATAGACACATTATCAATGTTTGCAAGGAAAGATTTGAAAGACTGAGATGTTTTACCATATGAAACAAACCTGTCAATGGGATGTTTGTGCATGCCCTGGTGCTTTTCCTTAAAGCAATAGGTAACTCTTCAGGTGTAGGAGCAGGAGTGTCCTCTGTTTGGTGGTCAACAACAGGTTCCTCATGGGATTGCTCCTCCTCAATAGTAGTATCTTTAGGTTCCTGCAGGTTAGTATCTGGGACAACAGGTTGAGGGGGCAGTTGAATGTCAGGAAGCCTTGTAGACTTTCTTTGTCTAGTGTAGACAATGATCTCTTTTATCAGGCAAAGATGTATCCTTACTGAGCTGATGTGGAGAGGTTTCCAAGACAGTATCAGATTCCACAATGGGTAAGGTAGTGTCATTGTTGAGGAAGCTATACTGATAAAAAACAAAGTTGTTTCCCTTAAAGTAATAAGGCTGATCTTCAAAGAAGGTAACATCATGAGAGATGTAAAACTTGTTGTGATGTGGATCAAAACATTTGAAACCTTTTTGGGAGGCAGAATAACCAACAAAAATAGTTTTGACAGCCCTTGGTTCAAGTTTACCCCTATTCAGAGAGTGAATATGAACAAAGGTTGTACAACCAAAAACCTTTATTGGAATGGAAGCAACAAGTTTGCAGTTAGGATAAACAATAGTAAACACTTCAATAGGTGTTTTAAAATCAAGAATTTTGGATGGCATTCTATTGATTAGGAAAGCTGCAGTAAGGACAACCTCACCCCAATAGGATGCTGGAACATTATAGGAGAAAAGAAGGGTCCTTGTAACTTCCAAGAGGTGTCTATTCTTCCTCTCTGCCACTCCATTTTTTTGGGGAGTATTAGGGCAAGAGGTTTGATGAATGACTCCCCTCTCAGTTAAAAAAGGTCCCGAACAGAGTTTAGATACTCGGTGCCATTATCTGATCTGAGTATCTGAATTCTGGTGTTGAATTGAGTTTCAACCATTTTGTAAAAAGTTTCAAATATTTGACGAACATCAGACTTCTGTTTCATGAGATAAACCCAACTAAGTCTGGTGTGGTCATCAATGAAAGTTACAAACCATTTTTTATGAGTGATGTTGGGGTTTTTAGATGGTCCCCAAACATCAATGTGAATAAGAGAAAAAGGTGAAGATTCTTTGTAAGAAATAGGTTTAAAAGAACTTCTGATATGCTTAGACAGTTCACAAAACTCACCTTTTACATGTTCAACGTTTATACCAGACAGTAAATTAGGGTACCGCCTTTTAAGATAAGCAAAATTAGGATGTCCTAAACGATAATGTAACATCCCTATCATATTACATCTCTAGGAATCCTTGGAAACCTTAAGTCCAGCATCAGCCTTAACATCTTTGCCCTCGATGAGATAGAGTCCCCTCAGTCCTCTCAGCACTGCCAATCTTCTCCAATGACCACATTGCCTGGAACTCACAATAGGTAGGATAAAAATTAGCAACACACTTTCTTTCTTTGCAAAATTGGCTAACAGACAGTAGGTTTTAGGTTAACTTAGGCACATATAGGACTGAGTTAAGAACAAGATTATTAGACAATCTTACAGTCCTTGTACCTTTAACCTTAGAACAAGAGCCATCGGCAATTTTGACAAAGTGGAGATTTTTAGTGGGGTAGTATGTACTAAACAAGGAAAAATCACATGTCACATGACTGAAAGCACCCGAGTCTATGATCCAAGTGTTCTTACCATTTTGGGCTTCTGTGCCAACAAAGGTCTTAGCAGTTTGCTGCATCATTCTGTCAAAGAGTTGATTAAGAGCATCCATTTGTTCTTTAGAGAAGAGACTAGGTTGTTCAGTAGCAAAATAAGCCTGCTTCTGATTATTCCAGTTACCCTCTTTCTCGGTGTTCTGATTCTTTTGCAGATGTGGGGGCTTCCTATGAAGGTTCCAGCATGAGTCTTTGGTGTGACCTTTCTTCTTACAGTTGTCACATTGCAGGTTGCCTTTATGGCCATTTTTCTTGAATGACCCCTTGTGTGTCCCACTCATAAAAGCTGAATCATCAGTCACAACATTTAAGGCTGACAGTTCTCCTTCTAGGGTAGGGCAGCAGACCTCCTGGGGTGGGCAACAGACCTCCCATAACTCCCTTTATGCTTTCCTCTTTTCTTATAGTGGCAAAAGCCTCTTGGATGGATGGTAGAGGAACCTAGGCCAAGACTCTCTCTCTGGTAGCATCATAGGTAGGGTTTAGTCCACTTGGAAAGTCAAAAACCCTTTCCCTATCAATAAGCTTCTGGAAATTTCCAGCATCAGTAGTACACCCCCACTCAATCAATGATAGTGAGTTGGTCATACTATTGCCAGAGTATTTTTAGGGTGTTGAAATACTTGGTGACATCAAGGTTTCCAAGTATATGTAGTTACAAAGACAACTAGGCGGCTATTAATGGGTAGTTGAGCACACAACGCCATTAATTAGGCAGACTACTAACTAACCACTTATTTAGCTTTATAATATAGCATTAATAAGGGTGATACAAGATTAATTAACAAAAAAGAATGATTATACACGAATATAAAGTATATCAAATATTATACTAAACTATATGTTTTGTTGTCAGTCTAGTGGGTCAATTCATGCAAAGCCTTGTGAAGAACATCAACAAGTGGTTTTCAGAACTCTAAGGTACCTGAAGGGGGCACCTGATCAAGGGCTCCTTTTCACAAAGGATGAGAATAGAGAACTGCACATCTACACAGATGCCGACTAGGCAAGTTCTGTGGTAGATAAGAGGTCCACAGCTAGGTATTGCTCTTTTATTTGGGGAAATCTAACCACCTGGAAGAGCAAGAAGCAACCATTGGTAGCCAGAAGTAGTGCTGAGGCTGAGTTAAGAGCACTCTCTTTTGGCATTTGTGAAGGAATCTGGCTAAGGAAAATCCTAGATGAAATACATTCGAACTATGCCTTTTTTTTACGCCAGAACACAACCCCTTACCTCTTTGCAAATTTATTTATAAGGGCTTAAAAAAATGTTTTAGTGGTAACGGCCGGCCGAAATGTGAAAGTATTTTTTGGTAACGAAGCGGTTGGGAATGCTATAGTAAATCATGGGAATGTGACAGTAAATAATTACAATATTTATAATAATCCCGGTGCCACTTTTCATGCATCGCATGAGACAGCGCTCGAGTTGCAGGAAGTCTTGCACTTGCAGGAAGTGGTCTCTAACATTCCCGGTTCACCCGAGTCGTTCCATAGCGTAGAGTCCATCTGCCATAAACATGTCATAGAATCTAGCACAATGACATTGACAGAAATTTTATTAGAGAAAATGTTGAGAACAAAGAGATTCAGATCTTCTTTGTTCCCTCGCAAGATCAACTGGCTGATATCTTCACAAAGGGCGCTTCTATAACTCAGTTCCAGTAGATTACTAGCAAGCTTGGTCGCTCTTCTCTATGCAACCAACTTGAAGAGTGGTGTTGAAATTATGAGCCTAATTAGTTCCTAATCTTGTTTAGTTTAGCTCCTAATTAGTCTAAGGCTGCACTTTCCTGGTTTTAATTTGTTTTTACTGTACAACGTCCATTGGGACACTGTACAGGACCGTTGCTCTGCTTTTCCAGCCGTTTGGCTGCTTTATCTTGGACTCTCTCAATCCTATAAGTAGTATTCTCTTGTAATAAGTCAGGTACATGTTGAATAATGAGAGAACTCTCTTTTTCTCCTATCTTCTTCTCTAAAATTCTACAACTGTTAATGGATGGCTGATCTAAAATTAATTATAGAGCTTATCA
Organism: Gentiana macrophylla; assembly: GCA_026214975.1. Taxonomy (NCBI): domain Eukaryota; kingdom Viridiplantae; phylum Streptophyta; class Magnoliopsida; order Gentianales; family Gentianaceae; genus Gentiana; species Gentiana macrophylla. The sequence continues at coordinate 101,765,311 of CM047815.1, read as the reverse complement.
TATACTCCCTCCATCCCACAATGTAGGGCCTTTTGGCTTTTAAGACTTTTTCCATATTATACGGCCTTGTTACATACCAATTCAATATGAAATGCATTGTTTTTACTTTCACACTAAACAATGCAATATTATAAGCTACTCCTAGAAAACAATACAATATTTTGCCTTGAAATATAAAAAAAATAACTCATTTATGAGGTTTCATAAACCGTGTGAAAAAGCCAAATGGCGCTATATTGCGGAATGGAGGGAGTATCTTACAAACCTGATAGGTAATCTTGAGTCTGACTGACCTTTGATTTTGAAGAAATTCACAGTTCAATTTTTTCTTTTCCATACCATTTAAGCATGCAATCCGTACAACATGTAGGCCTTAAACTAGAGGCTATCGTCTGCTCTAGTAATTGCAGTCAGGTCAGCATTAAGAGCTTAATATCTTCCTAACCACCAACCTAAACAGGATGCTAAGTACACTCAAACAGTTAAGGATTACTCACCCCGTCACGAAATATAAGTCCTTTTGGCTTTTTGGTTTTGTCCCATAATATAAGGCCATCTACAATACCAATGAAGCATTTATTACATTTTTATTCCTCCTACCCGTAATTTATTATCAATTCAACAACGTTTCATTACATTATTACTATTGCATTAATGATAGTCAATGGACATTTTAGATTTTTCTCCTTAAAATTTGTTACATTCTATCACTTTCTTAAACCGTGAAAACTCTAAAATTTGTTATCATTTGGGACGGAGGAACCAATTATAATACTACTGAGTAACAAATGGTACACTAATACACTTAAATATAACCTGATTTTCTACATGTTTGTTTTCTGAGTCAAATATGCATAAGACCTAGTCGCGCGAGATTGCAGCATTTATTTTCCAAAGACTGGTTCTCACCTATATAATGTGTTAAACTCTTAAGCAGACTGTATACAGAAGGCTTGCTTCTTATGAGGATGCACGAGACTTAAAGGAGGACGTAAGGTAAATATCAACTAATGCATACCAAATCGTATCAATGTTGACTCTTGCCTTTGCGCTTAGTAGCGCTGTAATTTCATCCTGTTTAACATAAGTTCTGCCCTTTACAATCAGCATAGCTTTTGTTCACATAATGCATGTCAAGGTGGTCATATCTTCTTAGATCCTCTGCACAAAGGAGCATAGGAGAAAAAAATAGCCATGGGATGGGGTGGGGTGGATCATCTTCTTTCTAGCACAGGACATACCACCCTCACGCCAGTAACCGTTCCAATGTAGAAGAAACATACATAATTGAATAGTGACCTTTGTGCTAGTATTATTATATTGCTCTTCTTTTTTTTTTTCCTGTTTTTTAGCAGCAAGTATTACATGGTTGATGTTAGTACGTACACAACAGGTATCTTAAAGCGTTCATAGTAGTAACCAGTATGGTCTGGTTACTACTACAATGAATTGATCTATTTTCTTCCGTTTTGGAAGGGATTTAATTTCCAATATTGTTAGTTAACCTCATGGCCGGGATTATGTTGTGATTTTGTTACCATCAATTCACAGCGAGTATTCAGTTTGTTGGTCTAGCATGTATTAGTGATTTAAAAGTAAGTGGAAGTTGTTGGTGATGATGAAGTGAGAAAGTAAAAGGGGGATTTGCAGGGTAGTGCTTGGTCCGGTTAGGGTGGGAGGTGAAGCAATATCATGGGTAGCTGCAAAGTTAGAAGAAGCAAACCGAAATGGACTAACAACAGCACCTTCATCGGTAGATGTGCAGAAGAGAGTACTGCAAGCCGCTGCAAAGCATGAATCTCAACCCATTGAAGAAGAAGAAGAAGCTGCTGCTGCTAGTAGTGGACCTAGTGGTGATCCCGCCTCCTCGTCTGAGTTAAGGAGGACAGCGAAAGCTGATCTTTCTGAAGCGTAGTAGGTCCACTAATCAGTCTTGCCTTCCTTCCTTTCCTTCATTCATTGTGGAGTATTACTATTTTCTCTGCCTGCCAGCGCCGTGTAAATTGTTGTCTTACAAGTTTGGACTACATTTTGGTCAAATACAAAATACAGTTCGTCATTCTCATAATTACTTGCAAAAATTACTTGCACCGATTCTTGTACCGTTCCAATGGTCCAATGGTGATTTTAAGTCAATGGTATCTATTTCTACCGTATTTGTACTCAAATGACGGACACCATTTTACAGCATTTTTTGTTTTTTGACATGTACGTCGAATATTTTGGTAGGAAAGGTCTTTTCACACACTCATTTGTCTTATTGCACAATAATTACTTTTTGATTTTGCCCTTAATTTTTCTTCACTTACGTGCCTACATTCTGACCAGAGTTCGGTCAGAATGTGGAACATTATACCTACCCAAATGTGGTCAGAACAATTTAGTTTATTCTGACCCGAACGTGGTCAGGAAAACATTACATGTTTGGCCTCTAAAATGGTCCGATACGTTTTTAAATTTTTTATAGTGATGTAGTTATATTCTGGCTTGAAATAAGGTTATACCTATTCAAATGTGATCAGAATAATTTAGCTTATTCTGACCTGAACGTGGTCAGAAAAACATTATATGTTCGGCCTTTAAAATGGTTCGATACGTTTTTTAATTTTTCATAGCGCCGTGGTTATATTCTGACTTGAAATAGGAGCGGAAAACACAATTTTCGGCCTATAAAACAGTCCATATTATTTCTCAAACGTACAAAACAATTTCTTTTTATTCAGACCAAAAATTGGTCTGGAAAACATAATTTTTGAGGCTTTAACATGGTATGAATAATATATAATTCCTGACTCATTTAGGGTTAGAATGATATGTGTGTTAAATATTAAAACGAAGCTCAGTCTCATTTTCAGAATGTGTAAAATATTAGACTAGCTTGGTGTATAGATTGATGTTAAGTTTAGCGGGCTCTTGACTTTCTTTTTGGCGGCTTTAGCCGATTTTCGTCATGTACAAGGGTTGCCTTTGTAGGCCAAGTGAATTAAATGATCGTTTCCGAAAATAAATAAATAAATAAATAAATAAAATAATATGTTTAGTGTGAAAAGACAGTTTTTTTTGGTACGTGGAAAAAAGGATGCTGGCCTATTGTTTCCTCCCCCTCCGTGTGGATGCAAAGTAAGTTTACTTTGTACCAACGCATGTGTGAAATGCAAAGTAACCGACTTTATGAAAAGGCACATTAAATTTAGGTGGTTTTATTTGAAACTCTTTTTACTATTGATATTTATATTTTGATTATTTTTATGGATGAGAAAAACGTCGGTGTCACTAGTTTGTTTGGTGTTCAATAAAGAATATCAGTGGAAAGTCGTTGACTGGCGTTTTCTAAATTATAACACTTTAATAAAGGGAACGTTAATCGCTTATCGCATGTTTCGCTTATCAACATCAACGTCGATTCTGTTCTGGCGTTGGTGTTAACGAGAATACCAGCCAGATCGACATTCCATTTATAAAAATCACCGCCACTTAAATTAATTTTTGTGGTGCAGGATTAATATAGTGTCAAGAGTAAAGGGCCACTGTCCAATGTAACCCCACTAAATTTACTTTGAATAAAAGGGTTCACTTGAGGAAGCTCAGAGACTCGAAGAGGCGGGGGGGAGCAAAACACTTTTTTTTTTTCAGGGAATAAAAAGACATCGTTTTTTTTCCAACATCTTCTTATCATAGCAGCTGCTGTAAGTAAGAACCGAGCACATCATAAGATCCAAACTCAAGTGTAGAGTGAGGGTGGTAATTATAGTGTTTTATTGGCACCACATATTTATTTGGGCCAATTATTTAAAAGGACTGATTTTCAACTTATTAGGGGTAATAGGACACTCCGAAATCTTATTTAATTATAAGGACATTCTAATTTTAAGAAGGAAACTTATTTAGTTATAAAGACATTCTAATTTCAAGTGGATAAAGAGGAAGAAGGAAAAAAAATCGTTCAAAGTAAAAAATATAAATAAATAAATAAAACGTACTGAACGTGTGGGTGGGTTTTATTTATTTATTTTTTAAATTCACCATATTTCTAAAAATCATATATTTTGATCTAAAACTCGGATCATCATAATTTTTTCACTAAAATTCATTTTTTTCATCTTCTTTATTCTAAAATCAAATTTGATATTTTTCCGAATAAATTTCATAAAATCAATTTTTTTCTTCATAAAAATCGACGTGACGTATTGATCACCGTCATGCATTGACCACCTACCCGGATGCATTGGCCACGGGATCCATTAACCACCCCGATGCATTCACCGCCGCGATTCATTGGCTACCATGATGTATTGACCGCCGCGATCCATTGACAACATTGATCGCGACATCTCATTGTAGTGATTTATGCAATGACGTCTCATTGTAGCGATTTATCAGTTGACTTCTTATTGTAGCGATCTATGCAAAGATCGATGTCTTATTGTATCGAATTATGCGCAGCGTGTTATTGTAACGATTTATGCGCCGACGTGTTATTGTAATAATTTATGCATACCTTTGGTTGTAAAAATATGCATTTAAACCAAAAAAAACAAAAGAAATACAGTTATTTTACAAAGTTATCGAAAATTTAAACCAACACTAATCAAATAAACCAACATCAATCTAATATTTAAAGATAACAAAGAAATAAAGTTACTTTACAAAGTTATCAAATGTGTGTATCAAGTTGTATATGCGGTGACATCAATATCATTGCATCAGTTATCTAATTGTAAATACAGGCATCAATGTCACTGCTTCAGACATCAATGTCACTGCATAAGTCATCAATGTCCCTGCATCAGACATCAATGTCACTGCATAAGTCGTCAATGTCACTACATAAGTCGTCAATGTCCCTGCATCAGACATCAATGTCACTGCATAAAACCTAACAACTGCATCAGTCGGCTTTGCTCTTGTTTTGCATTTCTCCAAATGTGGAGCTTTTAATATGGATAGAAGTACAAGTTTGGTGAAACAAAGACTCTTCACTATGACTCTTGTAATGGCCACACGTTGTTTGTGCCCTCCTAATAATTGGATTCATTGTGGAATCCCTCAATTCTTTAACACGATCTTGAATCATTTGACGATCTTGTTTAGCTTAATGTCCCTGCATCATTCATCAATGTCACTGCATCGGACATCAATGTCCCTACATCAGTCATCAATGTCCCTGCATCAAACATCAATGTCACTGCATAAGTCATCAATGTCCCTGCATCAGACATCAAACCGTATCCTTTAGAATTTTGACGATCCGAGTTTTAGATCAAAATATATAACCTTTAGAAATATGGTGAATTTAAATTATTTAAAAAAAAAAAAACAAACAAACAAACATCAGCTCCATCCAGCGCTTCCTCTTTTTTTTTTTTTCCTTCATTCCTTCCTTTTTTTTTTCCTTCTTCTTCTTTATCCACTTGAAATTAGAATGTCCTTATAAGTAAATAAGTTTCCTTCTTAAAATTAGAATGTCCTTATAACTAAATAAGATTTCGGAGTGTCCTAAATGATCATTAATTCTCTAACGATGGCCTTATAATTAATATCCACTATTTATTTCAGGTATCACAATCACTTTAACCACTTAAAAAATTACTTCTTACACCATGAAAAACCGCGTTAGTGACATTGGCGTTATTTTAAAAAACAATGTTAGTGGCATTGGCGTTGTGGTTACAAAAGTGTCACTGATGAGTAATGTCAGTGCTATTGATGGTTTTTTTTAAGGGTATTGATGGTTTTTTTTTTTTGGGGTATTGATGGTTTTTTTAAAAGGGGTAATGGTTATAAAGGACAATAGTGAAGAAGAAATTGTCAAAAAGGATAAGTGGATTGAAAAATGATGAAAAAGAATAAAAGACACCTGTGAAATTCCCTTGTCACATTTAACGACTTATATTCCACTATCAAACAAATCCATTAAAACTTTTTAATATCAAACAAATCCACTAAAACATAAGAGAAAAAAAAGAACCTAAGAAAGGTATAATCGTCCAGTGGAATGACAATTTTTAATTTTTGACTAAATGCCAATTAATATATCGATTTTGCCTTTTGAAACATATGTCTTTTTTTTTAAAAAAAGTAACATCGCTGGCTACGACGTTCATAGTGCAGTGTTGCAAAGTAAAATAAAATATAAAAAAATACACAAGTGATGTCGAAAGTTGGAAGGAAAAAAAAAAGAGGAAAACTTAGAAAAATATACTCGAAAAGAATATATGCTCTAAAAGTTAATATTGTAAAACTATGCTCCATTTGGTGTCGCGACGTGCGTGGCTCATGTACCGACGCAGACATAGTTTTCAAACATCTTCATATGAGGCATATATTTCAAATTTTTTCCTTTTGAAGCATATTTTTTTCAAGTTTCCCAAAAATAAAAATGTGGTGCGGGAAGTAGTTCCAACACAAGTGCCTAATTAGGGCACTCCCAGCAGAAACCCTATACGGTGTCCTATCCCTAAAATAAAGATAAAAAATAGAGTTTTGCCTCAAATAGCTCCTACAGCAGAGGCCCTATCCCTATTTATTTTTAGGGATATGAAACAATGCATCCTACTTGTGGGGATGCACTATTCAACGCCTCTAAACATATTTAATTGTTAAAAATTATAGGGATATGGATAGGGATGCTGCTGGAGTGAAATAATAAATATTTAATGTGTATAAATAGGGTTGTGAGGTAGAATATGTATTATTTAATATTATTTAAAATGTTATAGGGATAATGATAGGGATGCTATTGTAGAGAATTTTTTTTTTTTGAGGAAACAACACTTTATTAATTAATATCCGCTAAACAAGCGGCCAAAACGTCGCCAGGGGGCGAGGAACCCCAAGATGTCCTAGAAATAACTGTCAAAGCATGTCTAGCTAAAAGATGCGCCGGGACATTGCCCACACGCCGAATAAATAAAAAAGAAACTGAAGAGAAGCTGGATAAAAGGGTCAAACAATCCTGCATCAAACAACCCTGAGGCGTAAGATCCTCTTTTGGCCGTCGGAGACGAGAAACACACGCCAAACAATCGCTCTCCACCTCTAGTCATTGAATTCCCAAATGCCTCGCCTCTTCCATAGCCAAGGAAATGGCCTTAAGCTCCATGTATTCCACTGAGTCACCTGGGTCAAAATGATACGCAAGGTGTGAAGAATCGCCCGTGAGAGTCTCGGAAAATAATTCCCACCCTCTGCTGTCTCTCTGTGGATCGACGCATCCACATTGCCTTTAATCACCCTTCCGGCGGCTTCACCCATGTATCCGGCAAGTGTTGGATCGAGCCTGCGCCTATAGGTCTCCAAAGCCGCCACATACTCGGCCGACGCCAGTAAGAGATCGCATACACACATTTGAAACATAAATGGCTGATCATCGAACACCGCAGAAACAACGCGCCTTCCAAATCCCCACATAAGCCATACAAATCTCACAAGATCCTGAGCACCACGATCCTCGAGCAACCTCATAAAGAAATCAGCAAGGTGGCGAGCGAAGACGCCCTAACACCCCATAGAATGGTGACACTCGCCAAATTCGATCGCCAACTCGCACTCAAAAGTACATGCCGCAAATGTTTCCAAAGTTTCCCACAAGCCAAACAGACACCATCCCCATATTCCTCTCAGGCAATCCCGGCCGATAAGAAGGCAATCGGTGAGCAACGCCACAAGAAGTCTTAATACGCTGGCCGCACAGAAGTCGCCAACAGCCTCCTCCAAATCCCTCTCCCCCACACCGAAGTACCCGGACCAACCACAGATGCTTGTCGGTAAAGTGATAAAGCCAGAAAGTACCCTGAACGAACAGTATAAACGCCCTTACGATCATAATGCCAAATCCGCCGATCCGGGTGCTCACCTGGGGCAATAGTGGTGCCCAAAATAGCATCAGACTCCCATGGGCGAAACAATTGCTGGACCCGTTGTACATCCCACGCCCTAGAGTTGGGAATAAGTAAATCTGAGACCTTAGAATCCGCTGGAATGTCGTGTCCTGCAAAAGGAATACGGAACGAAGGCTGGCGACTAGTCCATGCATCATGAAAAACGTAAACCGATTCACCGCCTCCCACCCTCCATCTCAAATTTCACTTAGTAAAAGATCTCGCCTCTAAAATATCAAGCCAGAGAAAATGACGGTCGAGTCCCCAATCTTGTTCATGAGAATAGTGGTGTCCTCAAAGTACTTCGCATGCAAAACTTGTGCCGCCAGCGAGCCCGGGCTGCGAAAAATCCTCCATGATTGCTTCGCCAATAAAGCCAGGTTGAAACATTCCATATCACGAAACCCCAGACCCCCAAGATTCTTAGGTAAACAACAAGCCTCCCAGTTCTTCCAATGAATCCGACGCTTAGTCTCAGTGTCTCCCCAAAAGAAACCACAAATCAACTGCTCAAGTTCCCGAATCAGAGTAGTAGGAACTTTAAAACACTGCATAATAAAGGTAGGGATAACCTGGAGGGCCGACTTAATAAACACTTCCTTGCCTGCAGGCGAGAGCAACTTGTCTTTCCAACCAGCCACTTTTTTCCGAATTTTATCTCTCAAGAATGCAAACACCTGACGTTTATAGAGATTTTTGAATTGAGATGTTGTAAAATAGGAGATATATATTATTTTATATTATTTTAGGGATAAAATTTGGGGCTCTGCTGGGAGTGTCCTTAACATGCCAGCCCAACCAATGGAATTTCCGGCCCAACGAAGTGCAATAATGTCCGAGTCCAAGATACCCTTGTAGGCTAGTAGCCCAGTTGCAGAAACGACCGCGGCGGCTTATATCAAAGGCGAAAGCGAGCAAAACCGGCACCGGCAGCAGGTAGAGCTCAGCTTCTGTCTGGGTTTATTTTCTGTGTATCACACCAGGTGAATTTCCCCTTCTCCTTATCCTCTTTCCTTTTCCCCCCTTTTTCTCTCTCTCTTAGAAGTAGGAATACTGGCTGCTAATGGTGAGAGCGACTCGGACTTCTTCGTGGCATGTTTTTGAACTACTATTTTTTTTTTTAGCATCTTAGCTCTTTATATACGTGTTAAGCTTCATTTGCTCATATTTTGAATTTTTAAGCTTATGTATATGGAGATGCATAGAAAGCAAGCTGATGGACTTTTATCTTCACTGTATTTGTTTTGCTTAAGCTTCTTCTAAGAAGGAGAAGCAAAGCTGTAGCCAAGTTTGATTTTTGTTGACTAGGTTATCAAAATTCTCTTCTTTTCTTTTCGTTCGTTCTTTTACCTCTTCTTGCGGCCCCCATTTACATCTGGAAAAAAAGTTCTCAACTTGCTGATCTTTTTGGCTAATGTTTGGCCAGAGACAGTTTATTTTAGGGTTTTCCTTGTTAATGGACGTTATTAGCCTTCTTTTGTTTGCCCATAAAGCATGGTCACCTATACGGGATGCTAGAATTATCAATTATACTTCATGGATATGTCAACTTTTAGTTCTCTTGATATTAAGGTGCCATGTCACTGTTACATCTATTAGGAACATCTATTTTTGCCTGCTGCAGTTTATAAAAAATTATTGAGGGATTTTTTTTTAAAGAAATAGTGACTAGATAGGCTGGAGAAATCAATACATGACATCTGGCATTCTAGTTGTAGCAATCAAGACAGCCTATGAATCATAGAAGAGAAAAAAACGACTTGAGCAAACTATACTAGATGTGTCTACTTGTGAGCCGGCTTGGTAGGGTTTGGTGTAAGGCGTAATGTTTTGTATAAAGCTTAGCCAATTTTCTTTAGGAGTCCTATTCCGCCAACTCTTCAAGACAGTACATTCAAGACAGTACATCTGTCACTTAATTATTATATTCTTTGTTATGCTAATTATTTATTTTGGACAAGCTAATTGCAAAGCAAGACTACTTTCTGACTTGGTAAATCTGGCCAAAGTCAAAGTGTTAGAGCAGTCAATTAAAGGTCTTTTGCTTGTATTTGTTCTTCTATTTGTTTGTTACCTGTATGATTCAGTTGATTTTGTGGGGAAAAAGCTTAATTCCTCGTTGCAAACAGAAATGGAGATGCAAATTGAGAGTGCTCTCTCCGTTCATGGTCCAAGACCGATGGAATTGTCTACCTTTGGAAATGCTGGTCCTGAAGTAAATGGAAAGCTGCGCAAGTCTAGTTTGGAGTCACCAATCATGCTACTAACTGGCCATCAAAGTGCCATATATACAATGAAGTTCAATCCATCTGGAACTATCATTGCGTCTGGCTCACATGACAAAGAAATATTTCTTTGGAATGTGCATGGTGATTGTAAGAACTTTGCGGTTCTAAAAGGACACAAGAATGCTGTTTTGGATGTTCAATGGACTACGGATGGATCGACGATAATATCTGCTAGTCCAGACAAGACTGTTAGGGCATGGGATGTTGAATATGGAAAGCAGATAAAAAAGATGGTTGAACACTCTTCGTTTGTGAATTCTTGTTGTCCTGCTCGGGGAGGTCTTCCCCTTATTGTTAGTGGATCTGATGATGGTACAGCTAAACTTTGGGACATGCGCCAAAGGGGAGCTATACAGACCTTTCCGGATAAATACCAAATTACTGCGGTTGCCTTTTCTGACGCTTCGGATAAAATATACACTGGAGGAATAGACAATGATGTCAAGGTTTGGGATCTGCGCAGAAACGAGGTTACCATGACCCTCCAAGGCCACCAGGACATGATAACCGGGATGCAGCTGAGTCCAGATGGCTCTTACCTTCTTACAAATGGCATGGACTGCACACTGCGTATATGGGATATGCGACCATATGCCCCTCAGAATCGATGTGTAAAACTTCTTGAAGGACACCAACATAATTTTGAAAAGAACTTGCTGAAATGTGGCTGGTCCCCTGATGGAAGCAAGGTAACAGCTGGAAGTTCTGATACCATGGTATACATTTGGGATACAACTTCTCGACGCATCTTGTATAAGCTTCCTGGCCATAACGGTTCTGTAAATGAAACTGCTTTTCACCCTAGTGAGCCAATCATTGGATCTTGCAGTAGCGATAAACAAATATATCTGGGCGAGATATGAATTATAGTCTGAGAAATCCAGAAGGCCTCCTCTTGATTTTTTACTTTTCCTTCCTTTCTTCCATCAAGAATTTGCTATTGCACACCCATATGATTACCCCTCAAAGGCTCATTTATTTTGGATTATGTAATGATGCGTGCTTTATTGAGAACAGAATGAATCGGGACTTGTTACCGTTGTTTTCTATACAATGTGTTGTGTTCACATCTCCATATGGTTGTTAGATTCGTTTATGTGTGTACATGCATGCATGCATTCTCAAGAAATCATTTTGTGCCCATTTTCTTCTGTATTCCCTGCTGGATGTTTTAACTTTTGAAGGAGTTCACCTGTTTGTGTCCCAATATTACTGAGAATCTTAGCATGTTTCAGACCGCACCACCCTAAGAAAATCTTGAAACGATGAAGTTGCTATATCAGCAGAACAAAAAAAGGAAACAAATCACAAAATCAACAGTAGCCAATGTGAAGCTCAAATTTTCTTTCTAATTTGTTCTTTGCTGCATCTTGTATAGACTTCTTACGTTTTCGGGGCAATATCATCTGGACTAAGACAGCTGCTGCTTCATTTTATGGTCACAAACAAGTAGTAAATAATATTTGCTGTATGCATCCGTTAAAGACATTTTCTTTGTATTTTTTTTTTTTTTTTTTTGTATGTATAGGACTGTTTGAGAGAATTCACCTGTTTGACAAAGAATTCACCTGTTTGACTTAATCCTGTCAAAAACATAAATTCATTTGGAATTTTCACACGCTTAAACAAAGCGGTTAAGTGTCAATAAGTGTCATCCTTTCCTTTTGATCACCATAAACGCAGTAGGTGTGAAATAGTAAAAAACTGGTGAATATATAATAAATAAGAAGCAGAAACAAATATATAATAAATACTTTATCGATATTTTAAATTGACTTATACTATAATACAAAATCGAAATGTAAAATGAATTTATATTTTAAGACAATAGACTACATTATATACGTGTGGCAAATTTTATAGTGGTCAATGATTATCAAACTCAATGGATGCATGTCACAACAAGAGAGATTTTGTGTATATGTGTCAACATCTCAACCATGAATTGAATATGAAGATTGAGTTTGATGTTTATTAATCACAAAAAACATTCTCATATGTTTGATCGGAAAAAAAAAAAAAAAAAGTAGACAAACAAATGATTAGAACAATTCTCTGGGCTTTGGTTTTGAATCTTGCCTGAAATATGGTCCAAAATCAAAGCTTGCAGTGCTATTTACTACTACATCCGTCCCAAAATATAAGTTACTCTTCCTCTTTTTGATTGTTATTTTTACATTTTTCCTACAATATAAGTCATTATACATTACCAATGTAATATTTATTACTCTTTTCTCTATCTTACCCCTAATTTATTATCAATCCATTCACTTTTCATTACTTAACAACTATTGCATTAATGTTAGTCAGGAGATGTAACGCCCTTGTCCCGAAAACCGAGTCCTTATCCGGACATGGGACGCTCGGCACGTGACATTTAGAGTAAACCCTAAATCCCACGTAAGCCTCGTGTCATGTCAGAGTATTTAAAGATTCGCACGGAAGGAAACAAGCTGAAGACTCGGAAAATAGACCCTCGGGGTCTTCCAAAATAACCGTTAACGAGAGAACAACTGCTGTCAAACTAAATCATAAATAACTGAAAGCAAAACTATTATCCATTACGACTCACTTGTCTGAAAGAAGGAACAACTACAAAAGGAAACTAAAACATAACCGACTTCATTGCTCCACTCTTAAACTAGCACTTCCAGCTCGTCAAGTACCTGCAACCTTCTTATTCCAAAAAAAAAGGAGTGAGCACAGGCCAAATGCTCAGTAAGGAGAAAGAAGATCAAAAGGGAGATTCATGGTTGTCAAATGCCGGGAGACACGACATGAATCCACTTTATCCACTTTCACAATCAGTTTAGTGAACAATACATGAAACATAAAGAAAACCACTTTAATGTACACATTTAATGCACGGAAAACATGCCTACATACTGTATCGTTTTATCTTGCACATACTTGTTAAGTTACATTAATCACTTACTTAGCCTACTCGTGAACTTGTCATATTCTTGTCTTGTCACTTACTTAACATGAGGGCAGGGCGCGACACGGGGAACATGACTAGTTATACGTCCAACGTGGGTCTGGGTCACGGTACCCCGTTCGGTATTTTGTCTTGAAAACGACATGGGGAATACAACTAGTCACATGTCCGACATGGGACTTAGAACCCATGGTACTCCGTTCAGTACATCGCAAGGTTACTAACTATAAACACATTAGAGCACATAAAGCACATAATACCGCATCAAGGTCCTTAAATAACCTACTAGAGTATTCAAAGACCATAGCAACACCATACTCCCAACATATCTCCACTATTAACATGAAAAACTAAAACGCATAAAACATAAATGTAACAAGAAAGAGTAATAATTTTCTTAAAACAGTCTGGCAAATACCCGGCAACTCATAATTATGTCTGGTTTCGTGCAACTTAGCATAAACAATATTAAAACAACTTAAAAATCATAATCATAAACTAAAAAGGAACCTTTTGATAGAATAACTCTTTACCTCTTAACCTTCAAAGCTGAATCTACGAACAACTCCTATAAAACAATTAAATCTAACATTAATTCTATGTCAAAACTACGATTTCGCGATGATACGATAATGAACCCTAATTTTAACGGTAGGGCCGAACTGAACAGTTCATATTGGGAAAATTACCTTGCTGAAATTATTAGATTGCTTAGATAAAATTATTGACTTCGTTGTTGTGATCGTTTTGACTGTTTATATCTGCAAAACGGATCGACGAAACCGTTAAAATCTAATTATTTTTCTTCCGCTGTAGTTGTCCGACGAGCAAAGGCTGCGCACCTTTGCTTTTGTTTTCCTCTCTGACCATGTAGCAGGTACGCATATATATATATATATATATATTAATCTCTGAGGAAAGATGACACCCCAAAACAGCATAAACGATGTCGTTTAGTAGGACCCAATGAAAAAAAAAAAAAGAAAAAACAGAACACGGAAGACCACAAAACGACAAAAAGAACGACCAAATCCTAGGGACGATGCGCAAATAATAAGGATGCAGCCCAAATTGAAGATATATTGCTTTACCCTTTTTTTTTACCTTTTCTTTTTCCTTTATTTTACTTTTCCTTTTAAAAATAGGATTTTAGGAAAATAATACTTTTCTTTTTTTTATTCCCTTTCTTAAATGGAAAATTTGATGAAATAAAATACTCGAAAAAGGGTTTCTTGAAGTGACGAAAATACCCTTATAAAAGTTCGGGGTTTTACATTATTCCCTCCTTAAAAAAGTTTCGTCATCGAAACTTGATGCATCAGGTAAAGGAGGAAACTCGAAGAGAAGGGAAAGACCACGAACAAGATGCTCTCGAGGAAAACGATTAAAGCCTAAATATCAACATCCTAGACAACAGTGTTTACGCCCAAGCTTTCCTAACCTAGGCTTGCCCAAGTTTCCGAACTTAGGCTCTGATACCAACTGTAAGCCCCTGTCCCGAAAACCGAGTCCTTATCCGGACATGGGACGCTCGGCACGTGACATTTAGAGTAAACCCTAAATCTCACGTAAGCCTCGTGTCATGTCAGAGTATTTAAAGATTCGCACGGAAGGAAACAAGCTGAAGACTCGGAAAATAGACCCTCGGGGTCTTCCAAAATAACCGTTAACGAGAGAACAAGCTCACACCAAACTAAATCATAAATAACTGAAAGCAAAACTATTATCCATTACGACTCACTTGTCTGAAAGAAGGAACAACTACAAAAGGAAACTAAAACATAACCGACTTCATTGCTCCACTCTTAAACTAGCACTTCCAGCTCGTCAAGTACCTGCAACCTTCTTATTCCAAAAAAAAGGAGTGAGCACAGGCCAAATGCTCAGTAAGGAGAAAGAAGATCAAAAGGGAGATTCATGGTTGTCAAATGCCGAGAGACACGACATGAATCCACTTTATCCACTTTCACAATCAGTTTAGTGAACAATACATGAAACATAAAGAAAACCACTTTAATGTACACATTTAATGCACAGAAAACATGCCTACATACTGTATCGTTTTATCTTGCACATACTTGTTAAGTTTACATTAATCACTTACTTAGCCTACTCGTGAACTTGTCATATTCTTGTCTTGTCACTTACTTAACATGAGGGCAGGGCGCGACACGGGGAACATGACTAGATATACGTCCAACGTGGGTCTGGGTCACGGTACCCCGTTCGGTATATCGTCTTGAAAACGACATGGGGAATACAACTAGTCACATGTCCGACATGGGACTTAGAACCCATGGTACTCCGTTCAGTACATCGCAAGGTTACTAACTATAAACACATTAGAGCACATAAAGCACATAATACCGCATCAAGGTCCTTAAATAACCTACTAGAGTATTCAAAGACCATAGCAACACCATACTCCCAACATATCTCCACTATTAACATGAAAAACCAAAACGCATAAAACATACATGTAACAAGAAAGAGTAATAACTTTCTTAAAACAGTTTGGCAAATACCCGGCAACTCATAATTATGTCTGGTTTCGTGCAACTTAGCATAAACAATATTAAAACAACTTAAAAATCATAATCATAAACTAAAAAGGAACCTTTTGATAGAAGAACTCATTACCTCTTAACCTTCAAAGCTGAATCTACGAACAACTCCTATAAAACAATTAAATCTAACATTAATTCTATGTCAAAACTACGATTTCGCGATGATACGATAATGAACCCTAATTTTAACGGTAGGGCCGAACTGAACAGTTCAGATTGGGAAAATTACCTTGCTGAAAAATTATTAGATTGCTTAGATAAAATTATTGACTTCGTTGTTGTGATCGTTTTGACTGTTTATATCTGCAAAACGGATCGACGAAAACGTTAAAATCTAATTATTTTCCTTCCGCTGTAGTTGTCCGACGAGCAAAGGCTGCGCACCTTTGCTTTTGTTTTCTTCTCTGACCATGTAGCAGGTACGCATATATATATATATATACTAGTGGCATTATTCACCGTGCAAGGCACGGTGATGCCCAATCAAATCCACCTCGTCTTATAAATCATTATAGAATATAAACACAAGTTTTATGTGTTGGTCAAATGTCTAATATGATTTGGAGATCCGAAACCAATGAAAATTAAAAGAAAAAAACTACCTCTCTAAACTTTTCTATTGGATGATAATGTTGATATGGTGGTACGGTTACGTGATTCTGGACCACCATATAATTACTCTATTAGATTTTATAATGTCATGTTTGTTTTGCAGGTAAATAAACACTCCTAAAATGTTCATATTGAATAATTGATGTATGATAAAAATATAATCATATTATATGACTTTTTATATCGTATTTACGATAATATCGTATAAATTCTATAAAAATATATCTAAAAACGCATAAAAATCGAAATCATTATAAATAGATATTATCGTTATTATTTTAGTAAAACTTATAGTTTTATGATCAAAATTATCGTGGCTCGTGTTTTTGGTATGCTTGAGTGCGTGTGATAGAAAATCAAGAATTAAAACCGAAACAAGATTTAAACGGAAGAAAGATATTTTTCAAGATCCGCCCGAACCGAAAAAACCCGGCCCGAGCCGAATCTCTCTCGCCACCAAAGACACGGGGACTTGTCGGAGAGAATCTCCATCAGAGCACCGCCCGCGCCGGACTACACCGCCCAGCGCCGCCTTGACATTCACTCTATAAATACTCCTCATTTGCAGCTTGAGGAAGTTGTACCAATATATATATATCACTTCTATATATATATATATATATCTTAATCTAGTATGTAGTTCTCAAAATACCGTAAACGACACTCATTCGAAATAATACTCAGTAGTATAAGTATCGTTTAAGTACTTAGAAGGTTTATCAAGGCTCGTTGTTGCTAAAGGAGTTGCTATTTCCGGAGAATACGGCTCGACACTACAATTGTAATCTGCAACTTTTTAATGTATTTATGTTTGTTTGTTGTTATTAGTATCTATATATTAGTTATAATGATATTAGGCTAACTCTATATCTAGCCAAGATATGAAATTGAATTAGTTTATCTTTTTAGGGAAATAGATGATGACTAAGTTAAAATTGAATTAAAATCGATTATAATGAATCTTTTTCTATCTTGCAACGTATTGATAATATTCGGATTGACGTAATTAACCAAGATCAATCGCAACATATAACCTAACGATGAACTGACCAGAGAAGTTAGGATATGAGATAAAGGATAGAAAAACCGGAGGGTAAAAATGGCCGAGTGAAAACGTGACAACGGAATCCTATTTCCTACCCGGGGGCAGATTTGTCTTGGGAAAGATGAATCTTATTAAATTTGTGTTCAAGATCATAATAATGTTAAAATCACAGCTTGATTAAAACTACACCGCTTGTGTTAAATCGATCCGCTCGACAACCGGAGCCTCTTGAATAACATCGGCCGTCGACAAACGGAATAACCTCTTTTATCCGGGGTAGATTTGTACTCGCACTGCTCGTACTAACTAAGATTAGCATGGGGCAGTTGTGGAGATTAAACTGATGACAATTTGACATATGACAATTTCATACGCTCGTGTGAGGAGGAGTTGTCTAGCTTAGGAATACACCGATTCATATATAATTGATTCACCTTAAAATAAGGAAAGATCGAGCACATCTATTTCTACTAAAAAGAGATACTGATTCAGTGACATATTCTTGGCTAGTCTTTTATAATATTACTAGTATTTATATCTTATATATTGTATTGGTACCTATATATATTTATATCTATATATATATATGTATTTCTATATATTTATATATATATTTATGTATCTATATATATATATCTGTTTTAGTTTTATGCACTTATTTACTGTTTTAAGGTTACTAAATAGAAAAAAAAAAAAATTGCGACTTAGATTGAGTTAATAATAGCTTCTTGGTGTTTAGCCATACTCTGAATTACCATACGTTTCCCTGAGGATTCGACACCTGACTCACCATACTAGCACTACAGTTTGACCCGATACACTGTCGGTTAAGGACTGGAATAGCACTAGGAAAACCCACGTCAGCTTTCTGGCGCCGTTGCCGGGGATCACGACGCTAATTCATTGTGTTCGAATGGTTTCTACTTATATTAGCTCAAAATTCTCGAGGATAAGTCAACACTCTTCTTATCACATTTCTTTTTTTTTTCGCTGGTACTTACCTTGTAGGTAAGTTACCAATCTTTTACTGCCTTTATCAAGTTATTTTCTGCTTTCGATAGTTGATGACCGAAGCGGTAAGGCCCCACTCACTCCTTATAAGCCTGACATAAATACTTACGAAAGCGCGCTAAGAGTAGAGAGTAAACGTGGTCATACTAGTCGTGGAAATCCTGACGTATCATCATCAAATCGAGAAACGAGAATGGCCAAATCGTTGATGAAACACCAACAAGGTATTATACATGCCCAAGGACATGGACAAAACCTTAATCGAAATCCACCAATACCAAATAATCAAAATCCTAATAATCAAAACCGAACCGTAATCATCATAATAATCCTAACCTACCAAACCCGAGACCTATCTCGATCAAACCGTGAGAAGAAATCAGACTAATAATCCAATTCTTTTACCAAATGAAGGAGCGAATAATTTCGAAATAAAATCTCATCTTTTTGGTTTAATTGACACAAGAGCCCAATTTCTAGGAGAAGATGATGAGGATCCACATCATCATCTCTATCTTTTCGAAGAATTGTGTAATACAGCCAAAAGTCAAGGTGCTCATCGTGAATTAACAAGGATGTCAATGTTTCCTTTTTCTTTAAAAGGAAGACCATTTGAGTAGAGAAGGAGAACGTAAAAACACTAGACCTCCAGGAGGATTACCAAGTAATACTGAAAGAAACCCGAGAGAAGTAAATGTTGTTATTACGAGAAGTAGAAAACTTTGTGGAGATCTTTGAAAGTAAAACTCGGAGATAATGAAGTAGAGAATGATTTAAATGGAAAGATTGAGACGAATATGGAAACTTCAGTTGAACTTGAATTTACTGATGAAGAAGAAGAAATTATTGAAGATTTCTTGAAACAAAATAGTGAAGTTGAACCTGAAAGTAAAAATAAGGAATGGGTCAAAATCCCTAGGATTCTAATAGATCCAACAGATAAAGACCTGAGAACCTTATTTAAGGAACATGTTAGAGAAAACAATACTGAAGAAAAGAAGGAAGATATGCCAATAACCGAAAAAAGGAAAATCGATACAGAAGATGTTTCAAAGAAAAATTGGATGAGAATGAAACATGGCGGACAAGTAATGCTCAAAGATTTAAGGAAAAGGAACAGAGGGTATAACTTCGAACCTAAGGTTATAGATTTAGAATCTTTACCTTACCCACCTAAGGATCAAATTAGAAAGATAAAACGATAAGAAGTATGTTCGTTTCCTTGATACTTTTCGTCATATTCATGTCAATATCCCTGTTATCGAAGCCCTAATCAACATGCCTACCTATGGAAAGTTTCTTAAAGATATCCTATCAAACAAAAAACGGTTAGAAGAATATGAGAATATATACCTTAATGAAGAATGCTCTGCAATACTTCAACATAAGTTGCCTCCTACACCGAAAGATCCAGTAGTTTTACCATTCCATGTGAGATTGGAGGGTTTCTGCTTTTAGAAGGTACTATGTGATCTAGAGCAAGTATTAATCTCATGTCTTATGATGATTATAAGAAACTAGGCATAGGAGAGATTACAAATCTTCGAAATGACCCTTCGATGGCGGATAGATCGATTAAACATCCTAAGGGAATCATCGAGGACGTGTTGGTTAAAGTAGACAAATTTTACTTTCCAGTAGATTTTGTAATAATGGAAATGGAAGAAGGATATTCAGCGCCAATTATTCTAGGTCGTCCATTTCTAGCTACGGGAAGAACATTAATCGATGTTCAAAAAGGAGAACTGATACTACGAGTTAATGAAGATAAAGTTTCCTTCAATATCTTCAAAGCTATGAATCATCCATACAAATCACGTAATCATGTTCGTTTATAGATAAGATATCTACATTCTGTGATGATCAATTGCAAGATTATGAAGATAAGCTAGAGGAATGTTTAACATTATCTATCTATAAAGAAGATGAAAATGATACTGAAATGAAAGAAGTGATCCTTTATCTTGATAAGGGATTGTTTTCTAAACATCCGTGGCATAAGTATTTGGAATTAGAACTAGACGGACCAGTTCTAAAACCTTCAGTAGAAGATCCACCGAGGAATCTGGAATTGAAACCACTTCCTATAAATCTTAAGTATGCTTTTCTTGAAAATGATAATCTACTACCAATTATTATTTCATCGACCTTGACTAATGAACGTGATGATCAATTACTTAGAATGTTAAGAAATCATAAGAAAGCATTTGGATGGACAGTGGCAGATATTCAAGGAATTAGCCCTGAGATATGCGTTCATAATATCATCCTAAATGAGGGAGCTAAACCTTGTATTCAGCCGCAACGCCGCCTTAACCCAAATTTACAATCAATTGTTAAGAAAGAGGTCATTAAGCTATTAGAAATGGGGTTAATATTTCCCATATCAGATAGTGAATGGGTGAGTCCAACTCAAGTAGTAACAAAGAAAGGAGGTTTCACGATAAAAGAAAATGATAAAAATGAATGGATTCCGACAAGGGAAATTACAGGATATCGAATGTGTATTGATTTTAGAAAACTGAATGAACATACTAAGAAAGATCATCATCCACTTCCATTCATCGTACAAATGTTGGAACGATTAAGTGGACATAAATATTACTGTTTCTTAGATGGTTATTCGTGATATTTACGATATTCATTGCGTTAGAGATAGAGAAAAAACTACTTTCACTTGTCCGTATGGAACTTTTGCTTATAAACGAATGCCATTTGGTTTATGTAATGCACCAGCTACATTTCAGCGATGTATGATGGCAATATTTTCTGACATGGTCGAGGAATTCTTAGAAATCTTTATGGATGACTTTAGTGTTTATGGAGATTCTTTCGATGAATGTTTATCACACTTAGAACGAGTGTTACAACGCTGTGAAGATACCAATTTAGTATTAAACTGGGAAAAATGTCACTTAATGGTATCAGAAGGAATTGTTCTGGGTCATAGAATCTCTGAAATGGGTATCGAAGTAGATAAAGCTAAAGTCGAAGTAATTGAAAAGTTACCTCCACCAGTCAATCTAAGAACTTTGAGAGGATTTCTCGGACATGCAGGATTTTATAGGAGATTTATTGCAGATTTTTCAAAGATAGCAAAGCCTCTAAGTCATTTGCTTGAAAAATAGGTACCATTTAACTTTGATAATAAATGTATGGAAGCATTTCGGACCACTAAGCGAAGTTGACTCATCGCACCAATCTTGGTAGCACCAGACTGGGATTTGCCTTTTGAGATAATGTGTGATGCAAGTGATTTAGCTGTAGGAGCTGTCTTAGGTCAAAGATATAACAAAATACTCAAAGCTATCTACTATGCATCTCACACTCTAAATGCAGCTCAACTTAATTATGCAACTACAGAGAAAGAACTGTTGGTTGTAATTTTTGCCTTAGAAAAGTTTAGATCATATATTGTTGGGTCTAAGGTTATTATTTATACAGACCATTCAGCCTTGAAGTATCTGTTAAGTAAGAAAGATGCTAAACCACGTCTTCTTAGATGGATTCTGTTACTTCAAGAGTTTGATATAGAAATCAAGGATAAAAAAGGAAGTGAAAATGTAGTAGCAGATCATCTAAGTAGAATGGAAAATGATGAAGGAAGAGGAAATGAAATACGAGATTCATTTCCTGATGAACAACTTTTTAGAATAGATACTCCCTTAACCATGCAATTATTAAAAGATAGGATACCGTTAAAAGAAAATTCACCATGGTTTGGGAATATTGTTAACTATCTAACCTGTAAGTACATCCCGTCTCATTGGACTTGGCAGCAGAAAAAGAAATTCTTTTACGACTTGAAGTTTTACTATTGGGAGAAACCAGATCTTTTCCGAAGATGCTTGTTGGAGGGATTTTGCATCATTAAACAAAAGAAAATTTATAAACCCTAACTACCATGCAAAACTAACTCCTAACCGGCCGAATACCGGGTAATTGATAGTAGAGCGAAGTGAGTAAGGGGTCGATCCACAGGGAATTGGGATGTTGAATCTAATTTCACTAATTCCTTTCAATTGTTACTTAGGAAAAATGAATAAACGAAAGAACAAATAAAATAAACGAAAGAGCAATTAAAATAAATCTAACCTACGAAATAAAATAACACAACCTAAACTAAACTAAAGATACATGGGATCAAACAAAGGCACAAACCAAGTGATTTCAATCCTAGTTCATCTCATGATTTTAATTCAAATTGTGGTTTCACCTTTACATGAGATACAAATCCCTAATTCCTTAGTGAATTTAATCTCAAGCTATGGATTCCTAATTCCTTAGTGAGTCCAATTTATCAATCTCTCATCTTCCGAATGTTGAGATCGATTTACCAAACAAAACTCGGTGTAGATTCAGGTTAACTCTCGTATTTTAGAATCTAACAACCTAGATAATTAACCAATTAATTTGTCACATAATTAATGATTAAAGATCCTATCTTTCTATGGTGATCTAGTTTACGCAACTCTCGATATTGTAAACGTATCAATAGCAAATCGATCTCTCGATCTAATTCACATCATAGCATCAAAATCATAGAACGATACAAAATAAATTAAAGATCATAAAAAACGAATAAGAACTGAATAAATTAAATAAATAAACTCACGTAGTTTGGTACATGATTGAATCCATGAATCGAAAACAGAAGAAAAACGACATCCTAATCTAACCCGGATCACCCGAGCACAAGGCTCGGGTGACCGGCCTTGAAAGCCAAGTTGGCCGCTGCTTTTCTATGAATAATGCGGCTGTAGTAATAATAATTATTCCCTCAATTGGTTAATTATGCGCTGTATTTATAAGGAGACTAAGGCGGCTGCTTTGTAATATATGTTAATGTCGGCTGGAAAATAATTCTTTTCAATTAGGGTTTTGAATCTTAAGTCGGCTTGTGCATGGCGCGGCTACCGGACGCCAATCTAAACTTCTAAAATTCATATCTTGAGTTGTAGACCTCCAAAATTATGATCCGAATGTCATAAAAAGCTCTCGGAAAACTCTACAACTTTCATTAAGGACTCTTCTTCAGAAAATGCCTTTTTGATTAGCCCGTCGTATTACGAGTATATTTCGGGATTTTCCACTCGAATTCATCTCTTTAAAATCATCCTTTCCATCAACAATGTGTATCTACAATGTAGGAAAAACATACCAAAGCGTAACATAATCCTAAAATAATATAAAATCATGATTTAAACACATAAATCGCTACGTTTTGCAATTTAACCTATTAGAAACACCATTTACTCAATTAATCGATTATAAGCTCGATTTCTATGAAAAACATCTATATATGGGGAAATTTTGATGTAAAATATACCCTTAAAAACACTACAAATTGACCCTGAACAATGCTCGGATGGAATAATTAGAAAATGTATTCCTGATAGTGAGATTTTAAGTGTTTTATCGTTTTGTCATGATCGTGAGGCAGGAGGTCATCATGGAGGATGGAAAACTGCTTTCAAAGTTTTACAATGTGGTTTTTATTGGCCTACACTATATAAAGATGCGTATAAATATGTAAAATCTTGTAAATCATGTCAAAAATGGGGAAATATATCGAAAAAACATGAAATGCCTATGCAACCGATTTTAGAATGTGAATTATTTGATGTATGGGGTATAGATTTCATGGGACCTTTCCTATATCGTTTGGAAAAAGATTTATTCTTGTAATGGTCGATTATGTCTCGAAATGGGTAGAAAATTCAAGCTCTTCCCACTAAGCGATACCAAGGTTGTGCTAAGGTTCCTTAAAAAAAAAATATTTACAAGATATGGCACTCCGAGGGCTATCATTAGTGATAGAGGTTCACATTTTTGCAACCGACCATTTACTAAGATAATCGAGAAATATGGTGTAACTCATAAGCTAGAACACCCTATCATCCGCAAACTAGTGGACAAGTAGAGGTGTCTAATAGAGAAATTAAAAGAATCGTGGAGAAAACAAAGTGGACTCAAATCGTAGAAATCAAGCGAGAAAGACTAGATGATGCATTATGGGCATATAGAATGACTTTTTTTAAAACACCAATTGGTTGTTCTCCTTATAAATTAGTTTTTGGTAAATCTTGTCATCTCCTCGTTGAATTAGAACACCGAGCTTTATGGGCTATTAAATTCCTAAATTTTGATCCTAAAGTCATTGGTGATCATAGATTACTTCGCTAATGTAACCGGAGGAGTTTCGACTGATTCTTATGAAAATGCTCGAATCTACAAGGAACGCACGAAAGCTTTCCATGATAAGAAAATCTATAATCGTGAGTTCCATGTAGGTGATCGAGTACTTTTGTACAATTCACGTTTAAAGTTGTTTCCAGGAAAACTTAAATCTAGATGGACAGGTCCCTACGACGTAACTAAAGTCTATAAGTCTGGAGCTGTTGAACTAACTGATGGAAAAACAACTTTTATAGCCAATGGTCACAGGGTAAAATTATTCGTGGAAACTGAAGGGATACCTCAAACCGAAGAAATATTAGTGCTTAACGACCCTCCAGCGGATTAAGGAAGCAGGAATTCTAAACTCAGCCGATTACGGGTACTATCTTTCTAAATTCACTTTTTAATATGCAATTTAAGTAATTTCGTCTTTTACCGGATAGACGTAAAAGAACTGGAATGCCTTTTATAGATAGAATAGAAGTTTTTATTTTACTTTTAAAATTAGGTTTAGATAAAGATGTTGCCTTTAGAATAGAAGCCTTAGTTTCTAACTCGAACAAGGAACCCGATACGCCAAATCGAGAGAAGAGATCTTTGTAATGGAAATTCAAGAAGTGCTATAAAGAGAAGGGCAAGATTTCTAAAGAGATGTAGAATTTGTGGCAAAAGAAGTGAACATAATGGAAAATGTGGGGACAAGACAAACCAAATCCCGGATGAATGTTTGAATGTAATTAAGATGGGAACGACTAGGTCGTTATCCGAAAATCCCGATGGACAACAATGAGAGAATTCAAACGCATCATTTCTAGGAATCAGGTTGATGGACCGTTACTATAGAAATCTCGAAGATTTAAAGGTGATAGGAGTAGAATTAGATTAAATTTTTTTTTTCTTTTATGTTTATTTTCAAAAATTTCATAAAAATTTTATGATGAATTTATGATTATATCATATATGGTTTATATGATAGAATTAAAATTTATCATACCAAAAATATTTTCTTTAAAAAGTTTTTTAAAAAAAAAAAAAAAAAAGAAGAAGAAGAAAAGAAAGAAAAAAAAAGGAGAATCGAGTAATTACTAACAAATCGAGTCGATAGGAGTTCGATTCGACTCATTAGCTTTATAACCTAAAATTATCACACTTTCATCTTCATCTTCCTCATTTCTTCACCAAGGAGGCCGACCCCCACCCCTTTTCCCCTCTTCAAAAATTTCATCACTTTTCTATCCCAAATTACTTAATTAATCATATTCTCTTCCATTCCACTTCACAAATTCATCAACATGGCATAAAAGGATAGATTTTTCAAGCAAAGCTCCTCTCTTTTTCAACACAATTTCGGCGGCACCACCATTTATTCCGGCAACTATATACTCTTTCTAGCTCTCTACGGTAACTATATATATATATATATATATATATATATATATATCAATCATTTCAATTTTTATCAAGCTTTCAATTTTAATTTTAATTTTTCCTATAATTTGGTCTAAGTACTTGTTTGTGTTTGTTGTTTGTTGTTGTTTTTGTTGTTATTTTGTCATACCAAATATCGTAGATGGCCTCATCATCTAGGAGAAGCTCTAAGAAAAGAAAACCAGATAACCCTGTAGTAGTACCGGTTCATGAACCGCGACCCTTAACTGAACTTGAAGAAGCCGTTTCTTTTGAAAAAACCGCTAGTATTGAAGCTAAAAATGCCTATGATGGATTTTTCAGTAAGTGCGGGGTCACTCTAGAACGTGGTATTGATTTTGACTGTTTGGGAGAAGAAGTGATGAAAATCTTCCAAGATAGGGAATGGATGGAAATTGCGATGGAACGCACTAGTAACATAAATGTCACAATGGTAGCCGAATTTTATTCTGCTTTATCTACTTATGATATGGCTACTCTTGATGATCTAGAAAATATCCCTCTCGTGATGCTTAATGTTTCCTTCAATCCTGTCGTGATAAATTCTATTTATGGGTTACCTGAGATACTTGAGGATGATGATTATCAGACTGTTTGGAATTTAGACCTGCCTGGTAGACTACTAGCTAAATCATTTGAAGCTCAGGCTTCCTTTGATTCCACAGCAGTTTGGAAGGATAATAGGTTTCCTTATGGACAGTGTATAAGGGACATCAGGGCTATCAAGCGATTTATAGGATATAATGTTAATCCTTCAACTCATCTATGCGCTTTATGGTCGTGAGGATGTTGTTTTGGCCTGGCTATGGTGCATGACATTCCAATAAATCTAGGGAAGTTAATTTTACCAAGGCATGTGATTTTGTAAAGAATAGAACTCGAGGAGGACGTCTGCTGCTCCTAATCTTATTTCTCCTTGTGTGATCTTCATGAAGTACCAGTGACTACCTCGATAGGGATTATGTCACCTTTTGCTCCACTTATTGGTCAGAAACTAACTGCCTTGCCTGCTGGTAGAATCAACTACAATAATCCCAACCGCCAGCAACGTCAACAACCACCACAGCCATCTCCTATTCATACATCTCAAGTTCCTAGGCAATCACCTCAGCCGCAGCCACTTCAGGGCCAGAATAGCCAAGTAGAGGCTATGTTTCAGCATATGATTCAAGCTCAGGCTAGAACTGATGCTAATATAGCCTTAGCTTGTGAACAAAATAGAAAGTGGGCTGAAGATCTTAGGATTGGCCAAAGAGGTCACAGAGCTTTCATCAGTGCAATAGAACCCAGATATGCAGAAATTTCTCCACATTACCCTCAGAGTCAGCCTGACCCGTATACTATGCCAGATTGGATTCCACCTGTCCCACCACCAGTTTTATTCCAGGACTATATGCCGTCATCTGTAGGACAGGGTAGTATGTTTACAGGTTCGTTTGATGCATCCATGGGCATGGGAGGAGTAACTTCATGAGCGTGATGTGACAAAGAGTCTCGGCTCGTTTGGATTAGAAGGTTCGGTGACAATGACGACGAGGCAAACTCAGGCTACATTTCAAGCTTCTACGTCAGTGGATCCACAACAGTTTAACTATGATTTTAGTACGACTCAGTCTCTCGGGGCTGATTTTACTTCTAGTATGTTTGGATCTTTTTCGGCTCATTTTGACTCATCTTATGACGAAGATGAGGATTATGATGGAGATGAGTAGTTAAGTAAACTTTTCCTATTTTACGATGTACGACGATATACTTTGGTTTGATTTTTATTTTAGACAATTTGATGTACTCGTGGTTAGTACAACTGCTAGCTTTTTCGTTTTTTCTTCGTTGTATCTGTATTATTAGAATTTTCCACCCCTGTTTTAGATAAAATTACATACATTCACACTGAATAAACCTGATAGAACATCCTGAAATGCAAAAATCTGTGACCGAGCACTGTAGCACCGGCCCGCGCCGGGACTACACCGGCCCGCGCCGGTCTGGTGTTCTACCGACCTCATTCAGGTTGTTTCTTACCTATTTCTGGCACTTCTATATAAGGAAACTGAGGGCTCACTACTCAGCTTGCCAATTCACTTCTTAAGCCTCTCGTTTTCTTATATATTCCGTATAAAATGTCCGATCATTCGTCAGTTAACAGTTATTCTCCTCCGCATACCCCAAACTCCGTACTCCCTAATTCGCATTATCCGTTTTTCCACCCCATTCCTTACAATTATATGAATGAAGCAAATCCATACCCTTTCTTGAGTAATTTCAACCAATCACCGGTGCTGGTTGAAAGAGGTCTAAATTTTCGAAAAGTGGATAATTGGGCATTCATAAGAATGGACGCAGATGGGTGGGATTATTTTTGTCGTATGCCCAGAGGAAGAATTAATGTTACAATGGTAAGAGAGTTTTACTCGGTACTTGCAGAGGCCAGTACTGTAGAATCATTACAGTCTGTTACCATTAGAGGTACTGTTGTTCCTTTTACTTCTACCATAATCAATCAAATTTTTCATATACCACCAGTCCAAACATCACCCTCTAGTCATTATGAGTATCAGTGGAGACTTGACACACTGCCCGAAGGATTTATTAACAAATGTTCGAATCTTATCAAGTTTTATTCCAACATTATGATAGGGATAGAGATGTCTCCACCGCCGCTTTACTTCCCATTTGAGAACACGAAACGCGTTTCATCAATTCACGAGTTTATCCAACTGATGATTTCTTGGAACTCAAAGATGATGAATTGTTATCATTGTATGTTATAACGAAAGGGTCAAGTTGTTATAGATTGGGAATATTGATTCGAAAGCGGTTATTAGTTTTGCATTTGGAGCAGATCGATCCGGCAAATTTATGCCTTTTGCATGGTGATTTCGAAATAAGTATTCGTTTGGCTAGGGTACCAAAGAAGAGCGATCGATGAGTACTTTCCACTTCGACTTCCTCGTAGGGCTACTACCAATCGATATTCGGGAGGATCTTCAAGTGGAGAAAATTAGGTAGTTATGATAGTTGTAAGGAATATCAAAGATAATAATAATGATAGAATAAATTAACTTATAATAAATTAGTTTAATCATAACTAGATTAACTTAGTTTTAGTTTTTAGTTTATAATAGTATTTAGTAGTTCACTTGTATTTTTTAATATTGTAGTATATTTGTTTGTGTTAATGTTTTTTTTTATTATTATTATTATACTATATTATATAAACGCTAATCTATATGACACGTAACAATATTCACTATATAAAATTTATTTTGTTTCTCAACTAACTTTTTACTACTCATTACACATCGAGACGATGTCAATTAAGTAAGTGGGGAGTAGAGATTGGTTAGTAAATAAAATAAATTTAATATATCAATTACTGATGCACTTAGTTTAATCAATCTTAAGGAAATAAACGAAATAATATATAATCATTATAATAAAAATGATATATTTGGATAGAATAAATTTTTAATTAAGTAAAGTAATCTCGATATATTATTTCTATATTATTTATATCTATGTTAGATTTTTATCAAGATTTTAAGTATGTATACCTAGATAAATAGTATGAAATATTTTTTTTTTTTTGAAATTAGACAAAAGTTACTTATAATTATAATAAAATTTTAGAATGATTTTGTTTTCAAGACAAGTATGAATTTGGAATCGGATTAGGAATGATGAGATTTTTGGCATTACTTTGACTAACTATGGCCAAATAAGCCTACCCGAATGTAATTTCCAATTTTTGTCCCCACCTCAGCCTTGCAGAGTGATCAAGACCTCACTCGAAATTAGCCATTATGATTAACTAGATATAACCGACCCTTAACTTAAATTGGTCTACATTTCTTTGAAATCCCGCAAGTTTAGTATGTGCTTATGGATAGCGGTGATTTATCGAAATTCAATAATGGTATATCTTTGAGATTGGAATAAATATTATTCGGAAGGCAATCTATTAACAAAAAGTGTTATTCTCTAGAAAAGAAAAAGTTGGAATAATTAAGTGCTGATGTATCCGTACTCACCTCATGACACTTGAAAGATAGTCGACTCTGGTAATGAGTTCGGATATGTTTGTTTGTTGTTAAAAAAAAAAAAAAAAAAAAAAGAGTGTCAGGATGTTACTAATCAAGGTATTTTTGATCAAAAGTTGAAGGTGTAAGCACGTACGACTTGCCTCTATTTTCTTTTGATTTCCCTTTGTTATCCTTTCGATTAGCCAAACACCCGAGCACGAACGTTATAAGCCATTTTGCCAACTACTTGACTTAGTCCTTGATTCCAAATTTCATATAGTGGCGATTACAAAGTTATTCTAAGTATTTTATTTTATAGTTATTAAGTAATTCATGTAGAATTTCATTTAGATAATATTTATAACTAATTTATTAAGTTATACACACTTTTTATTTTTTTAATAATCTAAGATAGATAAAATTAATATGATTATAATGTTGATAGCATACGTTACTGAGTTAGAAATTTAATCTAGAAGAGCTATATTGTTTGCATTATAACAGTTTATATATTATCGCTTATTTTGCTCGAAGACGATCAAAATCTAAGTGGGGAGTAGTTGATGTATGATAAAAATATAATCATATTATATGACTTTTTATATCGTATTTACGATAATATCGTATAAATTCTATAAAAATATATCTAAAAACGCATAAAAATCGAAATCATTATAAATAGATATTATCGTTATTATTTTAGTAAAACTTATAGTTTTATGATCAAAATTATCTTGTGGCTCGTGTTTTTGATTGCTTGAGGTACGTGTGATAGAAAATCAAGAATTAAAACCAAAACAAGACGAAAACGGAAGAAAGATATTTTTCAAGATCCGCCCGAACCGAAAAAACCCGGCCCGAGCCGAATCTCTCGCCACCAAAGACATGGGGACCGCCGGAGAGAATCTCCACTGTAGCACCGGCCCGCGCCGGGACTACACCGGCCCGCGCCGGCCTTGACATCCACTCTATAAATACTCCTCATTTGCAGCTTGAGGAAGTTGTACCAATATATATATATCACTTCTATATATATATATATTATCTTAATCTAGTATGTAGTTCTGTAAATACCGTAAACGACACTCTGTCGAAATAATACTGTAGTATAAGTATCGTTTAAGTACTTAGAAGGTTTATCAAGGCTCGTTGTTGCTAAAGGAGTTGCTATTTCCGGAGAATACGGCTCTGACACTACAATTGTAATCTGGTAACTTTTTAATGTATTTATGTTTGTTTGTTGTTATTAGTATCTATATATTAGTTATAATGATATTAGGCTAACTCTATATCTAGCCAAGATATGAAATTGAATTAGTTTATCTTTTTAGGGAAATAGATGATGACTAAGTTAAAATTGAATTAAAATCGATTATAATGAATCTTTTTCTATCTTGCAACGTATTGATAATATTCGGATTGACGTAATTAACCAAGATCAATCGCAACATATAACCTAACGATGAACTGACCAGAGAAGTTATGATATGAGATAAAGGATAGAAAAACCGGAGGGTAAAAATGGCGAGTGAAAGCGTGACAACGGAATCCTATTTCCTACCGAAGCGGATTTGTCTTGGGAAAGATGAATCTTATTAAATTTGTGTTCAAGATCATAATAATGTTAAAATCACGCTTTGATTAAAACTACACCGTTTGTGTTAAATCGATCCGCCGACAACCGGAGCCTCTTGAATAACATCGGCCGTCGACAAACGGAATAACCTCTTTTATCCGGGGTAGATTTGTACTGCACTGCTCGGACTAACTAAGATTAGCATGGGGCGGTTGTGGAGATTAAACTCGATGACAATTTGACATATGACAATTTCATACGCTTTCGTGTGAGGAGGAGTTGTCTAGCTTAGGAATACACCGATTCATATATAATTGATTCACCTTAAAATAAGGAAAGATCGAGCACATCTATTTCTACTAAAAGAGATCTTGATTGATGACATATTCTTGGCTAGTCTTTTATAATATTACTAGTATTTATATCTTATATATTGTATTGGTACCTATATATATTTATATCTATATATATATATGTATTTCTATATATTTATATATATATTTATGTATCTATATATATATCTGTTTTAGTTTTATGCACTTATTTACTGTTTTAAGGTTACTAAATAGAAAAAAGAAAAATTGCGACTTAGATTGAGTTAATAATAGCTTCTTGGTGTTTAGCCACACTCTGAATTACCATACGTTTCCCTGAGGATTCGACACCTGACTCACCATACTAGCACTACAGTTTGACCCGATACACTGTCGGTTAAGGACTGGAATAGCACTAGAAAAACCCACGTCGACTTTACGGCGCCGTGCCGGGGATCACGACGCTAATTCATTGTGTTCGAATGGTTTCTACTTATATTAGCTCAAAATTCTCGAGGATAAGTCAACACTCTTCTTATCACATTTCTTTTTATTTTTCGTTGGTACTTACCTTGTAGGTAAGTTACCAATCTTTTTACTTCTGTCTTTATCAAGTTATTTTCTGTTTTCGATAGTTGATGACCAGAAGCGGTAAGGCCCCACTCACTCCTTATAAGCCTGACATAAATACTTACGAAAGGCAGTTAAGAGTAGAGAGTAAACGTGGTCATACTAGTCAGGGAAATCCTGACGTATCATCATCAAATCGAGAAACGAGAATGGCCAAATCGGTGATGAAACACCGAACAAGGTATTATACATGCCCAAGGACATGGACAAAACCTTAATCGAAATCCACCAATACCAAATAATCAAAATCCTAATAATCAAAACCGAACCGTAATCATCATAATAATCCTAACCTACCAAACCCGAGACCTATCTCGTGATCAAACCGTGAGAAGAAATCGGACTAATAATCCAATTCTTTTACCAAATGAAGGAGCGAATAATTTGAAATAAAATCTCATCTTTTGGTTTAATTGACACAAGAGCCCAATTTCTAGGAGAAGATGATGAGGATCCACATCATCATCTCTATCTTTTCAAGAATTGTGTAATACAAAATTAAAAGTCAAGGTGCTCATCGTGAATTAACAAGGATGTCAATGTTTCCTTTTTCTTTAAAAGGAAGAGCACGAGATTGGTTTATGTCACTCCCACATCATTCGTTGACAAGTTGGGAGGAGATTCAAACCGAGTTCTTAAAGCAATATTTTACTCCTGGTAGAAATTTGGAGTTAAAGGTCGAAATTGCTAATTTTAGACAAGGATCTGAAGAAACGCTTGGGAATGCTTGGGAGAGATTTAAGAAACTATTAAGAGCTTGTCCCGATCATGGTTATTCCTTAGATATGCAAATCCAACTTTTCTGTCGTAAACTAAGGAAAGACTCACGTCACACGCGTTGATCATGCATGTGGTGGTTCTTTAATGATGAGTGAAGCCCAATTAGTTTACGATGCCATAGAAAAGATTTCCAAAAATAAC
The DNA here is from genome assembly GCA_026214975.1 of Gentiana macrophylla. Lineage (NCBI taxonomy): Eukaryota > Viridiplantae > Streptophyta > Magnoliopsida > Gentianales > Gentianaceae > Gentiana > Gentiana macrophylla. The sequence continues at coordinate 101,731,899 of CM047815.1, read as the reverse complement.
AGAATGTGGGAAACCGGTTCTAGCACAAGAAAAGTAGCATTTGCGGGAGAATGTACATCGAATACGGAAGTTCTAGCACACTTGGAGAATTTAAGTAGGAAATTTGATGGTCTACAATCAAACAAAAATCTAAGTTCGTAAAATAGTATACCCACCTGAATACTCAAATCGGGATAATGTGTCATTAGGAGTTGAAGAACCAACAGGATATTCAAGGGAGGAGGTGAGTTTTTACAACAAAGATAAGAATTTGAACAACGCGTATTCAAACTCGTTTAGTGCTATTAGAAGAGATCACCCTACTTATCGTTGGTCCGAAAACCCTAGTAAGCAAGGACAACCACCGTATCCAGCCAATATAAGAATTCATATAGTAATCAAGTTTATCAAGGAGATACCGCGAATCGAACCTACAATCATTACCTAGATCGTATCCACAACATACTACTCAAAGTATACCAGTCACTCAAAGTTCAACTCAACTTTGAAGGAGTTGATAAATGGGAGAAATTAATGGAAAATATGATGGGTGTAGTTTCTACTCAAGCTAAAAATGTAGAAACTATGATAACTTCTATAGGACAAATCACTAAGGATATGAGTACGTTAAAAACATCCATGAGTGGACATGATACGAGAATGAGAACTATAGAAGCATCAATAAGGAATATGGAAGACCATTTGAGTAGAGAAGGAGAACGTAAAAACACTAGACCTCCAGGAGGATTACCAAGTAATACTGAAAGAAACCCGAGAGAAGTAAATGTTGTTATTACGAGAAGTAGAAAACTTTGTGGAGATACTGGAACAGAAAACTCAGGAGATAATGAAGTAGAGAATGATTTAAATGGAAAGATTGAGACGAATATGGAAACTTCAGTTGAACTTGAATTTACTGATGAAGAAGAAGAAATTATTGAAGATTTCTTGAAACAAAATAGTGAAGTTGAACCTGAAAGTAAAAATAAGGAATGGGTCAAAATCCCTAGGATTCTAATAGATCCAACAGATAAAGACCTGAGAACCTTATTTAAGGAACATGTTAGAGAAAACAATACTGAAGAAAAGAAGGAAGATATGCCAATAACCGAAAAAAGGAAAATCGATACAGAAGATGTTTCAAAGAAAAAATTGGATGAGAATGAAACATGGCGGACAAGTAATGCTCAAAGATTTAAGGAAAAAGGAACAGAGGGTATAACTTCAGAACCTAAGGTTATAGATTTAGAATCTTTACCTTACCCACCTAAGGATCAAATTAGAAAGATAAAAACTGATAAGAAGTATGTTCGTTTCCTTGATACTTTTCGTCATATTCATGTCAATATCCCTGTTATCGAAGCCCTAATCAACATGCCTACCTATGGAAAGTTTCTTAAAGATATCCTATCAAACAAAAAACGGTTAGAAGAATATGAGAATATATACCTTAATGAAGAATGCTCTGCAATACTTCAACATAAGTTGCCTCCTAACCTGAAAGATCCGAGTAGTTTTACCATTCCATGTGAGATTGGAGGGTTTCTGCTTAGAAGGTACTATGTGATCTAGGAGCAAGTATTAATCTCATGTCTTATGATGATTATAAGAAACTAGGCATAGGAGAGATTACAAATCTTGAAATGACCCTTCAGATGGCGAGATAGATCGATTAAACATCCTAAGGGAATCATCGAGGACGTGTTGGTTAAAGTAGACAAATTTTACTTTCCAGAGATTTTTTGTAATAATGGAAATGGAAGAAGGATATTCGGCGCCAATTATTCTAGGTCGTCCATTTCTAGCTACGGGAAGAACATTAATCGATGTTCAAAAAGGAGAACTGATACTACGAGTTAATGAAGATAAAGTTTCCTTCAATATCTTCAAAGCTATGAATCATCCATACAAATCACCAGAATCATGTTCGTTTATAGATAAGATATCTACATTCTGTGATGATCAATTGCAAGATTATGAAGATAAGCTAGAGGAATGTTTAACATTATCTATCTATAAAGAAGATGAAAATGATCTTCAAATGAAAGAAGTGATCCTTTATCTTGATAAGGGACTGCTTTCTAAACATCCGTGGCATAAGTATTTGGAATTAGAACTAGACGGACCGGTCTAAAACCTTCATAGAAAGATCCACCGAGGAATCTGGAATTGAAACCACTTCCTATAAATCTTAAGTATGCTTTTCTTGAAAATGATAATCTACTACCAATTATTATTTCATCGACCTTGACTAATGAACGTGATGATCAATTACTTAGAATGTTAAGAAATCATAAAGAAAGCATTTGGATGGACAAAGGGCGTATATTCAAGGAATTAGCCCTGAGATATCGTTCATAAGATCATCCTAAATGAGGGAGCTAAACCTTGTATTCAGCCGCAACGCCGCCTTAACCCAAATTTACAATCAATTGTTAAGAAAGAGGTCATTAAGCTATTAGAAATGGGGTTAATATTTCCCATATCAGATAGTGAATGGGTGAGTCCAACTCAAGTAGTACCAAAGAAAGGAGGTTTCACGATAAAAGAAAATGATAAAAATGAATGGATTCCGACAAGGGAAATTACAGGATATCGAATGTGTATTGATTTTAGAAAATCGAATGAACATACTAAGAAAGATCATCATCCACTTCCATTCATCGTATAAAATGTTGGAACGATTAAGTGGACATAAATATTATTGCTTCTTAGATGGTTATTCGTGATATTTACGATATTCATTGCAGCAGGAGATAGAGAAAAACTACTTTCACTTGTCCGTATGGAACTTTTGCTTATAAACGAATGCCATTTGGTTTATGTAATGCACCAACTACATTTCAGCGATGTATGATGGCAATATTTTCTGACATGGTCGAGGAATTCTTAGAAATCTTTATGGATGACTTTAGTGTTTATGGAGATTCTTTCGATGAATGTTTATCACACTTAGAACGAGTGTTACAACGCTGTGAAGATACCAATTTAGTATTAAACTAGGAAAAATGTCACTTAATGGTATCGTAGGAATTGTTCAGGTCATAGAATCTCCGAAATGGGTATCAAGTAGATAAAGCTAAAGTCGAAGTAATTGAAAAGTTACCTCCACCACCAATCTAAGAACTTTGAGAGGATTTCTCGGACATGCAGGATTTTATAGGAGATTTATTGCAGATTTTTCAAAGATAGCAAAGCCTCTAAGTCATTTGCTTGAAAAAGAGGTACCATTTAACTTTGATAATAAATGTATGGAAGCATTTGCACTTAAAAGCGAAGTTGACTCATCGCACGATCTTGGTAGCACCAGACTGGGATTTGCCTTTTGAGATAATGTGTGATGCAAGTGATTTAGCTGTAGGAGCTGTCTTAGGTCAAAGATATAACAAAATACTCAAAGCTATCTACTATGCATCTCACACTCTAAATGCAGCTCAACTTAATTATGCAACTACAGAGAAAGAACTGTTGGTTGTAATTTTTGCCTTAGAAAAGTTTAGATCATATATTGTTGGGTCTAAGGTTATTATTTATACAGACCATTCAGCCTTGAAGTATCTGTTAAGTAAGAAAGATGCTAAACCACGCCTTCTTAGATGGATTCACATTTCAAGAGTTTGATATAGAAATCAAGGATAAAAAGGAAGTGAAAATGTAGTAGCGAGATCATCTAAGTAGAATGGAAAATGATGAAGGAAGAGGAAATGAAATACTGAGATTCATTTCTGATGAACAACTTTTAGAATAGATACTCCCTTAACCATGCAATTATTAAAAGATAGGATACCGTTAAAAGAAAATTCACCATGGTTTGGGAATATTGTTAACTATCTAACTGTAAGTACATCCCGTCTCATTGGACTTGGCGTGAAAAAAAAAAATTTTTACGACTTGAAGTTTTACTATTGGGAGAAACCAGATCTTTTCCGAAGATGCTTGTTGGAGGGATTTTGCATCATTAAACAAAAGAAAATTTATAAACCCTAACTACCATGCAAAACTAACTCCTAACCGGCCGAATACCGGGTAATTGATAGTAGAGCGAAGTGAGTAAGGGGTCGATCCACATGGAATTGGGATGTTGAATCTAATTTCACTAATTCCTTTCAATTGTTACTTAGGAAAAACGAATAAACGAAAGAACAAATAAAATAAACGAAAGAGCAATTAAAATAAATCTAACCTACGAAATAAAATAACACAACCTAAACTAAACTAAAGATACATGGGATCAAACAGTGCACAAACCAAGTGATTTCAATCCTAGTTCATCTCATGATTTTAATTCAAATTGTGGTTTCACCTTTACATGAGATACAAATCCCTAATTCCTTAGTGAATTTAATCTCAAGCTATGGATTCCTAATTCCTTAGTGAGTCCAATTTATCAATCTCTCATCTTCCGAATGTTGAGATCGATTTACCAAACAAAACTCGGTGTAGATTCAGGTTAACTCTCGTATTTTAGAATCTAACAACCTAGATAATTAACCAATTAATTTGTCACATAATTAATGATTAAAGATCCTATCTTTCTATGGTGATCTAGTTTACGCAACTCTCGTATATTGTAAACGTATCAATAGCAAACTGATCTCTCGATCTAATTCACATCATAGCATCAAAATCATAGAACGATACAAAATAAATTAAAGATCATAAAAAACGAATAAGAACTGAATAAATTAAATAAATAAACTCACGTAGTTTGGTACATGATTGAATCCATGAATCGAAAACAGAAGAAAAACGACATCCTAATCTAACCCGGATCACCCGAGCACAAGGCTCGGGTGACCGGCCTTGAAAGCCAAGTTGGCCGCTGCTTTTCTATGAATAATGCGGCTGTAGTAATAATAATTATTCCCTCAATTGGTTAATTATGCGCTGTATTTATAAGGGAGACTAAGGCGGCTGCTTTGTAATATATGTTAATGTCGGCTGGAAAATAATTCTTTTCCAATTAGGGTTTTGAATCTTAAGTCGGCTGTGCATGGGGCGGCTACCGGACGCCAGTCTAAACTTCTAAAATTCATATCTTGAGTTGTAGACCTCCAAAAATTATGATCCGAATGTCATAAAAAAGCTCTCGGAAAACTCTACAACTTTCATTAAGGACTCTTCTTCAGAAAAAGCCTTTTTGATTAGCCCGTCAGACATTACGAGTATATTTCGGGATTTTCCACTGAATTCATCTCTTTAAAATCATCCTTTCCATCAACAATGTGTATCTACAATGTAGGAAAAACATACCAAAGCGTAACATAATCCTAAAATAATATAAAATCATGATTTAAACACATAAATCGCTACGTTTTGCAATTTAACCTATTAGAAACACCATTTACTCAATTAATCGATTATAAGCTCGATTTCTATGAAAAACATCTATATATGGGGAAATTTTGATGTAAAATATACCCTTAAAAACACTACAAATTGACCCTGAACAATGCTCGGATGGAATAATTAGAAAATGTATTCCTGATAGTGAGATTTTAAGTGTTTTATCGTTTTGTCATGATCGTGAGGCAGGAGGTTATCATGGAGGATGGAAAACTGCTTTCAAAGTTTTACAATGTGGTTTTTATTGGCCTACACTATATAAAGATGCGTATAAATATGTAAAATCTTGTAAATCATGTCAAAAATGGGGAAATATATCGAAAAAACATGAAATGCCTATGCAACCGATTTTAGAATGTGAATTATTTGATGTATGGGGTATAGATTTCATGGGACCTTTCCCTATATCGTTTGGAAAAAGATTTATTCTTGTAATGGTCGATTATGTCTCGAAATGGGTAGAAAATCAAAGCTCTTCCCACTAAGCGATACCAAGGTTGTGCTAAGGTTCCTTAAAAAAATATTTACAAGATATGGCACTCCGAGGGCTATCATTAGTGATAGAGGTTCACATTTTTGCAACCGACCATTTACTAAGATAATCGAGAAATATGGTGTAACTCATAAGCTAGAACACCCTATCATCCGCAAACTAGTGGACAAGTAGAGGTGTCTAATAGAGAAATTAAAAGAATCGTGGAGAAAACAAAGGACTCAAATCGTAGAAATCAAGCGTAAAAGACTAGATGATGCATTATGGGCATATAGAAACGACTTTTAAAACACCAATTGGTTGTTCTCCTTATAAATTAGTTTTTGGTAAATCTTGTCATCTCCTCGTTGAATTAGAACACCGAGCTTTATGGGCTATTAAATTCCTAAATTTTGATCCTAAAGTCATGGTGATCATAGATTACTTGATTAATGTAATCGAGGAGTTTCGACTCGATTCTTATGAAAATGCTCGAATCTACAAGAACGCATACGAAAGCTTTCCAAGATAAGAAAATCTATAATCGTGAGTTCCATGTAGGTGATCGAGTACTTTTGTACAATTCACGTTTAAAGTTGTTTCCGGAAAACTTAAATCTAGATGGACAGTCCTACGACGTAACTAAAGTCTATAAGTCCTGAGTCATTGAACTAATCGATGGAAAAACAACTTTTATAGCCAATGGTCACAGGTAAAATTATTAATGGAAACCGAAGGTATACCTCAAACCGAAGAAATATTAGTGCTTAACGACCCTCCAACGGATTAAGGAAGCGAGAATTCTAAACTCACCGATTACGGGTACTATCTTTCTAAATTCACTTTTTAATATGCAATTTAAGTAATTTCGTCTTTTACCGGATAGACGTAAAAGAACTGGAATGCCTTTTATAGATAGAATAGAAGTTTTTATTTTACTTTTAAAATTAGGTTTAGATAAAGATGTTGCCTTTAGAATAGAAGCCTTAGTTTCTAACTCAAACAAGGAACTGATACGCAAATCGAGAGAAAGAGATCTTTGTAATGGAAATTCAAGAAGTGCTATAAAGAGAAGGGCAAGATTTCTAAAGAGATGTAGAATTTGCGGCAAAAGTGAACATAATGGAAAATGTGGGGACAGCACAACCAAATCCCAGGATGAATGTTTGAATGTAATTAAGATGGGAACGACTAGGTGGTTATCCGAAAATCCCGATGGACAACAAAGAGAGAATTCAAACGCATCATTTCTAGGAATCAGGTTGATGGACCGTTACTATAGAAATCTCGAAGATTTAAAGGTGATAGGAGTAGAATTAGATTAATTTTTTTTTTTTCTTTTATGTTTATTTTCAAAAATTTCATAAAAATTTTATGATGAATTTATGATTATATCATATATGGTTTATATGATAGAATTAAAATTTATCATACCAAAAATATTTTCTTTAAAAAGTTATAAAAAAAAAAAAAAAAAAGAAGAAGAAGAAGAAAAAGAAAGAAAAAAAAGGAGAATCGAGTAATTACTAACAAATCGAGTCGATAGGAGTTCGATTCGACTCATTAGCTTTATAACCTAAAATTATCACACTTTCATCTTCATCTTCCTCATTTCTTCACCAAGGAGGCCGACCCCCACCCCTTTTCCCCTCTTCAAAAATTTCATCACTTTTCTATCCCAAATTACTTAATTAATCATCTTCTCTTCCATTCCACTTCACAAATTCATCAACATGGCATAAAAGGATAGATTTTTCAAGCAAAGCTCCTCTCTTTTTCAACACAATTTCGGCGGCACCACCATTTATTCCGGCAACTATATACTCTTTCTAGCTCTCTACGGTAACTATATATATATATATATATCAATCATTTCAATTTTTATCAAGCTTTCAATTTTAATTTTAATTTTTTCCTATAATTTGGTCTAAGTACTTGTTTGTGTTTGTTGTTTGTTGTTGTTTTTGTTGTTATTTTGTCATACCAAATATCGTAGATGGCCTCATCATCTAGGAGAAGCTCTAAGAAAAGAAAACCGATAACCCTCAGTAGTAGTACCGGTTCATGAACCGCGACCATAAATCGAACTTGAAGAATCCGTTTCTTTTGAAAAAAACCGCTAGTATTGAAGCTAAAAATGCCTATGATGGATTTTTCAGTAAGTGCGGGGTCACTCTAGAACGTGGTATTGATTTTGACTGTTTGGGAGAAGAAGTGAAGAAAATCTTCCAAGATAGGGAATGGATGGAAATTGCGATGGAACGCACTAGTAACATAAATGTCACAATGGTAGCCGAATTTTATTCTGTTTTATCTACTTATGATATGGCTACTCTTGATGATCTAGAAAATATCCCTCTTAGGACAGTTAATGTTTCCTTCAATCCTGTCGTGATAAATTCTATTTATGGGTTACCTGAGATACTTGAGGATGATGATTATCGATCGCTTGGAATTTAGACTGCTGGTAGACTACTAGCTAAATCATTTGAAGCTCAGAGCTTCCTTTGATTCCACAAAGAGCTTGGAAGGATAATAGGTTTCCTTATGGATGATGTATAAGGGACATCGTGGCTATCAAGCAATTTATAGGATATAATGTTAATCCTTCAACTCATCTATGTGCTTATGGTCGTGAGGATGTTGTTTTGGCACAGGCTATGGTGCATGACATTCCAATAAATCTAGGGAAGTTAATTTTTACCAAGGCATGTGATTTTGTAAAGAATAGAACTCGAGGAGGACGTCTGCTGCCCCTAATCTTATTTCTCGCCTTGTGTGATCTTCATGAAGTACCAAGATTACCCTCGATAGGATTATGTCACCTTTTGCTCCACTTATTGGTCGAAAAACTAACCGCCTTTGCTGTGGTAGAATCAACTACAATAATCCCAACCGCCAAAGAACGTCAACAACCACCACACCATCCATCTCCTATTCATACATCTCAAGTTCCTAGGCAATCACCTCAGCCGCAGCCACTTCAGGGCCAGAATAGCCAAGTAGAGGCTATGTTTCAGCATATGATTCAAGCTCAGGCTAGAACTGATGCTAATATAGCCTTAGCTTGTGAACAAAATAGAAAGTGGGTCAAGATCTTAGGATTGGCCAAAGAGGTCACAGAGCTTTCATCGATTGCAATAGAACCCGGATATGCGAAAATTTCTCCACATTACCCTCGAGTCACCGACCCGTATACTATGCCAGATTGATTCCACCTGTCCCACCACCGCTTTATTCCAGACTATATGCCGTCATCTGTAGGACATGGTAGTATGTTTACAGGTTCATTTGATGCATCCATGGGCATGGGAGGAGTAACTTCAGTAGCAGATGTGACAGCAGGTCTCGGCTCGTTTGGATTAGAAGGTTCGGTGACAATGACGACGAGGCAAACTCAGGCTACATTTCAAGCTTCTACGTCAGTGGATCCACAACAGTTTAACTATGATTTTAGTACGACTCAGTCTCTCGGGGCTGATTTTACTTCTAGTATGTTTGGATCTTTTTCGGCTCATTTTGACTCATCTTATGACGAAGATGAGGATTATGATGGAGATGAGTAGTTAAGTAAACTTTTCCTATTTTACGATGTACAACGATATACTTTGGTTTGATTTTATTTTAGACAATTTGATGTACTCTGTGGTTAGTACACTGCGCAGTTTTACGTTTTTTTTCTTCGTTGTATCTGTATTATTAGAATTTTCCACCCCTGTTTTAGATAAAATTACATACATTCACACTGAATAAACCTGATAGAACATCCTGAAATGCAAAAATCTGTGACCGAGCAATTGTAGCACCGCCCGCGCCGGAGACTACACCGCCCGCGCCGGTCTGGTGTTCTACCGACCTCATTCAGGTTGTTTCTTACCTATTTCTGGCACTTCTATATAAGGAAACTGAGGGCTCACTACTCAGCTTGCCAATTCACTTCTTAAGCCTCTCGTTTTCTTATATATTCCGTATAAAATGTCCGATCATTCGTCGATTACTTGATTATTCTCCTCCGCATACCCCAAACTCCGTACTCCCTAATTCGCATTATCCGTTTTTCCACCCCATTCCTTACAATTATATGAATGAAGCAAATCCACACCCTTTCTTGAGTAATTTCAACCAATCACCGGTGCTAGTTGAAAGAGGTCTAAATTTTCGAAAAGTGGATAATTGAGCATTCATAAGAATGGACGCAGATGGGTGGGATTATTTTTGTCGTATGCCCAGAGGAAGAATTAATGTTACAATGGTAAGAGAGTTTTACTCGGTACTTGCAGAGGCCAGTACTGTAGAATCATTACAGTCTGTTACCATTAGAGGTACTGTTGTTCCTTTTACTTCTACCATAATCAATCAAATTTTTCATATACCACCAGGTCCAAACATCACCTCTAGTCATTATGAGTATCGGTGGAGACTTGACACGGCACGAAGGATTTATTAACAAATGTTCGGAATCTTATCAAGTTTTATTCCAACATTATGATAGGGATAGAGATGTCTCCACCGCCGCTTTACTTCCCCATTTGAGAACACGAAAACGTTTCATCAATTCACGAGTTTATCCAACTGATGATTTCTCGAACTCAATGATGATGAATTGTTATCATGTTGTATGTTATAACGAATGGGTCATGTATAGATTAGGGAATATTGATTGAAAGCAACTTGTTAGTTTTGCATTTGGAAGCAGACCGATCCGGCAGCCTATGCCTTTTGCATGGCTGATTTCCAGAATAAGTATTCGTTTGGCTAGGGTACCAGCAAGAGCGACTGATGAGTACTTTCCAGCTCGACTTCCTCAGGTAGGGCTACTACCAGTCGACTTCCTCAGGTAGGGCTACTAACAATCTGATGTTTATTGTGATGTAAATCTAATAAAAGTCAAAAATATTTCTGACCTTTACTTTCAAGTGCTGAAAAACCTCGGTACTTGCATCATCAAACTGCTCCCTTTCTTCTTGGGCACTATGAAGCTGTGAATCTGAATATGCTATGGAGATATCAACCTAAAGAGAAGCTAAGTCACACAAAAAGTATTCAATAAGTAAAGAGGTTTGCAGGGTCTTTGACACAAATTACTCACCTGCTACCAACCAAGAGTTGCACAAGCCTTCAAGAACTGCTAGCTTCCAATAACAAAGGTGGAAGAAAAAAAACAGATTACACCCCCTCCCTAAATGAAGAAAAAACAATTTTATAGATGTGAAAATTCCATTTCTGCCAAATAGAATGTAAAGAGAATTCAAAAAACACAAGTAAGAAAGAATTACTTTTTACATATCTTTGAAGGAAATAACAACCTTAAATGCATACAATACCCCAACGCCATCAAGGATAATGTCATTAACTATCAAATTACACATTTCGATTTACAATGAAAGCAAACCTGTTTTTTTTCTTTTGCTCTACCTTTAATTTGGTTGTCTAAGACCTCTTCTTCTGGTAATCAATTCCGTATGCGAATTAACATGAAGAAATTCAAGAAAAGAAGCATAGGTTTTGAAGAGATGATAGCAAACCATATACCAACTTGAATTGGAATCCCAGTGATTTGACTTCATTCAGAAGTAGAGGGAAGAGACTTTTAGGAAGCCAATCACTTTTAGGTTTTATTATTTTGCAAGTACTTTTGCAAACCATAAGCAGCAGTTCCAGCCACAAATAGGAAAATTGATGGAGTAAAGATGCATATAGATACTTCACAATAAACTTGTCCCATTCTTGTGGTTATCCTGAAAAAACAAACAAGAAAAAAGAAGCCATAACAATCAGAACATTATGATGTTTATACCAAATCATTTCATACCATAAATACAACGAATAATACACGATTTAGACACTGTTGTGTTTTCCTCTTTGCAGTGTTCTTAGTTACATTAAATCCTTGTACTGCCTACAGCTTTCCTGGACAGGCCAGCTGTAGGCATTATTTCGACTCTTAAAAATGGTTTGATCTTCTCATAGAGCTCGTGTCTACACATTACAATCCACCGAAAACCCGACATTCAACCTCTTAAGAGGATGAAGAAATCAAACCCTTGACTTATGACACTCATTTTTTAGACCACTTACCATCTGAGCTGAGCCGAGCTAACGTGTTAATAACGAATTAGGTCATAATTTAGTAAAAACTACAACAAATCAGATATCTAAAATTAAGTAAAAACTACATCTAAAACTTTGATAAATTTCTAAGATAATAATTATAAAAAGAAGGCAAGGAATTTATTTTTTAAAGGAAGTAAGGAAATGAACATGAAAATATAAAATACGTGAGGATGCAAGAACAATGCCTTCTAAGATAATAAGAGCCCCAAATCCAGTCCAATCAATAACAAAACCCCTCGCATATTCCCCATTTCTTTAACCTTCAAATCCTCTTTTCGTGAATCAAAATCGGGTTTTACCGATGGAGCTCTGCGAATTATCTTCCCTTTCTGTTTCTCTTGGAAGCAATTTAGGTTGTTGAATTGGCCGATTTTCCGAAACCTAATCCGACAGCAGACGGAAATGGTGTGGATACTTCTTGGAAGCAATTTGGGTTGTTGAATTGACGGATTTCCTGAAACTTAACCCGGCAGCAGACGCAGACGGAGATGGTGTGGATAAGGTGGTTGTGGATTCTGTAGGTGGGGTCCGAAGAATCGGACCTTGAAGATGAAGAAGATGGGTCTAGGCATTTTATTGAGAGGTTTTGGATTGGAAAAAGGATGGTAGGAAGATGATAGGAAGATGCTTGTCAATTCACAGCTGTATCATTTTGTTTAGCAGATTTTTTTTTATATCAGCTGACATGTGTCAAGCATACAGCTTGCCACGTGTCAGCTTGTGAATAAGCCAAAAGTGAAGAAAATAGGAGACGTGGAAGCATCGGGTTAACTTTGGGTCTCTTTTTATTATATATACTAGTGGCTAACACCGTGCAAGGCACGGTGAATGCTCACTGCAGTATTAATGGTGTATTTTGGCTACAACACATTCATCTTTTACAATAAGCAAGCTGTTAACAGTTAACATACATTAATACAACATTGCCATAGTGTTGGTCTTCATTACAAAATAGTTGATAAAAGACCATGGACGACCATTGAAGTATTATATCCGAAGGATTAGAAGCTGTAGAGTATGCAGTTGATAAATTTCCAATAATACTGTTGCTACTTGCACATCACAGCACAACAATTGGATTCTGTCACCATATATCTATCAACTCCATGGAAGTAACTGCTTGTTAATAAACATCTGTAGGGGAGAGTTAAAAAGGAACCAACAAATCTTCCATAAACCTCTAAAAACCACAAAAACAACCCAATTTACATGCAACAAAACATTGTATCGTAACGATAAACTTTAACGCTAACAATAATATTGTATATCTTAGAATAAATACATAAACAAACGTACGAATAACATAACCAGACATTAATATTAGAAACACAAATGAGTGCGTATTAAACACAAATGAGTGCAGCTTGAACAAATCAACTTACATAGGAAGAGAAAGCACAGTTCCTTGGAATCTATTGCTTATTCCTTTTACACACTGTAGAGAAAATTCATGAAAACAGTTAATTGTACACAATTCAAGGTGGGTCATCTAGCCTATGAAATTAGTGCATTGATCCTTCTGTAGCCTTATTTAAATATTAAACTCGAGCAATTTAATGTGTGCTTTAGTATCAGGAAAAAAGTATCTAACTACGAGGGGTGTTGATTACCTTCCTTATTATCTCATCCTCGAGACACATCACATTCACGCCGTGAGCTTTCATGAGAACATCTAATATCTTCACTGCATTCATAGAAAAGGAACAGAGTGCAAAATATTTGTATCTATCTAAGTTATTGTTTAAAACACGTCTTCATTGTTATGTATTTCATAAGGAACGAGACACGACTCTTACCATTGGAATGGCAGCAAAATCTAAAATCTTCACTACATTTATAGAAAAGGAACAGAGTGCAAAATATTTGTATTTATCTAAGTTATTGTTTAAAACACATCTTCATCGTTACGTATTTCATAAAGAATGAGACACGACGCTTACCACTGGAATGGCAGCAAAATGTCAGAATCCACCTCAACATACGATTTAACTTCGCCATTCAAATCAGATTAGCCTCAGGATCATTTACTCCTCAGATCCATTTCTCGTGTTCATCATCATTTGCCAACCTGCTGCTACACTTGGGATCGGATCTCTCTTAGTTGATTTTAGCATCGAGTTTAAATCTCTCCACCTTATCCACCTAAAATCAACTAAGAGAAGATAATGCAACTTTAAGATCAATGTGACCTAATACTTTTAAAACCGACAAAATAGTTCTACTCCAATACAAAAGAATTATAACCGACAACATTAGGGGCGAAATTTCAACACATATTTTTAATTCTATACATCTGATATGTCACTAATCATGTAAGGTCAAGGAATGTACCTGAGGAGATGATAACAACTTCTCAAAATGTTCTAATGTCTTTTGCTGGAAATAAGATAGGAAGATTTAAAAACAATTGTAGATCATACCAAACTAATGCTAACCAGCTAATGAAAAGAACAACGGATAATAAATGATAAAAATACCAAGAGGTATATATGCCCAAATTAAGCATGAGATTCATGCGTTACAAAGCTTATAAAGAAGAGTGTTTCGAAGACACGGAACATCAATAAAAGTTCATTGATGAATAAATTCTTTACACCTGATCTTTTTCAACAACCACAATTTAGAATTGTATAGAGAATTCGAACTGAAGTAATTACCTTATAGTTCTCTGATTGTTCAATCACATCAATGAAAGTTTTTCCATCTCAGTTTACAGTTTGCATATCCATTCAGCCTAATTCTTCTTCACCTTCCCATATTTCTTTGCTCTTATTACCTGCATAACCTTTGCAAATATACAATAAAAAATTACAGCCGGACTCTTCCAACATTAAAATTAAGCATAATGAACAAGACATGAATATTCATACAAAAAATCCTTTGCTTCAGGTAACCACCCAAGTTCCCATGTTTTTCTTTATGCATTCTACCACACCTACCTATTTCAAAACAGATTGAAGAAAGAAACAAAATACTATGTAGAACTTGTTAAATTCAATCTTTAACACTTCCATTTTCAAGAGTAGTGCATTTTCTATGGTAACTTAAAGCCTGGTATGTTGCTCAACTACTAAAAAATTCAATCTTTAACACTTCCATTTTCAAGAATCAAGCAAATTTGCATCAGTACAGAGATCTCCACAAGTACAATGATGGAATCAAAGGTAACCTACAGTAAAATAGGCTGTCAAACCATTTCTTAGATGCAACATGCTAATTAAGGAATCGAAACAAAGACAATCATGAGTTTGCTTCCATACATAAATGCGAAATGACAGAGGATGATTTAACCTTTTGTTTAGATGTCCAAACAACAATATAAACACAACCGTAGATGCTTACCTGACCACACACACCCGATTTTTGGCATAAGCCAACAAGGCAATGACCTAGAGCCCCTAAAAATTACCAAATTTAAGGCTCTAATTTTTTATGGTTGAATGAGTCTATTATTATGAACGTGTATCACATCCTTTAAAACTCGTTTGTTTTCTTTTAGAAGGACCCGTACAATAAATGACAACATAAATACCCGCAATGAAAAAGAGACAATCATACGAGAAAAATGGCTGATGCGAGAGGTAGTTTTCAAATTAGCATAACTCCAGCACAACTTACATTTAATGCCAAAAACAAATAGAACATCGATTAACAAATGGGGCATTATGTTATTGCAAAGTAGCTACAGTAAGAGCTGGCACAAAATACCAAAATTATCAAGGTACTGAATTTGCATAGCTTAGAAACCATAGCATCTGAATGATCACAGAGAACAAATTCACGTAAACATTGTGAGTTTGTTGGTAAGAACAAAATTCAAAAGCTGCATAATCATTAACTCGAGAAAGGGTTTAAAATTCAAAACTGAAATATAATGAAATTATTTCAAGTTCTGCGCTATGCCAACATAAAAACCTACCAATCATCTCTACTAACACTATTCACCGCAAAAGTTTTCAACACTCAACAATTCCCAAGTAAACATAAACATATAAATCCCATAAATACCTCTACATTAGAATTGACAAAAAATATCTGTCATAAACATTGTTTTCTAAAAGTCCCATAAATATCTTTACTTTTGCCAATGCTAATGTAGAGAAAAATAAAAATAAAATTGAACACAACAACCTCTAATGAACAGAAAAGTAAAGCACTTTAAATAATACCTGCAAATTAGCCACAGGGACGAGGTAGTCTGTAGGAAATCCCTGCTGGTGGAACAACAAAGCAGGATGGCCAGAGGCTGAACCTAAGCAGGGTAAATAGTTGATCATACATCAACACATAGGCTAAAGTGGTCAAGGAGCAAACATCCATACAAGAACATAGAGGTAAGAAAATAACCATGTCCAGCAGCATACAAAAACAATATTTACTTTGGTGCATAAAACACCTAAGTCAGGCTTATGTGCGAATCAACAGACATAATTAAAACCGTAAACTCATCACATAACAGACGTAATACCTATATGTTCATCTCATTCAAGCCAAACGTGCAAACATTTTGAAATTCTAATAACTAAAACTACCATAACACAATATTTTTGACACATTTTTTTAAACACAAATGCATTCAATGTATATGTACTGAGTAAAACAAGCACGCATATGATTAAAAAGTACGAATAGTTAAGATACCTTGACTTGGGCAGACATCTAGCTGAAGATGCAGGAATAAATTTGGTGGTTGTGTAGATGTTATTGCACTAAAGATCTCCTTTGCACATATATTCGGCATGGAAGGATGGAATGTGTGTTTGTTATGGCATAGTGAAACAATAATCTTGGATTTAAAGAAAGGAAGAGGAAAGACAGACTTGCTTATTACAATGAAGATTAATTATTTACCCGGTTACAAGGCCTCAGCTCCATGTAGTCCTAAGTCGTACAAACAGTTGAGTATCATCGTGTTCGTGTGCCTTTTCCCCGCCACATATCTTCATCTATGAACAGAGTGTATCCACCGAAATTTGAGTAAAATGAGAGATCCTATGGATAGTTACTTGAAATACAACACTTAATCTAGCAGAAAATCGACTCACCCGCCTTTATTCTGCAGTCTAGCACAGCTCAAAGGACAATGGCTCAATCGTGAGAAAACAACAAATAGACAATTATTGGGAGATGGAGGTATACGCATAATTATTTCATCAAAAAAGTCCGGGTGGGAGGAAGAAATACACCATTGTACCAATCGAAGAGTAGAAAATAGCAAGAACCCCCACTTCAGATCTGCAAAATTCACATCAGAAAAGCAAGAAAAAAACACCGAACCAAAGCAAAAATCGCCAATCTATCCCTGAACGTAATACCAATTTTCTGAATTAATGATGAAAAATTACAGTTCTTTGACTGCACACTATCCATCAGATATTGAAGGCTTAAATGAATTTGGTCTATGTCACCGTAGGTTGGTTCGGCCTAGGAAAATGGTGGAAATGATCGACGAATGAAAACTGATATGACCAAATACAGCTGTTTACTATAGGAAGAACAAAATAGTGAAGACTTTCTCACCACATTTTTTCTTTTCACTCCATACATCATCAACCTATGTGAATGTAAATCTCTCATCTCTACTACCATGTTTCCTCAGTCATTTTATTTTTTATTTTTAAAGTTCAAATAACCTTCTCTATATATAGGGTGCCCATTCGTGCTTGCGCAAATGACGTGGACCATCTAAAGGAGGGAACAAACCCTGAAAACAGATCCTTGCAAGAAAACGCACCGGTTTCATTCTCATTTGTATTATGCTCATTATTCAGCACACTTGTCGCACTCCATGATGTATTAGAGTTTGATATAAAATGCAACCAGATCCGTACATGTCACTATCATCTTTTAGGGGAGGATGACTGCTGACATCTCAAGGAAGGAAGTAAAGCCTAAAACTGCATAGATCTACAAAAAAATGATCAACAAACATGGAGAAACGCAAATACAAGTAACGGCAATGATCTCCTCAACAACAACTTCTAATAGGTTGCAATTTTTCTGAAGCTGCAATAGAAAATATGAATTGAAGACAACAACTATATTCAATCATTTCACACAAAATCCAAAAAATCACTTAAAACAATTCTTAGCCGAAAAGCGGATGGTGAGGGCAAGCACATAAATAAAGTAACAAGAACACACATACTAATAAAGCTCAAAGAAATGCAAAAAATAGAGGAAAATCAGGTCAAGGCGGCACATTTTTAGCTCGTAGTGGACCAAGAACAGTCAGATTTCATGCCTTATCATTATCTGCAAACAATAGAGACGTTAATACAGAGATAATGCAAAATCAACACAGAAATCAGAGGTAGAAGAGATAAGGAACGGTATCACCGGATAATCAGCTCCGAAATTGCATTCAAACGGCCATGCCATCTGCCAGATCGAAAGTCATATCTATGTGAACCATTTCTCACCAACAACTTAGCATTCGGCTAGAGCCAAGATAATATCTGTTAGAGATTAGGTGAGAGAACATCGGGGAAAAAAACAAAGCCTCAGAAGAGAAGATAACAAGCAACAAAATACCTTAGTTGATTTATTCATCTGAGGAATCTCCTCCGGCAGCCTCATCTTCTTCAACCGAACCACCACCGCCACCCATGTTTCCTTTTTTTTATTCAACACCAACAGAAATAAATTACAAAAATTACCCTTAATTCAATATCACTTAACTAAATGATAAATGATATTCAGCAAACCTGATTTGTGAATGTCCAAATCCGCCTGCGTCTTAAACCGATTCTGGCAAACTTCACAGCGAAACTTATCTTTGTGATGAACACGCTCCACCTGCTGCTTCAGGATTAGAGGACAGCTGCATTCTTTGGGCATGAGAGCCACGCCCTCCGTCGAACGACATGATTGGCGAAATTGGAATGAATCAAAACCCACCCCAATCGCCGTTTCTTCTTCTTCGGCTTTCCTCTTCAAAAGCAAAACCTAAAAACCCTTCCACTACGCCACCGCTTCAACTCTACCTATCCATTAACCCTTACATAAGCAATTGGGCCTCGGAAAAAACACGTATCATAGACTATTACTTTGCTGACTAAGTTTTTGACCCACGTGTCAAGGTGCCTAATATAGGAAAGAAAAAAAAAGGGAAAAGCAAAAAAAAAAAAAAAAAAAAAAAAAAAAAAATTAAAATAATCGTGAGGTCGACACACGTGGCGAAGACACGGTGAAGCCCCCTTGTCTTTGTATTATATAGTAGGAGATATATTGCTTTACCCTTTTTTTTACCTTTTCTTTTTCCTTTATTTTACTTTTCCTTTTAAAAATAGGATTTTAGGAAAATAATACTTTTTTTTTTAAATTTTATATTCCCTTTCTTAAATGGAAAATTTGATGAAATAAAATACTCGAAAAAGGGTTTCTTGAAGTGACGAAAATACCCTTATAAAAGTTCGGGGTTTTACAGGAGACGTTTTAGAGATTAACCTTCAAATTTATGACATTAAACCACTTTTTTAATATTTGTGAAAACCTCTAGGATAACTTACATTTTATGACGGATGAGTATAGAAAAAAAGAATAAAACGACATTTTAGACTAGTTGTTTCCCTCTAATAATTGTGTTTTTTTTAAATAAATGAAGTCTTTTATTATGAAGAAATGAAAAGGTTCGTACAAAGCCGTATCTTGCCCCTCCCCTTATACCAAATTACGTAGACGAAACATAGTCCTGTCTCCTTAAAACCTATGTGTGGCAAACCCGACGAGGAAAAATCTCACGCATAGGAAAGAGTACAACACCGCAGATAAAACAACAATTACAACACTAGATAAATACGTAACAAAATAACTGAAGTTTATAATAAGGCGACTTCTATCGGCACCGCAGTTTTACTATTGACACCACGATTGCTTCAGAAACTCTTTAAATTACTTTTGGTACTGACGATACCGGGTTACGCACCTCGATATATCCTCATCGAGTGGACCTCATGGATTAAATATTCGCTAAGGCACAGGAGCCAGACAAGGCATACAAGTCGGATAATCGATTTGTAAACTGTGGCATGCATGTCGACCCTCGAACCTGAAGTATGCTAGGAAATCGAGGTCACGACTATCGACTTCTGGGCGGTCAGACGACGTGAGTTCGTGAGTCGATCACCCCAGGTCGGGCGGATCGATATCGAAACAGAGTCCACACCAGCTACGTTAGCCCAATATCCACAGGATAACGTGGGCAAGGGGTAAAGCCCAATTAAGGGTAAATAAGACAATAGCTACAAACCGACTCATATTAGGGTTAGGTCATGCATTGTCCTTATAAATACAAATGTTCCAGAACTACGTGTGGCTTGATTCTGGAATAAGAACAGGATACGTAGGCACTCTAAGAATCCCACTTAGACTCAGCCGTAAACATACAAAACCCCTTCTTTCCTCTTGGCATTAGGGTTCTTGATTATTCATCAATAACATAAGGAAAAGCCCGGATCTTTAAGGTGACATAATTTGTCATCGCCATTGGCGCTAGAAGGAGGGTTTTTTCTTTTGTTGAATACGTCAAGATCATTATGCCTCCTAAAGACAAAACCGCCAGAAGAACCACCTCCAAAAACGTGGATTCGCAAAATCCGCAGATAAGTGAACAGGCAGGTATGGAGCCTCAGGGAGATAAAGATCCAGCCTTAGAAACCGTCCAAGAAAATCCGCCACAGCAGGCTCGGGGCCTTGCTCGAGCATCGAGCCATGGTGGATCGATTGGCGGCGGCGATGATCACAATGCTCGAGAAAAATAATGGCGAAGCGTTTACGACAAAAACTTCAACAACAACAAAGACTGCCGCGGAAGCGCGTCTGAATATCGCCGTCAATAAGCCTAAGCCAACTCGATTCGAAGAGATCGGCGCTCAAAGCTCTATCGAAAGAAGGAAGCGAGAAATCCGACAGAAGCATATACGCATCGATGAAGATAGCGTTAGGCAGGAGTTAGACGTAATCCTTGGGAGGACCCAGGGTTCGTTGTGGTTAGAGTCTCCTTTCACCAAGGAAATCGAAGATTATCCTAAACCCAAGGGATTTAAGATTCCTAAGATAGACCCGTATGATGGCACCACCGACCCGGAGGACCATCTCCACAGGTACCTATCCCAGATGAGGCTAGATGGCGCACCAGACGAGATGCGATGCCGGGCATTCGAGACTCTACTCGTAGGATGAGCAAGAGAGTGGTTCACCAAGTTGAAACCCGGATCCATCTCCAACTTCACCATGCTTGCCTGAAAATTCAGAGACGCCTTCATCGTCAACAAAAAGTTCCAGTTGAGCGAGACGCACCTCACAAACGTGAGGCAGCATAGAGACGAGTCGGTGTTAGATTATCTGAAGAGGTTTAACCTTGAGGCCATGCAGGTCAAAGACCCACAGGATCGAGTCTTGATCACTTCATTTGTGGGGGGACTGCGCAACACAAAGCTATATGAGAAGTTAAGCAGAAACCTACCACGAAACATGGATGAATGTGTGAATATCGTCCATCGATTTTGTCAAAGCGAAGAGGCAAGTCGTAGACACACCCAAGCCGAGTGGATGGACAACTCGAGGAAAGATGGTCGAGAGCAAATAAGAACCGGCCTCGATGACCAGATGTAGAAAGAAAAGCATCAGTTTGGGATCGCATCGAGGCTCCCGTTTCGGGCCGGTCAGAGAGAAAGGGGGGTAAAAAGGATAAAGATTTTACTCCTCTCAACCGGTCCCGTACGGAGGTTTTGTCAATCATGGTCTCCAAGAACTTAGCCAAGAGGCCACCTCCGATCAAAAAGCCTCGAGAAAAACGAAGGTCGACAAAGTATTGTGAATTCCACGAAGATACAGGCCATTCGACAGAAGAATGTTTCGACCTAAAGAAAGACATCGAAGCTCGTATCCAAGAGGGGAAGTTGGACGAGGTTGTTGACAGATCACGGTACACCGAGCCCAAGGGGCAACGAGATTTCAAAAGGAAAAATCCTGACCAGGATAGAGGACGAAGTCGAGAGAATCAGAGAAGAAGAGATCGGTCCCCCAGACGAGACCGATCTCTTGATAACGATAGGGACTACTATGGTCAGGACCGCTATGATGACAATCGCCCAAATAATTATGTGAATATGATATTTGGGCCAGGAGAGAGCGAGAAAGAGCGGGCGGTCGGGAACTGCATTTACGGCTCGAGACCACGCAAACAGTCAAGATTAACTACGGAAGTCGGGTATGGCCCTAGAGACGACGTCCCTAAATCGACGAGTCATAGTGAGGGGTTAGTGATTGAAGCAGTCATAAGTCGCGCCAGAGTATCGTGGGTATGCGTCGATAATGGTAGCGCTGTGAATATCTTGTACTACTCGGCATTCCAGGGTATGAAGCTCAAAGAGAAAGATTTAGTGCCTATAGCCTCTCCCCTATTCGGTTTCACAGGTCAGGCAGTCCATCCCATGGGTTCCATAAAACTACTCACGACAGTAGGTGATGGAGAAAAAGGGAGGACGCTAGAGCTAAACTACGTGGTTGTTAAAGCTCCATCCGCGTATAATGTCATTTTGGGAAGACCGGCCCTTTTCGAGTTACGAGCTATAATTTCGACGTTTCATAACAGCATGAAGTTCCCGACTCGAAGTGGTTCCCACGAAGTAAAAGGGGATATTGAAATCGCCAGAAGCTGCAGTTCAATAGTGTTGAACGGTAAGATGGCGGTACAACAAGTCCTCCTCGAGGAGCTTATTCCGGAAGAAGAGGAAGAGAAGTGTTGGGCCTCGAGTGAAGCAGTTGAAAATGTCAGCTTGTGGGAAGAGGAAGACGATCGAGAGTCCAAGTCGGGTCCGATCCCGCTCGAAAAGCGATTATTGATCGACTTGCTTAAAGAGTTCAAGGACGTTTTCGCATGGAAGGCATCCGACATGCCAGGTTTACCGACGGACATCGCCATCCATAAACTCGAAGTTGACCCGGCTAGAAAGCCAGTCAAACAGAAGAAGCGAAACTTCGTGCAAGATCAATTGGAAGCTATTGAGTCCGAAGTCGGGAAGCTACTGTCGGCAAATATAGTAAAAGAAGTACTTTATCCAGATTGGCTTGCTAATCCAGTGTTGGTGAAGAAACCAGATGGCAGCTGGCGCATGTGCGTAGACTTCACGGATTTGAATAAGGCATGTCCCAAAGATTCTTATCCGTTGCCTAAGATCGACAGGTTAGTTGATTCGACCATCGGTTTTGAGGTATTCGCGTTCCTCGATGCATACAAGGGGTACCATCAGATTCTTATGGACCCTCGGGATGCGGAGAAGACCGCGTTCATTACAGAGTTCGGCACCTTTTGTTATGTTACCATGCCATTCGGACTAAAGAATGCTGGAGCTACATACCAAAGGGCAGTCAATAAAATTTTTGCGAAGCAGATTGGTAAAAACATGGAAGTCTATGTGGACGACCTACTCGTCAAAAGCCGATCGATGAAGCAATTTTTGGTAGACGCAAGGGAAGTATTTGGAGTGTTAAGAGATACTGAAATGAAACTTAATCCAAAAAAGTGCACCTTTGGAGTGAGAACAGGCAAATTTCTAGGGTACATGGTCTCGAGAGACGGGATTCGAGCTAACCCTGATAAGATCGACACGCTAAAGAACATGTCTGCACCTCGAAATGTGAAAGAAGTTCAGAGACTCACAGGTCGGATGGCAGCACTGAATAGATTCTTATCTCGGTCACCCCAATAGCATACTACCGTTCTTCAAAATTCTTCGAAGCCCACCCTTTCCACTCGACAAATAATGTCGCACCTTCAAGAGAGTTAAAAGCATATCTGTCAGAACTACATACTCTCACTTCTCTTCGAGAGAGGGAAAGGTTGTTGGTTTACCTATCGGTTTGCGAGGAAGCAGTGAGTTCGGTCTTAGTCCGAGAAGGGGATAGGGGCCAGGTGCCTATATATTTTGTAAGTAAAGCTCTGCATGGCCCCGAAACCCGATACTCGCCAAATGAGAAACTCGCGTGACTCCGCCGGTACACGCTGGTCGAAAGCTTAGGCCATACTTTCAAGCCCATCCTATAGTGGTAGTTACAGACCAACCACTCAAGCAAATTCTGGCGAAGCCCGACACATCTGGTCGACTCTCGAGGTGGGTAATCGAGATGGCCCAATACGACATCGAGTTTGTGCCGCGTACCGCAATCAAGGCTCAAGCTCTAGCAGACTTCATAGCTGAAGGCATATCAGTACAACTTAAGCAAGAAAAGCAAATTCAGGAAGAACGATGGATGCTCCATGCCGATGGGGCCTTGAGCAAAGAAGGAGCGTAGCGCAGCCTCCTATTAGTCACCTGGCGGGGGAGGAGTTTCCATACGCTCCGGTTCGATTTTAAGGCAACTAACAATGAGGCGAGTATGAAGCAATTATTATCGTCCAAGCTCGCCTGCTTCTGGGTCGAAAATCTCAACGCTCTGATGACTCGCAATTAGTCGTTAACCATATCAAAGGAGAATACGAGGCTAAGGAAGAGACTATGAAGAAGTATTTGGCGAGTGTTCAAGGTCTCAAGCCGAAATTCAACTCGATTCAATTCAACAGTACCTCGAACTCGTAGAACAAGAGGGCCGACGCTCTGTCCCAAGTTAGCATCGAATTTCGCCTCTAGCAAGAAGGTGTTAGTAGAGTTGCTATCTTTATCGAAAGGAGCTATGAAGAGATAGAGGCCCAGCCGATATCTCAGCAGGCCACATGGATGGATCCGATTGTCCTTTACTTAAAGGACAGAATATTACCCAAAGATAAGGTACAGTCAAGGAAGGTCCGACTACAGTCGGCTCGATATGCATTCTTCAACGACATACTTTATCGGAAGTCATTCACGAGTCCATGGTTGAGATGCACATCTGAGACAGAGGGAGAATATCTTCTCGAGGAAATTCATAGAGGAGCTTGTGGAAATCACTGTGGGGCTAGGATGTTAGCCCGGAAATGCAAGCTCGCAGGATACTTCTGGCCGTCAATGCAACGAGATGCGAATAAGTTAGTGCAGAGATGCAATTCTTGTCAAATTCACGATAACGCTCTCATCATCGCCAGGCACAAGAAATGAATGTCATCTCGTCGATGGCCTTCGACGTGTGGGGAGTCGATATTGTGGGACCCCTGCCCCGAGCTCCAGGGAACAATAAGTTTGTAGTAGTTGCGGTGGATTATTTCACTAAGTGGGTAGAAGCCAAAGCTTTACCCGATGTCAAAGCAGCTACAATCAAGAAGTTCCTATGGGTCGATATTTTATGCGGTATGGTATTCGAAGGCTTTAATCTCGCATAACGGCACTCAATTCGAAGACCGAAGAGTCGAGAGTGGTTAGCCGAGTATCATATCGACCAAAGACTTCACTTCGTGGCTCATCCTCAAGCAAATGGTCAAGTCGAACAGACAAATCAACAGATTAAACTCGGATTGAAAAAAAGGCTCGAGGCTGAAGGACGAGACTGGGCGTTACAACTCCCGAGCATCCTGTGGTCATACAGGACAGCTCCAAACTCATCAACGGGTGAAACACCTTTCTCCCTAACTTATGGGTGCGAGGCGCTTATCCTCGCGAGATCGGCGTCCTTCCTCCCGAGTTTTAGCGTACAATATTGAGACGAATGACCCCGACATCCGACAGGAGAAGGATAATCTCGAGGAGCGAAGAGAGATGGCCTCAGCCAGAATGGCAAGGTATAAGCAGAAGATCTCTCATTATTACAACGCCAGAGTGAAATACAGATATTTCAAGGTCGGAGATCTAGTCTTGAGGAAGAATGAGGCAAGTCGACAGAAGGAGATCGGGACACTTTCCCCGAACTGGGAAGGCCCGTATTAGATTCTAAAAGTCCACCCTAAAGGTTCATATCAACTAGGTCGAGCAGACGGAACCACAGTTCCTCGACAATGGCACACGAATAATTTGAGGAAATTTTACGTCTAAGCCTTAGTCGATCAGTTTGATTCTACTCGTTTTCTAAAATTTGTAATCAGTCCATGAGACAGTTCTATCTTCGTTATAATAAATGATGATTTCCTTTTCTACAGTTTTATTAAGTCATTTTTGTAATATTCTAAGTCCAAAAGGACACGATATTACACTCGACAAAGTATGGAGCAATCCGAAAGTCGGAACTCCCGACAACGCCATAAGCATATAATGCAGAAGGCAAAAAGAAGACTCGCAAGGTCGGGTCAAATGTCCAAGTCAAAAGCCTAACGTACTTAAGGGTCGAATAAGGCGCATAAAGGGCGGTTCGCGAGGTCGGGCCAGACGTCAAGTCGGAAGTCTAAACAGCCCAAGGGGCAGCTAGACCGGGACAAGGACAGTTCGCAATGTCGGACTAACTCGAAAATCTAGCAAGCCTATAAGGCTAAAAAGCCAAGGCAACTAGGTCGACCTAAAAGCCATATAGAGCCCAAGTGCGTTATGAACTGAAGTTGATAAACCACTTGGGGGGGAGCAATATTACATCGACAAGGCAGAAGCAAACAGAGCCAAAGGCTCGACAAGCAAGAAAGCCAAAGACAGTAACAAATGAGAAAGTAAATAACAACAAATAGAGAAACAAAAGGGCAGAAATTTCAAAAGGAATCAAGGCCAGGTCGAAAAAACCAGCCATTATACAGTGAACATTCACCCAAGTCAACTTAAAGTTAGTTAAATTTACAAATAATTTCAAAGTTCGAAAGAAACAAGATAACTAAATAGAAACATCAGGAGTCGGGGTCGGAGTAGCATCTTCTGGAATCGGCGTAGGAGCAATAGCAGCGGAAGTCGTATTATCAGGAGTCGGGCTTGCTGTGGGAACACCATACTTCTGGGCAAGTGATATACCCTGTTGAAATTCATCAAAGTACAGTCATACAAATACCTCAGTCGTGGTCATAACAGCCAGGCTCTTCAAGCTGGTCGATCTCGACTTCCGGATAAGCCTTCTTTACTTGGTCCACCGCCTTGGTGAATCCTCCAAGTATAGTTGTCTGCATGATTACGTCGAGGTCCTTACCCAACTCTTCAGACTTCCGATACTCGAGAATCGTGGCAGCTCTTGCTTCCTCAAGCTGCCTAGGGACTTGGTCTAGTTCGGCCTTCAATCGATCTCTCTCTTCGGCGGTGGCGCTCCCGTGCCGATTCCTCGCCGAGAGTCTCTTTCAGAGTGGCCTCTCCCCCGGCCGCAGCCGAGATCTCTCTCACTCAAGAATGATGACCTCTCGCTCATCCTTTACCTTCTATCTCTCAAGCAGCAGCCTTTTTTCTTGAAAACATTGAGCTGCGATTCCGGACAAAGATGACACTAGTGACTCGATAGCAAGCCTGTCTGTTCAACCTCCGAATCTGTGTCTTCACTCTTCCTCAGTCTCGGACGGCGTGCTCATACGTCGAGAAGCCTCTCGACTCATAAAGTAGTGCTGCCAAAAAGGAAAAGTTAAGGCATAAGCTTCGGGAGGGGCAAAAAAGAAGACATGAAATCAACAAGAGTTAGTGTTTACCACGCGACCCAGCTCTCGGAGGGAAGAGGCCAGGACCTGGTCGTCCAGCTTCTCGACATCTTCGGCCGACATCCTACTCGTGGCGGCAAGGTCGAGAGAGGTTTGGTGACCTTGGCTTTTTAGCCGCCTTTTGTCGATCTCTCACCGACTCGCCGAGGCCGACCTCCTCTTTTGCAACCGGGTAGCCTCAGCGCCAGAAGTTTCTTCACCCCCTCCGACGGTAAAGTCGATAACATCCTCTGCTTCGCGTATCGACCGGTGCTCATGGGTGAGTCCCCCCGAGGTAGAAGGCGGAGCTGGTTGTGCGACAGGAGTATTGGCCTCGACACCCTCAGCCGAGTCATCAGCACGAGCAGATCTCTCATCTGACACCGGAGGAATGACCCTCGACTTGGATGCATTGACAGCAGCAGCTCATCATGGAGGCCTTTGGGACAGCGACCTTCGAGAATCTGCCCACTACACAAGTAAAAAAGAAGTCAGTATCAGAAATAAGTAAAAATACAACTTCAAAAAGCAATAAGACTTAGCAAACAAAAGGATCAAGCTTCCTACGGTTTTCTTGATCGACGACATGAAGGCCTATACAGGGTGAGGGTCCCGCCTCCTTGAGACGGGCGAGGTCGTAAAGAAGACTCAGGTCTGACGTAGCCACCTCGAACTTGAATCTCTCGAGAGAAAGAGCCTCGTCGGGCGCAGCCTCACGACCCAGTTTGTCATCCCTTCCGTCTCTCGATCTCCATAAACCGATATAAGGATTATCCGATCCATGTCGGAGAAAGAAAAACCTGGGCTTTCAATTCCGTGAGATGAAGGTCCCCGAGACACGAACTCATGGCGATTGGTACGCCTCTGAAACGTGTACCACATTTTATCCGGCAGCGCAGCGATCTTGTACCACCACCGGAATAGAGGAACGGTAAAGCCGATACCTGCCACTCGGCAGGCAATCAAAAAGCCCATCAGAGTCCGGATCGCATTTGGGCCCAGCTGAGATACACCGATCTCGTAATGGTGAAGAACAGCCAGACCGCCGGACGAGAGGAACCTCAACCCACTCGACAATTGGGCCTCATGGGCCGTCATGTGAACCCTTCCGGGCTCATCGGCAAACTGATGGTGGCCGGAAGGAAGCTGACCACCCGTTGGGGGGGCCAGAAAGCCCATACCTCCGCCGCAGTTGGTTGAGATCATCCATGGTAAGACAGGAGATACATCCCTTAGGCCCTTTTCCGTCCATTCTGGTGGACAATTTCTTGGGCTCCCTGATAGTACCTAAGGGCTCCTCAGGATTAGGGGGTAGGGGTTGATCGGAAGGAGCAGATATGGGTGTTTGATCGCCGGAACGAGACTCCTCTACCCTATCAGAAATTGTAGCACTACTAGACATGGACAGATTCCAGCAAGAACGGTAGGAACAAAGAAAAAGATGATAGCAGAAAAGACGCTTACTTGTATTTTCTGAGGAGAAAACGGAGAAATGGATAGGCAGAAATGATTTTCACCGTCTGGTTCTTCTTCCCCTTTTTATGCGTTGCTAATGCCGAATGATAGTGAAAAGACGTGATTAGGGGGGTTACTAGTAGTTATAACTCCCCCATGAATCGCGAAAATTAAGGGTGACATCATTTATGGCAGAAGACGAAAAGATAGTGCGCTCGACGCGCGTCAACGAACGGCCACGATTGGCTAGGGAGACAGTGGCATACGGCGGTTACACCATTTCCGCTCAAGTTTTAGTCCAACTCGAAGACGATTTCAAATTGGCAGACCTGACCTCGGACAACGGAAGTCGCCTCTCTCAGTGCAGGGGGCTTATGGCGATACCGGGTTACGCACCTCGATATATCCTCATCGAGTGGACCTCATGGATTAAATATTCGCTAAGGCACGCAGAGCCGACAAAGGCATACAAGTCGGATAATCGATTTGTAAATCAGTGGCATGCATGTCGACCCCGAACCTGAAGTATGCTAGAAATCGAGGTCACGACTATCGACTTACGGGCGATCACGGGGCGTGAGTTTCGAGAGTCGATCACCCCAGTCGGGCGGTCGATATCGAGAACGAGTCCACACCACTACGTTAGCCCAATATCCGCAGGATAATACGGGCGCGGTAAAGCCCAATTAAGGGTAAATAAGACAATAGCTACAAACCGACTCATATTAGGGTTAGGTCATGCATTGTCCTTATAAATACTGATGTTCCAGAACTACGTGACGGCTTGATTCCTGGAATAAGAACAGGATACGTAGGCACTCTAAGAATCCCACTTAGACTCAGCCGTAAACATACAAAACCCCTTCTTTCCTCTTGGCATTAGGGTTCTTGAGTATTCATCAATAACATAAGGAAAAGCCCGGATCTTTAAGGTGACATAATTTGTCATCGCCAGGTACCATCCTAATATTTTTATTATTTTTCAACATAACGTTTGTGTCAAAAACGTTTTTTCCGATACACTTTCAATACCAACGTCAGTGTCATTGATATTATATTTATAAATGTATCATTGGTGAAAACATCAATCCCAGTGATGTTGTTAGCAAAATGGAACGTCAGTGGAACCAGAGCCGTCTCTGGGGGCAGGCCAACAAGGCCGCGGCCTAGAGCCTCATGTCAAAACATGTATTTTAGGGCCTCCGTTTACATATACTAAAAGTGTATTTTAAGTCGATTTTTAATTTTTTCCTCAAGCTAAAGAACCAGTAAGACCCAAATTTATAGTCGAATATAGTGCAAGAAAGTTTAATCAAATTTCGTTACATTTTTATAATGCTTATCAACATAGTTTACCTAAAAAATAGTTGTTATGTATATTTTTTTTACAGTGTCGAAGACCCTAATTTTTTTTGGGCCTAGAGCCTTCGATTATACAGGGACGACTCTGGTGGAACCGACGTCATTGACGTACGTACCGTGATGCCGAAAAACAATTTGTGATGTGATGAAGTAAATAAAAAACAATAAAAAAAACGATGTCAATAATAAAAATGTGATGCAAATAAAAGTCGATTTTAAATTAGGGAAATTTATTTAAAAGTGCACAGCGGCGGTGATGATTAACTTAAGAGAACTACTTTGATTTTGTGTGTAAAATGAAGGGTTTTAGATGAAGAGTCCTTTTAAATGAAGAGAGGGTTGATGAAGTCGCTTTTAAATTTACCTTAATTATTACTATTATCAGATGAGAAAAAGTGCAAAGATTTTACCTCTAACTAACTACTGTATAACCTAGGGAGAGGAGGGATGTGTGTGACCATAAAGAGCGCAGCATAAGATAGATATAGAAGGCAATACAGAGAACAATGGCATCATCTTCTTCTTCACTTATCAACAACCCCTTGACCTCACTCTGCTCTTCATACAGCTCCTCTAGGCATGGAATCCAACGTCGTTTACCACCCAATCTACTCTGTTTTAATTCCACCTTTGACAGTAAGAGGAAAGGATCCTTGTTCTCTCAAATAAGGTGTCAAGCTGTTTCCTTTGAGCAGAAACTGCCGAAAACTGCAATTGATGGGGTCAATATAGCTGAAGATGTTACCCAGGTGGAATTTCTCTGTTTAACTAGTTAATTTGTGTCCCTTTCTTTTTCTTTCTATCAAGTACCTA
Source organism: Gentiana macrophylla (assembly GCA_026214975.1). Lineage (NCBI taxonomy): Eukaryota > Viridiplantae > Streptophyta > Magnoliopsida > Gentianales > Gentianaceae > Gentiana > Gentiana macrophylla. The sequence goes on along the minus strand of CM047815.1, from coordinate 101,700,877 downwards.
TATTTGAGCCCCCCAAAAAAAAAAAAAAAAAAATTTATTCGTGGACGATAGTAGTATGTAGTATTGATTTCCAATCTACTAAAGTGAGCAGATAAACCTTTCACCCAGATTGACTCTAAAGTTGTTTTCTTCCTACCAGAATGTAGTCAGAAACAACCTCAAGTTAGCCTACCTTTCTCATAAAACGAGTTTATTTGGGTAAAAATGAAGTTTCTTGGGGTCCTTCTTTTGAGTTCTATCAGAACGTAAGGAGTGAACAGGAGTACTTTTTATTAGTGGTGTTATTTGACATGGGTTTTCCCTGAAGATAAGGCTGTTATATTCCTGATCCCGACATTGCTTTTTAGAATGTTCAACTTGTTGAATTTCGAGCATAGAATTGATTTATTGAAGGACATTTTATGACTTTTTGCTTGATGTGTTTTCTATAATTAATTTATCTTTTATGTTGCTTTCCAACTACTGCTGGAATCTATTATTCCCGCGGATGAAACTCAACTTTTAGCATGGCCTTTTTTCTTAATTCATTTTTTGTTTGACAGCTTATAGGAAAGACACCTATGGTATATTTGAACAGTATTGTGAAGGGCTCCCTTGCCCACATTGCTGCAAAACTTGAGATAATGGAGCCCTGCTGCAGTGTCAAGGATAGGTAAAGAAATTTTTCGGTTTCCATATTAGCATCAGTGGTCCCTTATACAGACACTGTTGCCATTTATGAAGTTGAACTTACAAAATAGTATCTGTCATTAAAAAATCAAACTGTTACATTTAATCAACCAAAGTACTTGTATGAAGTTTTGTGTCACAGCAACTTGCCCAGGGTCTTTGGGGTTGCTTCTAAAAGACATTGAAACAGTGACTGTTGGTGAATGACCATCACTGAAGTTTACCTGGATAGTCTGGAATAGAAATGCTTCCATTGTTGACTTTTCTCCCTGGAGGGTTTTTTAACCTTCTGACTTCATATTCAAGAATGTCGAGGGAGAAAGTCGTGGCAAGCAGTAGTCACTCTAATCTTGTAATAAATCATTGGTAAGAATTGGTAGCGAAACTATGATTTTTTGGTTGTTAGGATACAAATAAGGGCAAATTCTTACATAGGGACTCCCTACGTAGGGAGTCCCCTACGTGGCAACATCTGGACCACACAGTTTTATTGCAGATGAGACAGTGTGGTCCAGATGATGCCACATAGGCAACTCCCTACGTAGGGAGTCCCTACCTGCCATAGAATAACCCACAAATAAGTACATGAAACACCTTTGGGGTGCTTGGACACCCGTTACTTAATAATTCCAGTCAACCCAAATAAAGCAACTTTATTCATTGAATAAAATAATTTTCTCTCCCTTTTTCACATCACAATACGCACAACCACTTTATTCGACGCCAAACCCGAAACAATCCAAACAACATCTTAACCAATTTTATTCACTGAATAAAAATAAACGTCTACTCTTTAGTTGGTGGGCTAATACAAAATTTGCCTAGGAACCAAAGAAACTGAAGAAACTCTCTAGATATTAAAATTATTGCAGCATGCTATAGTTTTTTATGCGCTACTTATTCTTTTGTTGTTGTTGTTGTTGTTGTTGTTGTTAGTGAGCATTACAATCAAACAAGTTCTGAACGCACTAAGGAGCATAAATCATTTTCAATGCTCTGTTAGCTCACAAATGTTCATTTGTTTCAGGATAGGTTACAGCATGATTACTGATGCTGAGCAGAAGGGTCTTATATCTCCAGGGAAGGTAAGACGTTCAATAAATTTCAATTGTTGAGTATAATGGACATGTGGAGAATAGTATTTGCAGTAATTATATCAACTCATCTTGACCCTCTTCTTGCTTTTACTTTTCCAGCTTTCTAATCTATCAGCTTTTTTTTTTTGGCTTCCCTTATGCCTCTGCTCGACTCTTCAAGAAAAAAGAAGCCTCTCTGACTGCAAAGTTGTTTCTTCTCAGCTAGGAGTAGTTATCCTTTGTTCTTGAGTTCTTTTTGGAAAATGTTGCCTCATGAGTAACATTCTTGTGCATTTTTGCCAACTTCACCGCACAAAGGGATAAAAGGAAAGCTGAAAATAAAGGAAAAACTGATCATTGGGAACACTTCACTTCACTCTTCATTTGTTTGCTCATCCTACACCTCTTCACCCCTTCACCCCTTCACCCCTTCACCCGTAGAGGATCTTGCATGTTTGATAATGCGTCTAGTGTTGATGCTGTGTAGGGAATTTCTTGTTACTAAACATTTAAGACGTAATGTTTAGTACTTTTAAATAATGATAAGTGCGTTAACCGTCACTTGCCATTAGCTAGATTTTGCACCTAGTCAGATTTTTGGTACAAGATATCATTTCCTGTTAAATTGTCAAGGCTGGGATAGATGATATTTTTTTCCCTTGAATATACTTTAGTGAAGCTTCAATAAGTTCATGATGTCTCTTGCTATCTGTCCTATCGTCATGGAGAATGGTGATCCAAGTCATAAAATGTAATTATTTTTTGTTTCATATTGTAACTAATTATAATCGAACCCCACCTATTGGAATAAGGCTTGAGTGTAGCTATTGTATAATTAATGGTAATCTTATTCTTTAGAGCGTTTTGGTTGAGCCAACAAGTGGAAATACTGGTATTGGGCTTGCCTTCATTGCTGCTTCAAAGGGGTATAAGCTCATACTAACTATGCCGGCATCCATGAGCCTAGAGAGAAGGGTTCTCCTAAAAGCATTTGGAGCAGATCTTGTTCTGACTGATCCTGCCAAAGGTATGAAAGGAGCAGTTCAAAAGGCAGAAGAAATTTTGAACAGTACACCAAATGCGTACATGCTTCAACAATTTGATAACCCTGCAAATCCCAAGGTAGGAACTTCTTTGGATCTTCTTGAGTAGTATGTTTGGAGTGGGTTAGGCTATCTTTTTTTGTAGCTTTACTCCTTTCACATCCTATTGTTCCTGTTCCAACATGGCAACTTGTACATGCAAGTATGCAACCTGAAACGATAGGATAAGCGTTTTATGTTGATTCTACATTATTTCCTCAAAGATCATCCTTAATGTCCTCTGCAGGTACACTATGAAACAACTGGCCCAGAGATATGGGAAGATACCAGTGGCACTGTTGATATTTTGGTTGCGGGGATTGGCACTGGTGGAACCATCTCAGGTGTTGGTCGGTTTCTGAAAGAACGAAATCCTGGGATTAAGGTGTGTATCGACTTCCTTGTTTGTTTTGGTCATGAGGAAATCTGTAAGTTTTGCCTCATTTTGTGTAATATGCAATATTTTTCTAGGAAGGCAGAATTAAGAACTACACTTGTCAAACAGATTGCCATATAGCAATGGAGTTTTGACTCATTTCTTTATTTTGTAGCATGTGGATGTTCAGTTTAAGCATCATTTGACTCTGTGTTTTCTGTCTTTTTCCTGTTCTGCCCATTTTCTATTTCATGCCTTTACCAGGTTATTGGCGTAGAGCCCACTGAAAGCAACGTATTATCTGGAGGAAAGCCTGGTAAGATGCCTAGGAATTGTTGCATGTCACTGTCTTTCATTAGTAAATCTTTGTGCTTTTCTAGTGGCTGCAATTTGAATCTGCAGGCCCTCACAAAATTCAAGGCATTGGAGCAGGTTTTATTCCAAGAAATTTAGATCAAGATGTGATGGACGAAGTTATACAGGTTTTACCTTGTTTCCAATGAACTAAGGTCTTCCCCATCCCTTTCCGCCCCCCCAAGAAAAAGTTGGAGTCCTGATTTGAAATTAATACTTAATTTACATAGATGATTTCTATGAAAAAGAGCTATCCTTTATGAACTAGGAGAAATGTTGGCATGTTCTTGCTTGACCCTTTTAGCATTGTCGTGTCTTTTGGTGAGGTGGCTAACAGATATCAAATTGGCACCTCACCATAGATCGTGCATCGTGCCCTATTAGCAACTATGACACTCGAGTCTAGACTGTGCACTTCCACAATCAGTTTTCTGTGCACTCCTCCAAGTCCTCTTTGGTGATGACTACTCTATTGCTGATTGCAGTGAAAATTTGTTTATTCAGAGTCTTTAATAGCCTTTTCATCCTTGTATTTTTTTTCTCATAACTTTCCCTAAGGGCTAAGGGTCTGTAACACTTTTATTTTGAGATGGAGTGATGGACGATCCTCCCATTTGCTTTCACTATTGTGTTTATGCATATCCTTTTTTTTCATCAATAAAAGAACTAATGCTTTGACAATACTACTTGGGTGTCGCAATTACTTAGTAAAGCTCGTCCAATATAGTATTTTCCGAACTTCGTCGGGGGCCTTGGTAATTTTTGTGTGCTGCACATTTCTCAGAGAAACAAATGCTTGTGGCTTAACTTTTATTCTTCCTCTATATCCATGCGCCCTCATTTTAACCTCATTAATCCAGAAATCTATTCCTATTGACCGGCTCTTGAGAACTGTATTCAAATTTATATTCTCTTAAAAACCACTTAATCATCATGTTTCTTGTTACTGAATGTAAGAAATCAAAACCAATATTTTTCACACCCCTGGCTTGATGCATTTGAAAGTTCCATTTGGAGAATATTCTGGTACCTTCCTATGTGAAAGGTTCTCACTGAGCATGTGAGTAGCATGTTAGTTTGTCTCGTAACTTGTGTGTCTTACTCAAGGGCTTCTGTGCATCTGTCTCTCATGGTTTGTCTTCTTTCTTTATTCCTCAGATACATTCCCTTCCCCTCACAAAAGAAAGGACCTTTAGTATGTTGTTTTGCCATTTTTTCGAACTCTTTATTTATGCTCTTATCTCCTACTCTTCTGTGAGTGCAGATATTTCGGTAGCTCCTTTTTCTGACAATGAAATCATCTTTTCGTTTTGTTCTCGATATCTTTTTCCTCATCATATAACTTTTTTGTTGCTTGTAAATGTTCAGTTCACTTGGTTAAACTTCTCATGCGGCTGTTTTATGTACTCAATTCTAGCTTGTGTTAGTGGTTGCATGACTCTGTGTATCCTTCATTTTTTGTTTGCAGATATCAAGTGATGAAGCTGTTGAAATGGCAAAGCAAGTGGCCCTTCAAGAAGGCTTGCTGGTTAGCATCCTGCATCCTCTTTCTTCAACTTCCACTTTAATGAGTTTTTTGATTAAAAATTTGAAGATCATTATAAATTTATAAGCTGTAAATGGCGATTACCCTCTGCTGTGTACATGTTTGCTTGTTTGTGGCTTGTGATTGAGTGAGCTTGTATGTGTACATAAGGAGCTGGCTTTTTAGAATGTATACTTATGGCAAAAGCTGGTGGGTAACTGTGGTTGAAGCATTAAAATATTCATCCACACCATACATGCTTGTCTAGGTGCAGGATTCTTTCTGTGGAATCTTGAAGATAGCGCCAGTTGTAACTCCATGTCTATTACATTTTCGGTCTTGTATCGTGGAAACTGAATGTTTTCCCTGCCTGTAGACCTTGTTACATATGCATATGTTCTCTGTCCTAGGTTAAAGGAAAAATAGCGTGAACAGCTAAATTTAGAAGGGGTAAAAAAAATCACATTGATGTGGAGTTGTGGCTGTTAACAGGTTGGAATTTCTTCTGGAGCTGCGGCAGCCGCAGCCCTCAAAGTTGGGAAAAGACCTGAGAATGCAGGAAAACTCATCACGGTATGTGCATCTATCTAGACGCTTTTCACATACAATAATGTTTAGAGTTTCGAATGACTGGCCATATTAGCAGTCCACTTGATTCGCATTTTGGGCTTTCAATAATTTGTCGGGTGGTATGCATTGATTATCCTCGATTAAAACATAAAGCGTGATTTTATTTGGCTCGGAAGCTTAGTAATATTTGGATTGGAGTCATCATTGCTTGAATAATAGAAAAGAATCAGTAACATCCAGTTCCACATTTTGCTCGAATAACAGAAAAGGATTTGTTATGATTATAGCTCGTCTGTAGCTTCATTTAGATGCAGTTTACAGGTGTCGGTCGCACCTTTGCCTGGGGGGAAAATGTTTTAAACCTGAAAACCCAATTCAAATCACTGCTCTGATTATGTTTCAGTTCCATTTAATGGATGTTTGAACTTGATTGATTTCTGGTCTACGTATTGTCTTCAGAGGTATTCATGCAATTAGTGCCTGAGAGTCGCATTTGTGCATGCATGTGTTTGTTAATAGATAAGTTTGAATGGTACTGATGGATGGATGGATACAATTTCAATTAATTGCAGGTAGTATTCCCGAGCTTTGGAGAACGATACTTGTCCACCGTTCTTTTCCAGTCCATCCGCGAGGAGTGTGAAAAGATGGTACCAGTGCCCTGATTGTTATTATTCCCCTACTGAACTGAGAGATGCTAAAGCTACACTACATACATACAACACTGTACTGGGCAAAGAAAAGGATCCTCCATAAACACTATATTTTTTTACTGTTGAAAGTCTTGTTCGAATAAGTACTTTAGTTACCTGTCTAGAGCCAATAATGGCTTACCTGTCTAGAGCCAATAGATCGAAAGCACCATTTCCATTTTTGTTCTTTTTTCCTGGCCATCAGATTTGTTCACTGAAACAGTGTCGAAGCAAACATTTGGTTGGCTACCTTACATTGAATATTCTCAACAATCTATGCTTCTGCCTCTGCCTCTGCCTCTGCCTCTGCCTCTGACAGTCACCAAGTTAAAGTTTGATGATGTTGAAGAAAGAGCACTAGACTCATCATCATCATCATCATCATCATCATCATCATCATAAATGCAAGAGCAAACCATGTTTTTCTTCACCAGACACATGCTCTGTTTTTTGTGCTGCTGGAGGAGTGGATGAATGCCGTATGGACACATTAAAGTTTATTGTGAATAGGCAATCGCAAGGAAAAATCCCTGAGATTTCAGAATGAAGCTCAATTTTCCAATGAGCTTAGAAATTCAGTACGACTAAGAATTTTCCTAAAATGACAAAATCATCTGGAATCAACTACACTTGTTGCAAAATACACAAGAAAAATGATGGCACAAAAGATTGATCCAAATCTTAGTCTTCTTCGTATATAGATAGTTTGCCTCTCACCTGTTAATGAGTCCCTCCTCATTCTGACTGCCTGCCTTTTTCTCAGCCTTATTAGAAGCTTCCTACTCTACGTATACTTTACAGAGGGTATGCATACGCTCATTAAAATCAAGGCCCAACCCAGTGTGGTTCTAGTCTACTCAATTTCATACAGTAACTTGTATGTAAAGTAGTAAACTACTCTTGGTTAATGAAGAGCCAATTTCTGCTACTGTTTTGGCCTTGCTAGGGCTTCATGTCCCCACAAACTCCTCCTCCTCCTCCATGAAGAATTGCTTATAAGCTTTTGGGGTCCCGATTGATGGAACGAACGGAACTCACTAGAAACACCAGAATGAAGGCACTCTTAATGATTTTGACATCTCCAACGTACATTTCATTTTCCCGCGTAATGATTTTGGCATCATACACTTTCCGTATGTTGGTCGAACTCTAAATACTCAACCTGCTAAGAGTGCAGCCTGCTGAGCTACCATTGATCTATATATTCACCATCTGCATTCTGAATTAGTGTCATTTATAACGCTATTACACCTTTTTTTTTTTTTTTTTTTCCTGTCTATTTTCTTGAGAATATAGTGGTTTGCTGTTGCTGTGATGTAGATCTTTAGGGAAAGGAGAAAAGCACCAAAAAGTTAACACATCTTCTTAAAAACAAAAAAAAGTATGATCAACCATCATGAAAGAATCTCTATGTGCTGTGGTACATCAGTATTTTTACTGTAATATAGGCAACAATCACCCCTCCCCTCCCCCTCCCCCTCCATACACACAATACAGTCTTGTAAAACAATCAACAGGTGGGGAAAAACATGCCAAAAAAAAAAAAAAACAAAAAAAAACACACAAGTAACAATCCATAATCACACAAATCTGTTGAAAGGCTTCTTTCCACCTATTGCCGGCATAGAAACGGCTGAATCCACGCTGAATTCCTCAACTGATCTTGCAGATTCATGTTTTGGCAGGACTTTTTGAGATGCAGAATCATCATGGCTTGACCCTTTGCTCCACTTGAATGAGCCGAAATTCGGAGTCAGTGGAAACGAAAATCTCCTCTTTGAATCATTTCCTGGAGTAGCTGGAATTCTTTCTTTTGGATTGCTGTAAGCCCTAAGTTTTGCCTTTGCCGAGACAGTAGGAGCCATATAGTTAGGCGCCGCCGCCGACAACGGTGGGCAGCTGGTGAGACTATCAGTATCATTCATCGGAACATCAGAAACAGAATTAGCTGCCCTTGCTGTACTAGGCCTCTTGTACTTCATCAGAACCGAGCTGTTTGGTGTAGGTGTTCTGCTTGGGGTGTATATTTGTTTGGATCTCACCGGTATGGTTGACTTTGATGAACTTGGGGTCCCTGATTCGTAACTGTCAAGTGCATGATTTTGGTGCAGTGTGGCATGGAAACGTGGACTTGCCTTCTGCTGCCAAGGTATTGACCTTGAAGGCGTTGATTGGACATTCTTGTTAGCAGTTTGGTGTTCTGAAGGATAAGCTGCAGGCTCCATCCAATTCCACCATCGCGGAAATCCATTTGACCTCAAGTCCAAAGGATTTTGGGCTGATCTTGCATCGGCTTTCCGTGACTGATGGAGGAAAACGAAGTTCAATTCTTTTGGCATGCATGTGGAAGTCTTTCAAATGTTTTATGATAAATATACATACTTAAAAGCTCGTTCAAGTCTGAGAATCTATACATACGACAATAACACAAAGCACTCTTGCCGTGAAAAGCAGAAAGTCGTTAAAAAAACCTGATGAGCGTAAGCATATGCCAGGGCTCGTTCTCTTTTAACCGTAGCTTCCACTTTTTTCCGTAGACTTTCTTCGACTTCCTCTTTAGTCAGTAAGCTATCATCCCAGTCTTCATTTTTACCTGTCTCAGACTACAAAAAGGTGCATTTCAGAATAGACACAACAACAAAAAGCCAAATAATACATGAGGGCAAAAAACAAGATTGACAAAATAAGCATCCATAGAGAAAACGAGGACACTTAATAAAGGTATGTTGCAACATGATGCATGTATATATTTTCCAAGTCGACAAGAAGTATTGGCAGTATTGACATGAAGCATGAAAGCAGCAAAAAGCTTCTGAAGGTGGAACTGATAATGCAAACAGAAAACCACAAAAGCTTCCGCTATAACATGTGCGTGGGACCCACCAGCTGATTCAACGTGCATTTGCTAAGTGTACTCTCTGCTGCTTCCTTGTCATTCCTGTAAGATTGATAGCGTAGAGCTTGATTTTCCAACATTTGAAGCCTTTGTGAATGAATTTGAGTTTGAACCCTCACCAACAGCTGCATTTGTTTCATAGCATTCATAGTCTGTCGTTGCACGTTTTGGCTTTTGACCACTCCTTGAAGCCTCACTAAACCCTTCAGAGCCCTGAAACTTCGTCTGGCCTGAATCAAAGGAACACGCAAGTGGTAAGTATTTCTTTTTTACTTCAATTGATACTACTACAGGTTTCCAGTACACGTTAAATTCATGTGAGAAAGAGAAATCCCCCCACTGCCCTAGCTAGCTAACAGACTATGGAATGATAATTGCAACGAAAGTTATGACCTGTTGATATATAATTAAAAAGATGATATGCTGTCTCTTGTTACAGACAAAGCAACACTAGCAACAAAAATAAAAAAATAAAAAAAAAATGAGGAGGACTGCCCCAGATTCTGAGTGCAAAACCTACCAGGTAACCTCTATAAGTAGCCTGTATCCTGGTGGCTGAAGGATGCAGGTTTGTAAGTGTTGGTGATTGAGTCCTGAAAGGGTAGTTAATAACTTGTCTATGGTTTCGTTGAGGAGAGGGAGGCCTGGCCCGGGGTGAAGTGATGGTAGGAGGAGCCCTAGAGGAAGGAACCCTTGAAGAAGGCGGCGGCCTAAGTGGTGAATCAGCAGGACGAGGAGGAGAAGTAGTCCCAACAGCAACGGGAATGGGTAGTGGCTTTGGTAATTCAGAAGGAGGCCTGGTGGCGGTGAAGAGATTCTGGTTATCAGCTTCCCCGAGTATTTTCTCAATGCTGCTTGGTTCTCTGAACAGAGGAATAAAAGATGATCTGCTCTCCCCAGCATGCTTTACAACTTTCTTCTTTTCCTTGGAATTTTTCTTCACTGACCTCTGCATGCAACAAACAATGTGCGTGCATGTTAATTGTTAGGATATAATATAATAATATGTTGTTATTAACTGGGAACTCATTCATAATTAATAGTATTACATCTCCACATACAGTATTAGGGAGCTTCTCTTTATTAGAACCAGCTGAAGAAAAGACTTTCTTGAGAGCCGAAAACCAACTGCCTCTCTTCCCCATGTTTTCAGCATCACTATTATATTAACCTGGATAAGCAGCAAAGCACATTTATAGCATAGCATTATGTGGGGACTGGATACATACAATCAGCTCAGAAGGCTCTCTTCGGATCAAAATTCATGGGGACTTAAATGTCTTGGTTGTATTTACATTTTATATATATATTCAATAAAAAAACTGAACACGCATAAGATCGGAGCAGTACCTTAAAAAATACGGTTCGGGGCCTCGGGGGGGTGCTTAGTGCTTAGTGCTTAGTGCTTAATGCTTAATATAAGAAGTTGTTAGAATGAATGAATGAATGATAAACAAAGTTAATTGTTTAGAATGAATTCAGCACGTACAATGATGGGAAAGGGTTGAAGCTTCAAATCCAGTTATGTATGTCATAATTGTGAAGCGAAGCAGGATCTCTCTGTCTAGCTCATATATATTAGGGTCGGGTCAGTCCAAAAAGTATCAATCAAAAGTGCCGCCTAATTAATTTGATTATTAGTTAAAATAATATTCCTAAATTTGAGTGCTGAAAAAAAAAAGCAATTACTTTTTTTCATGAAAGGATGAATCACTGGTGTTGTAATTCTGAAACAGATGAGATGCGCAGAGGCAGAGGCAGATGAGAAAATGAAGAGAGTTGGGCAAGTTCTTGGAAAGATTACCATGAGAGAATTAAATGGACAAAACAATTCCCAAATCCCAAGAGAGAGAGAGAGAGAGATGATGCAGAAAGAAAAAGAAGCAGAAAGAAAAGAAGTAAATGAATCCACCAAACCAAACCAAACCAAAGGAAAGAAAACAAAATAAATTACCTCGAGATGATTTTCCAACCTTGCATAACTTTTTTTTTTAAATTCTCAAGAAAAAGCTCAAGTAATTAAGAAAAGAAGAAGACCGAGCACCCTGCCTGGAAATATGCTACAAAAGTAGGTAGCGTACGTACGTACTCCTTCTCCTTGACAAGCGTTTGTGAATTGTGACGTTTCTAGCCAACTTCTTCTTCTTCTTCTTCTTACATGAAAAGCAATGTCATGCTTCTTTAATTAGCTAATTAACCCTTCCCTTTCCTTTCCTTTCCTTTCCTTTCCTTATTGAAGGGAATCCTACTACTATGGCTATGTTATGTATGCTAAAAATGAAAAATGAAAAATAAAAAGAGAAAGGAGAAAGCTAAATATTCTCTTGGACTTTAAATTAGGGGATCATCACACCAGCAGGCAGCAGGCAGCAGGCAGCAGCTCGATCTCTTTCTTTCTCTCTGTTGAAAATGAAAAGAAAAAGACGAATTTGCTTTTCGTTTCAAACTACTTTTGGTTGGTGCTTTCTCAACTTATAATAATACTATTAGGTACTAGTTGATCTTCATTAGTATTAGTAGAATTTTGGAAGGGGAAGGGGGAAGGGGGGGGGGGTCCCGTCGTGGTAGCCGGTAGTTGGCCACTTCTTCACTCAACGGGTTTGGCAATGGCAGGCTAACTTTCAACTAACTTTACTTGAGTGGGAAGACTAAATTAGGACAACGCCTAAGATAGATAGATAGCTATCCACTACTTACTCTAATAACGACTCTTTCTTTCTTTCTTTCTTTCTTTCTTTCTTTCTTTTTTCCTTCAATTCCCCTTTTCTTTTCTTTTCTTCTTTTTTATTATAACTTTTTCACTAGCTCATTCGGTTACCAGCTATAATTAAATTCATCTGATTTTCTTATAAAAAAAATTCAAATTAAGACAACATTAATAATATCAATGAATGAATGAAATGGAGAAAATCTCATGTTTTTCATTTTATTTTATTGATGAATGTGTAACGAGCGACTCCTCCTCATTCATTTACTTGTATAATATTATAATATTACTATATTTGTGTGATTTTTTTTATTATACGAAAATGACAATCTATCATCATCGGTATGGCGGGTTTAAAAACATATGTATGCCACAGACAGACAAGACATGTATGAATTAAATTAATGCTCTGTAGCAAAGCGTTTTTACATATTTCACGTATCGGTCATATAATGTTTAATCAAATATGAGGCATGTCTTAATAAGATTCATTCGTAGTTGTTAATGAGGGTGGGTACATTATATGAAAGAATTTTCTTTTGTAATAGAACCTTATATGATCGATGTCTAATTTCTTTGATAATGGAAATTATGTATGTGATAAGATGGAGGTATACATTCCCCATACAGATGTATTTATGTTTGGTTTATTAGATGAGATGACAGAGATAAGACTAAGACATGGTGTGTGGGTGTGTGTGTGTGTGTGTTTTTTACAGAGCAGAGCAGAGCAGACCTTAATTAAAAAGGACAAGGGTCTCAGTCTCATGTGTGTGTCTGTCTAAACGTTACTACTTAGAAAGAAATAAATTCTATTATTACTAGTAGTAGTGAGTGGTGTATTTTCCTTTCCTTTTTGAAAACATTTGGAGGGAGACATAGACATAGACATAGACAACAATACCTTTTTCTACAACACGTTTCTATCTTCTTCTGGGCCTCCTCCTCCTTTTCCTTTCCAATATCATAACCCTTTGTTTTACTACTTATTACTAAACAGGGAAAAGAAACCCCATTTAATTTTAATTTAATTGCTGCTGCCCATTCTATGTCATGTCATGGACCATTTGTCAATTTTTGTTTTTTTCCTTCCTTTTTATACACATGCAATATATCTTCTGCCATGATTCATTCTATAAGCGAGTCGAGCTACCCATATTCTTTTCGCGAGGATCCTACCTACCTTTTTTCTTTTTAAGGTTTCAGCTCGAGTCCAGTACTTGAATAATTAATCGACTCAATATCATATGAAGCTTAAAACCTAATATAATCAAGTACCTCGCGAGCTAATCAAACTTTAATTTACTAATTACATATACCAATTTGGTAAATACTTTTTTTTTTTTTTTTTTTTTTTTTTTTTTTTCTTTCAAAAAAGAAAAGAAAAGAAAAGAAAAAAGAAGCATTGCTAGGAAAGATGAAGGGTATATAACAGATACTTGAGAAGAGAAAGGAAAAGTTTGCATGACATATAAAAACGAAGACACATAAGTTACTCAAAATGATTGTCACCAATGTCTTTCTATAACATCATATAAGTAGATAAGTACCCTTGCTGCTACAATACAAGTAGCAGCAGCAGCAGCAGTAGTAGTAGTAGTGCAAAAATCTAACAAGGTGCAGTGAGCTTTCTCCCTTTTAGCCACGCCACCACCACCACCACCACCGATACCAATCAATCCGTAAAGGAGGAGGAGGAGGAGGAGGAGGAGGAGGAGCCTAGTAAGGTGGCAGTAGTAGTAGTAGTAGTGAACTCAGCAGCAAGCAGAGCAAGTGTCTGTTGCCTAATAATTAAGATTTCCTTTCTTGCTAAATCTCCATGCAATGCAACTTCTCCAAGCCATCAAACCAGATGGATGGATGGATGGATGGATGGTGTTGTGTTTATTACTATAGACTATACTATACATATATGTAAATAATACTAGAATCTGGAGGAGGAGGAGGAGGATGAGGATGAAGCTGCAGGCGCCCAAATATCGGCACCATTACTGCTAACAACACCGGCTGTGTATGAAATCGGCACCACAAGTAATCCTTTGCTTCTCAGGCTGTATCTGTTGTATGCCTCCTCTTCCTCCTGTTAATTGGTAGTTATACCACACAACAAATTAGAATATGTTCAATTCATGTCTTAATCAATTAGTCATCATTAATTACCACCCCAACCAAAAACGTTATGGTTTTTTATAATATAGATATAGATAGAATCGAATCGAATCATCGTGTGACTGTGAGTGACTAAAGGCAGGCAGGCAGGCAGGCAGGCAAGTGCTCACCTGTATCATGTATGTTGCTGGTGTGCTGCTACCTAGATATGGAGCGCTCAACACCTGTTTTAATCAAGGGACAACCAAGGAAAGGCTAGCTGTAATTTTCGTAAATCATGCTCTACAACAACATGCATTAATTTACAGATAAGAATAGCACCAAGACCGACCACAACCTTTTCTTTCTCCTCTAATAATGCAACTATGATGATTGCAAGTCCAGCAGTAACTATTATTATTATTATTATATGGTATCACAAAAGAACAGTCTTCTTTTCCTCACTGGTTTAATAACGCCATGAGCCATCACAACAACCAACACCAGTATAAAAATATGTTTTTATTAGTATCATAATACAGGCTGCAGTAGCAGCTGATCCATTCACAATTAAGTCCTTTTATCAGCGTGCAGCAAAAATATTGGATATGGCCAATCTCAATCAATAAAGAAAACAGAACTACTAGGCAAGTATACCGACGAACCTTTACTTGCTCATGCAGAAATTTTATGTATTCCAGTGCTTCACAAAGGACAGAAGCCGTATCTGTCTGCACGCACAAATCATGAAATACTTTCAAAATAATCCCAACGACTTTTGTATGTAAACAAAGAATGAAACATACCGAAAGTAAACAAAAATACAAATTCTGACTGCAAAATATGTCCATTAAAGAAGGAAAACAATACAAAACCATGGGCCCAAACCAAACTCACAATCAAACTGTGCATGGGGTCTTATGCTATCTAAAAGGAAGGTTTAAAATCAGCACCTTGCCATAGGGCGAGACAAGCTGTTGAAGAGCTACAATTCGTTCTCCAAACTTCTCTTTCTTTTCCTGCTACAGATTATTCAAATAAAATAAATGATGAGTTATAATGATAAATATGAAGAACCAAGCCAACATTAAGTAAAGACAAACCTTGGATGTGACGGACAGGCCAGCTTTCAGACGTTTTGGTGTCAATGTCATCACAGTGTTTTGTTCTAAAGAGACGGGGCATCTCTTATGTTCCATCATCATTCCTGTTCTGCTTTTCTCAATAATATCATCAATAAAACAATCATCAGCAGAATGGCTGAAACACTTGTTTCTGGCAATCAATACACATGCATGTTAATACAGGTCAAAGTATACTTTTGAAACTACTCCAACTACATTCACATAAAATGCACGAGAACAATGCCAGAGTTGCACTAATAAACACTTACTGGGAATGAAGTTAAACCATAATAATCAATATTAATTGTCATGTCCAAATCCAAGCCATCATAACCCATTAATCATTTGAGGTATATAAATAGCAAAAGAACATAAGCAAACCACAAAATGCAAATCAAAACAAGCTGATTGTGTGAACAGAAGCTATCATTTGCTTCTCACTTGTTGTAGATACCGTACTTGTGGTGTCATGACAAAGTTTGAAATTGAATTGTTAAGGTGCGAGAAGATAACATAAAATGTACACATAACTCTTAAGGAAACTTTACAAATGTGTTTCAAGAATTGGCAGGTTAGTCCCAAAAACATTACTGTGTGTTTCTTTAGACCAATTTATTCTCTAAATTTACAAGGCTGAGGAGATAAAACTTGGGTGATGGAATAATTACAAAGGGTACATTGATGAGAAAACATCAGAAGTCCCTTACAATAAAAGGGAGGACTACCAATTTGGTGGCATCTAAAGTCATTGGAAGACAATGCACGAGACACATACTGGTGCAGAGAAATTGTGCATAGTGAGGCAACTTCTTAAAAGGTTGAGCCCCAACCCAGAAAGCCTCGACTGCCCCGCCCCTAGAGCTTCGTGGAGGATGTAAATCGAGGTTTATCCCTTAGTGGTCTAGTTTGCGAAGGCTTCTAATTTTTTTTGCTCAAAGAAGTCGATCCATGGGATCGAACTCCCACACCCCATCTCAAAGGCAAGGGTTGCCACTACAGCACCCCTGCTCTTTTACCACTGAGCTAGGGGGATAGTGAGGCAACAGGCCATGATAATTTGGTGCAAATATTAATAATAATAACAATAATAATTGACGGAGTTGGAACTGTTCAAGGTCAAATAACCAGAGTTATGTAGGTGCATGTAACAACACAAGTTGGTCAAGTAAACATTATTATAAGCACCCAAGGCAACGTGGAAAAAAGGATATCCCTAAGCAGGTGTTGATGGGTTCACTACAAGACAACCTTCCTAATGGTTAATACAATCATCCATCATCCATCATCCATCATCCATCATCCATCAGGGATTAAGATAAATACATACTCAGTCATAATTTAAGTCTTGAAGAAGCCAATCCATTGTTTTTTTTTTCTTTTTACAGAGTAGAAGAAAAATATACACTATATTTATAGGGGGTTCTATTTGGACCCCTCTTATTACTACTTGCACCCTCTTACTTCCTGGCCTAAATTATACTTTTGCATCACTGCTAATATTTTTATTATTTCCATACTTCATACACCACAAACTCTATTACTTTCACCACAACTTTTGAAAAATTCAAACTAGTCCTCCCAAAATTCACCCCTCATTTTTTCCGGCGACCGCCACCACCCCACCCTTCCCCTCTGCAAAACAGCCTCCCTCCTCCTACCACCATCATACAAACCAGACCCGCCATCAAACGCCACTGTTAAGCATCAACCCGCCACCCAACACCACCATAGGCATAAACCCGCCGCCCAATACCACCATAAGCTCAATTCCGCCACCCAACCTTCAAATCGCAGCCACATACCGCCATTAACAACCGGAATCCATCTCCAACCTTGTTTTACTACCTTCAAATCGCAGCCATTTCTCCGGCAACCCCCCTTTTTTTCTTCCCCAAACCCTTTCTCCCATTTTTTCCGATGACCTCCCCCCAAACCATTTCTCCGGCCCCAAATCATTTTTTTCATTTTTTCCTATGACCTACCCCCCCCAATTTACAGCCCCCAATCTGCAAAACAGTGGCCCAACAATCGGGGGCTCCTCCTTCCCGTCGGAAAATTCGGACTCATCTTTCCCATCGGAAAATCGCAGCTCTCCCCCCACCATAAGCAAATCTCAGCTCCTCTCCCATCGAAAATCACAACTCCAAGCTCCTGTAGCAGGCGATTCGCAACATTTTTTTTTTTGAATTAACGCCGATTCAAGGGAGAAAGGGGGGGGGGTTTAGCAGGCAAATTTTTGTTTTTTGTTTTGAAAAAGGGCTGGTGGCTGGTGGAGATGGTGGGGGTGTTTATGGGTGGTGGAAGGGAAGAAGGAGAAATGGGGGGTGTTTATGGCCGATTCAAGGGAGAAAAGGGGGGGGGGGTGTTTATAGGTGGTGGAAGGGAAGAAGGAGATGGTGGTGGAGATGAATGGTGTTGGTGGAAGGGATGAAGGAGATGGTGGCTGGGGGTGGGGAGATAGATTTTAGGGATTGAAAATGGAAGAAGAGGGGTAAATTAAAATGTTGTAAATTTAGGGACTAAAGTGTATTTTTTTTATTTTTGTGTGGTGTAATAAGTGAAATGGGGGTGTATAGAAGTAAAAAAAAAATAATCAAATAATGAGTGTAAGTAGTAATAAGGGGGGTCCAAATAGAACCCCTATTTATATTTTCAGATGCTTCAAAGAGATTTCCTTTTTTCTTCATTTTCTCTCAGCAATTATCTTTTAACTGTTTTGTCATTGAAATGTCATTTTTCAAAATTTCAATCTTCATTCAAACTTTGACAAAATAACAAAACATATCCTAACAACCCTTTTCCCATCATTGACATTAAAATAAAATAAAAAAACTCATCAGCTGAAGGTACACTTCAAGACCATAGTGAAAGAAACAGTAATCTATGACTTCTCTTAATAAAAAAATCAAGAGAAAAAATTGCAAGGGTCCCATTTTAGGATTTCTTTAGATTTCATCGGTTGCAGACATATTGGCGTACGCGTTGATATTTTTATGATATCTGAATGTTTAAACAACAGCTATCTACATGACTCACTAGATAAAGGCCCAAAACTGCCACCGCCATTAATTCTGTCACTTAACGCTTGAAAACATGTTACTCAGTGGTGAAAACAGCATATATATATATTATAAACATTTTATGCTTAGAACAAGTACAATGAAAGAAAATACTACCAGTATATAATAGAACCGGACCCGATGAGCATCTTTTAAGTAAAGTGTGAATGTACGGAGGGATTATTCTGATGCAGGAGAGTGCCTAATAGAGAGAATGCGATACGCTGGCGACATCCTGACTATTAATACGCTTTTTTATCCTCAATAGGGAATTACATACGCGGCGTTAAATCGTGTGGTTCGGATGTTGTCGCCACACGATGCTTGCTTTCTCTATCAAACCTCCTCGCATCGTAATAACCCTATACGGGGATGTTTTTTTTGTATGCCATGTACCCTCTAGTCAAAATGGCTGACAACCTCTAGAAAAGTAGTGCTGGTAAAACAAATGTACCTCCTCAAATTCAACCAACAACAATAACAAAATTATCAAGAAAACAGTAAACCACCGCAAGACTAGAACCATATATGTAATTGTAAGGAAGAAAGGAAAAGCAAGCGGGGCAAATGGTAGAGTAAAAGTAAATATATTTGAAGAAAACAAAAGTTAAAAATTTGTCCCTGTAAACTTGAAAAGGCAAAAGAGCTCACCCAGCCCAGATAGCTAACTCTGCTCTACAATGGCAACCGAAAAACACAGCTTTTGCTACTAATTCTTCAAACCCAGCTCAAAATACTAGAAGAATCAAAGCTCGAACTCCGCTTTAATCACTTTCCTTCAAATGAGCAAAAAGAAGCAAAAGAGCACAATTTCAAACAGAAAAAGCTACAAGCTTTAATTCTGTCCCAGCCTGGGCTGGTATATTTGTACCTCCCACTCCTTTTACACAGACAAACATGCAGACAAAAGCCCGTACATGTAGTAAAAGCAGCACAAGATCATACAATAATTGCAAAGACGAGAGCTTTTAGATAATTAATTAATTAATGGGGGGGTCTTAATTTGGAAAGGAAGAAATTTTCTGATGAGAATATATGACTAGAATAAGTCGGGTCTAGTCATGTGAAAGGCATGAGTTTCAGAATCAGAGTGCATAACTGATGAGTATAGGAAGCGGTGTTGAAGGAAAGGGGGGAAGAGGAAAGGTTTTGAAAGTAGATTTATATACAAGTTTCACTGCTTTCTGTTATCGTCTCCACTTGCAATACAGTAGACTAGTTAAATTGAAAACACTGTTACCAGTTTTAATGTTCCCATATTAATTAGTTTAAAGTGAAATAAAAAGAATTTAAGATGAAAGTAGGTAACAAACAAACAGACAAAAAAAGAAAAAATAGTAGTAGTAGTACTAAATTTATAAGAAGAAGAAAAAGAAAAAAAAAGTAATATTGACAGCTAATATCCAACCATGATACGAAAAGAAGGGAAGGGAAAGGGCTATGAATTGTAGAAAAATGGCAAAGTCCCCTGATGTCACTTGTATTTTCTGACTGAGCTTGATAATGACTTGTTAATGGTTTGGTGATTGCCTCACCATTAGTTTTATGCGTTGCCTCACCATATCTTTTATTATATTTTTTTTTAACTGTTTGTGTTATTATTCATCATCAATAAAACATTTGTATGAATGATGCCATTTACACTAGCTAGTAAAACTAAGACTATTCTTAAATATAGAGAAGTTTTACAAGTTGACACAGTAGTACATGATCGAATTGATTGACAATGAGCCAAGAAGCTTTAGAGGAGGTTTTGATGGGGAAATACTTCTGTGGAGAGGGAGGATTTTGAAGTGAAACGACGGGAGTAACGATAAGAATTACACAGTTTATATACATAATTAAACTGTGTCTCCACACGTGTAGTGACATCACACAAGTATTTCCCGTTTTATGATATACAGGCAACAGCATTGCAGGATTGTCAGGATATAACTTGTGTAAATGAACATATATATATTTTTGTACACAAGTCATTGTCAATTTGTCATGTTTATAGCTTTTGTGAAATAATTTCTCAAACCATCATCCCTCACTTATTAAATACATACTTTTTCAAGTTTTATAGAGAACAAGTAAAAAATTTATTTTCTCTTTTCTTTTTTTAAAATCTCAGTTATCTGGAATCAATTTGTCCGACTAATTCGAAGTTCAGTTCAGATCGTGTTTGCAGTGTATGATTTTTATATATTCAAGAGTAAGATCTGGTGAATTCAACATGGTGCCTCAATGGAGAATTAAACATGTGCCCTCTCTGGATAGTCACTAATGAGAATAAAATACACAAGAAAGGATTTGGACTTTGTTATGGAGTTTGATTTGAGAAATACTACTTTGTGAGACACGGTAATTAATTAATACAACATATATGTTTATCTTTGATTATAATGTGGTAACAATTGATTATGATGTTGGTGATTTAAGTATAATCACAAGCCGTTGAGGTAATCGGGATTTAGTACAAGGATGGATATACTCGTAACACTTAATAATAAGTTTGGAGGTGCGGAGTGCACGCTTATATAAGTGTATATGAGTATACGGATGGGGAATAAGCAAGTATAGTTCGAAAATAACTTAAAGGACCGAGAAAACAGGTTAAAGGACCAAAAATCGATTTTGGTGAAGCAGTGACACGCCGCTCGCTGTGGTACTTCAAAGATGCCTAAAAGTTGAAATGAAAAGTTTGGCGGATTTCGATGATCACAGTCGCCGCCACAGCGCCGCTCGCTGTGGCCTCAAAACTGATTTTTAGGTGCCTCTTGGTCTTTTTAAGTAGTTATAATCAAGTGATACATTTTCACTTAGGTTGTAACCTAAAAATACGAACTTGTAACTTATTTCTCTACAATCCAAGTACTATAAAAGGTCCTTTTACATTGTTGAACTTATAGACAACAAATGTATGCATCCTTGATATATTCTTAAACATCTAAACACTTCAAGTAATCTTTTGATCTATTTTGTCCTAGACAAAAGGCAAGGCTTTCAGTCAGTATCTCACTTAAATTATTCGTGATACTCCGGACAAGTTAGGGGTCGAATAAATTTAAGAAGGACTGCGATATACGCGTGACTGCGAGGATCGTTCTTCAGAAAATTTACAGGTTTTTTCAAAGCATTGGTGATCAATCAAGACCCTCAAAATTACAACAATCTTCTTAAATTTATTGTTTTGATCACAATGGTGAATGCAAAGGATTTGATGATGAATTTCGGGAAACTAGACAAGTTTGAAGGAGTTGATTTCCGGAGGTGGCAAAGGAAGATGCATTTCCTTCTCACAACATTGAAAGTGGTGTATGTTCTTAGTACAGAAATACCAGAAGTCGATGATGATGCACCTTTGGAGGAATTACGAAGGAGAAACAAGTGGGAAAATGATGACTACATCTGTGGTGGTCACATTGTCAATGGTATGTCTGATTCATTATTTGACATTTATCAAAACTTTGCTTCTGCAAAAGAGTTATGGGATGCACTAGAAACTAAGTATTTAAATGAAGATGCATCTGCTAAAAAGTTTCTAGTTGGCAATTTCATGAAATACATGATGGTAGATTCACGGTCTGTAATGGAACAATTCAATGAACTACAACGCATTTTAGGCCAATTTGCACAACACAAAATGGAAATGGATGAAGCCATTTCTATTTCTAGTATCATTGACAAACTACCACCATCATGGAAAGATTTTAAGCATATGTTAAAACACAAAAATGAAGAACTCTCCTTGGTTGAACTTGGTAGCCATCTGCGCATTGAGGAATCCCTCCGGGCGCAGGAGGGGGTTAAAACCAAGGGCAAGGAAATTGATGAATCCACTTCCATTCATGTGATGGAGAGGTGGGGAGAGTTCTAAAACTAACAAAGGAAATACCATGGCAAGAAAAAGAAAAGTCGAATGACAAAGAATCCTGGAAAAGGCCGAAAGGGCCTGTTGGATTTGTGGTAAGACAGACACTACAAGGTGATTGCCGAGTTCGAAAGAATGGTAAAGGCAAGGGTCCAGAGCAAGGGTCGAAGACCAAGGACCACCACATCATCAAGGTCGAAATGTTAATTATGGTGTTAATTCGGTTATGAATTATGTGCCATTTATTTCTGAAGCTTTTTATATGCAGGATGATGATGTTACGTGGTGGATCGACTCGGGAGCAACAAGACATGTATGCAAAGATCGACGCTGGTTTGAAGACTTTGAACCAGTGAATGATGGATCTATCTTAAAGATGGGAAACGAGTCGAAGGCTGTAATTTGTGGCTTTGGAACAATTACTTTAAATTTTAGTTCTGGGAAATCTGTAAAACTATTTAATGTTTTATTTGTGCCGTGCATTCGGAAAAACCTTGTTTCGGGTGCTTTGTTGTGTAAATCGGGCTACAAACAAGTATATGAGTCCGATAGGTTTATATTATCCAAACATGGTGTATTTGTTGGTTTTGGCTATTTGTGTAATGACATGTTTATGCTTAATGTTGTTAATAATAAAGTTAATCAAGTTATGCATATTTCTGATGTTAATATTTCAAAGTTATGGCATGCACGATTAGGACACGTACATTACAAACGTATGCATGTTATGTGTAAGAATGCTTTGATTCCCCCTTTTGATATCAATATGGATAAGTGTACTACTTGTATGCTTACTAAGATTGTAAGACAACCTTTTCATGGTGTTGAAAGGTCGCCTACAATTTTGGAACTTATCCATAGTGATCTCAGTGTGATCTTTATGCCACACCTTCTTTGGGAAATAAGAAATATGTTGTTACTTTTATAGATGATCATACTCGCTTTTGTTATGTATATTTACTTAATACAAAAGACGAAGCACTTGATAAGTTTAAAGTTTATAAAAATGAAGTTGAATTGCAATTAAGTTCAAGTATCAAACGTTTTCGTACCGATAGAGGTGGAGAATACTATGATCCAACCTACTTCGGGTCGTGTGGTATTATACACGAGGTTCTTTGCACCGTATACGCCACAACAAAATGGCATTGCGGAAAGGAAGAACCGTGACTTCTAAAAGAGATGGTAAATTCCATGTTATCCTACTCGGGATTGAGCGGTGAATTTTGGGGTGAGGCCATGTTAACGGCCTCATTATCTACTAAACATTTCTAATAAAAGGAATTTCTCGCTACCCCGTATGAACTTTGGTTCAAAAAGAAACCAAACTTGAATTACTTAAAAGTTTGGGGTCAGCAGGCGGTTGTTAGACTTCCGATCCTAAAATTAAAA
The DNA here is from genome assembly GCA_026214975.1 of Gentiana macrophylla. Taxonomy (NCBI): domain Eukaryota; kingdom Viridiplantae; phylum Streptophyta; class Magnoliopsida; order Gentianales; family Gentianaceae; genus Gentiana; species Gentiana macrophylla. Next base: position 101,677,411 of record CM047815.1, on the reverse strand, counting down.
CTTTAGGAGAAAGAGGCATCGATTTCATTTTCATTGGATATGGCTTATAGGTTTTATGTTATAGAACCTAGTGATTCTGTGGCTGGACATTCGGTTATAGAATCACGTGATGTCATATTTGATGAGAATAGATTTACATCTATTCCTAGACCAAAGGCTATTGCTCCTACGATAGTTGGAGTGGAGAATGTGGAGAATAATGATTCTCAAGTTGAGTCTTTTGAACTTCGAAGAAGTAAGAGGGCTAGAATAGCTAAAACATTTCCACCAGATTTTGTTACTTACTTGGTGGAAGGTTCAAGAAATGAAGTTGGATATCAATACTCATATTGCTACAATATTGAGGATGATCCAAGAACATTTTCTGAGGCGATGGGATCTCAGGATGTATCACTTTGGAAAGAAGCCATCAATGACGAGATGGATTCCATAATGGGTAATAATACGTGGATTCTTACGGATTTACCACATGGTTGCAAACCATTAGGTTGCAAATGGATTTTCAAAAGGAAAATGAGAGTCGACGGTACTGTTGATCGGTATAAAGTCCAGTTAGTAATACAAGGCTTTAGGCAAAAAGAAGGTATCGATTATTTCGATACTTATGCTCCCATTGCTAGAATCTCCTTAATCAGGTTATTAATTGCCTTAGCCGCAATTCATAACTTGGTGATCCATCAAATGGATGTTAAAACAGCGTTTTTAAATGGAGATTTGGATGAGGAAATATACATGAAGCAACCGGAAGGATTTATTATGCCCGGTAACGAGCATAAAGTATGTAAACTTGTAAAATCATTGTATGGACTTAAACAAGCTCCTAAACAATGGCATCAAAAGTTTGATGAGGTTGTCTTGGCTAGTGGATTTAAACTCAATCAGTCGGACAAGTGCATTTATAGTAGATTTGATGAAACCGGTAACGGTGTGATAATCTGCCTATATGTCGATGACATGTTGATTTTTGGTACGAACCAAAATCAGGTTGATAAGTGTAAAGAACTCTTATCTTCTAAATTCTCTATGAAAGACATGGGGGAGGCAGATGTAATTCTTGGTATTAAAATCAAGAGAAATCAGGAAGGATTTTCACTAACACAGTCTCATTATATTGAGAAAGTGTTGAAAAAGTTTAATTGTGAAAATTGTACTCCGGCAAATTCTCCCGTGGAGCCCCATGAGAAGCTTGGACCTAATAAAGGTGGAACAGTGAATCAACTTGTTAATTCACGAGTCATTGGCTGTTTGATGTATGCCATGACTAGTACACGACCGGATATTGCATATGCGGTTGGAAAACTAAGTCGATATACGAGTAACCCAGGTAATTGTCACTGGAGAGCGGTTGTTCGTGTATTGAGATATCTAAAATCTACCAAAGATTTTGGTTTGACTTATGTTGCATATCCTTCGGTGATTGAAGGATATTCGGATGCTAGTTGGATATCTAATGTAGAAGATCATTCTTCTACAAGTGGATGGGTGTTTGTTTTAGGAGGAGGCGCCATTTCTTGGGCTTCTAAGAAACAAACATGTATATCTAGCTCGACTATGGAGTCGGAGTTTATTGCCTTGGCAGCAGCCGGTAAAGAGGCAGAATGGCTTAGGAATTTGATTCATGAAATTCCTTTATGGCCTAAACCAATATCACCAATATCTATCCATTGTGATAGCTCATCTACACTGTCTAAATCATATAGTCATGTGTATAATGGTATGTCACGACACTTAGGCGTTAGACATAGCGCGGTACGTGAGTTGATCTCTCACGGGGTGATATCGGTTGTGTATGTGAGATCTCAAAGAAATTTGGCTGATCATTTGACGAAAGGATTGGCTAAGGACTTGTTACAAAAGTCGGTAGTCGGGATGGGACTACAACCTGTATAAGTTTCTGATTATGGGACGCCCAATTTCCCTTTGGTACAATGCCTTAGGCTAAATTCAATGTGGTAAGCCTGTTTTTTGGAAACTTGAGCACATGTATTAATCCCGAAGGTATGTGCTGTTTACCTGTGAGATTAGGTTGAAGTGTTATCTTCTTAATGAATCTTATAAAAGTGCTTATGCAGGTGCACGGTAAACAAAAGATTCACCTATATGAGTATAAAGTATGGCCGCTTCAAGGAAAGTTGGGTTGGCTTTCTAAATGCTCAAGAAATTCGTTTGATAGACATATATATAATAATCTGATGCCGTAAGAGTGCCCTTGCGCATAAAGGCCAGCTTAGTACGTATATGGACAAGTTGTGCACGAGACTAGGCCGCGAAACTCGTCTGTAAAGATTTCCAAATCTCCGCCGATGTCGTAGCATGGTAAACTTGAGAAAGAACATCATCATATAATGAAGACGTTATTGTACTGATAATAAGATTATCTTGCTTCAACCAATGATCATACGCCGGATTGAGGGAGGTGATGCCGTCGGTTTCAATGGTGGGCACCGGAGCTTTAATTTTTCCATCGAGATGGGCACGCCATAGAGGATAATTGTTGCGTGTTAATTTGGTGATATTCATCGAAGAGGATGGAGTAAAAGTTGGATATGCATATAGAGAAGAAGAGGCTGGAGAAGAAGTGTCTAATGTCGGGGAATTTTCTGTTTGGCCGGACATGGTTTCCGGTGGGGAGAAGTTGCAGAATACGTGGGATGGGAAGAGAGGGATTTTAGGGTTTAGGATATTGAGAGATGACCACGGGACATGAGTTCGAGAGGCTCTGATACCATATTGAGAATAATTATTGTGATTTCCATTAATTGATAACTGTGTACAAGAGTTGTTTATATCTTATCTCTTATCTTATCTTATCTTAAAGAAGCTAAGAGGGTGAGCCCTCAAGAGACCACGTAGCCACCCTCTTAGCTTGACACGTGACACCTTTTTTTATATTTATTTTAATCTTTGTGTTTTTTTTAATTAAACGTGTACCGTTAGTAGTTTGTGCAAAAAAGGAAGAAAAAAAAGGAAAGATCGACATATTTGAAGTTCTACTGTGTAGTGTACGATGGAAGATGGGTCAAGTTTAGCTTATCAAACGTGTAGTTTGTGAGCCCTCAAGAGGCCACGTGGCCACCCTCTTAGCTTGACACGTGGCACTTTTTTTATTTTTACCTTTGTGGTGTTTTATTTTTTATTTTTTTTTATCAAACGTGTACCATTAGTAGTTTGTGCAGAAAATGGGGGAAAAAAAGGAATGACCGACGGATTTGAAGTTCTACTGTGTAGTGAACGATGGAAGATGGGTCAAGTTTAGCTATAAAATACATCAACACGTGTACTTTTTTTTTTTATCAAACGTGTATCGTTAGTAGTTTGTGCAGAAAAGGGAAAAACAGGAAAGACCGACGGATTTGATGTTCTACTGTGTAGTGTATGATGGAAGATGGACCAAGTTTAGCTATAAAATACATCAACACATGTATTTTTTTATCAAACGTGTACCGTTATCTATAAGAAGCTAAGAGGGTGAGCCCTCAAGAGGCCACGTGGCCACCCTCTTAGATTTACACGTGACACTTTTTTTTTTTTACCTTTGTGGTTTTTTTTTTTATATTTTATTTTATCAAACGTATACCGTTAGTAGTTTGTGCATAAAAGGAGGAAAAAAAGGAAATACCGACGGATTTGAAGTTCTACTGTGTAGTGTACGATGGAAGATGGGTCAAGTTTAGCTATAAAATACATCAACACGTGTACTTTTTTTTCTTTATCAAACGTGTACCGTTAGTAATGTATGCATAAAATGGAGAAAAAAAAGGAAAGACCGACCGATTTGAAGTTCTACTGTGTAGTGTACGATGGAAGATGGACCAAGTTTAGCTATAAAATACATCAACACGTGTATTTTTTTATCAAACGTGTATCGTTTGTAGTTTGTGCAGAAAAAGAGAAAAAAAGAAAAGATCGACGGATTTGAAGTTCTACTATGTAGTGTACGATTGAAGATGGACCAAGTTTAGCTATAAAATACAACAACAAAAAAATATGGCCAAATAAATATCCGCGCTTAGAAGGTGCTGCGTGTACGCGCGTGGGCCACACCACATTAAATGTTTTTAATATTTTGAACAACATAACGTCGGTGGAACCGACGGCCATTTGCAGTACGAGCGTTACTAAAATTGACGTTGGAATACCAAATCACTTTTTATATTTTTCAGACCGTTTGACACGTGTTTTTTTTCCACCAAATAAATGAACACGAGATCAATGACGTATTCATTAATGATAAGAAAGAGAAATGTCGTATGGAAAATGAGTGAAACACATTTCAAGCATATATTAATGATCTGGAAGCTAAGGCGTCGCGGGAGATTTGACCGTGTAGTTATGGCCCGCTTATTGTTTTTTTTTTTTTATAATGTTTTATTACGTAAAGTCGAAGCTAAATGGATCGACTTTATGAAATTGTTTTCCGATAAATCATATTGTGGTTTATTTTGTAGTTGGAAACGCCTGATATGGCTGGAAGAGAAGTGATTCACAATCTTCACGTCTCTAAGAAAGAGCTTCACTTTGCGAGAATGCGATATATATGTTTTGTTCTTTCTCTTTCTCTTGCGCTTTTAAGTTTACGCGATTTATTTCACGTTGGAGATCTATTTTTTGATATTATCGTTGGTAACGATTTATGTTGGGCCCCGCCGTACCTTGCACGGCTCACGTTCACTAGTAATGATACACTATGGATAAAGACGGAAACATAAAATATAATACAAAACCCTAATAGGTGCGGCTACTTGGAGCCCAAGTGATCATTCGATGCTTCAATACTCTGCATCGTCAATTCATTGAGTTTGAACAGTTGGTTGATAAAAAAACACATGCATCATGCATGCAAATTATTAATAGTAACTATACGTACTACTTGTTTTCAGCAAATTAAAGCATCCACATGACATACATAGACACATACAAAAAGGATCGATTTAAGCATATTGCCTTGCCATTTCTATGCATCAATCGATCGATCATTATATATTACGTACGTTCTACGTACTAGTGATCATATATATATGTAAGCATTAATTATATATGTAATTATATTATATCTACCAGCTGTACCACTACCAGTATGTTTATAATTAATGGATATTATAATTAGCATTAGTATATACTATGTAATATATCTGAGACTGAGATGCATGCATATATGTACTATTATTACTGTGTTATCTTTATATCTTTATAGTATATTTCTTGCTCTCTGTCAAATTAATGAAGTTGAAGCAGACCGGTTAGACTTTAAGGGACGTAAGACAACGCGTTTTCCTAACTTTAATTTTTTTTTTTTTTTAATTTATTTATTTTATTTTGTTCCTTTCTCTCTTCTCTATCGGATGATACATATATAGATAGCGTGTGTGAATTAATTAAGCTTTCAATATACTATGTTCTTTTCAAAAAAAATATACTACTATGTTGACAACAAAAAAAAAAAAAAAATTCCCTAATGTCTTTTGTTTTAGGGGTTTTCCCTAATGTCTTTAACCAAAAAAAAAAAAAAAACAATTTGAAACACACTTAAATTAAAATATTTCAACAACCTCAATTCCTACGACACCATAAAATTTGTTTCGAGCATCATGTATTAAGATCAATTACAAAGAAAATGATAAGAAAAATTTAAGACGATGATGTTTTCCATATATATATATATAATCGGAATAAATGATAATGACATTTTTGCCCAACAATTTCTTTCACTGGAAATGTTAATAGTTATTTTGTTACATCATCTAAATAAAGGGGAAAAAATAAAAATAAAATAATAATAATAATAATAATAATAATAATAATAATAATAATAATAAAGATTGAATCAGAGCCATAACTTGCCTTATATTCATTCCGATGAGAGAAAGGAAGGAAAGAAGGAAGACCCAGCTATCTAGCGGAAATCATGGCAAAATACATGGATATGTCTACATCATCCCCTTTATTTAAAAATTCGTACATAATTACGTATCATCAAGTTAATTATTGGACTTCCAGCTAGCTATAAAACATAAAGTTAATGTAACGTCTCGTTTCCGGACATCGAGTTTTTATCCAGAAAAAAAAACATTTAACACGTATAATATATAATAAATTCCACATTATACATAAGCATCTACTACGTCGTATCGAGTTAAGCAAAGCGAAAGGTAAAAGACTCGGGTATATTTCCAAAAGAACTTATAACGTACGAAAACTTCCATAAGATTCAACAGAAAGGAAATTACAAAGTTTCCCAAGAAGAAACAACAAGTCTAGTGTGTATCATATGAATAAAAAGCAAAATAGAACTTCAGCGTCGGCATCCTCAAACATCGTTTTTGAAATCCTTATAGAATTCCGGTTCACCCTGTTCATCTTCTCCTCTCCAAACAAACAACAAAACATGCATTTGAGCTAAGTACAAAGTACTCAATAATAAGTAGAAACTACGTTTTAATTAAACATTATAAAGTAAGGGTCATATTTATCAAATTGTCTTTATATAACCAACTCAATCTAGAGTTCATTTCATGTTCATCAACATGTCATGACTATACGTTTCTATCTTAGTTTATCTCTGTTACATCTGCATTCAAGGGCACTACGCATGGTGTATATCCGTAATGAGATATACTGTGCAACCTATTGGTGGATCACACCAATAGCCACGGGGGAAAGCCCAATGGTGTACACGTTCGGCGAGGTCCCCCTGCCCTTCAGCCGTTTATAGGCCAACGGAGTTATTCACTTTTATTGAACGCCCACACATTGCGATATGGTCAGATGCCTATCCAAGTATGGCATGATGTTTAGTCTTTTACTAGTGAGGTATGTATTTTATTAATCATCAGCTAGCCACCTAAGTGTTTTCAAAGCAAGCCTCACCCTAACAGCTATACTCCATCGCTTAGACGACTAGACACAACATCCTATCAGATACACATACATTGATGAATACTAACTCATCAAAAAACAAGCCTATCATGCCCTTCCGACGGTCCCGAATTTCAACTTTTCGGAAGAATCCATTCAGTGCCGGAACTAAACGCATCAGAAACTCAATCAAGGCTTGTTCATGTTTAGTTAATGTTATTAGATCAAGAAACATTATTTAAAACTCATCTCGTGGCTTAAAAAAGTATTTTCCCAAATACAGGGGCCAATGCGTGCGCATGGAACGAACAGAAACATTCAGGATGCCTCTTTTTGACCAATGCGTGCGCATTGAGCTTGCTGAAATTAAAACTGACCATCCTGTATCAGCAAAGCGTGCGTATTGCTAGCCAATACGTACGCATTGAGCATCATGTACCAAAACCCGACTTTCTGTTTCATCAATGTGTGCGCATTGCTAGGCAATGCGTGCGCATTCAACGCAGAAAAGCCCTAACTCGATTTTCTGCAAACTTAACGATTCCTACCCGATCCCAATCTTGTTTAACTACGAAAATACTCAGAAAAATAGCATAAAATGCATCTCTAACAAACCAAAACATTCTATAACCCCTTAGCAACGATTAGACACGATTTTCATCATATAAACACATCAAAACGCTAACCTTGACCTTATAAACCATAACCAAAACTTAGAAAGAGCTTCTTACCTTTTAGCAAGCTATTCCAACACGAAAATCTGCGGCAAACTCGAAACATTTTCCGATGAAAACCTATGTGATCAATCCAAATTTAAGTTAGATTCGGTCACACGCTTTTAAAACACCATTACTAGGGCTCGAAATTCATACCTTCAAAAACTCCGAACTTTTGATACCACAATGATTCCCTCTTCACGCTGATTCCGAATCTATACTCGAATATGAAAATGGTCAAGAACTCCGTGAGAAGTTGGAAGAACCTTCTTGCCTCCCTTTTTGCTCTTAGCCTTTTTCTCAGAGAACGTAGAAACCAAATTCAGATTTTCTAATAGGTTATAAGAATTATGGGATTTTATTTTCCTTAAATAACATTCACAAAATAATAACCTATTATTTCCTTTAATTAAAATTAATCCAATTTCCCAAATATATATATATATATATATATATATATATATATATATATATATATATATATATATATATATATATATATATATTTGATTTGACATGTATATATAATACTTAATTCCAAATATAAATGAATATAATATTTCAATTTCGAAAAATGACACGTCTGTCATTTTTCAAAAATCGAAATATTACCGTTCAACATCATCATAAATTCATAAGTTACTAGCTTAGTGTCATATGCTTTGATTTATCCATTTAATGACAGTCGTATGATCTTTCTTTTTCTTTTTGTTTTCGCTTTCTATTTTATTCGTTAGTTAAAAAGATTGGATTAAGAAAATGAAAAAAATATCACATTTCTATAATCAAATGACTAGATTACAATACGTTGTTGCTGATGGATGTTAGTTTAATTTGAATGTTTTTGAACCACGTTTTTTATTTTTATTTTACTGAATCAAACCACATTTATTGTGGATGATTCTATTTTTTAACCAACAAACAAAGCATATTGAAATCGACGCATCAACTGCAATATCAGTCTTGCCTTGTAAACCCTTCTCTCATGATTTCTAATTGACATGTTACGAAATACGAATGTTTTCACCAAGGCTATTAGAGAATATATATATATACTAACTTATTTTTAAAACAAAGCGGATATTTTATAAATGAATAATTAGCGCAAAACATCCCTACCTTTGGGTCAACTTTGAGACTTGCCCCATATCTTTAAATTTAGCACTTTTACCCTCTATCTTGTGTAATATTTTGCAATAAACACCCTTTTTCGAATTTGACATTAAATGAAACAGAAAATACGCGTTTTCCATTCACTCGCTATCAACATTTCACGGCTTAACAACAAAAATAAAAATAAACTTTAATTTTATTATTTCTCCAAAATCGTCGACCATTCCCAACCCAATTGTCGAATACCAACCCTTTGTCATTCCCGATTTCTATATCCTTTTCCCTTCTACAAAAACTTGTAATTCCCTTCCCATCAATAAAAGATTAATCAATCGTGAGTACTTTCTGTCAACACCGCCGGGTGTCCACCGGCGCTGGCAAGAATTGTGCTCAAGATGGCACTTCGAGGCCATTGTTTCAAACACCTTTGAAGGCCGAGGAAGAAATGACGAACAACTATTCACCTGAGAGAGAGATGAGAAATAAAATGGCGGAGACAATTGTTGGTCGACAAATTAGGGTTTAATAGGAGAGGGGATTTAATTGCGCAAAAAAAAGCTGATTAATTTAACGTTGAGCAAGAAAATGGTTTAGGGGGATTTATTTGATTAAAAGAAATAAAAAAGTAAAAAATGTGAAAGCGTGTGAAATGTTGATGGTGAGTGAATAACAAACGCTTACTTTCCGTTTCATTTAACGTCAAATTCGAAAAATGATGTTTGTTGCAAAATATTACACAAGATAGATGTTAAAAATGCTAAATTTAAAGATACATAGCAAGTCCCAAAACTGACCCATAGATAGGGGTGTTTTGCGTTAATGAAAGGGTGTTTGTCGCAAAATATTACACAAGCTAGAAGGTAAAAATGTTAAATTTAAAGATAAATGGAAAGTTTCAAAATTGACCCATATATAGAGGTGTTTTGTGCTAATTACTCTTTTATAAATATGTAGCCAATCAATGATTAAATAAATCACTCCTTCAATTCAAAAAAAAAAAAAAAAAAAAAAGAAGACAAATCACTCCAAAGAACAAAAAGCATATTACATACTGTGATCGTGAATTTTTGCATAACAACCAACCATTAAAATAGCTTATGAAAAATGTTTATATATCAACAGCAAAATGATCACAATACAATTTTATACCATTAATCATTATATATAAGAATTAATCAATGACAGTTGTCTAAAAAAAGAATTAATCGGTGACAAACCATAATCAATAATTCAATGACGTAAATACATGTCGTAAAATTTATTGTGATTATTTTTGTTGTGCAACTATAACATAAGTAGTACTGCTTATAAGAAGTACGTATATTTTTAGCTAGTCAATAACATAACATGCAACCCAGAAAAATGAAGTGATACGTATAACCATAATGTCATTTTAAGTTTGAATAGACAACATGTTTATTAAACTAAAGTTGGACTAGAGCAGAATAAACATAATCATCACCAACAAGGTATCGGCCTAGTAATTGTACTAGGGGCAAGAATAGGATTTGTGTAAAACCTTTCGTTTACGTGAAAAAAAAAAAAACAAAAAAAAAACACCATAATCATCAAATACAAATCCAACGTAATTGGTGGGTTTGGTTCAAAACTAAACCAAATAGGCCGATTTAGTAAATAATTTAGGCCGATTTAGTTCGAGTTGGTCTAATTTCCAGTAATTGGTCGGTTCACCCTACCCCTCCTGACTAACCGCGAATCCTGCTTGCGAGAGCAATTCCAAGAGTTGCAGGCAGCCAAGCAAGAAGCAAGAAGCAAGAAGCAAGAAGCAAAGCAAAGGAAAGCAGAGGGCAACGTAAAAAGAGGTACGTTTTTGGAACTCTTTCTTTCTTATACTACTTTTCTGATAGCTACTCATTTCTTTCACCTATATTTATATTGATTTGAAAACAAACTAGTCCCCAAATTGATACCAACAAACCCTCAATTTATTATCTCTCTTCTGTAACTCACCTTCTTCTGAATGAAAGAAAAACAAAGCGGGTTGCATCTTTCACTTCATATTGTTCCAACAACTTTGCAGTGAAGCTCTATCATCGATTTTTGATGAATCAAATAATTTACCTGCCTTTTCTTCTTTGCTCGTTCATTATCAATCTCTATATCTCCCTGCTAATACTAACTTTTTTCATGTTGGAAAGTGAGGCCCAAAACAATTAAAAAAGGAATTTTTGTTTATTACTTTTCACAACCCCCCATTGTAATCCATATATTAGCTTGTGGGAATTTATTTTGAACCATCTATAGATATAGATGCTATATAGTTCATGCTCCTGATGTTGTAAGTATGAGGTTTGACTGAAAGAGAAAGAGAGGGGTGTTGGGTTCAGCTGACAGTAGTCTAGAGTGCATTTATTTTGTTGAATTGAATTTTAATCATGCTTTGAGGTGCTTGTTGTGCTGCTTCAGAGCCTTGTATGGATACTTTGACGCAGCCATCTCTGGAAATTCTGGTGCGAGAGCAGGATGGTTTTGTCATTTGGGAAGGACCTCCATTCGCCAATCGTTTGCCCAGCGAGAAGCTTGGTAAGGTTGTGTGCTCCACTGCAAAATTCTGTGAAGATGGATCAAAACTTATGGTTATCAAGTCTGACTCACAAATAACCATTTACGATTCCAAGTGCTGGGGAGAAATAAGGTCCTTTCAGCTTCCAAATGTTCTTGCAGCTACCATGTCCCCTTGCGGCACTTACCTTCAGACGTTTCAAAAATCAGCATCGCCACAGGACAAAAATGTGGTATTGTGGAATACAGAAACCGGCGATTCTGCTCTTCAGCTTTCACAAAGGAACATGACTAAAGCTACTTGGTAGTCTTTAAGCTTCAATAGTAGTGGCTTTTTGAGATGAGAGCTGTTTTCTTAGTATCTTGTTTAACTTTTTCTTTACGTAGGCCTTCAATACAATTCAGTTCTGATGAATCAGTAGCATGCCGTCTAGCAACCAATGAAGTTCAGTTTTTTGAGCCTGTGGATTTTTCGAAAGGTGCTGTGAACCGGCTTAGGGTTCCTGGAGTTGCTGCAGCAGAACTTTCTAAGACACCAGGGGCCTATGTGGCTACATTTACTCCTGAATCAAAGGTACTACTGACAATGTTGGAATTCCTTGGAACTGCTAAATTATAAAACCGACCACGTGCTTTCAGAATTTATGTAACAATGGGTCTATGATTTGTTAAACCATGTTTGCACTTGCATAATGAATCTTTTTATCATAAGTTTGCATATTAAGTGGATATCTTGTTATAATCTACAATTGTCTTTTGCTTTGATTATTGTTTAGAACATTGACACGAAACATGATTCATTTGAAAACAGTAGATTTGTCTAAGAAACTGATACTATCTCAAAGTAGAAACCATTTTGAAAACAAATTTCGAAAGTAATAGATTCAATTTCTTGGTAATCAAGGACTAATTGCAGTCTGAACTAAAATGGAAGATGGTCATTTTTCGCTTGATTATCTGCTCATGCAGGGAATGCCGGCTAGTGTTCAAATATTTCCTACCGGAATGGATTTACAGACCCAGCCTATTGCTCGACGAAGTTTCTTTCGTTCTTCCTCTGTGCAATTAAGATGGAATTCTGGTTCTACAGGACTACTAGTATTGGTACAGACAGACGTTGACAAAACCAACCAGAGTTACTATGGAGAATCAAAGTTGAACTACTTGACTATCGATGGAACTCATGACGGACTTGTTCCTCTACGTAAGTTCCATCAATGATTTGTGCTTGAAAGCTGTTTGCTTTATTGCATCTTTGTTGACTTTGGGACATGTTTTCAGGTAAAGAAGGGCCTGTACATGATGTTCAATGGTCGAATTCGGGTAAAGAATTCGCTGTTGTTTATGGATGTATCCTTGTTTCCAACGTTGAATTCCTTTTGTGCTGCTACAACCGATAAGAAAAATGAAAGTAAACACAGATGTTGTTGGGAATGGTGGGGACGCATGTAGTTTTCTAACTAGCTGGGTTGAAGTGCTTTTGATAACCATCTCTGCTGTATCTTTCTCTCTATTGCAATAGGTTAATTAAGCGTAATTCGACTTTAAAAATGACCTAGCTTGATGTCTCTTCGTTTCATCAAACTTTTCTTGCAATTTAAAAATGAAATTAGAGGGATTTTGGCAAGCGGTGTATCTGTTTCTCTTTTGCTAAACATTGTAGTGTGATTTTTTTGGAAGTTTACCTGATTGTATATTTCTGTTAAATTGCTCCCACTGCCTTCAATTTCATCTCTTCTTGTGCCTACTTTTAGCATTCCTTGACTGGCTTTAGTCATGCCTGCAATGGCGACAGTTTTTGATAAGAATTGCAATCCCCTCCTCGAGCTTGGAAGTGGCCCATACAATACTATCAGGTGGAATCCAAAAGGGAAGTGTATCCTTCTGTGTAATGGAAGTACTTATTGCATTCTAAGGGAGTTAGAAGCAGTGCTGGGATTATCTTTCTCTTACTGCTGTTTGATTTTCGTTAACTCATTGTTCTTAAGATCTATGCTTGGCTGGCTTTGGCAACTTACCTGGTGACATGGTACGATTTACATGTTTAAAAGTTTTCTTTTGTGCTTTTATCTACTTTTTTACATTAGCAAAGCGACATTTTCATGTTCCTGCTAGTTACAGTCAACTCCAGCTAGCTTTAACTTTTCACTGGTGATAGTAGTATTCGAGTACAAACTGGAATCTTCAAGCAGTGTTATTCTTTTGAATGTAACCAAGGATATGCTGTCTTTTTCTATAATAAGAACTTTAGATTAAAGAGGATCATGATACAGTTATCCCCCCCACCAGTCTCACACACAACAAAAAAGAAGAAAATAAGTTTAAAAAGGGTGTGTGTGTGTGTGTGTGGGGGGGGGGGGGCATTTCACCATGGAGCCCCAAGGTGCTAGTACTCTTCTGTTCAGTTCCATCATAGTGAAATTAGCATTGTGGAGAAGGAAGATATTCCATGGCCTGGCCCACCACTGAGATGTCTAATATGTATACATTCCCGGTGATTTCATTCATTAAAATAATAACAATAATACTGATAATAATTGCAAAGACAATAACAATAACAATAATATATGACATCTATAATAAGAGTAACATAACCCCAATAACATAAAAAGAGAAAACTTAACGAAAGTAGACCAGTGTTCGGTGCATGGCCCCTTTCTCGAATTTTACTGTTGAAATCGACAGAGATGGGTATGTGAAACCAGATTACTTATCCACTCCATCGTATCAATGTTTATTACTGTTCAATCAAGAAATTGTCCACGGTCATATTTGTAGGATGGTTATTTGAAAATCATAATCTCATTTATATTCTTTTTCTCGCATTTTTATATATACTGTACTCCTCCAGTCTTAGTTTGTTGTTCCAGATTTTAATCACTAATTGCATGCTATAAAAGGTAAATATTGTTATTTAGGCATTTTGGGACTGCACAGAAAAGAAGCTGCTTGGAACTACAAAGGCCGAATGGTCTGTGACAAGTGAATGGTCACCAGACGGAACTTATTTTTTGACTGCTACTACAGCACCAAGACGACAAGTTGACAATGGGTATGCTTTTATTGAGTATTTTGGGGATGCAGTAGTATATCACGGCTATTTTCCTACTGTTGTGTTGATCCTTCTGAAATCTTAACCGTCGATGTGAGAAGGTTACTCGTGACCCACTCATAGATTATCAGAATGTCTAGTGGGGAACAGTGCATGATGGTTTTGAGTCACACATGACACATTTGGCTACAATGAACCAAATGTGTTTTTTATTTTGGATTTTTGAGCAAAGTTTATGTAAGTGCTTTAATCTGATGATATTTATACTATTAGTTAATTTCTGTGCTGTTGATGTGCTGAAGGATTAAAATATTTCGCCACAACGGATCAATATACTTCAAGAAGATGTTTGACAAATTGTTCCAGGTTAGAATTTTTCCGGGTCCCTTTGTTGTTTGTTAGTGACCCCTTGCTCCTTTGGTTGATGTTTGCTGCTTGACAGGTTGAATGGAAGCCGGAATCTGAGGACAAGTTTGGTGACATTGCAGAACTTGTGAATTCTGTTAGCTCGTTAAAAGTTGAAGGAAACAACAAAGCACAAGGTTTATTTCCAGCTTGAAAACATAGTTTGTGCTTCTTGCTTGGCTTCTTTTGCTTAATATGTATAATAAGATGTTCAAAACTTCAGGACAAGGGTCAAAAGCAAGACCTGCTATTATTACTGCTCAGAAACCTTCTGCTTACCGCCCACCTCATGCTAAAGCTGCTGCAGCTGTTCAGGCTGAGGTAATTTGAAATCCTTGTTCAGTTTTAGTCCAGTTTGGATTACTACACAGCACAAAACCACCTCTTGAACTCAGTTTCTTGTTTTTTTGGGCTCTTGTTCTCTGTGTATCGAATTTTACCCTGCCTATATACATTTCTTTCACCATTTGTTTGGATTGGTCTATACCACCTAGTTTTTTTTTTTTTTTTTATAATTACCTTCATTCGCATTATTCCATATAACTCTATTGCAATATTTGCCCTTGTGCTATGATGTGAGAAAGAAGAAGTAGAATTTGCATCGAATAGTGAGTTATCTTTGTAACTAAGGCGTGAGTACAAGTCCATCAGATCAATCTTGGAGTAAAAACCAGATTAGTCTAGTATTGAGTGAGTAGGAGCTGGAAAATGTTGCCCCACATCTTTAATCATTTGTATTCCTGTGACACCTCCTTGTGGTGAAACGAATTTCTCCCCCTCTATCTATCTGTCTGTCTGTTTCTAGAAGGAAAGTACAGTGATAATCATAAAATTTTGTTTGTCTTGCAGCTCTTTGGAGGATCCCTCCCTTCAGAGTAAGTAACCTATCTACATTTGTTTGTTTGTTTGTTTTACCCTTTTATACAGAGTCTTGTTTGGTGATTGATTATTTACCGCTTATCTTCTCTGGGTGTCGTGTCATGTCATGTTAACAGTGAAACGAGCAAGAACGCATTGAAGAACAAGAAGAAGAGGGAAAAACAAAGGGAGAAGAAGGCGGCCGCTGCTGCTTCGAGTGATGCTGCATGAATGGATGGCATGAATGTTGGTCATCATTAATTAGACTTTTTTATTGTTTCAAGAAGCAAATCCATTTGGTCACATAATACCCCCCCTCCTCCTCCTGGGATCGTGTTTGAATCATTTTTGCTGCTGGAGAGTAGTAACTGTTGTAGCTCTAGGATAGGAATTAGTACGACCAGCCATTAAATCGGTCAAGTTTTTTTCATATACTGTACCTTTTTTTTTTTGAAGTGTGCAACTCAAGTGCTATTTATATCTCCCTACCCGTTTGGATTTCACTTAACAAAAGTGATTAACTACCCAGTTTTGACAAATTTCATAGCATGTTCCATTTTTTTGTTATTTATTTATTTATTTAGGCGGGTTCTATCGGCACACGCATAATTACTTTTGACACCCATTTATTGAATATTTTTCTCTTTGAACAAAACGTCATTCTCGCTGGTGTTCACCTTCGTGTGACACCGACAATCGACGTTGGTGTAGAAGAGAAACACCAGATGACCGACGTCTTAAGTTGTGTCACTTTTATAACGTGAATGTTAGTGACATCTGTTCTTCTCAACACCAACGCTGGCGTCAGCGTCGATGATGTTGGTGTTTGAGGAGAAACACCAGCGAATGACGTTAAATTTTTGAAAACAATGTGGTGCCAAGTAATTTTTGTAGTCTTAGGAGTAAATGGATCTTAAAAATAATTTAATATGTACCAATAGAACCCACCTTTGTTTATTGTGATCACAATCAATCTATCCCCCTGCTGATCAGATTAATTATACCAAAGGCGAATAATATTATTTTAGATTTATAAGAAAAGATGGGAGCAATCCTATATTAGTACATTTTTCTTTGCAATGACAAGGGCAAGGCTGGCCTTTACAGTGGTTTTCTTCCACGAAAATTTCACTTCACAACCATCTCTTTTAATTAACAAGTTTCCCAATGGAAGAGATTCTCAAGCTATGCACATCAAAAGCACATAAATTAAACAATATTAAATTATAAACCATTATTCCCCTTAATTGACTTCAACTTTGAGAACAAATTTGACACACATAACAAAAGACCGCCTGTCATTTTTAATCTCCTTACACAGCAGATCGTATGACCTACTAATATAAACCAACTGCAATTCCAAAGAGAGGGCAAAACCACCACAGCATGACCTTAATCCAACCCCACCCAAAGTGGTTTTATTTCAGACTTATTCTAACTTCAAGGCTGTTGTCCATGTGCCTTGAACACTAGGGTGCTTCGTCACATGTCTAGTTCTCAGCTTGATAACCTTCCTCCCAAGTGAATTCCTTAGCCGTGTTGCACATAGGAGTACGTCTTCTGGAGTCATGTTTTTAACACATACCACCCTCTCATTCTTGTTTTCTGCACAACACAGTACTTATCATACACCAGTCCAGCTAAATCAAAAGCCTATTATGTTCATGGTTCAGTAAACTTTTGATACAATTTATGGGAATTGAGGACAATATAGGTGACAGCCATTTTTCAGACTTCATAAATTTCACTAGTACCCCTCAACAGTACAATTACAAAGGCTGTGGGAGGAATTATGGCGCACTCCATGAAAGGTAGCATCGTTAATTATAATACTTAGCCTCTTATTGGACTTGGGAATTGTTTTGTGTTAATCAACACAAGGGATCCAAGTGCAGATTTTATGTGAAGTCTGAATTTCCTCTATTTCCATCAAAGAATATTCTATTAATGTGGACCCAAATACGGGTGAACACTAAAAATTCACATCTGATTTTGCAAACCAGCAAAGATGCCAGCCACACTGTCTATGGGGGGCCAATTATGTGACTGTTTATTCAAGGTGTGAGATAGAAGGGAGGGAGGAGAGGAACGGTAGCATCAATAAGCCAAGAATGAAGATGAAACAACTGAAAGGGAACAAAATAATAATAATAGCAATAGAAGTTCTTCTTCTTACTGTATAAACCCTTCAAAAATGGATGATAACCCCGATTAAGCTCTGTTACGACCTCAAGCTGAGGATTGACGTCCTTAAATGCAGGCAAATGTGTTTCCATGAATGCCCTGACATTTATTAAAAACTACTTAGTCAACTTGAAATGCCTCCAGGTGGTCATCATCGTCCCGACAGAGCAGAGGATATAAAAAAATAACAGTAAAATTACAAAGCAAGGTAAAGCAAGACCTGATACCCTTGCTACTCCCACCAAAATCACAATAGCTAACAATCAGCTTCTGCAGCTGCCAAACACCTCTTAAAGCCATCTGTACATTCACATAGACCAAATAGCAATGGATATAAGATTCACACTTCTCATAACAATACAACCCTGTTCATTTCTTGGAGGGCGAGAGGTTGGTAGCTAGTAATACGATATCTAGAGGTTTTAGTTTGTGCACTACAGTGCATATACAGCAACTATTTGCAATGCTGGAGACACCTGTTTGGTAACAAATAACACAGAGGTAGCGACTGGGAAAACTCATTCACCGCAAATTCAAACTTCTCACCCAAACCATGACCAATGGATATGTTCTGACTAACCAATGTATAAATAAAACCTTTTAAGTGTAGCATTAACCAAAACTTTTAAATACTAAAGTCATTTCTACAGTTGCTAATAAACAGGG
This sequence comes from Gentiana macrophylla, assembly GCA_026214975.1. NCBI lineage: Eukaryota > Viridiplantae > Streptophyta > Magnoliopsida > Gentianales > Gentianaceae > Gentiana > Gentiana macrophylla. The sequence goes on along the minus strand of CM047815.1, from coordinate 101,659,039 downwards.
ACAGAGGGAAACATTAGATGAACAAAAAAAAAAAAGGAAATCTATATTAAAGAATAGGTTATGGAAGCAAGGGTTTTCAGTTCAAATGCTAAATGAGAATAGTGTAAAAGAATGAAGCGGTCCTCCTAGTTCAAACAATCTTTCTGCTCACTTGAACACATAACCTAGAAAATATGACACTGATGAACTCAGCCGGTGCAGAATCAGGTCTGAACATCATACAAACATACATACCCTTTTATGAGGCGGCCTAGGCAGGTATGTTGAAAGAGCTCAATGGGAAGCCGTGGAATTCTAATCCAGACTCTGGTGGAGGAAACAGAGTCCATCATTCCCAGGAGTAAAAGCCAACAAAAAAAAAACAAAAAAAAACAAAGTGGCCCTTGGCAATGTCAGCAATGACACACACACACACTCCCAAGGGGTAATTTCCATAGGTTGCTCCACCAAGATGTTAAGGCTAACCTAACAGTCCTCCTACCGAGAGAAGACGAAGGACCAAAGAAGACATCCATGGCCATATCCACAAAACGAGCTCGCACGTCCGACAACAGAAGCAAAAAAAAAAAAAAAACAGAGAAAAAGAGAGAAAGAGAAAGGAGTAGGGTTAAACTTACAGAGAAATCGGCGGTGAAATCTGAAGAATCGGTGGGGCGGGGCGGAGCAGAGCAGAAAGACGGCAGCAAAAGTGTGCTTCACTTGGTTATTTTATTTATTTTATTATTATTATAAAGCTTCACTTGGTTCTTTTAAAAACATATTTTTTAAATTTATAAAATTTATATCCAAAATGAAATGAATCGGATACTCCATTTTACATAATGGATTTGACATAAAGTAAAAATTACAGAATCTGTAAGAATACATGAGATGTAAAATAAATTTTACAGAATCTATAAATTACAAAAAAATACAGACTGAAATATTATTTTTCTATTGAAATCTTTAAAATAAAGTTTTAAATAATTTACAACATCTACTTGAAAGTGCTCTAACGTCTGTTATATGAATGATGAGATCTTAAACGTCTTGAAAGTTTGTTAGCCAAAAGCCCGGAGCATTAGAGCCATTTTTTTTTTCTTCCGGAAAAGTTTATTTTATATTTTGCTTATATCCTTTATTATTAGTATATATCTATCTCCAAATTTCTGATATTATTATTGCCCATTTTTAGCCACATTTCTGGTGGAATAGCTCTCTATCATTCCCAGCACCACCAGCAGCAGGAGGCAAAAGGCAGACTGTTTTTAAACCAAGCATTTTCATTTTCATTTTCAGCAAAAGGAAAAACATAAACACATACATTGTTGTTTAAAGAAAGATATATATATATATATATATTTTTGGATGCTTTTAAGTATGAAGCTGAAGGAGGCGTCCTCTAAATCATCATCTTCTTCTTCCAAATCTAGACAACCCCAATGTACCGTGCCCTTTTCTTTTCTCTCTTGTTTATTTATCCTTTCGTCGTTTTTTTTTTCCTCTCATTGCTGCTCCTGCTCCTGCTCCTGCTCCTAAATATTGAATGTTTTTTATCCATATTAACAGGATTCATGGTATACTATAAGTCTATAAATTTTCATTTTACCTTTTCTGTGAAATAGGTAAATGCATTTCAATACATACTAGCCGCTCCCCGGATCATCATGTGACTGTTTAAATATTGATGATCAACAAACATGTTTAGATTAAAATTTTAAAAATGAATTTGAGTATGTATACATATTGCATTGGTTTTGGTAGTTGAAACAATTCAAATTGAAATTTACAGATTCCCGATTCACACAACAAGAGCTCCCGGCTTGCAAGCCTATCCTAACTCCAGGACTGGTATTTCTTGATTTGTTTCTGTCATTCATTCTGTGTTGTTTATTAATAATAACAATCAGTCCTCCAACTTATTATATAGCTTAATTTATCTGCTGCAATATTAATATTAATTTGGGTTTCAGATCATCTCGATTTTCGTCATAATCGGAATTATATTCATACCAATCGGCCTTGCCTCCTGGAAAGCATCAGAACATGTAGGTGCTCTCTCTCTCTCTACAAATATACATATGCATAGTGTAAGCTAGCAATGATAAGCATCATGCATGTATGTAATTTCATGACTCATGACTGCCTGCATGCTGCCGGTAATCTTATACTTACACACTAGTACGTAGTAGTAGAGATTGAATAATAAAGAAATCTTAATTTAATACTACAAGTATTGTTGCAGGTGGTAGAAATTGTAGAACGTTATGACCAGGTTTGTGTCCCCACAACAACAACAACAACAACAACAACAAGTGATACAGATGATGAAAAAGCTAACCATGAGAGGGTTCACTTCATTCAGGATGCTAAGACTGACAAAGCTTGTACCAGGAATCTCATTGTCTGTTTTTTTCTTTTTCAAAGAATATTTCTAGCTTTTCATTCCTACAACTATTTCTTACAGCTACCTGGTTTCCACATTTAATATTCTTATTATTCTTAAGGTCCCAAAGAAAATGAAGCAGCCCATTTTCGTATATTACCAACTTGACAACTTCTACCAGAATCATCGTCGGTACGTATGCTCTCCCTTTCTTTCTTTCTGTCTTTTCTTCTTCTTCAAGGACATGCTATTGTCTTAGTCACAATACACTTTTACTTGAGAGGACCCCATAAGGAAATGCTACGTCGTTTTGTACATAATGTCTAAAACACCTGTATTTGAGAGATCTAGTACTTGAGAGGATCCTTGCTCCTTTTACACCATTCATCATGACGTATGGCCTATTAGTCGACAATTTGTAATGACCATTTTTATTGTGAGCAAAGTAGCACTAGTCTTTTCTTTACTAGTAAATTGTTGTAGAAAAAAAAAAAATGAATAGAATAGAAAAAGGTAGACAATTTTTGATTTTCTTTCTGTCTGTTTGTTAATTGTTAGTGAGTGAAAAAGCTAAGATTTGGTCTACTACACACGAACACGAGGGAGGTAGGTAGAGACTAGAGAGATTAAAAAGGGAGTAACCCCCATCAATGCAGCAGCACTTGGCTCAACAACCGAAAGATAAAACAGAGAAGCAATGGACTCACTTTTCCTTTTTCACATCTAGCTCTTCTATTTTTATCCAAAAATTTTAAAAAATAAAAAAATTATGATTTTGATGAGACTCGTTAAGAAAATAATAGCAATTGTACAGATATGTGAAGAGCAGAAATGATAGACAGTTGAGGGACCCAAAATATGCATCAGACACAAGAGGATGTGAACCAGAAGACGTAAACGCTGGGAAGCCAATTGTCCCATGTGGCCTTGTTGCTTGGAGTTTGTTCAATGATACCTACACCTTTTCCATAAAAGACTCTTCTTTAACTGTTAACAGCAAGGACATTGCTTGGGGTAGTGATAGAAAACATAAATTTGGTAGCTCTGTTTTTCCTAATAACTTTCAAAATGGAAGCATGATTGGGGGTGGAAAGCTATCACCCGATTTACCGGTTAGCTATCTCTCTCTTTCATATTTACATAATGATATGATTATTAATATAAGCTAAGATGATGGTTGTAACATGTAACATGTAACATGTAACATGTAACATGTGGTGTGCAGTTGAGCGAGCAAGAGAATCTACTGGTGTGGATGCGAACGGCAGCATTGCCGAATTTCAGGAAATTATATGGAAGGATAGAGCAGGACCTGGAGGCTTATGACAATATAACAGTGTCAATACAGAATAACTACAATACTTACACTTTCAAGGGAGAAAAGAAGTTGGTACTATCCACCACCACTTGGATTGGTGGCAAAAATAATCTCCTTGGTTTGGCTTACTTTACCGTTGGTTCTATATCCTTGCTCATTGCTACTATTTTCTCAATCATGTATCTCCTCAAGCCAAGGTACATAGTTTGTGACTTTCATCCGCTTTCTTCTCAAAAAAAAAAAAAAAAAGTTTTTAAACCATTATCACTGAAAAAAAAAGATATCATCAACTTTCACCGTGCATGCAGGCCTTTTGGAGATCCCTCTTATTTATCATGGAACAAAAATCCAGCAGAATTTTGAATAAGATATCAAGTTTAGTTTCATGCTCAATGCATGATGCATGAATGTATGTGTACTTCTGCTGCAGCTAGCCAGGTAATATCGCATACGTAATTACTTGGTGGATCTTTAATTTAGTCCCTCTTCTTTGAAAGGAGGAACCTGCACACGCCAGTTTCTGATCAGGAAATTAGATTATATAAATAGTTCATTATATATGACCTGACCGCTGGTACTGCACCTGGTCCAGACCGGAGTTCCTCAAATTCGCTGGGGAACTAATAGGATCCAAGGCAAGTCTATTGTAGCTGCTAAAGTATTCTATTTTCTATCAGATGTATTAACCTTTAAATGGTACAGTACCTCTTTTTTGACTTTGATTCCTAAAGTAGCAAATTATTAATGCCATAAAATAAAAGTAAAAGAGTCTGGCTCTGCAATATATATAGTTGTGTATAAGTATATATTTGAGTAAGGTGATTGCAAATTGAGGATAATATTCATTTAATGCATCATATGAAATCATCATAGACAGAATGAAGTTGGGATTGTTTGCCAAGGTGTGTTATAATAAAAGTTCACTTGTATCATGAAATGAAAGCACTTGAATCTGTCAGCTGTGTGAATACAAATGGAAGTTAGAGCCCACGAGTCTGAATGTTGATAAAGAAAGTAAACAAAAAAACACAAAAGCAATCAGTATATAATCGCAAGTATGTATGTAAGTTGCCTCCAAATCATTTCATCATCGATCTGCTAATCGAATGTTGATGCTAAAACTCATGATGGTGTACATGTAAGAGTAAGAGTAAGAGTAAGAGTAAGAGTGGCTTGACTAGAAATTTTTACTGGCATTAATGCAAGCAGCGTGTTGAGACCATTGAAAGGAGGACGTATCCTGATTAGTAGCTGCAGACTTTTTATACCTCTTCCAATCATGAAGAGCAGTAATCAGATCAGCAACCTTTGCGGTAATGGAGACACAACAGTTAGCATGAAGGGTTATTATTTGTGAAACGTCCCTGCTGTTCTGGCAAAATCCACTGAAATAAACGGTGTCCAGAAACTTGAAGTTGAGTCCTAATTTGTTTACCAACCCATCATTGAGAAGCATGACTAGAATATCTTGCTCTTTGCGTTTGTAGTCTCCACGGTTTTCATACCAAGCGTCTAAGAGCGCTATGGTCTTGTTGTTTGACTTGATCATGTAGAAACCTGTGTTGACAAAGTTTTGTTGTATATCCTTGTTTCTGTCGATGTAGTCGTTACTGATCTGAAAGTCCAGACTTTCATCCATCTTCAAATTTGGAAACGGATTTTTCAACCACAATATATCTGTATCCTAACAACAACAACAAATAACTATATAATAAGAGATCATCACTACTCGATCACATGATTAATGAGGCTATATAGCTAGCTAGCTAGCTAAAAAGAAAAGAAAAGAAAAGAAAAGAAAAGAAAGAAAAAGGGAAGGATGAAATGGGTATAAACCGTAAAAATGAAGTTGTAGCCGCGTTTAGCAACGTCACCGAGAAACTGGATTCTCCTCCAGACGAGTTGGACGAAATTGACGGACATGAACATCATCTCTTCAGCAGCATCAAAGTTGACCCCCCCGGCGGCCTCTGTGGTGGTGGTGGTGGTGGTGTGAAGCATGTAGCAATGAAGATGGAGGAATAGGCAACGTTGGTAAGAGATGGGATCGACAGCAACAACAAGGACGTGTTTGATTAGATCCCTGGTACCGTCACCCATCCAGAAGCCGTCTAAGAAGAGATCAAACATGGGCTTGTCCCCTTGTACATAAGCTTTACTCACCAAGGTAATTATCACTGTTTTGTCAGGTGTTGCTGTTGCTGACAATGCCTCCTCAAGCTCATCTCTTTTCTGTATGCTTGATGAGCTCTCCACATTCTCCTTCTTCGCCTCCTCTAACTACATACATGTATATCGTAGGTAGGTTTAGGTATGTACGCGTACGTATGCATATTGCATGTGCAGCACAATTGTAAGTGTATATATATATATATTAATCAACAACTAAATACTAGTAAAGTCGATCCTCAGCAGCAGCGAGCTCTAGTTATAAGTTATAACCAAAACCAAACCGACTGTCTAAAATGTGTATTAATGTGATGATGAAAACGTATTTTGTTGCTGGTGCCGGTAATTAAACTAAAGATGCGCGCTAGCTAGCTCTAGCTGGCTGGCCTTAATTAATTAAGATGTATGTACAAGTAATTAAGTAGTTAAGTTAAAAAAAAAAAAAAAAAAAAAAAAAAAAAAAAAAAAGTAGTAGTAAGTGTGTTAAATACGTACAGCATTTGAAGATTGACATTGACAAGTAGCAGGAGCAGGAGGAGAAGCAAGGTGATTGAAATGGAGAGAAAAGAAATGCAAGTTGTGGGTAGTAGGGATCTGGATACCAATGATAACAAAACTTAACAAGAGAAGCGTAGATAGCATGTAAAATGTGTAGTCATTGCCATTGCCATTGCCACCCCCGCCATCACCTTGCCATTTTTTATGAGGGCTTCTCATATTAATTTTTTGTTGCTTTATTTTGAAGAGATGAGCAAAGCAAAGCAAAGCTAGCTAGCTGGTTTAATTTCCAAAAGCAGTGATTGCGATTGCGGTTGGGTTCCTAGCTATAATTAAGTAATTAAAGCTGCTATGATTTCAAAGAGTTGACTTCCTACCTACCTTGTTGACCACTAAGTAATTGCTATACCCATTTGGCCATTTCTTTCTTACTTAAGAACCGGATCATGTTCCCTAAAACTAAACAAAGTCAATATTCATGTATATGTATAGTTTTATAGTTTGCAGTGTACATGTGACAAAAGTCATCATTGTAATATATATCTATACTGTTGGATATTTTTGCTGAGTTGTCAAGTGTTTTTCTATTTTTATGTAATAAATATGACTGCATTGAATCAGTCTTCAGTTTGTTAGTTATTTTGAGCTTTAGTAGGAAGAAGTCTTCCACATTCCCTAGTTTATAGGAGGTAGTTAAATGGTTGTAAACTATCTGCTATTTTTCCGACTTTCTGTTGGTCTGTTTTGGCTATTTATAGCGATGTCAATCGATAATAAAGCATGAAATTCTCAAGATTCCTATTGTCTATCACTAAGCACTCTTAGATTAGATCTAATGATGTGTATCGAGCCATATATGGTGAATCAAATTTTGTTCAAGCTTTGCCATTCCTAAATTTGATGGTCACTATGACCATTGGAGCATGTTGATGGAAAACTTCCTTAGGTCCAAGGAGTTTTGGTCCATTCATAGAGGAGGTGTGCCTAATGTAACTCGCACATCTCAATGAAGTCTCAAAAGCCGAAGGGAAGGCAAGTTGAAGGATTTGAAGGCCAAGAACTATCTATTTCAGGTGCAATAGATAGATCCATTTTGGAAACGGTTCTCAGTAAGGAAACCGCAAAGGACATTTGGGATTCCATGAAGAAGAAATATCAAGGAATGTCGGGGTGAAAAGATCTCAACTCCAAGCCTTGAGGAGAGATTTTGAAACCCTTTCTATGAAGGATGGTGAAGCGCTTCTTTTGATATTGCTCCGTAACCATGGAGATATGCAACAAGATGAGATTTCTTGGAGAAAAGATGGAAGATGTTGCAGTTGTTGAGAAGATTTTGAGGTCCCTCAGCCCAAAATTCAATTATGTAGTGTGTTCCATTGAGAATCAAAGGATGTAGACACACTTTCATTGGATGAATTGCAAGCCTCTTTGCAAGTTCATGAAAGCGTAAAATGATCGTAATGTAAGGTCATGAGAGAGCGAGGCTTTGAAGACTACTTCTTCCAATTCAAGAGGAAGAGGAAGGGGTAGAGGAGAAAGGAAGAGCGGAGGGTGGTGGCAGAGACTCTAACAGCAGGGGCGAGATGGCTTCAAGAATACAGATACTTGATCGAGAGAGGTAAAGGGCATGACAAATCCCAAGTGAGTGTTATAGATGCCACAAGTTTGGACACTATAAGTCCGAATGTTACACTAAGATGCCTCGGAGACAAGGACAAGGAACACAAAGGCAAGGAGAGGTGTCCAGCTTTCATGGAGACGAGGACAGTGCTACACTTCTCATGGTTTGTCCCATTCCACATGAAGCTTCAAACAATGTCTGGGTATGTTGATACAGGATGTAGTAATCATATGTGTGGAGATAAGTCTTTGTTCACTACTTTACATGATACTCACCCTCTAAGATCGAGTTTTGGTGATAAATGTCATCCAGAAAGGGAAATATAGAAATTCGACTAAAAATGGTGGTGTAGAGAGACCATTTCGATGTGTTATATATGTGCCTAAACTAAAATGCAATCTGTTAAGTGTTGGCGATTCAGTGAAAAGAACTATGAAGTCACATTTAAGAATAAAATGTGCAAAATCCATGATCTCGCAAGAGGCACGATTCTTTGTGGTAAATATGAATGCAGGCAGATTGTTTCCCTTACATGTTACACCTGTTAAGAGGTGTTTGATGGCCAAAAGTGGAGATGTATCATGGTTATGGCACTACAGGTATGGTCATCTGAATTTTGGTGGTTTACAGAGATTGCAACAGAGAAATATGGTGGAGGGACTACCAAAAATTCAGGCTCCTGCACAAGTTTGTGAGGAGTGCACCATGGGGAAGCAAGACATGACTCCCATTTCCAAAGGGCAAGGCACAAAGACAACAGAGATGTGTTAGGACTAATACACACAGATTTGTGTGGTCCAATCACCCCAACTTCAAATGGTGGAATAAAGTATGTGATTACTTTTACGGATGATAAAACAAGGAAAACTTGGTTAGTTTTTGAGGAGAAGTCTGAAGCATTTACAAATACCTTCAAGACTTTTAAAAACCATGTTGAAGTTGAGACAGTAAGAAGATTCGAGGACCGAGATCCGACAGGTGGAGAGTTTTGTTCACATGAATTTGAGCACCTTGTGATGACCATGGCATCAAAAGGAGACAAACGACTTATACTCCACAAAGAAATGGAATATCTGAAAGAAAGAACGAGACCATACTCACATGGTGAGGAGTATGATGCTTTTGACAGTGTGTACCAAAAGCTTCGGCCTCGGGCCAAAATTGGAGTGTGTATGTGTTTGAATAGAAGCCCTACAAGTGTTTGTGAATGACACCACACCACAGCAAGCATGGTTAACACACCCAATGTTAATTTGAAAATTTGGTTGCAGATGATTGCAAAGGGAGAAATGTGTGTTCTTGGGACTTGGGTTCACAAAGAAGGTTGTCATAAGCTGAATCAATTAATCACAGAGGTAAAAATGATGATGTTTTGTAATTAAAGCTGCAAATGATGAATCATGAAAGCCTTTCAAACAAAGATCAGTTGACTTCCTACCTACCTTGTTGACACATGACAAAACTATTGGGGTAAAGTGGTTGTACACTACTCAATGAGAAAGGGAATTGCTATATTGATTATAATGATTTGGCCATTTCTTTCTATGTCAAGGCCTTCTTTCATCAAAATGAGTTTTAGAGATGTCCACATGAACTTAAGAACCGGATCATGTTTCATAACTCAAAGGAAATACACCTCTGAGCTCTTTGAGCCGGAGTTCAAAATGAAGGAATGCAACCTGTGAAGACACAGCGAGATGTTGGAGTAAAGCTCACCAAAGCTGGAGATGGAAAGAAAATTGATGCAAATCAGTATATGCAAATGGTGGGATGTCTGCTATATACCTTGACTGAAGACCGGAGATATTATGTATCTTTGTGAGTGTAGCTAGCGAGATATAATGTAGTGAACCCACCGACACATCTCATTTTATCTTGGTATACAAGGTCACTAATGGGATCAAATATCTGACAAGTTAAAGCCAAGTTGGCTACTCGACTAAACTAAACAAAGTCAATATTCATGTATATGTATAGTTTTATAGTTTGCAGTGTACATGTGACAAAAGTCATCATTGTAATATATATCTATACATACAGTGTTTCATACTAAGGTATCTACAAGGTACTAAGGATTATGGGATCAAATATACAAGCAAGTCCAAAGCCTAAACCAAGTTGGCTACTCAGATAAGTGACTATGCAGTGATGTTGATGATAGGAAGAGCACCTCCTCAGTCAAGTGTTTATGATGAACAACAACATTGTATCATGGGGATCAAAGAAAAGCAAATGTGATTGTCACTTTATCCACCACGTGTTGAGTTTGTGTTGATGAGATTGTCGAACGGCTTAGATGTATGCAACATGGTCCTATTCCTATCTCACCGTGATCAATTAATATTATGACCAAGCCACTCAAGAGGGAGCTGTTTATGAGTTTGAGGAAGAGATTGGGGTATGTGCAATCCAAGAAAGTAATTGAATCGAAGATGAAACAAGTTTGAAGGCTCTCTAAACTGGTTTTGCATTAAAATCGCTTTAAGGAGAGTATGTTGGATATTTTTGCCGAGTTGTCAAGTGTTTTTCTATTTTTATGTAATAAATATGACTCGCATTGAATCGATTAATCGATTTGTTAGTTATTTTGAGCTTTAGTAGGAAAAGTCTTCCACATTCCTCTAGTTTATAGGAGGTAGTTATATCCATCACCCACATTTTTCCGATCGAGCCCTTTCATCCCGATTTATAGCATGTCAATTAATGTGATCGATTCCTATTGTCTAATACTAAGCACTCTTAGATTAGATCTAACATATACATACAGTGTTTCATGTTTGTTGATCAATTAATTAACGACAATCAACCTCGGTGTAAAAGACAATATCCATCACCCACAATCAAGATCTCAACCGACATAATTAATGTATAATGACTCACATCTTATGGGAAGATCATTACCCATGCCCACAATGATAACCACCGATCATAGTTAACTCTCACTCGAGTTGTCGTGATTCAATATTAATGACAATATTAATGACAATTAACCGATCCAACAACAATCTATAATGTAAAGTAAGTAGTGCTACACTATCTCTCTATAGACATGTTACAGACTAGCTGGTACAGGAAATGAAATAAATAATCTTGAACTTGTCAAAAATGGTGTACAGTGTACACGTACAACAACATAAACCGGGCCCCCCCTCTCTCCCTTTCTTGATTTCCAGAGTCCAGATTCAGTGGGAACTAAATGGTAGGAGAGCCCATCCATCCATGTGCACGTCCCGTTGATTTTTCCTGGCTTAGCTTAGCTAGTGGTTCTTTAATCTGCATTTAGATATATATATTATCCTAGCTTCTGCAATCTGCATGCATTTAATTTACCAAACAACAGTTATGCTCTAAACTACGTACTAGTAGTAGTATTTCTAAGTTATACTCCCTTCGTTTTTTTTTTTATCTTTCGCATAGACAACACATATTAAAAAATAATTAATATGTCTAAAATATAGTATTGAAAATATTTGTAAATACTTTGTTGGTAAAAGAGTTTTTAGTATTGGAAATTTATTTTTTATTGAAGATTTAAATACTTTATTAGTAAAGAAGAAAAAGAATAATAAATAATGCATTGAAAAGGTAAAATGACAGATAAATAAAAACTGAGCACATTCTGAAATGTGACAGGTAAAAATAAACAGAGGGTGTATTATATATACCACCATTCTCTACATTTACTTTTACTACTTACATGATTCAGACAAGATTACATAAATACATGATTCTAGTAAGTTTATCAGTTATCACGGTCCAGCACCACACCATGTCACACTTATTCCCCTATTTAAAAATAATGATAATTAACTAACACTTCAAATTTTGGATAGTTATTTCCACAAATAGGAGATCCACATAGGCATGCTCAAATTCTATTATATATGATAAGCTTATTAAATGTTGTAGGTGATAAGTAGTATAACTATAGGTATAGTCACGAGCTCGAATATGTTCGTGAACAGTTCGGTTCGCTTAACAGCACTACCCGCAACTCGTCCAAGTGGAAGTTCTACACTCATAGTTTCGGATTCCTGACTATGGTCAGGATCAACACCCTCTACCTCCTCTTCAGTAGCATCCGCAAATATGGCAGCAAACCCAGGCACTGCAAAAGAAAAAGAACAGAACATGTACAATCATTAAAGGCTATAAACAAACAAAAAATGAAAAGGAAATCGTACAAGTCTTGTAGTCTGCATCACTAAGGACCCTATAAGGGTCAAGAGTCAAGACCAACAAGTGGTAGTTGAGCCGCATCGATCAGCTCAGAAGAATACTTCTACAAATCTAGATAGATACCCGACTCCTGGATACCTTTTCAGTAGCTTTGAACTAACGTTGGTAAGACATTTGTCCTTAGACAGATCGACCGTGTTCCACTTGCCCGGATCTGTTTCTACCTCAGGACGGATGAAGAAGAACCGGCGTTTCCACTCTTTATGAGAGGACTCCCATTTGGAAAGGATGGGGATTCCTTTTCGGGAGTCAGCGTGAAAAGCAGTACCACCTATGCATGTCTCTCACTTGTTTGCATTGGTAGAAGGTCCTGAACAGCTTCACCGAAAATTTCAAACTGATACATCGGCACCAAATGGCGAACCCTATAATGGCTCTCACACCATTAAAGGGCTATATGGGCAGTTCCCAGATTATAGTGCCTGAGCACAGCCAAAAAAGCAGGGTAAAAGAGAACCCTGAGACCGCAATTAAACTGCTTCTCGTACACCGTACAGTACCCCTCTGGGGGTTTAGAAGCACAGATACCAGCAGCAGGAAGCTGGGGGGCATCTAATCCTATATTTATGTTGTACTTATGACAGAGCGAGATCATATCACCATGAGTAAGCTTGGTATCTATACTGTAACAACCCATTTGTGCCCTCAAAGCCATGTGCGCTTTCAATGATAGCACGAACCTAGAGTTTCTTGAGGAAGAACTAGGAGCAGAAGATGAAGGAGTAAATTAGGGGGGGCAAACCAGGTGTTCTAGTCATGTACGGTTTATCAATGGCGGAGGTGCTGGAATGCGGGGTTGAATCCTAAAATCGAAACTCTCGCTCTCCGATTCAAACTCAGACGTGAATAATTCCTTTACGGAGCTACAAGTAGGGGTCGATGCCCTCATCAACAAAATGAAAAAACTAAATAGAAAGAGCATATGCTTACTTGTAATAGTGAAGATTGAGAAGTGGAAGGACAACCGGCCGTATAACTTCAAATCTTCGGTTTAATAGAAAGAAACGGCGGACGTGTGAGAAGACAGGTGATACGACGGGGTTATAAGCCTCAAACACGATCTCGGGACACGTGCCCATTTCAAAAACATGGACGGAAATGCCTCGTTTCTCAGGACGTTATGACAGTATCATAACGATAACTCTGCCACGTGGCAGAGCAAGTCCTTAGTGAGGTTCAGAAGTTAACGAGACATGAGCTGAACTCCCTCAGAGTTTGATCTGACCTGACCAGCGGAGCTCGGACATATATGGGGGGCTTATGACGGAGGTCGGACTAAGCCCCTACCACGTGTCATCCGTAGAATGGCAAATAAACATATAGAGGCAACAACAATAAAGTCCAGGAGCCTTGTACAGAGCAGACATAAACCACAGGTGGGGGGTTTGACTTGTCCTTCCGAACAGACCACTGCAAGTCGGCCCGGTCATAACGGAGGTCAGGTAAAGCAGTGCGGGTCGACGTGACTTGAGGAGCTCGACTCAGGTCGGCGAGCTTTTCTTATATGATATTTAAACATGTTCCTATATTATAAGATAAATATGGAAAGAATCTTAAGATATAATTACTTTAATCCTGACATTCAAACATGTCCATAATTATCCCTAAATCAAAGGGATACACATGTGATAATCCTTAAGGATTAAGAAATAAATATCCTTGTTGGACAAGAAAAGGGACGAGACGTCATCTATTTAAACAATCCACAAAGAACTACAAATGACTTGATATGATTCCTGATTTATTAACAGGATACGTAGGCAACCTGAAAAAATAACTGATGCTTAATCAAAAAACACCCAAAACACCATCCGTCTGTCAAATTGTTCTTGAAATAGTTGTGATTTTAAAAGAAAATATGATCCGGATTATACATTGGACGATTTACAGCATTACTCTTTGGTAAGCATTTCTCATGTAGGAGTAGGACTCGATCTGTTTAAATTAGTACTATTATTATTATTATCAACAAGGGAAGGGAGATAATGTTAATATTGCACCACTTACATTTATAATAAAAGTATACTAATTAGTGGGAGCCTTCAAAACCACAGGTGCTGCCCGCCCGCCCATTGAGTACCACCGGCTATCATGCTAAAATAACTCACTTTTATATAAAAATAATAATACCATGGTCAAAAAGGAACTAAACCCCAACATCTGATCTAGTAAACATGAAAATCTTAAAGTGGAAAAGTAAACCCGGCCACTTTTAGATCCTGCTACATATATAGTATCAATTAATTATCTAAAAGTCTAAGACCGGAGGAATAAATAAAATTTAAATAATAATAAAAAGTAGCGATATACTAATTCTCTTTGGGACTAATTATTATTACAGTATATATAGTCATTACAATTTTGTGGAAGAAGAGAATTGAAGTAGCTAGTAAGTAATTGTTCATTTCATTCATGCAGCAGCTTCCTCTTTACTAGCTAGCTACTTTTTGTGATTATTTATGAAATTTAATTTATCCAGAGAGCACTGCAGATATATATAGTAGTGTATCTATGCGTATGTTAGATTTTTATTTTGTTGAAGTTATTTAGAAATACTAGTAATTAAGTAGAAATGTGCCTGGTTTCTTTTGTGTATCATTTTTGTATAAATTGCAGAATTAATAAGATCTAAAAGAAAAGAATGTGATGCATGCATACTGCATACATGCACGGGTGTGTGAATTGTGATGTGTAGTTATAAAGACTTGTCCACATCGATCAGTGTTCGTACACAACATGTTTTTTCATGTTATTAGTTATAAACATATTAGGAGGATCGATACATGCACAATCAAATTATAGTTATAGTTTGATATTACATTCATCTTAACCATTGATTATTATGGATCTAGATCAATCAATATAGGTCCCACGATAATCAATGGTTTAGATCAATGTTGTGTCAAATTGTTGTTCAATTTGATTGTGGTTGTATCATTTCTCATAAACATTGTATTCCGGCCCTCTCTATGAAGTCATCTCATCATGGTTATGCATACTCCCCCACGAGAAATGTGGATCGGTTATGATATATAGATGAGATGACTTCATAGAGACGAGACGTAGTTGTGATGTGAATGTGATACATCTTCATGTCATCATATGTGTTGTTCATGTACCAAGTTTTGATTAATTAATTAGTTATAGAAAACTTAGTACCCAAAATCATCCGGACAAATGATTATTTCACAACAAATATGCCGCGATAAATTTTTCCACCAATGATTTTTGAGTAATGATACGGGCATAACAGTTGTGTCATAACGAGTGACATAACGGTGATCTGCACCAATTTATACACATTATTATCAACGGTGAAGGTCACCATTATATCATTCGTTGTGTCACAACCGTTGTGCCCTTATTATTACTCTTGATTTTTTTGGGACCCATATTTTACTGCACCACTTTTTTTTTTCCAGAACCCCCCTACTCCGTCCTAATTACTTATTATAATTCAGGGCAAATTTTTTAATGGCCTTAGACCAAGTATGATTTGGTGATCCAGAACCAATAGAAATTCAAATAAACACATGGGGCACAACCGTGTAAAACTAGTGCTGTAAACGAGCCGAGTACTTGATGTTCAAGCTCGAGCTCGTTTATAATCGGCAGATGCTCGGCTCGGCTCGTTAAGACAAACGAGTCTAAAGCCTGCTCGAGCTCGGCTCGATAAGAAAGGAAAAATGTTCGAGCTCGAGCTCGAGCTCGAGATCAAGCTCGCGAACAGGCTCGAACTCGAGCTCGGCTCGCTCAATAGCAAATTTTTTTGGGGCTCGCTCAATAGCTCGGCCTGCTCGATAGCTCGCTCAATAGATATTTGATATTTGTTTTATATATTTATATATTTATTATTTATATTATATATAATATATGTTCACGAACACTAACGCGTGCTCATAAATGCGCGCCGTGTTCGTTCGCTTACTAAACGAAAGGAGAATTGCTTGAGCTCGGCTCGATAACATAAATGAACGAGCTCGAACGAGCTTAAACGAGCCGAGTTCGAGCCTTGTTCGCGAATTCGCCCGTTTAACACCTCCATGTAAAACATATACGTCATGTTTTTACAAATTTACCCCTCTTTTAAGACTACTTATTGGATGCACAAGTATGACATGGTGGTCCTGGACCACCATAAAATTACTAATAATTCAATGCGTAAATCACCTTTGGTTTATGCATAATAAAATTCCTATATTTTCATAAGGGTAAAGTAGTAGTATTTTTTTTGTAAGTGGGTAAAGTAGTATTAAATTTTAATTACTTTAAGAATCATATAAAGGGTACGTATCTTCTACTATAATCTTACATTTAATTTATTTATTAATTCTTAGAAAAAAAATAGTTATTAATAGCCGCCAAAGCATTAGACCAAAACGCAAGTAAACTCCATATTTTTTTTCCGAGTATCATGCATGATTTTTCGAGCAATTATTTATTATATTTAATGTATGTATTTATACTAGAGTACTATACAAATTACAAATTATAAATTATAAATTATGGCCTTTTTGCCTATTTTTTCCCTATAATAATTCATTTAAATGCAAAATTATCATCCACTAAAATAAAAAATAAAGAAAAAATCCTAATTATCATTTTTGGCTGCTGACACGGCTACCCTATATATAGACTCCCTCGTGCATGCCGTCGTCTTTCCCGATCTCATCTCCTTGCATAGTTTTGCTCAATAATTCTGCAATTTAAATCATATTTTTAATCTTTGCCATACAGTAAAATCATCATGGCAGCAGCTGGTGAAGCTTCAGGTTTGATCGTTAGCTTCGGCGAGATGCTGATCGACTTTGTGCCGACAGTTTCGGGAGTGTCACTGGCTGAAGCACCGGGCTTTCTCAAAGCTCCGGGTGGTGCTCCGGCCAACATGGCGATTGCGGTTTCGAGGCTCGGAGGCAGAGCAGCTTTTGTCGGGAAGCTTGGTGACGATGAATTCGGTCACATGCTCGCCGGAATACTCAAGGAGAATGGCGTCTCAGGCGACGGGATCACGTTTGACAAGGGTGCCAGGACGGCTTTGGCTTTCGTGACTCTACGCGCCGATGGGGAGCGTGAGTTCATGTTTTATCGGAATCCCAGCGCGGACATGCTGTTGACTCCGGAAGAGTTGAATCTGGATCTCATTAGATCTGTAAGTTAATTACCTCCTCAATTAAATGTTTGTTTTATTCTATTCTTCAAAAGAATGTTCTTTATTTTAACC
This sequence comes from Gentiana macrophylla, assembly GCA_026214975.1. Classification (NCBI taxonomy): domain Eukaryota; kingdom Viridiplantae; phylum Streptophyta; class Magnoliopsida; order Gentianales; family Gentianaceae; genus Gentiana; species Gentiana macrophylla. Next base: position 101,641,608 of record CM047815.1, on the reverse strand, counting down.
CATCAATCAATCAAAGTAGCTGTATTGAATGTTCAAGCCATCTGAAGTTAATTACGTTAATTAAGCATAGATAGATATTTGAGTGATCTGTTTAGTAACAATTGTCTGAATTCCTTGTTTTAATCTTCCAAGCTTAGTATCTTCTTGTTTGTGAGCTTTTAACGCATAAAGTTATAGAGGTTTTGTAACACATGAAGTTATAGAGGCATTTTGTGAAGTTTCAATTGTTTACTTGTGTAAGATGGAGTAAATCCATGTTGAAAACAACTTTCTCTGTTTCTTCAGTACATTTTAATTTTGGTTACCAAACTGGACCCTAGCTAGCAGAAGGTCTAGTGTAGTGTAGTAGTCATTAGGTGTACCAAATTAAGCAATCAATGCACCGAATGAGAAAGAGAGAGACAACTAGTCACACATTGTTCATACATAATACACATATACGTACACATGCGTGTCTCTTGTGCTAGAAAAGCATCGTTAGTTTCATAGCAAATGACCACAGCACATTTTGACACTGTTGCATGGTGTACTATCTAGTGATTGATATGGGTCATATATCATGATTAATGATGTAAAAATGTATTGTAATCATTTTGTTGTGAAAACGGTATTTCCGAATACATTAAAAGACGTGCAATGCAACACATTTACTGAACTTGAAAGAACAATAAACTTAGCAGTATATAGGTAGTTGATTTAAAAAATATATATATATAAATGCCTTGGCTTGATTTAATTTTGTTACATGTTTGTAATGAACTGGTAGGCGAAAGTGTTTCACTATGGATCGATAAGCTTGATAGTAGAGCCATGCAGATCAGCACACCTAAAGGCAATGGAGGTGGCAAAAGATGCAGGGGCCTTACTTTCATACGACCCCAATCTCAGACTACCCCTCTGGCCATCTGCTGAAGAAGCTCGTGAGCAGATAATGAGCATTTGGGAGAAGGCTGACATCATCAAAGTGAGTGATGTGGAGCTTGAATTCCTTACTGGGAGTGACAAGATCGACGATGAGTCTGCACTTTCCCTGTGGCATCCCAACCTCAAGCTTCTCCTTGTCACCCTCGGTGAGAAGGGCTGCAGATACTATACCAAGGTGCCTATGCATATATTTGTCTTTTACCAACACATATTCATATACAAAATTATAAGCACTCACGACTCTAATCTATGGTGGTAAGTAGTACCTAAGTGTTTTTCTTTTTTCAAAAAAAAAAAAAAAAAACTTCCGTGGTTCAGTGGACGCGTTTCACGTGAAAACAGTGGATACAACTGGAGCGGGTGATTCTTTTGTTGGAGCGCTCATGTGTAAAATTGTTGATGATCAAGCCATTATCGAGGTGTGTATATAGTGTAGTACACTTTGTCTTCCTTATCCGATACTTGAACTAGTACTAGTTTTCTTAATAAGTGATAGTGATGGTGCTGTTGCTGTGTGTTTTGTTCTCAAAATTGGATGGTCTGTGTGTTTCACTGATGGATGCAGGATGAAGGAAGATTGAGGGAAGTAGTGAGATATGCATGTGCATGTGGAGCCATAACAACTACAAAGAAGGGAGCCATACCTGCACTTCCTACCGACTCTCAAGTCCTTGAGCTTCTCAAGGGGGGAAACAATTAGAGTCTTTCTTAATTGCTTGTTTTTTGGCCAAGACGGTAGTTTGTTAGCTAATTGATTAATCCCATTTGTGGTGGATATGCGAATCAGTAGTGTTGCCATGCCAAAAGTGTCTGTGAATCTAAGAAGATGGGAATGGGAATGGGAATGGGAATGTAATGTTAGAAGAAGAAAGATAAGTTTGGTGGACTCTTTTGGGGCAGCAAAACTGATTCCGGGGACTAAAAATGGGATTAAGCAGGTAGTTTTGTGGATTCATTTTGGCTATTTTTTTGGACCTGCTTTCTTGTCATTTACAAATACAGATGCCTCAACCTAAACAAGGCAGACTGCTATAATAAATTTGGTCCCATGGCTGTTTTTTGTTTTGGTTTTGGTTTTGGCTTTGGCTTTGTTTTCGTAAACAAGTTTATGATGCAGAAACAATAATAATTTTGTTGGACAAACTCAATGATAAAATACAAATTGAGCTGCTGCTGTAGTAGTAGTAGTAGATTGATTAAACAAGGATTATCCTTGCAAGAAGATGATGAAAAATTTACTGTGGTTTCTTTTGTTGTTTCGTTTTAACTTTTAAGGCATGATGATGATGATGAAGATGAAGAATAAACATTCCGACTGTGAATGGATCGGGTGGTTATTGCTTCTCTACTTGTATGTATGAAAAATGAATGATGATTTCCCAAACAACACAAATTTTATTATACTTACACATACATACATGATACATGTGTGTATATATAATAAACTGGGACACCCTTGATCCTCTTTCCTCACCACCTATCTACCTACCTTTTCACGTACCATCATTATTTCTCACACTTAGGTCTCACCAACCACCATTCCATGACCTCACCAATCCATGTCCATTCCTACCCTTCTCGATCTATGTATGGCCCTTGCCTTCACCATAACCCCTACCTCACACCTTAGACCCCACGTCTCCCTCCCTCTCTCTCTCATCCTTACCACCCTCGGCTACTACCCATCTTGCACATTCGTCCACCACCTTTGCTTTGCTGCTGCTACTGCTACTACCACCTGATCATCTGTCATTGCTCAACTCTATCCTTATTCGTACAGCCCCCCATCACTTTACCCCCCCGCTCTTTCTTCAATGCTCTTACCCTTACCTCTACCTCCATGTCTCTCTCCTTTTCAATTATCCCCTCATTTGTCAAACCTTATAAAATACATAGGCTTTTATTTGCACCACAATCATTCTATCGGTACACCACACTATAATTAATATTGTGAAAGTCCGTTCTAGATAAAAAAAAAAACTGATTTCCCGTGGGTGCATCGTGAAAATCAACTCTGGAATAGTCTTTTTTTTTTTTTGCTTCTAGAACCGAATTTCAAAATATCGATTCAAGATAATCGGTGCGGTGCAAATAATAAACCTCCTGAAAATATCATTAATTTATTTTTATTGAGTATTATGGAGAGAATAAAATATTATTAAATTATTATTTTTTTAGGGGGAAATTAAATGATTTTTGAGGGAAACGTTTTTATTTATTTAATTTCACCCCATAAATAAATGTAAATTGTGTTGCAGCGATCCAGGTGCAAATTAGCGATGAAGAAGTGGAATGAATGCACTCGGTAGCTTCCTCTCTCTCTCTCTTTTTCTTCCCTATCCTGCCCACCACCAACATCCCCATCTGCACATGTGATTTCATTCTTCTCTTTATGTCTTTAGTTTTTTTTTTATTTTTATTTTTATATACATAAATATAAGCGCCCCTTTTTCGTTTTCCTCTTCCTTCTTTAGCATATTCTACATGCCTGTATTTTGATTTTTCGAATCATATTCCCTTTTACTCTTTTTTTTTTTTTTTTTTCTTTTTGTCCGAACATTTTTTCCTATTTATTTTTTACCTGTGTAAGCTCTGCAGCTCCAAGACTTTGTTTTTATTTTTATTTTTAATGGGATTAATTTTATCTGGTTATTTGTATCTTGATCTGCAGGTGGTTCTGATTTATTCTTTTTGGATTGTTTTACCGCAGGGTATTGATTCTTTACTCCGTTGCTCAATTCCTGACTTGAACTTCTGTATATTGCGGTTTAATCCTTGAATTATCTTTCTTTATTCAGGAAAGGCAAGGCATGAATTCTCTCTCGGATTTAGTTGAATCGTTCTGTGTAGTTTGTTGATTTAAGCAAGTTTAGGAATCGGATTCGGCATCTTACAAAGGAGGGAAGCGGATTGAGTAAACATTCATTTATCCTCTTGTAAAAGTGAGCGTGTTTAAGCTTAACATCTTTAGGTTATCCAAGGCTTGACATCTTTGCATATGGATAAGGACAAGGGTCTTCCTCCAGCAGGGAGGTATTCTGTTTACTCTCCACCTGGGAGTAGTTATGGTGCGAAATCTGAGGTGTCAGGGTCCTCGAGTTTTCCTCTATCTGGGCATGGGGGTAATCCGGAGCCAGGTCATTTCGGGCTTGGGATGCCAATGGATTCTAGTCGATATAGTCATGATATTAGCAGAATGCCTGATAACCCACCTAGAAGTGTGGGGCATCGACGTGCACATTCAGAGATTTTGACCCTTCCGGATGATATTAGCTTTGACAGTGATCTTGGTGTTGTGGGAGGATTAGATGGGCCATCTTTCTCTGATGATACAGAAGAGGATCTGATTTCCATGTACCTTGACATTAATAAGTTCAATTCTTCATCTGCTTCTGCTTATCAAGTGGACGAAGTATCTAGTTCTGCTGGTGTTTCGTGTTCACCTCCGAAACCAGCTGCAGCATCTTTAGCAGGACGTGGAGATTCTGCTTTTGCTGTCAGTGACAAGCCTAGAGTTAGACATTCGCATAGCCAATCAATGGATGGGTCATCTACAATCAATTCTGAGATGCTAACTACAGGTTCGGAAGAGCCATCTTCAGCAGAGGCCAAGAAAGCATTGTCTGCTGCTAAGCTTTCTGAGCTAGCCCTAATTGATCCAAAGCGTGCAAAAAGGTTAGGCTTTTCTTGAAGCTCGCTATTTCTTCCCAGTTTTCCTAGTTTTGACTCTAGTTAGGGTTATTAGACCATCATTAACATGTGTTTTTGTTTTGTTTTGTTTTGTTTTGTTTTATTTTTATCTCAGGGTATGGGCTAACAGGCAGTCGGCTGCCAGGTCAAAGGAGAGGAAGATGCGCTACATTGCTGAACTTGAAAGAAAAGTCCAAACTCTGCAAACTGAAGCGACTTCGTTGTCTGCTCAACTTACTCTTTTGCAGGTAAGACCGTTGTCTTCAATTTTTGATTGAGTTTTTTTATAGCTTTATCCTGGTTGGTGTAAAATCAGCATTTTTTATCTGTTTTGGTTCTTTAGCACTTGCATTGATGTTACGATGAGAGATTAGAGAACCTGCTTTCCTCAACTTTTTGTAACCAAAAGTACATGATTTTTGATTGTTATGGACTACGACACACTTTTGACAGCTTAGCACTTGGGTGGAGGGACAGTATAACATAATGTTGTAGTGCATTCAAATCTTTACTGCTATCTAGATGGATGGAAGAATGAGTTAATTCATGCATGGGTTCTATTTGTGAAATTTGTTTGGCCACTCTTAAGGCAGCATGTTGGTGTGTTTATATACACATGCATATGCATTATGGTCTTTATGACAATTTAGCTTTTAGATGATGCAAAGTTATCAGCTCTGTTGCGTGTAGTAGAGATGATGAATTCTGTGTGAATGCTTTAGCCTTGGCATAGTAGGCAAGGCACCATGATAATGATATGATTGACACCTGTTTGTTGGCAATGTCTTTACAACAGCGAGATACCAATGGTCTGACTGCTGAAAACAGTGAGCTTAAATTGCGATTGCAGACAACAGAGCAACAAGTGCACCTGCAAGACGGTATGGCCTTGTTATTGAATCTATCTTGACCTCCCTGACCCTCCCTTTTAATTTTTGTATAACCTCTGTAGACCTTGTATATTTTTCTTTCTGCTCAAGGGTAGTTGCATTCGCAGAAGGGCTTTGAATTTTGTGCCATTAGTAATATTTGAATTATCATGATCAACACAAAATTATGTGTTGGATGCCTAAATTATCATGTTCAACACAAACACATGTCATCTCATACAGGGCGCATTGCTACTTGTTTCCTTCTTTTTGTTTGTTGAGGAAATGGGATGGGATGGGATGGGATGCTATTTTAGTAATGCAATTGGTTGCTTATTTGACTATTCTATTTACTTTTATGGGCATTATTAGCATTGAATGATGCTCTGAAGGAGGAGATCCAGCATTTAAAGACGCTAACGGGGCAGATGATTCCGAATGGAGGGCCTATGATGAACTTATCTCAATCCTTTGGAGGGAATCAACAATATTACTCTAATAACCCTTCAATGCAAACAATGCTGACAGCCCAGCAATTTCAGCAGCTCCAGTTAAATTCCATCAAGCAGCCGCGTCCGTTTCAACAGCATCAGCTTCATCAGTTCCAATCGCAACAGATGCAGATGCTGCAGCAACAGCAGCAACAGCACCACCAGCTGCAGCCACAGGAGCAGACATCCACCCGTGACTCGAGGCTGATGAATTCTATCCAATCCCATGCTCAGAATGACGACAGTCCAGATATGATTGGTGGTGCATCCTCCACGGATTAGAACTCTTTTTTCCAGCTAGGGTTTTGCAATTTGTATAACCGGGCACGTCTATGCTTATTGCCATGTTAGCGTTCGGGATTTATAGATGTACTATTACAAGCATGGAAACGGGTGTGTTCTCTGTTATAGACAGTCGTACTACTGTTTTCTGGTAAAGATGTAGAAGATAACTATGTCCTTAGCCTAGTCTGTTTTGCTTTCTGTGTAAGTTGTGTTCATGAAAACATATTGCCTATTACGTGATGTCTGTAGAATGGTCATGCCATTTACGCTTTTTGTATGAAGTTTTACTTTATGTCTGTTAGCTATTGCTCAAACTTGTCTGATTTTGCTTTCTGTGATAAATAGTTGTGTAACATCCCAAGATTGAGAAGAGAAAGATAAGAAGGAAGCATTTAGGGCATGACCTTATAACACCAACATATTGCCTATTACGTGATGTCTGTAGAATGGTCATGCCATTTACGCTTTTTTCCTTAAGTGATATAACACATGTGCCTATATTAGTTTTTCGAATTTATTATCTTTTGTTATGATCCTTAGGGTTTAAGGATTATACGACTTGTTTAACAAGAAAAGGGGTGAGACTCAAACTTGCATCCTAAATGATGTTTTCCTCAATCTCTCGTTTGGATGCCATTCGGTTCATCAGATGCCAAGGTTTGTTTGGATATTTTACTTCCAACTTGCATAATAGAGATGCAAGCATTAGCACTATGATGTGTAATTCGATGAAGTGCAGCGATAGAAGAAGCATGATGGATGTTATACTTATGACCGACCAACTCAATAAAAAGGGCTCCTACTGGATTTGGGCGACTGTTGAAGGAGTAGAGAAATCAGGACATGACACTGAAGCTAGAAGCTAGAAGCTAGAAACCACATAAAGTAGAGATATCAAACAAACGGCGTCTCACAAAATTCCGATTAATATATCATGTCTGATTGACTTAAATTTCTATCTTGAAACATTTATTCCTAGAATTATGGGGGCTGCCAAAAAGGACGAAGCATCCACATCAGTGCTTGCTCACATAACTGAGTAAACTGGTCCACCACCACCTTCTGGAACTGTCCATTTTATGTTCTGTTTTGGATCCTTGATATCACAAGCCTGAAAATGGATTAGTAACACATTTCAATTCATACGCTCAAACGTGCAACTACGAAAACATCAAGCGACAGGTCTATGTTGTATCACAATTCATCATTTTGTTGATGACCAACATTACCAGAAACCATAGTTCTCAGTGAGACTGGGATAATGGATCTGTGAAATTCTATTTAGCAAATGTATAGCAGATATTGCCAGGTACCTTGCAGTGCAAGCAGTTTTGTGCATTTATCTGCAACTTTTCCTGACCATTTTCATCTGCTACATACCTATGTTGATTTTAAAAACATCAGAAGAAAGTCTGGAGACACATGAGAATGAACATAAACTAAGCCATTATTGATAAGCATGTATGTTACTCATAAACACGCGCAGGGCAATATCTTGATTCAGGTCCAGCATAGACAGGCAGATTCACTACTTCCGGAAGTCGAGAATCTCTCAATTGAAGATGAGCTGGTTGATCATGATCATGATTTGTATTGCTCCTACACAATAAAACAAAAAGCAAATTTCAAACCATATGAATGACATTTCTTTCTACATCGCCACTACATCTTTAAAACTATAACTCTGATTTCAAAACATCCACAACGCTTAATCAATCATTACAGCACCTCCAAACATCCACTATTGCATTCAAAACTCTAATTGCAGAAAATCACTGAGAGAGAGAGAGACCTGTACAAAGATGTAGGTACATCAAAGGATACTACCCCATCTGGCTTTGGGTACTCAATTTGTGAGCAAAATTTTGCTTCCTGCCAACACAGAAACATAATGAATGTATGTTTAACAAACATTTCTTAGTTCTCACTGTCATTTCTACAATGGATGAGAGGCTTCCAGGATCAAAGTTTCTACTCAAGCTTCAAGGGAGTATGGGTTTACTAACCCCCCTCTTGTGGGTATTGTTTTGATTCCCTAGTGAATGGAAATAATTACTACTTCACAAACAAAAAGACACGGAGCATGAGAGATGCTTCAAGGATGCTTCTTCAACAAAAGGTCACCAGTTCTCACTTTTGTTGCTTCATGGTCAGGTTTTCCATGCTTCAGTGTCCACGGAGACCTGCCTTTTGTTATGTAACTGTCGAGCAAAATACTAATTAGTCAAACTTCAAATTTCAAAAAAAAATAGTGTCCCCATATTTCAGAAGGATGTAAAGGAACCAATTCAATCAGTTCAAAGAAGTCCCTACTGTTCAAACGCACTCAAAGCAATGCCAGGGAAAAGTCCATACTCAAATGCCTGAAAATTAGAACACAAAATTACAGAGATTTAGTTTGTAAAAAATATTGGATCAGATGCCTGCAATTATTCATACATGAAGCTTGCTCATCAGTGGATTAGTATGGTTGCTGTTTGAGGAGTCTTTCATCCTCTGTCTAATACACTTCAGGGAAAAAAAAATGGTGCTTATGCAGTCAAAATCTTTCGGAATCTAAAAAGGCAATTTATTCCAGTTGGGTGTTCCCATACTACAATTAAGTTTTCCTGCACAGATTATGATGAAAGTGCAGGTAAAAGGATTAATATAACAGGAGGTTGCCATATGAGGAAAAGTACTCACAGGACGGTAATTCCTAGCGGCATACAGTTCTTTCCATATCCATGAACTTCTCAAAGTATCCCAAAAACTTTCCATTGGAGACCCTTCCTGCAGAAGGTTGAAAGCAGATTCTGCTGCTAGCATCCCTGAGAGATAAAATTTGAAAATTGACAACACGTAGACTATATAACAGTTTCAATTTACCAAGGCATAATTTAACCAAGCTTCTACGAGCAACAAAAGTAATCAAAGCCTAAATTGTGAAGCATACCTGCGCCTAACATCATGTTAATCGGATACACAAACTTTGAAGATATAGTAAAACCAGAGAAAATATCTACAAAAGAAAACTGCCAGTCCTGTCTAGTACCTGACTTCATAGCAGTATGCGTCCCTTTAATCTTTGGCACATTTAAGAATCCTGCTGAACATCCGATAATTGCACCCCCGGGGAAAACTGGATATGGAATTGACTGAAATTTGCTATCTAACATTACACTTGGATTTGTAAAATTGTTAACAAATAAACAGAAGCATTGGATGCCCCTTTTTTATTAGATGCCCAAAAAAAGAAAAAAACAGAAGCATTGGATGGTTAACATTACACTTGGATTTGTAAAGTGGTTAACATTACATTTGGATTTGTAAAATGGCATGTCAGATGCAGAATGTGCCTTTTGAAGCATACATAACTGGCTGGTGTTTGACAGCCTCTACGTCAACATTTCAAAGCTAATTACGAGAATTCTACTAGAAATGCAGTGAAAATGAGAACATAAGAATGCACCTGATAGCCACCTTCATTTAAAGTCCTAGCACCATACTGAAGAACTGTTCCCCCCTCTAGAATAGGTCTGATGGCAGGGTGGTGCTTGAATTTCTGAGGTGCAAGAGAACAGTCAACGTATTTAACAGGAAAAATAGGTGTGAAGAAATTCTATAGTAAAAAAGGAGAATATTCACCACGATATCCATGGAAATATATCTTTCTCCTCAACCTCCCATGATTCCTATGTACATCTAACACGACTAGCCTATGCACATTTGAACTTTTCTTCAGTCATCATCGAACACAACTTACAGTCCTTTCTAACCCTATTTTGGATCATAAAATAGTCAATTGGCAACTTGTTTAACCCACTCTTTAAGTAAGCAGGGTTTTTTTTTTCCTTCCTAAAAATCATGTTGGCTAATAGGGGCTCATTTCCTGTCATCCATATTTACACTTCCACTCTAATGTTCAAATAATAATTTTGTATGCTAACATCCAGAAGAAAAGATGTGCTAAAGATTATGAATCACATGAGAACATAAAAACTAGCAGTCACGGAACAAACAACATTTGGAGAAGGATCATAAGCAACAGTTTCTGTTTCACCTGGAATTCCTCGTAAGGATTCAAGAAAGGGTTCTGATAATTCAGGGCAGTTACAATGCCAACAGCAACCTGTACAGGCACTTTAAGAAGTCAGAGTGAAAAGAACAGCAAGAAACTGACAGAGGTGAAATTATAGCCAACAGACAAGGTTCAGTTAAAGGAAATGACAGATCAACTAAAGCAAAACAACAAAACCGAATTGGAGAAAGACCAGGAAAACTGAAAATAAGAGAATACATAACCTAAAGCAGCCATAGCAAGAGAAAGATATCATCAGAAGCATAGGTAAAATGAAGCGTTTACGGAATACACATACAGAACGTGATAGTCTTAAGCTGCTTTCCATCATTTTGTTTCCCCTCAGCTGTCACATGTGACCACCTCTTCTGAAAGCTTAAGCTATTAGTAAGAACTGTAGCTTACATGTTTACACTTTTAACACCCACCCATATGTGGTCTAACCACAAATTATATTTACGGGCATGAACACAATGCAATTGCTCAAAGTGATTTGAAAGCATGAAAAAAGAGACAATAAACCAGACCTGTCTAAACTTGGATATACATTCGATTTGTTCGAAATAATGAAAACAAGCCAAAGGAATGAAAACAGTACTAAATTAAAGGAGATAGAATAAAAGATAGAAACCTGTCTATCCTGCATATGGTACAAGAAAGAACCCCCATACGTCTTATGGTCCAAGGGCCAACCTAGTGTATGAAGCACTGAACCAGGCTTGTGCATCTCAGGAGTGATTTCCCATACCTGCATAAGTTTCAAGAGGATAAGGCTCTAATAATAGGGGTAATTTTTGGTTCATGATTCAGTTATCCGGGGATCATTTTGTCATTTGATGTGGGGTTGAGTGCATTTTAGAAAACTACATTTCAAGCACATAAATAGAAAATAAGGAAAAATCCTGAATTTGCACATTGTGTGCCCACTTTTGAAGCAAAACGCAAAGAAGTACACACACATATATATGCATTGCTTGGTACAGAATACGAAAAGAATTACCTCCTTAATTCCTAAAGCATAAGTCTGATGCTGCCCCTGTCCTTTATCTCTCAAGTTATATTTATTAATTATCTCCTGAACACAGACACAGGATTGCAGATTGATTTACGACAATAAAAGCTAAAATGACCAGCAGATGATGCGATCTATAGCCAATAATTGCACAAGCAATTCAGATCTCTGCAAACCTCTGATAATGATCCACGACACCCCTCAGCAAGAAGTGTGACACGTCCTGCACAGCAACGTAATTAGAACGACACAGTGATTCGCCTAAAATGAAACAGAACAAGTCAGACAAATGAGCCTTGAATATCAAGCTAAGGCCAGCACCAGAAACTCCTTACATGAACGCATATAATAACAGAAGCTATATAACATTTGAGTAAAGGCCTAATGATTATATTGCCAGCTGTCACTATCCATTTAGAAATAGAAGATTTCACAAATCCTATTCATTCCACCTAGTTGGATTTAGGGCTACCTGCTAATACCAATGCATTTCTTTGTTAATGTAAAACAATATAAAGCCTATCAAATCCATGCTCAGTCAGCTCTGATTAGCTATTGTGAACAACAATAACAGCGTAATTAATCAATATGCTCATTTTTAAAACCAACAACTTATCTTAGTATCATCAGAACGCCTGAAATGTTCAAGCAAAAGTAAGATTTGATACGAAACTTTCACTGGATTCTAGCAAGTCTCAATGCAATGAATTTGCCTCAATTACTTCACTGAACATCCTTGGTGGGGGAGACAACCACTCACAAGACCAAGAAAAAAAGAAAATCACCTACACATGCGCACACATTGGAAACAAGCTGGTTTGAACTTACCATTCAACTCCACCCCACGTTGGAAATTGTCTTTTTGAGCACAATCTTTTGCTACTCCCATGTCATTGGTTGCAATTCCTGTAACACTGCCACTCTCGTCATACAGAACCTGCACTAAACCAGAGATATTAACAAGGAAAGCTAGAGTAAAAGATAAAGCCCCGTCACCATAGAATACCTCACTAGCAGCAAAGCCTGGATATATTTCAACACCTAATTCTTCAGCCTGCATTCCCATCCAACGTACTAGTTGACTCAAACTGCATCATCATAATTAGAGAAGTCACCTTTTCAGGGACATCCAGTTAAGTCCTCATGAATTTCCAGAAGACATCTGACAACATACATGCATAAATAACTAAAACAAAATCAAGTGCACTCATAAATACGTGCAGTAATAATTATGAGTTTGCAACTGAACAAGTGGCCCCACTATGCAGGGGCATAACACTGAAGCTGCACATTTTTACAGACAAGAAAGCTGCCCAAGCAATTTATATGAGAATAGTACAGGATGGAAAGCTACAATGTCTTGCTCAAAACTAACTTAAAGTCCGATGGCAGTGGACAAGCAAGACAAGTAGAAAGCCCTGAGTAACCACAAAGTATTTAATCATGGGATATTGGTTACATTACATGTCTTAGAATCAAGACAGCCACCAGAAGGCTATTATCCATTCAAAAATAAAATAATCAAGCAGAAAAAAGACATTCATGAATCATTTGCTTTTCCAAGGCAGGAAGCTAGTGCGACCAAAATAAGTAGCAACTAAGTAGCATGTTTGGCAAACACAGAAATTCCAGACAAGCCTGAACCTCTAAAAATCTTGTAACAGAAGCAGAGAAAATTAAGAACACTTCAAAGTCTTTCAGTTCAAACAATAAAGACTACAAATCTATCAGGACTCATTAACGTGAATGGTCAACTGGCATCTATAAGCACAAACCTTAAAACATAATTTCCTTTGTTGCTGAAAGGACTTGGTAGGGAAATTGCATGGCGCTTGGTAAGTAACCAAAACATATCGGAAGAAACTGGAACGTGAACAGGTGCCTGCAAGACATATAATCAAATACTGAATCAGGCTCCAAAAAAAAAGAACTAAAACCACATTGATAAAATACTTAGTTATGACTAACAGAACTTCCGGATTGACATTTTAGTACGGTAATAAATCACCATATTCTCAACTTGATGCTAAATTATAGAGAACATACATGACATCAATAAAGGAGAATAAGGGGCAAAACAGAACCCGAAATTCACAAGGCATCGGGGTAAACAAGAATGCTCAGGTCTGAAAATTCATGACTTCAAAATTGCAATATTGCTCCCCTGATAAATTGCCATCTAAAAGCTAAAGGTTTTAGGAAGTAGGAACATATGTTCAACATCAATCAGTTTATCGTACTATCTCCACTTCATTTGCAAAATGCTATCTTTGCACAATCTCGGAATCTAGAAGACTGATGGCACACATTGACATATCAAACCAAGGTAAGCCCATACCTCTTTCTGTTTCCAGCCAGGGATAAGTTCATCCAAAGCACGAGGCTCAAACACATTCCCTGACAATACATGAGCACCTAAACAAGCCATCAGAAGTAATAAGATAAGTGACGGGCAACTAAAAATTTATCGACTTAGTACATTAGAAACAACATGCTGATGCATTTTCTGTGCAGGAGCTCTGGGATTCGTCCAGTTCTTCAAACATATTAAATCTACAAAGAATTCCTTTTTGCTACTTACTGTGCTTTTAATGTTACTAAAAAAAAAAATTTTAAGGGGGACTCACTCACTCACCGACTTCAGCACCTTTCTCCACGACACAAACAGACAAATCAACATCATTTTCTCTGCACAATTGCTTCAATCTTATTGCTGCAGAGAGACCAGCAGGGCCTGCTCCAACTACAAGAACGTCATAATTCATCGACTCTCTGCAGGTGCCATGTGCTTGACTACAAAAGCTCCTCCCCTGCTGAGTCAAACATTGAGCACTCAAAAACCAACTTCCATTTCCAGTAAAAGTTGAGATTCTTGAAGAGTTGAGCAAAAATTCAGATGAGGAAATAGAGGAAATGGCAGACAAATTTCGGGAAAAGGCATGAGAGCGTGAGAAGTCGGTGGTTGGTTTGAGTGGTGATGTTGAAGAGGATTCAACCACCACGTGAATAGATGAATATGGAGGAGAGGGTGATGTTGAGAATGTAAGGGATTTCGATCTGGGTTTGCAGGAGAGGGTGATTTTCCTAAGCATCATTACCGATATTTATTGATAGAGAAAGAAAGTCGCTGCAAATATCCACTCACAAGATTTTCAAGTGCATCACTCCCTCCCTTGTATATATATATATATGCTATGCAATGCCCAACGGACGGACTTGGTGCTCGCACTAGTGTCCCAATCGGCCGTGTTATTACAATTATAAGAGGGTTCACCCAAACAAGACAATGTAACTGAAGGAAAAATCATTTCAAGTTCCTTTACTCCCATGGATTGGAAACTGGTCATTAATCGTATCTCTGTTTTTAGTGATGTAAAGCGATTACTTTTCATTCTTTTTTTTATGTATCTCCTTACTTACTTATGGGTTGTGATTTGAAGGTAATACTAATGATGTGGATTAGATGTACTCAAAGCGGTTAACACTCGACCCCTCACCCACTTCCAACCTTGTAAATTTCATTTCATTTCATTTGTGGCCGACGACAATAATGGAATGTCTTCTTCATCCCACTTCATTCATTCAATCGTTCAATTACATTTTACACTTTAAAAATCACGACTTTGACACAAACAGTGTAAGTAAGATTTGATTTTTAACAAACAATGACATACATAGCGCACTTTCACTTGTCTTTTTTGTTTGCTGCTGAGCACAAAAGTCATTGCTCGCTCGCTCGCTCTTACTTTGCTACTTATAAATAATTTATTATTATTATTATTATTGCCATTTGCAAGAAAAAATATACTCTGTGTTTCAAGGGTAAGACAGAGTAGCAATGTGGTTATGAGCCACAGTTCCAATCCATAGTTTTCCATTTGTTTCTCTAACTTCACTCATTAGCTTCATCACTTTACCCTTCCTGTCTTGAAGAACTTCTTTTATTTCTCCTTTCTCATTCAACAGTGTTATCACTGTGTACATCTTCATCCCCATCAGCTTAGCCAATATGCTCATCGGCATTGGCAACCGAAAATACACGTTCCTTAACCATGGATTGTTGTTCAGAACTTCCTGTGCTCGTGTTCTACAGCAATCAAGTGCTACCCAGTATTCCCCTCTTTCATTCACTCTTACATTGTCTGGGAATCCAGGCAGGTCCCTAACTACCTCAATGCTGCCTTTCTTCGAACCCTCTAGCCAGTACTTCATTAGCCTGCTCCATCACCCAATCACATTTGTCATCTCATTACTTTACTTACACCAACAAAAAACAACGAGTACATGATATGTATGAAGCACAACTTGCCTGCAATTGGTTGTCTCGGTGTAGACAAGGAAGGATTGGTCTGGAGATAATTGAACTCCGTTCGGGAATGCTAATCCCTCCAACACTATATGAGTTGTTCCTGTTGTAGGATCATATCTAAGGAGGCGCCCCGTTGCTTCTCCTTCCAACATTATAAAGAAATGTTTTCTGCAGTTCTAATTAGCTCTTGTGTTATAATTGAACTCACTAATTGCACCAATAAGAAAGTCATCTAAAACATCTTATTTGTTACTCAGCAGAGCATACTACAATTTTTATTTTAAGGAAAAAAAAATTCTGATAATTGAGAACTCACTTACACTCTATTATACTTGTTGCTGGTGTCGGTGAAGAAAACGGAGCCATTATCATGGATATCAAGATCATTTGCAAAGAGAATGGGCTTTCCTCCGGCGTGTCTTGACAAACAAGTTGCAATGCCTCCTTCAGGTCCAACAACCAAGAGCCCATAATAAGCATCAGCTATGTATAAATTCCCTGTTTTTCTGTCAAACCTTAGTCCAAGGGGCCGCCCACACTTCGATTCCGCCTTCCATTGCTTGTATGTGGTCGAATCTTTCCCTCTGGCGCAAAGCTTTTCAGTCCTTATTAATTAGCAATAAGAAAGTTATGATGATTAGTTGCTACCTCATAAATCAACACAAGTGCTAAAGATAAAAGAAAAAACCTTTTGTTGTTAACCAAAACTTAAAATATTGTGAATGCAACTTAATAATACCAGTTAGGTGTGACCACAGCAAAAGTTTCCCAGCCAGATCCATTGCCCATCCACCGGACGACTCGTCCATCAGCTAGACCAGCATAAGGTCCACGGCCCAATAAGTCAAATTCAAGAGACTCAGGTCCGAAAATTTCATCTTCAAACTCCAAACTTCCATGCCCTAACCTGCTCAGGTTGTCACCAGGCCAGTTCTCCATCACTTTTGTGTAAGGTGCTAGGTCACTTTTCACAGGCCTAAAGTCATGGCCACCAACTGGACTTAATTCAAAGGGGTCCATCACTAGAAAACTTATAGCTAGTGAAAGCAGTAGCAAATAAGGATGCTGAAATATCCCTTGGTCTATCCATTGAAATCGCTTATCCATGACCATGTCTGAGAGTTTAGTCAATTTGATGCAGGCCTAATGTTGAATTGCTGTGTGCTATAAGCAAGACGCTATCATCAAATTAACATGGGGTTCAAGATCTTGTTGGCTTATAGAAAGACCACATGCATGCATGCATTACTTGTGAAGTATTCTATAATAAGAGTAGGTCATCATCTGTTGTTAGTCATGGTTCCTGCATTCTTTCTTATTAAAAAAGAGCTTAGGTAACCCTTTTATTCTCTCTAGGCCCTTAATTTAGAGTATTTATGTCAGCCACTACATTAACGCTCTTCTTCAAATCATACTATATGACAAACGACGACAGAAATGCAGTTGGCTCACACGTACAGAAACTGAATTTCAGTTTAATTATACCGTGTTGAACCAGGAGATAGACAATGCGGGTTGTAAAACCTATAAAACTAGACAATGAAGGTTTTAAATAATAGAGACACAAGTACAAAAATTGACCAAACAAAACCATAAGATTCTCATGGATCGATTCACAGTCATAATAAATAATGCATCCATTCCTGCAACATAATAATAATTGTTTTTAATGTTTTCACGATAAAATATTGTCGCGACACTTGTTATTTTTCCTATTTAGAAACACATAATAAGGGATAAAACTGTTTTAGTTGAAACAACTGCTGTTATTTATATAATTGAGGGTAGTAATAACTGATAACGATTATTTTCACAACACAAGATTTAACATTATTTACAACCACGTGGTATGTGGTATGTGGAGTGTGGGCAATAATACACTATATAATGTGAAAGAAAGTTCCTAAATAGGAAAATTAACATGGTAGCCCTCAGAGTCACGGCCCAACTCAACTGTGTTTGTAATAATCATTGAGCTTATAACTTAAAAACAATTATTGAGTCATGTGACATAGTAGTTTGTGTCATATCATTATTTGAATTATTGATATACATGAGAATGATGTCCATATCTAATGGAAAAAGACTACTATATCTGGTAATTTAAACGTTGTAACCGTAATCGAGTCTATCAAGATGTTGCAGAATGTTAACTGCAAAATGGAAGGGCAAGAAACTTATACACTAAAATATCTTTGGGTCCCCATTTCATTATCAATAGGAAAATAATGCACATTCAAGAAGCCATAATGTGAAATAGCAAAATCTAATTTTTACATCAGAACATTTTCGCATTCCCAAACTGTAGTAAGTCATGTATGTTTAAGGAACACTAACCTTTACTGGTGGGGGTGGGGGGTGGGGGGAGGGGACATCTCAAATGCAAAGAAGATACAGTTCTTCAAGAATGCAGCATCACTGCCTAGTGTAGATTGCAGTATCCTATACAGCTGAGCTCTTTCTGAAAAATGAAAACAAAAGGGTTTAGACAAGATCAGCACCGGCCATTGGCAACGTGTTCATCTGCAAGGTTCTACCATTTCCGGAAGCAAGAAATCGAACAGAAGGTAGAGAAGGGTCTGTGACAGATTCAATCTCAAGAAAGCTAATATCCAGAGCATTAGATTTCTTGAGACTGAAAACAAAGACGAGCAAGATCCACCCCATCATGGAAACCGCCCAGTAATTGTTCATTCCATTGATGAATCCCCAAGCAATAGCATAACCAACAATAATCCCTGACAGATGCCCAAGAAAACTCGCTTGTGGAACAATTATCGAGGTAAAGATGAGAGACTCAAAAGGCGCGAAACTGATTGGAAGTGAAAGAACCCCAAAAAGTTGCAACTTGGAGGAGGGCTGCTTCACGGATAATATCGTCATCCAGCCAAAAACAACACATGAGTACCCAACAGCTGTCACCCTTCGAAAATACTCAATCTTGAACTTGTGTATCAACAAATGATACATCCCGATAACTAGCAACCCGGATAGAACAACCATTACAAGAGTATAATGCAGATAATATTTGACTCCAAGACCTATGTGACCCAACTGTTCAACAACCCCAAGACTCCAAAGTGCACTCATGTTAAAAACCAAGTGCAAGATACTAATATGTGAAAAAGCAGATGTGATAATCCTCCAATAATGGCCTTCAACAACAGTATCGTAGCTCAAGCCCACATGTGAATACCCAATACCTTTCTTCTGTATATAAAACCAAATGGCGCTGCATATTCCAATCATACAACTCGTGGCGGGCTTTTCTATTATCTCATAAATCAATGGTTTACCCATCTCAATTCTCAATGCAAGAAAGAATTTGATAGCTGCTTCCTATTTTCCCAAGTAAAAGAAATAAGGAATTCCAAGAAAATACAGCAAAACCCTTTAACAGTATTAGAAACAGATTCAGATCTAGGGATGAGAATCCAATAAGCAGATTGGCCCTAGAGTTGTGAATAAGACTCCAACGATGAAACAAGGAAATCGAAATCCTGAGATAATAATAGTAATAATCGTCAAGAAATCAGTTTTCTGAACCAAAGAAATGATCAGGCTTAACAGTTGATGCAATAAATTACTTACAGAAATGTGGAGACAGTGAACGACAGTTGGAGTTATCAATTTTATTTTATTTTGGAGCGAAACAGAGCAACGGGCGCGAGATGATGATTTCCCTTTCCTGCTAGACGATTTTTTTTTTTTTTTTTCAATTTTTTTTTCTAAACAAAGGAACGATTATATTAGGTAAGTCGCACCGTCAAAATGTGCAAAAACCAGGGCAAGAAATAGATTACTTAACATTATTCTCTAGTTTTTTATTTAAGTGTCGCAGTTTGATTTCTTTTTTATCTGTGGTATTTATATTTTTAAAATATTATTTATTGTATTTTTCTACATCTATCTTTGTTTATTAAGCGGTGAGAGATTAAAAACAATATTACATTAATTATATTCAAATGTGTTATTGGCATTTTGATATTAAATGAAAACATTAACTATTATCTTTAATATGTATGCTTTTGGTAAACATTTAAATAGGAACAGAGGGAGTAATAATAGACACAAATTTTTTTTTGGGCTCAAAGAAAATACACGCTTTGTTTGTATGATCATCAGCTCCGATGATCATGTGCACTCGTCAACATCGTTTACATCATGATCAATTTGGAATAATTATAATCAACGTACATCGTGATCAATTTGAAATAATTATAATCAACGATGAAGACAACCGGTTGTTACATAACACTTGTGCATGTATTTCCTCCGCTTTTTTATCTGTCACATAATGAAAATTCACAGAGATTAAGAAAATGATTAATGTGTCTGAAAAAGAGGGTAAAATAATTTGGAATAATTATAATCAACGTACATCATGATCAATTTGGAATAATTATAATCAACGATGAAGACAACCGGTTGTTACATGACACTTGTGCATGCACTTCCTCCGTTTTTTTTATCTGTCGCATAAAGAAAATTCACAAAGATTAAAAAATGATTAATGTGTCTGAAAAAGAGGGTAAAATAACAAAATTATCCTTCACTCTTTGTGAATGGAATATTGTAGCAAAATTTAGGTTATTAAAATGAAAGGTAAATGTGGAAATGACAAATAAATAAAAACAAAATAAATTATGAAAAATGAAAAAAAAAAAAGAGAGAAAAGAGTATCATCAATCTTATAAAAATAATAACGACACACTAATTGGCCAAATTATTGTTTTTTTTTTTTTGTTGAGAAAGCCATATTATTTTAAATGAAATATACAAAAAATATTTATATGTAAGCTCAGAATTTCTGTCAAACTGAAATTATATGTTTTCAGACAAGTTTTTTTATACTTGGTTATAGAGAAGCAAAGAGTTGCTTTCAACACGATGCTATTTTGCCCTCTAGATCCCTACATTTTATTCTGGAATATGTTTTGTTTTACTCTGAGAAGCACAGAGAGTGCAATTATCTTCAATGAAATATATCATCATTGAACAACTAAAACTGGCAGCACCAATAATAGTTAGTTGCTGATGGAAATTCGAGCAGATAAAGACCGTTTTTGCAGTATACAAATACAACTATTGTAATGTTCTCAATGCACATTTGCAATTAGGCAGGTCGTTTGCATGCATCAATAAGCTAGCAATACAAGCTACAGATTATGTACCCAATCTATGTATCTAACCCCGGCCCCCCGGCCCCTTTAGAAGAATAGTACAGCACCACAAAGATCAACCTGTCATTTTTTGGTGCTCTATCTATGTGTCCCTCTACTGGTGTGCCTCTCTATCAGGAAGGTGAAGTTGGTGGTACTGTACCAGAGATGCCATGTACA
Organism: Gentiana macrophylla; assembly: GCA_026214975.1. Lineage (NCBI taxonomy): Eukaryota > Viridiplantae > Streptophyta > Magnoliopsida > Gentianales > Gentianaceae > Gentiana > Gentiana macrophylla. Next base: position 101,620,626 of record CM047815.1, on the reverse strand, counting down.
TTCCTTGACAACCACCCCACCCCTTTTCGTGCAGAGACGATCAAGTAGTTAGCCGCTGCATCCATTTCAGACTCGTACTGCTCATATATGTAGAACACCGTAAAGGCAAGGACCACAACTGCATTTATCAATAAACTCAAGGCTCAATAAGCAGCTTTAATCATTTTGTTTATCACAGAATCAGCACTAAAACTGCCGTAACAAAATGCCTACCTACACCAAACGCTACGGTCAGGGAGCGTGCAGCAAGCTTGGAAAGGTACAACAATGTTATTACCTGCAAAGCACATCGAAATTCGACACTCGTTACCACGCAAGAAATGTTAACCAATATGAGCAAGGATGTGAAAAGAAAAGGCCAGCAGATGGCAGAATTTGACGCAATATATAGGAAAGGAGCGCTGTCATCACATTTCATTACCATAAGAAAAGTAGACCAGTCTTCCCCTCGACCCAATGAATCTATAAGATGGCACCCTCGATTCCATAGGCATGCTACAAACGCAATAGAATCTTCCATATCCGCTTCTGAGATCTCAAAACAAGATGATGGAATTCTTGGAATCGTTAAACCATATCTGTAAAAATGACATTTGCATTAAACAACTGGCCTTCATACGGAGAGGTTGAAGTTGCATTTACTACCTAAACAAGTAGTATAATATAACCAAAATGTCACATATTGACTCTATAAATAAGGAAGGAACTTCCTAATGGTGAACTACTAACAATAGTGAAAACAATATCAACCACAATTATACTCACAAATTTGATGGCAGAAGACTATATCCAGTCAGCAGGGCGATAACCAACAACAGAAGACCAGAAACTGATGAGACAAAATTGCTTCCACGAAGGAAGAACCAGTAATAGAAAAAAACTGAAGCTAAAAAAGTAGCAAAAGATTTCTTCTCATCCCTCCACAGTAAAATGTCAGCAACTGCAGTAAGAGAGCAAAACATCAGAGTAAGGTTATGGCAAAAATGTATTCTTGAAGACCACAGTAAATGGAAGCCCTCTGTTCTTGTCACACACCCTAACCAGACAAAACAGCAATTCCATGTTCAATGTGCAATATTTTAGCCACTATGATGTGATTGAAGATCACATCACACTAGCTGACAAAATTCCGATATCCACTTCACCAATTAAAATCTACCATGTTTTCAGTTACTATGGCCAGGATGTGACATCTTGTTATGCTTTATACAAGGTACTTCAGCAAAAACCAAAATAATGTTGATTTCGTACATGCTGCGTCTACACCTGTTGCTTGGTGGTTAAATAATGTTGCGGCCAGGCAAAACAGGTTTTACTATTACAGTAGAGCTTTTTCAACTATAATGTAGTAATAGTAGTACACCGAATTATTCTCTCCTCTCCTTGAACTAACAAAAAGGTGCATAAAAAATCTTTTTAACTCACAATGTAAATACACTGGAGAGAATGATAAGAGCTTAGAGCTTTGAAAAGAACAAACCACTTTAAACAAATGCTTGGACTACCACATAGAACAGCAAATTGATTGAACCAGCTGAATGTTAACTCTAGAGGGAGCAATTCCTTCATGCTTGACAAGCCTACCTTATTCTTCAAGTACAAGGCACAATCATGTGACCAAGAAGTTGACCGAAAATCTAAGATAAAAGAATGACAAGCAAAGAAGTTGGCAGTACCTATCCCATTTCCAAGACATATATTTGCCTTAGATAGTTCACTGAAATTTCCATCTCTAGCGAGAACTGAATCTTGAGCCAAATGAGAGAATGACTGCACAGTTGTCGCAATTCCTTCCTGCAGGTTCCCCAGCAGCAAGGAGAGCCCCAACATTTGAGACAGTCAAGACACAATATTCAAGTAACAGGAAACAAATTAGAACATGCATGACTAAATTAATAAGCTCCAAATGTTCATGAACTAAACCGAAATTATCCTGTTACTCAGTCAGACCAGACATGTAATTGTTCCAAACAAGGCATAAAGTGAAGAACTTAATGACTATGACAAGTATCAAGTGGAATAGCCATCTTGCATGACTAAGATAACATTTGAGTACATCAGACAGCAGAACTGTCGCAGTGCACGGTTACATAATTGCAGAAACAACTGGCTGCAATGCCAACGGCAAGCCATAGGAGCAAATGTCAAAACAGCCAGAATATGATGTGAAAATTGCTTACTTCCAGTGAGACAATTGGTGAGTATCCTATCTGTTTCTGAGCAGCTGAACAGTTGAAAGTCCTAGTCCTTGAACTCAGTGAAAGCACATTATGAACTGATATGGACTCCATGTCCATGTGCATCAATTTTACAAGTGAAAGCAGATATTTCACATAAACAGCAGGCAGTGTAAATAATGGCCTGGCAGCCAAAAGAAGAAAAATAAGTTTCATAAGCCACATCATAATGCTGGAAGAGATTATATATTGCATGGAGATATCTTGTCATCAAAGCATTATGTAAGAAAGTGGCTGCACCCTGACACATAATAACAGGACAGGGGAAAAATGATGACAAGAGGTGACAACCCAGAAAGCAGTTTAATGCGAGATAATTTCAGTTCAGGCCCATTAATTTTTTTTATTTTTTTTATTTTGAATAGCATTTAGTCCCATTGTTAGGACAGATCACCAAAAGAAAAGATTCAGTAAGCACAGTTATCGTTTTATGTACTAGACCAGATTACCCATTTCCAAACTAACAATCTCATTCCTGCACATAACTCCAACCACAATGACCACCCCAAAAGCATTCAAGAAAGAAGGAACATCAAGACGTCCAGCTAGAGCTTAAAAATTAGTCTTGGAGGCGTCAACAAGTCATAAAGATAACCACCGCAACCCAAGCCTCAAAAACATCCAACTTGAAACTGTTAGGAAACCTAGAGGAGCATAGGCAAGGTATAATCACATCCCAATCAACAAATTCTTGTTTTCAGCGCCAGATTTTTCAATATTATTAAGCCAAATTCACTTAAGAGATAATAGAAGAAAATATGTCCACGGGAATCCTATTTTTACAAACAAATGACAGAGTATTGGACTGGACCCCTCCCCATAATGTAATCAACCAAGGGTTAGCGTAATTCATGTTATAGGAAAACTTAATGGAGCCAGTCATAATGTGCACATTTTGCACATCCTCCGTCTAAGGTTATGGACTTGCTGTTTTCTGTTTGGCTACACTTTAAAATTGCAACGTTGCAGATGGTTGCTCAGCTCTAAACTTGTACCATTGATGATGTAATAAATGGAAAAAAAATACTGTCAAACATCAATTGTGTAACATTTATCACGATGAATAAACAACCTCCACATCACTCTAGTACCTGTCATAACCCAATCCATTCAGTAAGAGGGACACAAATTCCCAAAACTTCATCGGCTCAAGATTTGTGATAAAGAAAACCTGCCAAACACAGTCATGTTATCTATTCACAGACAAGTATAATCAGAACATTAGACAGAAATTCCTCAAATTAGAAGCAAACACACAGACCCTACCTTCCCAGATACGGAGACCATCTTTGAGGTCAAAGCTTCTTCAACACATAGATTGGCATGGGCAACATTTTCAACATAAGTAAAGTCGGACATACTCTCACCAGACCCTATAATGAACTGAAATGAGAAGGCCTATTACTACTAAGAGAAGAAAGCAAAACGTGTTCAATGATCTTTAAGCAAGGGTATTTCTCGAACACAATGAGTGAAGGTAAACAAGGGGGAGATCACAAAAATGCTCAGAAAAAGAGAGATTTACTCAAAAGACATATCTATGAGAAAACAGATTACTGCATTCGGTTAATGTTTGCGATAGCAAAACACCTATTACTTACCTGGTGTTAAAGTGGTTAATGTAATGAGTTATCAGAGTTCAAGACACAATACACATGAAAAAGCAGAAAAGAAAGTGATACCTAACCTTTGCCCAACCAAATCTTGCCACATTGACTAGTGATGGAACTAGCTGCTTATCTCCAGGTCCAAAGACATTGCTGTAACGAATCGCACATGTTAAAAGACCGCCAATATCGTTAGCTAACAAGACCAGAGCTTCCGCTTGCGCCTTAAGATCAGTCAACCTGTTGCTAAACTGTATCATGCACGTCACAGGAGCAGGAATAGTGAGCAATAAAAGATACAAAAGAGGGGGAAAAAAATAAGTAGAAAGCGGAGGAGGAAATATGCACAAACAAAAGTCATGACACTCACTTACTTTGCATCCGTAAGGCAAAGACTCATCTCCATTATGAATACTCATTGCGTCATCAAAAACTACATCGGCAGGACTGTTAAATATGAGTCGTTTGACCTTGCTCTCACGGCAAGCATTTATTACATTTTTTACACCTGGAAAAAAAGTGCCGTTATGCAACTTCCTATGAAAAGTATGCACTCCAATCAAAAAAACGGCGGCAACAGAGGACCTTGCTCAGTTATATAAGGGGATACCTTGTACAATGGTTGAGTAGCAAGAGTAGAAATCATGAGTCTCCAGATCTGTTGCATCCGTGTAGAATACAACAGCTGAACTTTCAACAGCTGCAATGCAAAGAAAGTATATGTTCGTCTGTATCACTCAGCTGAAGCATGAAGTTAAGGTAATTGGATTCACACAAAACAAAGGCATGAAGAAAAATGAAAATGGTATCAGGCACATAATATGCATTGCAGATGAAAATGTGTACCCCGTGTGATTTGGTCTTTGTTTCGCACATCGACGTGAAAATAAGAGGCGCGATCGAAGGCGAGAGCTTGGGAGAGGAGCGAGTCAGAAGACGAGTCGTCATCGAGTTGCAGGTCGGGAGTAGAATCGGCGATTCGGACGATCCAACCACCAAGTTTCAAAAGTCTTTCCACAAGCGATCTTCCGATGAGGCCTCGGCCTCCCAATACGACGCATGTTTTCAGCTCGGAACTGATCACATTCTCATTTTTCATCTCCACTTCCCGTTATTTCTCTGGATTTCTCTGCGAACGGAAAGGAGAACGGAGACAAATGTCACCGGAGAGAGGATGCGAGATTTTCTTTTCTTTTCTTTTTTTTTTTTTATTAATTGGGAGGAGGGAGGGAAGAGGAGGGGAGTGGTGGCTGGGAGAAAAAACGACGTGGGAAAAGGAACAAAAAAGGGAGGGAAGGGGTTTTGGTAGGTCGCTATAAGAAAAGAGAACTTTTTTGAATTTTCCGGAAAACAATTACTTTTGAATTTATAAAAAAGAAAACTTTTTGAAAATAAATAAGAAAAAAAAGATTTCCTTCCAAGATTTATTAAAGACCGGTAAGTCTATAATTGTTTTTAGCGCATCTCATTAAATATTTATTTTTAATATTATTCTAGCGCACAATATAGATTTACGTAGGTGTCTTTAAAAACTTTCATTTTATCAATGTTAATAGATTAACATTGATAGAGGCTTGGTCAGGTGGACTTCGGTACCACAATATGATCCTTTTTGGATTGAAGAGTGATGATGTCGGAAATTACCTATAGATCCAATTAACCTCTAAGACGATTCAAGCAAGAATTAATGCAATGGGGACCATGGTTTGTGTATGATTGAGGCGGCGCGAGAGTTAATTTACTCAAGATTTCAAACAAGAATTAATGCAATGGGGACCGTGTGTCAATAATGAAAAAGTTGGAATCAATCTTTCATGCCTCGCCAGAAGTGATTATATAGGGGCGTCTCACCCTTTTCTTGTCAAACAAGTTGTGGAACCCTTAAACCCTAAGGATCATCACGTGTATCTCTCTGATAAGAGATAATTAAGATTATATTCGAATTGTGGGATTTCCTTCCGGTGATCCAGGGATTCTCCAATGATTATCCTATAATATAGGCACGTGTGTGAATTATCATATAAGGAAAGAGCGATCGGCACTCGAGGGCTCTCGGACCGTCCCGACCTGGTGCGCGTCCTACCTCCCGACTTGATCGAAGTTTGCTCTGCGATGCTTTGACAAATTGCCTTTCAGAAGTCTTAAACCAAATCCTTAACCGACAGATTAGTATCGGGTCAAATCAGTAGTGCTAGTATGGTGAGTCAGTGTCGAATCCTCAGGGAAACTTGGTAATTCTTCTAAGTGTGGTTAAACACCAAAGAGCTATTATTAACTCGATCTAAATCGCAATTTTATAACACAGATCACTATTATTCTAGTCAACATAAAATAAATGCGTAATTTAAAAGTTATTCTAATATAATATATATAGATATATAAATATATATAGATGTACATAAATTGCAAAGTATATATATAGATATAAATATATAGATACCAATATATTTTATAGAACTAGACAGATAAGTTTATAGAACTAGCCAAAGTTTATATAATTGATTTATACGATCTTTTCAAGAAAACGGAATGTGCTCGATCTTTCCTTTTATTTTAGGTCCAATTGAGTAAATGAAGCGGTGCACTCACGAGGTTAACAATTCCTCCTCACACGAAATATGAAATTGTCATATGTCATTGTCATCGATTCAATCTCCACAACCGCCCCATGCTAATCTCGGTTAGTCTCGAGCAGTGCATCAGTACAAATCTATCCCGGATAAAAGAGGTTATTCCGTTCGTCCAGACGGCCGATGTTATTCAAAAGGCTCCGGTTGTCGGGCGGATCGATTTAACTTTCGGTGTTAGTTTCAATTAAACCGTTGATTTTAACATTATTATGATCTCGAGCACAATTTTAATAAGATTAATCTTTCCCGAGAAAAATCGCCCCGGGTAGGAAATAGGATTCCGTAGTCACGCTTTACACGGCCAATTTTACCTCCGGTTTTTCTATCTTTTATCTCATATCCTAACTTCTCCGGTCGGTTCATCGTTAGGTCATATGGTGCGATTCATCTTGGTTAATTACGTCAATCCGAATATTATCAATACGTTACAGAATAGAAAAAGATTCAATTAACTCAATTTTAATCAATTTTACTTAGACATCATTCATTTACCGAAAAGATCGAAATAAAACGATTACACAACTTTGGCTAGTTATTAGAGTTAGCCTAAAAACATTATAACAACGAAAAAGATAAAAACAAACATAAATACTTAAGAAAAGTTACCCGATTACAAATGCTGAATCAGAGTTGTATTCTTCCGGACATTACAACGACTTCAACAACACTGAACTTCTGATAATTTCCCGAGCATTACAACGATACTACGAGATTATTATTTTTGGCATAAGGCCTATTTACAAACTACCACTAAAAAGAAAATAAAGAGGAGAGAGATATATATATAGGAGATGATTTATATATATTGGTACACTCGACTCTCTGTTGCAAATAGCTCTTTATATAGAAGTGAAGTCCTTGGCGGACCGGGCGGTAGTAGGCGGACCGGGCGGTGTAATGATGATCTCCACCTTCTTAAGTAATCGGCGTATGCGGTGATATATAATTATAATTATATATATAACTTATAAAATTCATATCTCGAGTTCTGGATATCCAAAAATCATGATTCAAGCGGCATCGGAAAGCTCTCGGGAAAATCTACAACTTTCGTGAAGGACTCTTCTTCAGATAATGTCGTTTTGATGAGCCATTCGTTTGTCGAAGAGATTTCTCGATTACCACTTAATCGAATCGATTAGCCACTTGACCACTTCGATTGACCACTTGACCACTTAAGCAATTCGATTGACCATTTAAGCACGTGACACTCTCTAAATCCTTCCAGAGATATGATTATACTTCAACATGTCGATTTTCGGGGTCTCGGCTTATAAATCTGCAATAAAATACCACAAATACCCACGTAAATCTAACACTACACTCCGATTTACTAAAATCGGTACAAAATTACAACTTTTTACTATTATTACTACTAACTACTTTAAATTATAAAGATTAACATTTCATACTATTTATACCATAATTTCATATATTTTATATAGAATTCGTTGATAAAACATAATAATTTAACGTATATTTAATCATATAAAAGTAGTATATCATAGCCTGGTCGGGAAGGCTATGGGACAGACCTCCCTCCTGGGGTAAGGTCTTACTACCGTGGGGCTCCTGGCCCTAAAAGCTTGTTAGGAAATCTACGCGGGAACGCAGCGGAATTTAAAATTTTGATTTCCTTTTACCCAAGATCGACTTCGTTTAAGCAATAAACAAACGAGTTAGTAGACGGTGGTTACCTTGGTTGATCTAAAAGATCGACGCTTTGACCGTCTAAGGAGAGTAGTTACGCATAGAGCCGCCCAGTTTTTTGGCCTCTACATTTGAGTCCACACGAGCATTCGCCGGAATCCCATCATGGATTGCTATTGGAAAACTCCGGTTCTTGCTAGACCGGCCTTTTTCCTCTCTCCAACTCTCTATAGGATGCTCTCTATTTTACACAAGAACTATTAGTTCTTGGAATTATGATGTCTGAAAAGAGCTTGACACCCACCTCTTATTTATAGTGAGAGGGCGCCCAACTAGAGTGGATGAGAAGAAAACATTTTCCCAATAAAATAAGGAAAATATAATTGATTGATTTATTTCATTTATTATAATATCTTATATCAAATAAATCTAGGATATTGTCAATATCTCATATTGATAATATTTATCTTTTATTATATTACCATAAATCAATTTACACATGTGTATATATCACATATATATTACACAAATAAATCTATATTATATATATATATCCACACATGGTGCGCTTGCATGCAAATCCAATTTGCATTTAATGCGCACACACACACGCATGCATTCATAACATATATATATTATTTTATTTTATTAATATCTAATATTAATAATAGGTAATATCATTAATTAAATTGCACAATCCAAGTGTATCTTATACACACACAAATTGCGCCACCTTAGCCAATAAATTGGCATCCGGAATATTCTTTAATTAATCAATATAATTAATAACTTGCATTTAATTTATTCATAATAAATAAATATCACCATATTAATTTACCACTATAACATTTATAGTCTCGAGATAAACTTTCCTTATTTGGTTATCATCTATAACCACATTTTAATCCGGCTAGATGTTCTTATGTGTGTGACCCGATAAGCTTCCGAATATGTTGGTTTGTAGACACAAAGTGCAAATTACTTAAAATGCCCTTCATGCCTAACGATCACGGGATAGCGTCTGCAATACACCGTGACCCCAATCATCGGAAGAGTCAAATGCAATGACTACTACCTTTAATGTGAAACAGCTTGATTTACCGTGTAACTTACAATCATCATTTAATAATATATCCATACGGTCGAAATGCGTCGAGAGTCAAACATTAACGACCGTATCTTATAATCTGGATATCATGCTCTCTCGAAGTAACTCATTTACTCCCACTTTGCAAAGATTCACGAGAGTAAGACATTCCTTATAAGAAGGCCATTTCGGATATTCGATCACAATCATGAGATACGCGATTCCCGGACGACCAATCATGTATACTCCGCGTGCTTGATGATCACACCCAATCACTACCGCATGATCGCCCGTGGCTGGGAAATCTCAATAGTGTCAAAGCATGACAATCCACACTTGTGATGCCATGAAGACTCCGGTCAAAAGGATAATTACACAACCGTCATATAGTGTGACACTTATCCGTGTAAGTGGGTCGATCCCAACGTCGCATTCTCTAATACACGTCCACATACAAATCCAAGTGTCTCTACACTTCGATGAGGCGAGATCTATCTCTCGCCTTAAAGACAGAAGACATCTAATACGTGCTGAGTCTGTTTATACTATCAATGTCTGTTTAATAGTACATCATCCTGAGACATTTAAGTATCAAACTTATTAAAGTGATTAGAGATCTCATCAACCATAATCGCCTATCATGGTTTCTCTACCACGATTTAATACTAAGGGCGTTATCATATAACAATTCATAATTGGTTCTTTAAAAAAGAACATATATATGACAAATGAAAAGCCATTTAATATATGTATAAACATAAAGAAATAGTAGAAATGATCCGACCCGGTCGGATCCGGTCCAACCCGATTGGGTTTAGGACACTATTACAACAAAGCTTCCTTCCTATCTTTCTCTGTTAACCTTGAGGTGTTCTAAAGATGACACGTGGCCAGGTCTATTTTCACCATCGTCATAAGCCCCCCAGGTCTAGCCAGACTACCTAGGAGCTGAGTAGACCTGAGATCAGTTCGGTTGTTTCAGGATGACATGCTTGCCTTGACACGTGGCATCGCTACCGTTTAGGCTGCCATAGCGAGCGCGAGAAACGAAGCGTCTTTGTACACACCGTAATAATAGGGCGGTTTTTCCAAGACTTATCTTTGGGTTTATAACTCTCTAGTCTCATCACGTCCTTTCAGACGTTACTCTTTAAATCAAGAGTGAAGTCGGGACGGTTGCCATTCCATTCTTCCATCTCTCCAGTTTCTTTATTCAAGTAAGCTTTCTCTCTTGTCTCATTTTTCTAACTATTTTCCTATTGTTAATGAGCGAACCTATAATCCTTACTGATAGTTCCATTGAGGCCTTATTTGAATCGGAATCAGAATTAGAAGAAGAAAATACCTCTACCGGAGTTAATTTCGAGAGACCTGCCCTCTTTTTTTTCAATCCTCCCCCTTCTTCCTTGTCTTCCAGATTTGTCCTTACGGCAATCATGGCTCTGAAATCTCAGGCGGCCTGCCATGGTATTGACACCAAGTTAAATGCTGCATATGTGACCCGTATCTGTAAACAATACAATCTAGTGAACCCGTTTTTCAAACCTACCGTCCCGGCCCCCGGCGTTTATGCCTATCAAGCTCCAGCCGGGTACTGCGCCTTTTACAGAGAGCAGTTTTTGTGCGGTTTAAGGTTTCCGAACTGTCCGGCCGTCCTGGTTGTCCTAGAGCACTACGATCTAGGGTTGGCCCAGATCGTGCCGAATGGAATAAGGGCGATAGTAGGCTTCGCCATTTGGTGCAGATGTGCCTGCATCCCCTTTAAAGTCCAAACATTTCGATTGTTCTTCCAACGTAAGCAGTGCCTGCAATGCGGTGTATCTTGATGAGAGACAAATTAATGATCATTATTACGACATTTTACCCCAATATTGATACCACTTTGAGCATTATTGTACCAATTTAAGTCAATAATTACTTAATTTTATCCAAATATATAAATCGTGGTTATTATATAAATTATCGTATTTTTATAAGTTTTATAAGTTTTGTACCGGTTTAGTAACCGGAGTGTAAATGTCGGATTCGTTTGGTATTTTGGTGGTTTATTGCGAAATTATAGGTTGACCAAAATCCCGAGTAATGACACGTTTGAGGCCTAAAAGAGGTATTTTTAGGGATATAAGAGTGTGCCACTAACTTAAGTGGTCAGTGGCTTCGATGGTTAGTGGATCACTAACGAATTATATCTTCGACGAACAAATGGCTCATTAAAACGGCATTTTCTGAAGAAGTGTCCTTAATGAAAGTTGTAGATTTTTGAAAGAGCTTTCCAACGCATTTTGAATCACGTCAATCGGACTTCTACAACTCAAGTATCATTAAGTCAAGTGGTCAAGTGGCTAATCGATTCGATTTAGTGGAAATCGAGAAATATCTTCGACGAGCGAATGGCCCATCAAAAAGACATTTTCTGAAGAAGAGTCCTTCATGAAAGTTGTAGATCATTCAACGAGCTTTCCAATTCCTCTTAAATCATGTCATTTGGAGATCTAGAACTCAAGATATGAATTTTAGAAGTTTTATTCCAAAATATAAATTTTTATCTGAAAATTGGATAATTAATGTGGATGAATGTAATCATTAGCCCGGCCCGGTCCGGCCCAGTCCGGCCCCCCTTTTGTAGGCTATAAATATGTGCTAATTTAGACTAAAAAAAGGGCCCTCTTTTCCCCATTCTTCGTTTCTTTTCTTTCTTCTTTGCATACACTTGTGTATATATATATACTAGTATCGTTACACCGTGCATAATGCACGGTGCATGCCCATTCCAGATTGGTATCTATCATGTTGGTGGGTATCTATCATGGCCATTCCAGATTGGTAAAATAAAATAAAAAACCTACTCAGAAATCCTATGTCATGTGCTGCAAGTTGGGTTATCGCTCAATAAGCATATATGGGAGGGTCCAATTCATCGGGTTCATATTGAGTCGGAGGACATCTTTCGGATCGGAGGACCTCGTTCGGGTCGGAGAAAAAAAAATCGGAGGCGGTTGAGGAGGTCGTTCGCACACACAAACATATCGTGGATGATATATGGTATGATATATATATTTGATTTCGAGGAAAAAAAAAAAAAAAAAAAAAGAAAAAAAAACCCCTCCTCAAAAAATCCTATATGTAGTCTTTGCAAGTTGGGTAATCGCTCAATAAGCACATAGGTGGGTTCCAATTCATCGGGTTCATATTGAGTCGGAGGACGTCGTTCGGATCGGAGGACGTCGTTGGGACACACGGAAGACGTCGATCGGATCGGAAGACGTCCTCGTTCGGATCGGAGGACATCGTTTGGACACACGGAGGACGGGCTCGTTCGGATCGGAGGGCGTCGTTGGGACACACGGAGGACGTCGATCGGAGGACATCGTTCGGACACACGGAGGACGTCCTCGTTCGGAGATCGGAGGATGTCTTCGTTCGGATCGGAGGACGGCCTCTTTCGGACACACGGAGAACGTCCTCGTTCTCATCGGAGGACATCGATCGTTCGGACCCACGGAGGACGTCCTCGTTCGGATCGGAGGACATCGGTATCGTTCGGACACACGGATGACGTCCTTGTTCAGATCGGAGGACATGGTTCGGACACACGAAGGATGAGCAAGTTCAGATCGGAGGACATCGTTCGGACACACGGAGGACGTCCTCGTTCGCATCGGAGGACATCGATCATTCGGACACACGGAGGAAGTCCTTGTTCGGATCGGAGGACGTCGTTGGGACACACGGAGGACGTCGATCGGAGGACATCGCTCGGACACACGGAGGACGTCCTCGTTCGGGATCGGACGGCCTCTTTCGGACACACGGAGAATGTCCTCGTTCGCATCGGAGAACAACGATCGTTCGGACACACGGAGGACATCCTCGTTCGGATCGCAGGCGGAGGACGTCCTCGTTTGGATCGGAGGACATCGTTCGGACACACGGAGGACGTGCTCGTTCGGATCGGAGGACGTCTTCGTTCGGATCGGAAGACATCGATGGACACACGGAGGACGTCCTGGTTCGGATCGGAGGACGTCCTTTTTCGGATCGGAGGACGTTCGGACACACGGAGGAACGTCCTCGTTCGCATCGGAGGATATCGTTCGGATCGGAGGACGTCATCTTTCGGATCGGAGGACGTCCTCGTTCGCATCAGAGGACATCGATCGTTCGGAGGACATCGTTCGGACACACGGATGTCGTCCTCGTTCGGATCGGTGGACGTCCTCATTCGGATCGGAGGACATCGTGATCGTTCGGACACACGGAGGACGTCCTCGTTCGGATCAGACGACAGCGTTCTAATCGGACGACATCGTTCGGACACACATAGGACGTCCTCGTTCGGAGGACCTAATTTGGAGGACGTCGTTCGGACACACCAACATATCGGAGGACGTCCTCGTTCGGACACACAAACATATCGTAGAGGAAATAAGGTAAAAAGATCCATTCCTCAGAAATCTTTATGTCCAGTGCTGCATGTTGGGTTATCGCTCAATAAGCCTATATGGGGGGTTCCCATTCATTGGGTTTATATTGAGTCGGAAGACGTCTTTCGGATCGGAGGACATCGTTTGGACACACGGAGGACGTCTTCGTTCGGAGGACCTAATTCGGAGGATGTCGTTCGGACATACCAACATACCGGGGACGTCTTCGTTCGGACACACAAACATAACGTAAAGAAAATAAGGTAGGGTATATATATGTGATCTATTAAAAAAATTGTGATCTATTAAAAAATTATAAAAAAACTTTTCAGCCAATAGGGGTGAGCCACGTGTCAGCGATCAATCCCAAAAAAAGTTTCTAATCTTCAGAAAATCGTATGTCTAGTGCTGCAAGTTGGGTTAAAGCTCAATAAGCCTATATGGGGGGTTCCAATTCATCGGTTTCATATTGAGTCGGAGGACTTCTTTCGCATCGGAGGACATCGTCCGGACACACGGAGGACGTCAATCGGGCACACGGAGTACGTCTTTGTTCGGAGGACCTAATTCGGAGGACGTCGTTCGGACATACTAAAACATCGAAGGACGTCGTTCGGACACACAATAAGCCTATATGGGGGTTCCAATTCATCGGGTTCATATTGAGTCAGAAGGACGTCTTTCGGATCGGAGGACATCATTCGGACACACAGAAGACATCGTTCGGACACACGGAGGACGTCTTCGTTCGGAGGACCTAATTCGGAGGACGTCGTTCGGACACACTAAAATATCGAAGGATGTCATTCGGACACACAAACATTATTGTAGAGGAATTTAGATAGAATATATATATGTGATCTATTAAAAAAAAAAGTGATTTAAAAAAAATCAAAGTAAAAAAAAAAATAAAAAATTAATAGCTGGACCAATCAGGGGGTGACACGTGGCAAGCCCACAATCATCCCCCTTGTCTTTGTATTAGATAGTAGGATATATATATATATAGATACATATATATGTATGTATAGGTGAAAAGGGAAAAGTTAGAGAAAAAATAAAATAAAAAATCGTAAATGTCGCTATAAGTGGGAAAGTGTACCAGGAAAGAGAGTAAAAAAAAAAAATAAAAAAAAAAAAAAACCAAAAATGTCGGGCCAATCAGAGCCCGACACGTGGCAGCACCAAAAGCTTCCCTCAAAGCGCCCTTGCTCCTTTATTATATATACTAGTGTTTTTACACCGTGCAATGCACGGTGCCCATTCCAGGTATGAGTGATTGTGACCGTCTGGTTATGTAGTTTTGATGGTGATGTGTAACATGATATAATAAGGGAGATATTTGCTTCATAAGAGATCATTGTAAAAATTTGAGAAACAGAAAACAACCAACTCTTTAATATACGAAAGTTGATAATGTATATTAGGCATCCAATGCCCTATTGTATGCAATATTGAAAAAAATATACCTCTATAAGCTTCAAGCATCATGACGATTTCCATTAAATGGCCCTAAAGTGGGAATGATTGGAGAACTCTCATCCGTAGGGCATAAGACTCTATTGATCTACATTTCTTTCGAAATAAGTGACAACTATTTAAACTATTCTCTTAAGCTGGCAAAGAAGTAAAAAACATAATTTTGCTCAGAACAAGGAGGATAAACTAAGAACGGACATAGAATAGAATTCAACAGTTAATGTTTACCAACTACTTACCAGCTGGTTTATACGAAGGCTGGTCAACCAACCCAGATGCATGGCTAATTTCTTCAATAGCTATGCAGTGTTTTAAATAACCAAAGCCAAGTCCTTCGTATAGATTTACAAAGAGTTTGAAAATCGGATAATCGTATCTTAGACAACCATAAAATATATGAACAATCTATTTGGAGCCTTATAAATATAACACCAAAATCAAGGCTAGCCAGCAAAACAATATTCATGGAACGAAGGACAAATTGATGGTTAACTAACATGGTTTACCTGGAACAATTATTCTATGGAGGCCAAAATCTCCCGTGAGTTTCCATAAATTAACTTCCTGAGATAATAGCATATAATCAATTCATGAATTCACAGAAATAATAGAAACATTTCCAAGCTAAACAAAGGCAAAACTGAGGAGACCATTGTCTCGGTTCAAATTTCACCAACATCACCCAAATCTCTATCGAAAAATTTATGTATGTTCGATGGTCGTAGAGAAGGGGTTATCAATCTACCATGCACTGTCAAAAAATTGCGTAACTTCTGACAATTTTAATATATTCAAAGGTTGTTTTAGAAGAAAAATGCATATTACTGAGGCGAAGCACGTTGAGCCCGAATTGAAAGCCTATGAACTTTTCAAATTCCTCCAAGGATCTGCGTGCATGACATGGGAACCGAAAGAGAGGTAAGAATCAATATTTTATAATTCCAAGGAGGTGAAAAAGAGTTTCTACAAATTTCATACCTGTTGTCCCTCAATACCTTAGATTTGAGTCTGAGCATGAATTCAAGTGAATCTAACGATAATTTATGTGTAGATAAGTAAACGGAATCTCACATATGAAGCTTTTCACGTAACATATCTCGTCGAGGAAATGAGTTGAAATTGGCCTATGAAGGCATTTTGAAATGGAGTGACCTGGTTCTTGTTCTGAACCATCCATACCAGTGCAAATTCAAATAAACCCAAACATCAATTCAACACGAAGTTTCCAAGCAGTACGGGAAAAACAATCGAGAACACCTTTAATCTCGTCAACAATCCATCAAAATCATAATAAAGATCTGTAATTGCGTAATTTGCACGGTAAGAGAAATATAATTTTACGGAAGCAAGAAAAGAAGAATCATCTGCATAAGCACAAGTCGTTGACGTTGGGTGCACAAATGAAGGGGGTGAAAGTTGAATCGAAACATATATATTTGACAACAGAAAAACGTAGATGCATAAACAAAATAATAGTGAAATCACCTCAATCTCCATCATTTCATCTTATTCCACCTCAATATGTTTTTTTACTCCAAATATCTGAAGCAGAAACACAACCGAGAGGAGCTAGGTGAACAAATGGATGAAAAAGCGAACCAGGCACATAACAATCAAGCGAATCGAAGGAAAATCTGAGGGAAGAACCGAAGAAGAACGACCGTGTAAGAAGAACACAAAAGCATTGAAATGGAGATTACCTAACCATGTCTTTTATTCCATCCAGAGTAGATTCGAAAAACCTTCCATTGAAGCACCAATTGATATTTTTTTTTTGGTTCTTTTAAGAACACCATCTGTAATAAAGAGACGAATGATAAGACAACAAGCGAGACACAAAAATGGGGTAAATCTTACATAATTAATGTCAATTTCAAAGAGGGAAAAGAATCTTGAAGGAAAAATAGCACAAAATATAAAAGCACACGATGAGTATGCACTTGCGAAAGCATGTAGTGGAAGAGAGAAAAATGAAACATAATCAAATCAACACATAAACCGATTACAATGACTATGCTTGAGGGTCATTAAACCCTTGATTTTAACCCAACAAAGCAAATTACGCGAAACATGATTTAAGGTGCTTGATTAATCACCATGTAGAAAAAACTTAAGAATGGATCCCATTGAAAACTAAATGACACAAAGAACAATTGAATAAGAAATAAACTTTTTTTTATCAATAAGAAACAAACTGATTCATCATGACGGCGGTTTCACGGTAGTTTTAATTTCTCTTCTTCCAACCTAGTAAAACAAAAGACAAAAGACAAAGTTCATGGATTTGATAAAGTATATCGTGAAGGAGGGGCGATGATCATCGTCAGAACAACAACTCATCTCTCATCCTCATGGCATTTTTACCCCACTAAAAACAAGGAGATGAAAAAAAGAAGTTAAAACGAAGACAGGTAGCACACTAACCCATAGAAATCCAATTGTACACTTAAATGATACAAAGAATTGTAACAATGGTAATAATAACGTAAGATCAATACCAAAACTAATTAACACCGTTTTTGATTTCTTCAATCTTTCTACCTCCATCTGTGTTGTTGTTTCCTGCTTCTTAGTCAGACTAACTATTCTCTTTGTATGCGCTAGCGCCGAGAGAAGATACGGAGATGGTTCATCGGCTTCCGGCGATCTGTAAACATAAAGGTCAAGAGAAGAAGATCCGGAAGTTAGGCGGTGAGGGGGCGGTCAGGGTGTGAGATCGGCTGGAGAAGAAGATTGTGGAAGATTTTCATTTAAGGGGATTATATGGAAGATTGAGGATAACATCTCTCAATAATGCAACGCGTGTCAAGACATGTTTCAGGTTATAATCACGTGCTATATCCGAAACGTACAAAATATAATAAATAGCATAAACGCAGATGTAATAGGCGTTGCAAACCGGACGACACCGATTCTTGTTATTTTCCGAGCCCCCCATGCCGTGACTTCGACTTTGAGTATGATGAATTGAGTGGAAAGATCTTTATAGAAGTCCCTGTCCGATCCAGTTAGCATCTAATATATTATTAGATAAGGGGGAGAACTGCGAGTTTTTTCACATCTACAACAATAAAAAAAATCTAAAAAATGAACCTTCTTGATTTTAGCTTTAGTTCTGCAAAGGATTGAAGCCGGAGGACCTTGTTTATGGTACACCAGATTCAATCTTCATTTTGTCCCCATGCTGAGCTTTGCCTTCTAGGATTACTGAAAGAGCATGAAGACATCAATCATTGAACGAGACATGTAAACAATTTTATTGATTCTTAAAGTGGAAGAAGAGCTGCAAACCGTTCACCTTTGGAGCTAGAACGTGTGTCCCTTTGTTGGGTGCGGAAGGACATGTGGCCTCTTTGTAGAGAAGAACCTAGATACATGTGTAGAGCGAAGAAGAAAGCATAAAAGATGTCAATCCATATAAAACGTTGAAGCAAAGCAGCAAGAACAAGAATAACTAATAATAAAATAAAACTGTGGAGAAATAATGGACTTACCGTCGCACATCTTCCTCGCTATTTATCTCGGATCCAAAATCATGAATATGAGAGAGCTGATGAAGAGAGACAATACCATAACATTAAAATATAAAAGAGAATAATGCTTCTTGATCTCAAGCTCAAGTGAAACCTTTTTTTTCGCATCCTTGTATATCACATCTCATAAAGGATAGGGGCTGTGTGCATTCTAATACATCTCATAAGGGATTGGTCTAATCCATCTGCATAAGACAAAGATTTAGCAAAAGAAGTTTGGAATTAGTTATCCTGAAACACAATGTGGAAAAACAAATTGTACATTCTAAATTATGTAATTGTCTTTGTCACACCTTTTATCATTTAAGTGCGTGCATCATCAACAATGTAAATCATGAGGTCTGGCCACAAGTTCTGTTTGTATGCACATCAGCACATATTTATCAATAGATATGAAAACCTTTGAAATGGTTAATTGCAAGTAGAACAAGTTCGGCTTTGCTCAACATAAGACATAAAAATGAGAACAAATTTTTTTTTGTGTTGTATAAAGTTCTGGGAAAAAAAAAATCGGTAAATTATGTCATGTAATAATGTACTGTGAAGATTGTGAATAACATATGGTTCATTCAGCTAGGTTATATAAGATCATCAACACCTTCAAGGTTCAAGGATTTATGGATTATCAGATAGAGGTTCTTCATAGGAACCAAAAATACCTAAAGAACAAAGAGTGACAAATTGACGATTGATGCATATTTCTAAATGACCCACAACCTTCTAAGAATAAAAAACACAGAGTAGATACCTATCTGAAAGCAAAACATAAGCTTTCTCTTTTGCATTGGACAAATTGGCCTTTATTCCAAATGTCCATTTCTTAACTGACACGATACATAAAATTTATGAAATGTAAAGCCTAAGATAATCCTACCATCAGCACCCCTTTTCAATGATTATTTTCAAGAATTCGGGGGTTCTTTAATCTTTATAGAACTATAGGAAGCCCAAACGAATTTCCAGAAATAGAGGAGATTCCTCAGCTAAATTGTAAAGGTATAAAAAACAACCAATTTCATGTCTGGCATTTTAGGGTTCGAAAAACAGAAGCAAGATCTGCTTGAAATTTCTGTTATTGTCAACATTTACCTCTGTTCAAAACATCTTGAATTTAAAGGCCAAAAATATGTTAGTACAGGCTAATAAAAACCAAATATTAAACGAACCTAATATAACATTTGAGCTCGGCTCGGGCAAGCTTCTTTGTCTTTCTTCATTTGATTGTTCTCGGTTGTTGATTCAATCAAGGTAGCCTCCCTGAATATAAAACGATCACAGCTAAATTAGAAAGCAAAAATCTTTCAAGCAATGCAGGGCAGTAAATGGATTCTACCAATAATAGTGTAAGATACAGTATTCAGCTTTTGAATTTCAGCATAAACTATCTCTTAGGAATTTTCTCGAACACCTACAGGTTGCTCTTCATCAACACCAGACTCTTAAGGAGACATCATCGTCCCAATGATTTCCCAGCGATGTGAAGTAGCTTCTTTTAGCTTCTTCTTCCGAAATCTCTTCCGTTGAGCTCTACTCAGGTTCTCCTTAGACCTGTTGGATTCTACTTCTTCACCGCCAGAAGATGATCGAGACCCTGCTTCTTCGTCTAATCCATCTGTTGAATCAAGAAAACAATCAAATAACTTAAACTCTTCATAACATTGAGATTTGGACTATGATTTACAGTAAGTTGGACAAATTGAAGTTTAGGGTTGATAAGCTAGCGGCTCCGGGGAGGCATGTTTGTGTGGTGGCAGGCGGAGGATAAAGCATTTGAAGCAGTGCATCATGGAATTTTTGTATTTTTTCTCCTTCATCTTCAATTCAATGTGTTAGCTCTCACGTGTAATAATTCAATTTGAAGCATACACATCAAACACAAATCAGGAATTCAGAAACACAAAACAAACAAATTTAGAACAGAAAAAGGGGAAAAAAAAACACATACACAAAAATTAAATCATCACGGTAGCTCACTGTTAAAAGCTTAACAAAAAAGTGAAGAATGGCTTGACATGTTCTCTTTCAACACAAACTTCCTGACTCTTTGACAAAAACAAGGCGTCTCGATTTCTGATTTCTCGGGCATGGAAAGATTTACAGAGCTTTCCTTCATCTATGGCTAAAAGGTTAAGGAGATCTGGAGATGTGATTACCAAATACGAGGTCGCCGGGAAGAAGGCGGTGAGCTTTCCTTTTGATGAATGAAATGGTAATCTGAAGAAAGAGAAAAGACGTGTAAGCCAAAGCTGGGGAATGAGGCGGTGAATGCAGTAAAAAATAACGCGTGTACCTAGAGGAATAGTGATAACCACGTGGCATTGCTATAAATATAACTAATGGCCTGAATACTACGTTGCTTGTGTATTACCAATTCTCTAAAGCTTCTAATATAATTGATGACTACAATTCTAAAAAAAAAAACAATATATTAATACTATACGATAAATAAGAGCTACACGCATGTAAGTAAACCTCATTATGGAAGAAAAACCGGAGGAAATTAAAATTAACAAAAAAAAAACCCGAGTACATGAAATCGTGGAAGACATAAACGAAATGATTCTAAAGTTAATATAAAGTACGAACAATATAATTTTTTTTATACACGATGCGTATTTTCAAGTTAAAAAGATGAATAAGAAAAGAAGACGATTAAAACTTAATATCAACTAAAAAACCTCATACTACAAAAGTCGTATCTAAATATTCACAAACGAATTCAGTAGATTACAAACTCCCAAAAATCTATCAATATCTTGTGAAAAAGACTAACACACAAAATATATAAGTAAAATATGCACCCAAAAAAATCGATGACTCTCCAAAAACCGAAGTAGACATAGAATATAAAATATACGCAAATCAAAACTAAAACCCAAAAAAAAAATAAAAATACACACACACAATTTGTTAAATAAATTGAGAATATATAAAAAACCGATGACAAAGGAAACGATTAACACGGTCTTTTATTTATTTAAGTTTTCTTTTATGGTAACATTAAAAGATAACACGGTCCGACACATTTTCGACACGACACGCTCCGAGACGTGCCCGACACGTGCCTATTGATTGAAAGGATCTTTTTACAAATTTTAATATTCGACACGCCTCCAACACGCTGTCGAGCCTCGCCGATACATGTTCGACACGCCTCCAACACTCGGTCGACCCTCGCCGATACGGTAGCGAGAAAAGCCAAACAAAAAAAAAAAACCAAAAAAACCAAAAAAAAACAAATAAATAAAAAAATTTAACCTTCCAGCCAATAGGGGGGACACGTGGCAGCTCCACAAAATCCCCCCTTCTCTTTGTATTAGATAGAAGGGATATGTGTGTTTTTTATAATATTAATTGTGTATTTGTAATGACTCAAAAGGGGAATGTACAAGAGTCAAGCTCGGTATAATTATTTGATATGTAGCACTTTTTTTTACTTATAAGAGAAAACGGAACATCCAAAATAAAAAAAATTAAATAAAATACAATAGTATAATTCAAAAAAAGAACAAAGAATAGCCGTACTAAGTATAATCATTTTATATATAGCTATTTTTCAATTATAAATGAGAACGGAATATACAAAGTTAAAAAACATAAAATTCAATAACCAAACCCAATAGGACCGAGAATCGGAAAAAAATTCGAACAAAAAAGCTGTTGGCCAAAGGAAAAAAAACCCACACACACATATATAGCATGCACATTATCGTATTAGAATATGATATATATATATGTGATATATAGGAAGGGGAAAAAAAACTAAAATGAAAAAAAAAAAAAAAAAAAAAAAAAAGCAAAAAAAAAAAAAAAATAATATTTAAATATGCCACGTGTCGGCACACGGGCAAGTGCCCCTTGTCTTTGTATAAGTATGTACTAGTGGCTAACACCGTGCAAGGCACGGTGAATGCCTACTGCAGTATTAATGAAGATGATATATTAATTAAATTGTATAGCTTAATTATAAAGTAGAAAAACGAATGATATCATTACATAGTTAAAAAAATATCATTTTAAACCCGGTGAACGGATGAATCATCGTTAAAAAGAATAATAAGAAAACAAGGGGGGGAAAATGAATATAACGGAAAAAAAAGCGAAGACCAAAGAAAAAAACCGACACACGCACACAATACATAGAAGTAAAAAAACGAAGATGAGAATGAGACCGAAAAAAGGAAAATAAGAAAACGAAGACGAGAATGAGACCGAAAGTAAAAAAGTGAAGATGAAAAAGAATTAAATATTATTCATTAACTAAAAAAAAAAAGAAGAATGAATGAGGCGAAAAAGGAACTAACAAAACAAAGACGAGAATGAGACCGAAAAAAAGGGAAAATTCGAAAGAAAAAACCATTAACCAAAGGAAAAAACCGACACACACACTATATAAGTAAAAAAGCGAAGATTTAAAAATAATCAATAGGTAGCACTCCAAAACCGATCTTATTATTCATTAACTAAAAACAAAGACGAGAATGAGACCAGAAAAAAGGAAACTAACAAAGCGAAGACGAGAATGAGGCGAAAAAAAGGAGAAAAATTTGAAAAAAAAAAAGCATTGGTGAAGAAAAAACCGACACACATACTATATAGAAGTAAAAAAGCGAAGATTTAAAAATAATCAATACATGTGACCTAAAAAACCGATCTTTCTAAAAAAAAGCAGATGTAGATACACAATATAAAATATATATACATAAAAGGAAAAGAACACACACACAAACAAACTCTAATGATTGAAATATCAGCAATTCAGTATCGTAGTAGAATAGGATATATATATATATATATAGGAAGGGAAAAAAAAAACTAAAATGGGAAAAAAAAAAAAAAAAAAAAAAAAAAAAAAAAAAAAAAAAAAGGCCACGTGTCGGCAAGGGGGAAGTGCCCCTTGTCTTTGTATTAGATATTAGGATAGAAAGATATATATATATATATATATATATACACACACACACACGTCCCAAAATATATATATACATCCATATATATATATTTAAATATCTTATTTTCTTTTTTTTTGGCCCTATATATATACGTATATACATGTATGTATATATATATTTTATATATATAAAATAAAGTAGTTATAATCTTCAGTTGTAATGGCGGAATAATTATCAAGATTGTTAAAATCGAAAAGCTTTTGTTATACTACATCCGGTGGAAACGCACTTGATTCAATGATTTAATCGGTAATATATTCTAATATTATTATGTTTACTATTTCTATTTATATATTATATATGTTAATTATGATAAGCTAAAAATATATCTAATAAGATATGAATCAATTAGTTAATCTTTTAGTAAAATGAATGATTGACTCTGGTAATAATGATTAAAACCAATTATAATGAATTTCTTTTTATTTTGCACTTAATGAAAGTAAAAATTGAATTAGCCACTCGATTTTTACTAGAAACGTAATCTAATGAATTGACAACTCGCGATTAGAATACGAGATCGTAATAGAAAGATTGGAGGTAAAATTGGCGAGTGAAAATGTGACAACGGAATCCGATTTCCTACCGAAGGCGGTTTGTCTTGGGAGAGATAAATCTTATTAAAATTGTGCTTTCGCGATATTATTACGTTAAATCACTGTGTTTAATTGATATCTTAAAAGCGGCCGTATGACAAAGCGGGAGTGACCCGTGCTTAAGATGACATTGGACGGAGGACTAGACATATGACAATTTCATACGCTCGTGTGAGGAGGAGTTGTCTAGCTTAGAGTACACCGGTTCATACATAATTGACTTCCTTGCATCAAGGAAAAGATCATCTCATTCCATTTCACTTTCAAAAAGATATTGATTCAATAAAAGTATTCTTGGCTAGATCCAAAATATATATATTATCTATTTTATATTTATATATTTATTTCTTGTTTTACTAACAATCTAACTAATCTAACTATCTAACTTTGAGGAAAATGGTAAAAGCTGCGACTTAGATCGAGTTAATAATAGCTTCTTGGTGTTTAACCACACTTTGAATTATGCCTTCATTTCCCTGAGGATACGACCTGACTCACCAGACTAGCACTACAATTTGACCCGGTACACTGCCGGTAAGGATCGTAACACCTAGAAAAGGTCCGTCAGGTACTACTGCTTCCCACGTCGAGGGGACTTCATGCCTGACGTTCAATTCACTGAGCCGGGGGATACTTCATACAAAGGTTGGAAAACCAGATTCTTTTTTATCTGTCCCGAGGTGACTCGGAACTGGGGCGAGTGGAACTCCTCGGACTGGAAATGATCCACGGCCGGTAGCGTGGATAGAAACCGCTAGAGCGACATTCGCAAAAGCGGGTGTGTACATCAATGCGAAAAGTATTCTTACGAGTTGATCTTGGTGCTTAGGTTGCCCACTGCGGGCTCGACCCTACAAGGAATTAGATAAGGAGGAGTACAAGATATGTAGGGCTTTAATACTTGCTTTTTGCCATACTTTACTATCTGTAAAATATTTTCTGACGTTTCTTGTTATTCATTTTGGCAGTGTCTTCATTTGCCGAACTCTTGGAGGATGTTAACGACGATGTGGTTCCTCCAGCAACCCTGGCGAGTCCACCTGAAAGCGAAAGCGGCGAGGAAAACATAGAGCCGGGCGCCTCCGAGTGCTGGGGGCTCACGACTCCCACCTCGGTTCAACTCTTGTCTGGACAACCAGATGACTCTTCTGGGGAAGTTGAGCGGATAAACGTGGATGACGAGCATGAAGAAAGAGAAGATGCTATCGGGCTTAGCCGGAAGAAGAAGGTAGTCTCTCCTCGACTCGAAAAGTCGATCAAAGAAAAGGAAGGCGGCTCGCCAGACCATAGAAAATGTTGAAGATTCTCCTGAGGAGCCATCTCCCCCAAGGCACAATCGGTTGTACGAGTTGTCAGACCAGGACCTCGCCGTTGTGGTTAGTTCTTGAATAAATATATCTGTCATTCCTATTTGCCCTACCTCCTTCTTACCTTTCCATTGCCTTTTCCAGGGAGCTCAGATTGGTCAGGAATTCCTGGATCGCCTTGCCGAATCCGCGGCGAGTAAGGAGGCTCTTCAGGGGACTATCGAGGAGCTCCGAGCGAGTCGTGAGAAGCACAAAGAGGCCTCAAAGGCTAAGGACCAGGAGGTTGCGGCTTTGAAGAAGGAACTTGCCGAGACTAGGGCCAAGTGTACTGCCGAACTCCAGGCCAAGCATGATGAGTATGTGGCGGAGAACTCGAGCTCGGGCGAGCGCCAAAGTCCGAGTGAATCCGGCTACTCTGGAAGCCTCTCTCCCGGCTCGGGATGCCCGAGTTGTGCATGAGTATAAGTCCTCCGATCATCTAGCCAGAGCTCTGAAGGTCCTACTGAATCATGTCATGCAACATGGGTACACGACGGGTGTGGATGAAGCAAAAGAGCAGTGCCCTGAGCTGGTTCTCCCAAACCTTAAGCATTATCGTTCCATGTACAAGGAAGGAGCGGGCCAGGTTTATGACGCTAGGTTGAGGGAGTTTAAAGCAGGTGAAGACATTGGGGTCAAGTACGCTAGACGTCGTCCCGCTTCTCAGGGTGCTGTGCCAACCCCATCTTCAACATAGCAGACTCCGGAGACCCAGACCTGATTGTTTCTCCTTATGTTGTTAAAAACTTTGAAACTTTTTACCCAAGTTCAAGTTCATGTATTTTGCTTATACTTTGTGGTGCCCTGCCAACTATATTTTGTACTTTTGCTTTCTTATAGATGTCCCTTCCCCACGATATGGCATGCATTACTGATGGTTTGGATGACATACTAAGTTTTGATAAAATTCTAGCCTGACCTGCACACTTAGGAGGTTTGACTTTTGCAAACCTTCTGAGTATAACCTGACTCAGTTAAAACCCTATCCTGGCCTGAGGACTCGGGGAGCTTGTGGTATTCAAGCTTTCTGAGTCTGACCTGCAGGCCTCAGTTGAATTCTAGCCTGACCTGCAGACTGAGGAGGTTTGACTTTTGCAAACCTTCTGAGTATAACCTGACTCAGTTAAAACAACATCCGGCCTGAGGACTCGGGGAGCTTGTGGTATTCAAGCTTTACGAGTCCGACTCTTGATGCAACCTTTCTAGGTTTCAATCTCACCGGCGATTAATACCGGGTCAATCGTAGTCTAAGCGTGGTGGTCAAGGTCGTCTCCCAAGGAAATGTGAGGTTAAACACCGATTAGTTATCATTATCTTGATCCGAATCGCAGTTTTGTTTAAAAGACTAATAATTAACTGCAAAGATTGTTCAAACGATAAAAGAAATTGACTAAGATGGTTTATAGTTCAAGTTAATTCCCTTAAATTGATTGAAATCGATCAACATAGGTGTGCTATTGTGTGAATGGTGCATTCGAAACATGTAATTTTCCTCATAAATGAGTGTATAAAATTACACTATGCCTTATCCTTGGTTTAAGCACCTTAAACCTAATGACTCGACAAGATAAACACATAAATGCAATATTCCCCGGATAAGGAATCAAATTCCGTTACGGTCGATTCTACCTTCCGTCCCTCTTACCATCGTCTCACAACTAACGTCTCCGTTCGGTATCTACTAGTTGTGTAGGTGCATGCAATGGTTAATTACTCCAATACACACATTAACAATCAAAGCAAGCAAGAGGAATTCAACACAATAGAAGCTAGCAATAAAACGATCAACTCCAAATAATAAAAGGATTAACTATCATTACTATATCATCTTAATCAATACAAGAAACTAGCCACTTATCATCATAACTACCAACAAGTTAAAGCTAGCATTCATAATAACAAGAACACTTAGATCAAAGTAAAAGCTAATAGATTACCAAGTTCGAATGATGAACCCAAGGTGAGATTCATCTACTCCAGTTTTGATGAAGATGAAACACAACTAATTGTTTCCTATACATCCACTTCAAGACTTGAGCTTCTCAAAATGATAGTTCTAAGATATTACAAGGATTAAATGTTAAAATGATGGTGATTTTTGGCTAAGAGAGCCTTTCTGGTGATATTGCCTTCAAGCTTCTCTCAAAACTCTATCTCTCGAACTCCCTTTTTCTTCACTGATGAGCAATAGTATATTGCCAAATTTTTGCAATTTAATAAGGTGGCTTGCGCCACTTTTGGTGTGGCTTAAGCCATGCGTGACCAAAGTGGTTGAGACGTGACTTCTGCATTTAATGCGCATGTGCTTGATATTGTGGCCTGCACCATTTAAGTTATGGCTCAAGCCATTTTTGATGTTGTGGCTCACGCCACTTTTGATGTTGTGGCTCACGCCATGACATCAACAATTATGAATCTTGCATGAAATAAAACGAATGCTTTCCATTTTCTTTCCATTTCTTTTCTGCTCTTCTTTCACTACAAAACAGACATAATCACAACATTAATAACTTTTGATGATAAATTATAGATAACTAGGTTAACATTTATTAATAAAATTTATATATTAATCATATAAAATTATGAAATGAAATTGATTTGATTTATAACTAATTCCACTATAATCGATACGAATTTATCATTATATACTGAAGAATTGGGGTAAAACATCGTATAATTTTAGCATCCGGTTGACATACATCACCTGCAGGTAGGGCTGTAAACGAGCCGAACCCTGGTAGGGTTCGAGCTCGGCTCGAATTTTTCGAACCTAAGGTTCGGCTCGGCTCGAACTAATCGA
The DNA here is from genome assembly GCA_026214975.1 of Gentiana macrophylla. NCBI lineage: Eukaryota > Viridiplantae > Streptophyta > Magnoliopsida > Gentianales > Gentianaceae > Gentiana > Gentiana macrophylla. The sequence continues at coordinate 101,592,285 of CM047815.1, read as the reverse complement.
ACCTTAATTTAGCAAGGTTCGGCTCGGGTTCGAACTGGAATATTAGGAAACATGTTACGGCCGGTTAGAAACTCGAACATGTTAACTGTTCGAACATGTTCGGCTCGAACATGCTCGAACTGTTCGAACATGTTAAACTCGAAACGAACCATTTGTAATAGAATAGAGAATAATATATATATATATATATATATATATATATATATATATATATATATATATATATATATATATATATATATAGTTTTTTTAAATATAAAATAGTTCGAGCGAGCGTGTTCGATCTGATTCGGCTTCGATAGAGCGAATATCAAATACCTACCGTTATTTCGACGTTGAAGGTTCGAATCGAACTCGAATCGAGCTTTTTTCGAGCGAATACATCGAATCGAATCGAATCACGGCGTTCATTTACACACCTACTGCAGGCCTCGGTTGAATTATAGCGACCTGCGCAGACTTAGGAGGTTTGACTTTTGCAAACCTTCCGAGTATAACATGACTTCGATTAAAACCCGTCCCGGGCCTGAGGACTCGGGAGCTTGTGGTATTCAAGCTTTACGAGACCGACTGCACGACCTCTCGTTGAATTCTAGCGACACCTGCAAGCGAGGATGTTTGACTTTTGCAAACCTTCTGAGTATAACCTGACTCAGTTAAAACCCTGTCCTGGCCTGAGGACTCGGGGAGCTTGTGGTATTCAAGCTTTCTGAGTCTGACTTGCATGGAGCTCAGTTAAATGAAATATGTTGCATTACACAGCTTGACAATGTATAACATAAAATTATATCTTTATTAGTAATCAATGGTGTTTGATAACACTTTTATTGAAAGTAACAACATAAATGAAAAGACAGAAACAAGCCTGGAATCGTCTCAGGCATAAAACATTCTAAGGTTTGCTGCATTCCAACTCCGCGGTATGGTATGGCCGCTCGCATTAGCTAGCTGGTAGGCATCTTTGCCGTGAACCTTTACCACCTTATACGGCCCTTCCCAGTTCGGGTTAAGCTTTCCCTGGGGACCCTGCTTGCTGACCTCATTCTTTCATAGTACCAAGTCTCCTTCTTTGAAGTACGAATGCTTAACTTTAGAGTTGTAATATTGGGATATTCTCTGCTTGTATTTCGCCATTCGGATATAAGCCACTTCCCTGGCTTCTTCCAAATTATCCTTGGCGTGTCTGAGCTCGAGGTCTTGGCCTGCGCTGGTATGGAGCTCGGTCCTCGGGGAGGGGAGCCCTATTTCAGCCGGAATGACTGCTTCACAACCATAGGCTAAGGCAAAAGGAGTTTCTCTTGTAGCCGAGTTTGGAGTCGTTCTGTACGCCCAAAGGATGTTGGGCAAATGCTCAACCCATCATTGTCCTTCCTCTTCTAACCTCTTTTTCAACCCAACCTTAAGTTGCCTGTTTGTCTGCTCCACATGGCCATTGGCTTGGGGGTACCCGACAGAGGTAAAGTGTTGGACTATACCCAGCTCGGCACACCATGACCTGACTACCCCGTCCTCAAATTGCGTTCCGTTGTCTGACACCAGGATCTTGGGTATCCCAAATCGGCAGACGATATTCTTCCATAAAAATTTCTGGTGCTCGGGGAAGGGGTCCAACCAAATCTACTCCACTGGTAAAAGGGCCAATGAGAGACCAAGGGGATCATGTTCTGTGCCGGCTGGTGAGACAAGTTATCATGCACCTGGAATGACTTGCACCTCATTACCAGGTCGTTGGCATCGCCCTGCATGGTTGGCCAATAATATCCAAACAAGCGGCATTTGCGAGCCTGTGTCCGGGCTTCTGCGTGGTTACCACAAATACCGAGGTGGATTTCCCTGAGTAGGTAGTTCCCCTCCTCCTGGGTAGCACATCTAAGCCATGGTGATATAAACGATCGTCTGTAGAGGATATCATCAAATAGAGCATATATGCTTGCTTGTAGCTTTATCATCCTGGCCTGAGCCTTGTCAGTTGGCAAAATACCATGCTTTAGATAGGAGGTTATAGGGTCCATCCAGGTGGCTTGTTGGCTAATCGGTTGCACTTCACTGCGGACATAACTCCGTTCGGCCAGCTGTTCCACCAGGACTTTTTTATCTGAGAAGAAATTGGATGCCAGTTTGGAGAGGGCATCGGCCTTTTTGTTCCTGGATCGAGAGACCTGCTCTATCTGGGCTGACTTGAAGTGTTTAAAGAAAGCTGTCTTTGTTGCGGATACTTTTCATTGATTCTCTTTAAGCTTCATACTCACCTTTAACGTGATTGACTACGGTGGAGTCACTTGAATACATGTAGGTTATTTGCCCCAAGCTTAATGGCTAGTCGGAGCCCGGTAATTAAAGCTTCATACTCCGCCGTTGTTTGTTGCCGTGAAGTTAAAACGCAATGCATCACGGGAATTCTTCCTCTTGGGTGAGGAGCAAAAGGCACGCCCTTGCTCGCTTCTTTTCTGATGCTCCATCAACGAAAGGGTCCAGTGTCGACTGCCTGTTGGTGGTTCTTTCTCTATCTCAACCTGAATTCCTTCGGCCAAGAAGTCAGCTAAAGCCTGGGCTTTGACAGCAGTCCGGGGTTGGTAATCCAGGTCATACTCTGCCAATTCGATAACCCACCTGGCTTACGCGGATGTATGCAGTTGTGCCAAGATCTGGCGTAGCGGTTGATCTGTGACCACAGTGATTGAATGTGCTTGAAAGTATGGTCGTAACTTTCTAGAGGCATGTACCAGAGCTAAAGCTAGCTTTTCTGCGTTGGTGTACCTGATCTCCGGTCCATGTAGGGCCCGGCTTACATAGAACATGGGTGTTTGTATTTGCCTCTCTTCTCTGATTAGGACTGCACTAATCGCCTCCTCGACCACTGCCAAGTATAAAAGCAGAGTTTCTCCTTCCCGAGGAGACGTCAGAGTTGGTAACTCGGCCAAATACTTTTTAAGATCTTAAAACGCAACTCCATTAGAAGGGACTTGCTTTCCTTAGGATCTTAAAGAACGGTAGAGCACGCTGTGCTGACTTGGATAGGAACCTACTTAGGGCAGCCATGCGACCTATTAGCCTTTGCACCTCCTTGATGCTTCTGGGTGGCAGCATCATCTTTAAGGCTTCAACCTTATCCGGGTTGGCCTTAATTCCTTCCTTTGAAATCATATACCCCAGGAATTTTCCGGACCTGACCCCAAACGTGCATTTCTTGGGGTGCAAAGGAGGATGTATGCCCTGCTTGAGGTCGGACAGCAGCAGCAGCATTTGGCAGCTTGTTTCACGAGGGAGGATGTATGCCCTGCTTTGAAGCAGCTGTCGGGGAGGAAGTCGCATGGACCTGATGCATGCACGTAGTCTTTTAATTGCAGAATTTTCGGGGAATAGCGGAGGAGGATGTTTTGCATGTGTGGTGTTGGATGTTTTGAATAATTGTGCCTCTTTGGTAAGTTGAGTGAAACTTATATCTCTTTGATTCCTAAAGTTGCAAATCCCACTGTTATGACCGAGTTCCGGCCGATTGTTTATCTAGTTTTGTTTCTGTTTCCTTTGCTTTTGTACGGCGTGTGAGAAATATCCCAACGCATTTATTAGCTAAACATGTTTTGTCGGTTTATAACCGGACATCTTGAAGCGACTTTCTTTTTGACGCGACGTTATTGTCGCTTATGTCAGTGAATGACGATTAATATAAGTTATTGTTTCCTAAAAAAATGTTAATAGATTGACATGTTTTTACTTTATCTTTTTGCAAGTATAAAAAAATCTTAAATTTTATTTTTAAATTTTAGTAAAAAAGATTGTTTTCAATTTTGACCTTATTTTTCACTCGCAAGCCTTCATTCCAAGTGAATGTGAAAGCTAATCTCTATCTGATATATACGGTCAACGATATTATATTTAAGTGTTTGGTCTTCTTTTATGACCCTATTTAAATTGCTCAAATGAATTCCGAAACCTAAATCAATACATGCATCAGTTTATGAAGGAAGTAAAAAAATAAATTGGACCTTTATCAAATAAAAAAATTAACATAATCGCTTCTGCTCCAAGAACAAAAGACTGCGTCGGTTGTAAAAGATGTGAATCTGATTAGGTTGGATCGGATTGAATCTATACGGTTTTTTTTTCTTTTAGCGAAACATTGTATCAGTTGGGCTCCCGCGACTGTCGAGAGCAAAGGCAGCCGTCTCCTTAGCCTTACTGTAGGGCCGGCCTTGCCCGTACAAGCTTGGTTAAGGCACGAGAATGTCTCCATAGGTCTCTAAATATATGCCTACTTGACTCAATTTATTGACAGGAGTTGCATTGATCTCACCCACGAGACACCTTCGGCATGCTTTAAGACTCGTGACAAGTAGGTGAGACACGCTTCATGTATATCTTCATGATACTAGTGGTGGTCACCGACAGATATATACGGGCATCAATTAATTGTGAGTGCATCTATGTCCTATTGACTTTAATAACATGCTGCATACGGAGGTATATTCTCTTGTAATCGCCCTACGATGACTATATCTACACACCAGTACACCACTATATATATATATCTCATTGTGTTTGCATCAATATTCTCATGGAAATTATATAAATACGTACACATATCATCACATGCAACCTCCTTGAAGAACGTACGGTATGCATACGCACTAGCTAGCTCCTTTTTATTTTATTCTTAAAACCCGACAACTCTTAAGTCTTAACCTTAATAGCTTGATCATAACAAGAATTAAGAAGGAGTTGATCCTGTTATAAGAGGGTAGGTAAGGAGCCGTACATTGGCTCAACCACCTTTCTAGCTTGATATAATGTCGTTTCTTGTTCTTCTGTAATTTTAACATGAAAATACCCAAGGTATTAAAGAAAATCGTAATCTGTGATGGAAGGCTACAAACAAATGTTTTTATTGAATGTGTAAAAATGCTTACGATGGATCTAACTTATATAGTAGATAAATAATATGAGATAAACCTAAATATTTATTCACCTAAATATTTATTCAAATATAATTTGAATAATTTAAGAAACAAATAAACAATTTTTTTTATTTAAACAACTATATAATTTATCTCCTCAAAATATATCATCTCGATCTCTTCTTTGACTCCATCTTTTTATCTCTTGTCTTTATCATTATTATGTATCAATATATGACCACCCGATTTTGACAAGAACAATGCATCTAAGAAAATATTATCATGCATGCATGGTTTATATAGGTAATTCAACGATTATGCATGCATGGAGTCTTATATTAATTGATCGAGGCAAGAATGAATTATAACATGGATCTGTATTTTCGTTTCATCCTTATCAAGTTATATGATACACAATCAGGACGGATCCAGGAATCTCGGGTAAGGTGGACAATAATTCTTTTAAAGGAAAATAAAAAATTTAAGGAGAACAGCAAACTATATGCTTAGTATATATATATATATATATATATATATATATATATTAGTGTAATTTTTCCGGATCAAAAGAGACACAATTGCCCCTCTTAATTGTAGGTATGTTGTATGTCCGCCACTGTCACTACAAGAAAAAGGATTTTTTGTGTCTAGTCGCAATACATGTACACAATATTGTGTTGTGTATAAACATGTTGATTATTCCAAACAAAGATCACTAAACATTCTATTACCACTGCTTTATCTAAATTAAGGTGTGACGGGAAATACTAAATTCACCTATACTAAAAAAAAAAAAATAAATAAACGTTTTACACCCTATATGTAAACTATATAGTAGTAAAGTGTAAAAATTATTAGTAGTATTAATGTAACATAATTGGAAAAAAAGTATATATATATATATATATATATATATATAGCATAAATTCCGATATATATGCAATGCAACTGGGTATATCCAGTATGGGCTCTTGACCCCCCAATTATATCTTATATCAAGTAGTAGCACAAATTAAGTACGCGTGGAGGTGAAGTGGGTGCATGCATGCGTGCCACGTGGTAAGTGAACAGCAGCACACAACACAAGGGCAGCAATGCTTTGAATCGGCAGCAACTCTTTAATTTTCTTCCCTTATAATTATTACCGGTATCTATCTATCAATAATATTGTATATCGGTCACGGGACGGACGGGACTCCTCTCCGCCATGCCATATATCAAGAGGAAAAGAAATAAAATCAAATCTTACTACTAGTAATTAAGTACAAATACAAAGCCTAATTATCAGTCATATTAATTATAGAAGATGAAAACCAAGTTTCTCTCTTCCGTCGCAAATGATCTCATTCTACGCTGCTCCCGGTATGTATTCCTTTCATTATTTCTCATTAATTCCCTCCTCCTCCTCCATCCATCGTGCTTTATTTTTTTATTTACTTATTTATTTATACTGTCTATTGTCGATCTAGCTATTCTTTTTTGTTTTTGATCCCTGAGCTCTTAATTAGCTACCTACCTACCTACCTAGCTACATGATGAATATATTCTTCTTAACGAGCTCATAGTAATAGATTTATTCCACCAATTTCTCGGTGCCGTAGCCGTACATTAGTTAATTCCAGTTGTTTGCTCTGGAATTAATTCAACTCATCTTAAAAAATTAATGATATATATAGTACTACTATATGTTTTTGGTGTATGTATGTATGTATCTGCAAAATCTCTGTATATATGCTTAATTTGGTGTATGTATGTATGTATGTATGTATGTATGTATCTGCAAAATTTAATTAATAATTACGTTAAGTGATAACTCTTTAATTTTCAAGTATATATTCTATTACTTAATTAAGACCAGCTAGCTGCGTGCTAGCTGTCATTTATATATAAATTAATTTAGAGTTTTGATCGATCTTCAAAATTAATATTATTCCTGCATTAATTAATGAATAAATTCATTCAGGAGCTGGATACTAGTGTAGATGGATTGATTGAAGAATTTGAGGCAGCAGGAGCAGCAAGGATGGGTCCGGGTCCGGGTCCGGGTCCGGGAGGAAGATGCAAAGAGGAATTACTGTCACAAGTTAGTGGAGTATTGCAGCGCTAAAACTCTTTTGAAATGGTGCGGTTGCTGCTTACAAGACAAGATAGGTGAAGGTTCCTTCAGTCGTTTCACTTATGACATGATGCTCGCTTGGCAGCTGCCTGCAACCTCCTCCTCCTCTGACCAACACTCTTTCATTGTGAGCTCCCTACCTTAACCTACCTACCTACCGTTTCAATTCCATCTACCTACCTCAGCTCCTCCTTGATTCATTTACAACTTCCATCATTTTAATTAAGTCTATAATTAATTACACTACGTACGTATATATATATATATGCAATCATTCTAGCTAGTAAAGTACTACTACCTATTTAATTTGTGTTGGATACTATCTATCTATGCAATCATTCTAGCTTCTAGCTGGCTAGCTACTTGGATTCCAAATTGCACCTTATTTATTAGTCGTCCTCAATCCACCTGTCCCTCCATCCATTAACGTAACATCGTCCATCCTAAATTTAGTGGTTAAGGGATCCAAGATGGTGGATAAAGGCAATTAATTAATTAAGTCATCTCTTTGTTCACAGTAATCCCCAGATGGAACAAACATAATATAATATGGACAAGCATCTTTCTTTTCAGTGAATTAATAACCACCTTCTTCTTGAAAGTAGTGGCCAGTAGTAACAGTTACTTTGTCTTTGGACAATTATTTAATTTGGTTGTATTAATTAATTTGAGTTACAGAACCTTAGCTTCCTTTTTTCTGATTGAAAAGCAACCAAAGCTTCATACCTCTATATGCATGCCCTTCACCAAATTAAAGTAGCCTTCTAGTTTTTTGATTATTCTTAATTTTTGGAATGACATATAAACACGCGTGTTTTATATCTCAACTTAATTCTGCTAGCAGTAATGTGCCGAATTAACACGCATGTCTCGTTTTATTTCCTAATTTGTTTAGCTGCAGTTCTCATACGTACCAGGCTTTTGTATGTATTTATGCATCTGATTCCTCCCTCTTCTTCTGCATATATATACAGGAGAGCGTGGGAAAAGGGAAGGAGGACAGAAAGGTTTTGCCAAAAGCTACTGAGGAACAACAAGACATCCCTCTTTTCTACTCTGATATCATGCCCCTTCTCGTGAGAGACTGTTGCTTCCTCTTTCTTATTAGTTCCAACTCAACATTTCCATGAATGCATCTTTGTCTTTTAAAATGCTGTAGCTTCTCGATCAGTCACCTCGCAGTAAATGCTGTTTAAATTTAAATACCTCTTTATATTTCGGCTTTATATTTTTATCCCTCTTAAAAGCTCTTAAATCATACGAAATTTAACACTTCAAAAGTAAACACTCGTGTGTATGATATTTGTTGTGCGATATTTGTGAGTGTAGGTTGGTGATGCCTTCCCTCAGATCTTTGTTTCTTTATCATGCTTGATTCGTGTGTGTTGACAGGTTGACAATGAACAAAGTGTTGGCGAAGATGCTTTTGTGTGGTTGGCAACACTTGTTCCTTTAGCAGCTGATGTTGTCAATGCAAGATTCGCATTTGAGACTCTTACTGCCCCCACAGGACATCAGCTTCATTTTCCTGCTTATGACATGTTTGTCAAAGAAATTGACAAGTAATGAGTCCATTGCAATCACTTTCTGTTTAAAGCTTGGATAGAGTATACATCCTTTTGTACTGGAAATTAAAGATGCAATCTCTCATTGACTCTAATTAGTCCGTATGAGAAATGATGTGGGCACAACAATTGTCACAACACACTTGCACCATTAATGATCATGATGTATGGCCCATTGATTGACATGAGTCCCAATATAATCAAATGGTGTAAAAGTGTCTTATGCCAATTGTTGTGGCTATGAATTTCATGAAATTCAAAATTGATTTCCAATGCCGCATTTTTTTTTTCTTGGTTGTTCTCCATTTCTTGTTTGTGAGAGAATGGTTGCCTTCCTTTCATGCTATCCTCTATGGTGTATCTCATCGTACTTGGTGAGTCAGCTAGTATAGTCCTTTGATGGTCATTTTACATGGGACTGAAGTGCATGATTTATTATGTTTAACACATGATACTGTTAATTCCTCTCAAACCAAAGGCTTCCTGACGCTCCTTGATTTTTCACATAGATGTGTACAGCGTTTGCAAAGACATGCACCCCCACCCAGTGTAACACTGGCAGATGACGAGTTCATTTTGTACGTGGATGGAACTGCAAGCAGTCAACGAGTAGTGCGTCACATTGGTGGAACAAGTTGGCCTGGTAAGTCTTACATGTTTTTTGGCAATCGTTTCACTTTAATTGCTATTGATCACATGATCCGTCGTGCTGATGTACTATTGCCTTGTAGGCAGGTTGACATTAACAAACTGTGCACTCTACTTTGAGGCATCGGGTATCGTCTCGTATGAAGAAGCGCTTAAACTCGACCTCTCTAAGGATACTGAACAGGATGTGAAATCAGCTGCAACTGGTCCATGGGGTGCTCCGCTCTTCGACAAGGCAGTAGAGTACCAATCCTCCGACATGTGAGTGTGATTGTCTGTAGTACTTGGTTTTGATCCTATGTTTATATTTGGGTGATTTCTCCTTTTCTGTTCTCACCACGTTAGTTGATGGCTAATGTGAAAATCACATCACTTGTCATCAGTAAATGGTAAGGCCTACTTTCAGTAGTAACATTTTTGCATGAAGTTGATTTTTTTTTTTTTTGTACCTTTACAGGCCAGACGGTGTAATCTTTGAGTTCCCAGAGTTGACAAGTTCGACTAGACGTGATCACTGGCTTGCGCTTATTAAGGAGATCATATTGTTGCATAAATTCATGAGGAAGTTTAATGTGGAATCACCGGTAGTAGCCTGGGAACTTCATGCCAGGACAATATTGGGGATTATAAGGCTACATGCTGCTAGAGAAATGCTTAAAATTTCTCCTCCTGTCCCTAGAAGCTTCTTAATTCTTTCATTGTGTGATGAGTTGCCTAAGGGTGATTTTGTGTTAGACGAGCTTTCTTCTAGTCTGAAGGACGTAAAGACAGGACATCCATGCAGTGCTAGCTCTCTTCTCAGAAGTTTGAATGCGTCCCAACTTTCTATTCCTTGTGTAGATACTGATCAAATCAGTGATGCCAGTGAAATTGTTCAGACTGGCGACGTCTCTTCTTTGGAAAGTGCTATTAATCAAGTCAGAGAGGAGGCTGGTGAAACCAACATAGCAAAGGCAGCTGCAGAGCGACTAAAAGAGGAAGGCATCTCTGAGAGTGCTCAGATCCTCATGGTATGTGTGGAGTAGACCTTCGCTGGACAAAATGCTTTCATGCACCATGCGGCCCTTTTACATGTATAGTTAATAATCGAATATCAACGCTCTAAAATCGTGTCATCTGAAGTGCGTGAGTGGATGAAAGATTCTTTGTTCAAAGTTCATGTTCAGTCATTTTTGCTTATAAATAGTAAGCTAAAAGTATAGGAGCTTGATTTTTGCACTGGAGGAATACAATACTAGTAGACCAGGTTTTTGATTGATATTATGACTGAGATTAATGTACGTACTTACGAGAAGATACTTTCAGGGTTTAGTCAGTCCGGTTGTTGAAGTTTTGCTCAGGCGCTTTCAGGAGATATCGAGGTGGGAAAGACCAGCAGTTACCATATCTGTTATAATTACTATGCTGGTGGTAACATGCAAGTAAGCTCTTCCTGGGTGTGCGTATGTTCAAAATCTCTGGCAGAATGTGCATTATTGTCATTAGTGTAACTAAAATGCGAGAAACTTGTGGACGCAGGGAGTGGGTTGGACCTGCAATTGCTGCTCTATTGCTGTGGACAGAAGCCATAATGCTCTGCGGTAGATGGTGGAAGAGTGAAAGCAGCAAGGATGAAAAGATAGTGATATGCACGGGATCTGATCAGTCAACAGTGGAAAGTATTGTATCTGCACAACAGGGACTAATAACGGTGCATGAGATGATGCAGATGACAAACATTGCAATTCTCAAACTCCGGTCCTTACTTACTTGGAGATCCTATAAGGTATGTATGACTATATCCTCCCAAGAACACCTGGAAATGACTTCATGCAATAGGTTAGATTACATGTAATCATTCTTTTTCTTTTTTAATCTTTAATTTTTTTTGTTTGTAAAACAGCATACGAGGAATGTGGTGATAGGAATGACAGGAGCAGCAGCGTTATTAGCAGTAATTCCGATAAAGTTAATGATAATAGGGGCTGCACTCAATTACTTCATATCTACATCGAAGTTGGGAAGTTGCATGCAAAGCGACCAAGGCAACAGGAGACTGAAAGAGTGGTGGGATTCGATACCAGTTCCTCAGGTTGAAACTGTGGATAAACTTCCTGTGACAGCTAAAGAGGAGGTCACCGCATAATTATCAGAGTAAGTGAGTCATATGAGCTAAACCATACTCGATAGCCCTAACCTGGCTTCAAGAGTGCGTTTTTTTTTTTTTTTTTTTTTTTTAAAACTAATTTATTTGGTTGTATTTAGTAAAGACATGCTACAAAACGCTGGGGTGTGTGTGAATTAGTATACACGTACATTTTGAGTTGCATTTCCCACGTACACCGTTCTGCAAAGTCCCACCATTTCGGTTTTCATGTGACAGACTACATTTGTGTGACTATAACTTAGTTGTTTAATATCTGCCAAGTATTCCTTTCCCTGTGGAATAGTTGGTATGATGAGGACCAAAGTGGGGTGCCGGTACGTTGAACAGATAGTTGACTGTGCGTTTGTTCTAGTTGGGAATAAAATAAAATAAAACTAAGCATTTGGAGCCGTCTCCATTGGCATACTCAGATTCAATTCTGCTATACATGCAGTATTAGACTTGATATTCAAGACGAGACATCCAATTGCAAAACGTAATCTTCATACTTGAAAGAAAAAAATGTTAAGCCATAGACGACGTACGTAGATATTCATATGCTTCTGGTTTAACTAGACTAAAACTAAACTAAACTAAACTTGGTGATGAAACCATCCACTTCCAGTGATGCTGCTTCTCTTCAGGAGATAAAAGTCCCATCTCCAGCCTCAGGGCTTCCCTTCTTTTCTTTCAGTTTCTCCTAGCCTTTAGCAAGTCTGGAAGATCTGCATCATCATCGTTATATATAATATAACGTGCTTGTTAGAAAAATGAATACTACTCATTCTCCGTGGTCATCATAAGCTATGACAGTCACTAGTTATGACAAAAATGAGTTCCAAAACCGCTTCTTTTGAGTTATTTGTGTATAAGGATTCCAATCCAATGCATAACAGAGTGTCATATTGGCATGCACGTAATAATACACAATCACACTAGGCACGTACATACGTAATCAGGCCTTGTCTAATACCTGTTTTGCTACTGCAGCATTAACAGGTAAGTCACTTCACTACTTGGAGTTCCCAATTGACATAGAATCACCTGCAGCAGATAGAACCTAGGACCTTCCAACCAATCACCCAATATGTGTGTGTGTGTGTTTTTTTGAGAGATCTCACTTTGCAGATACAGAAGAAAAGCATTATATACGTGAAGTCATCAAGTTTCCATCTCAAAGTGACCAAATGACCCAATATTCAGCCCCAGAAAAGAAGATTCAAGTCAAACCTAAAATAAGTAAAAGTAACACACAGATAAAAAGAGGATATGAAGACAGCACTCAAACAGACACATCAGTATAGTCACATCTTGGAAGATTAAAGTGAGTGAAAAATGTATCGAGCACGGAGGAAATTCTTTGGAACTTACAAAGCATTCCTTCATCGTCGCTGCTCCCGTCATCTTCACCGGTAGGCTGCAAAAGAGAAAAATAATAATAATATCAGGTGACAATACAAGGTTTTGTTGTATACGGGTAATCTTAGATGAGATGTAATGTAAGTATGAGTTACCACAGCATCATCATCATCATCTGACATAGCATCTGCTGCAAGAAAAGTAAAAATAATCAGGGAATGAGCAGATCATGAAAGGAAGAATGAGCTTTTCCTTTGGAGGTCAGGCTCATGGAGAGAGATCTATCAAACAGTTGTATGTGATGCTCCATATGAAAATGTTCTCCAGTGTGAAGTTTACCTAGGTCTCTCTCATGAAAAATATCAACAATGCAGATTATGTATAAAGAATGCAGCCAGCTACGAGCAGCTATAGAAACGAAGCTGGCTATCAAGAAAACCATGTAAAAGATGGGAAAATGCAACCGTTTATGTTGATTCCTCAACAATAACTTCGAAATAACTACAATGGTGATTTAATTAACAAGACATAACATAAGAACAACTTACAATCACTCGACTCCTCATCCTCATCGCGCCATTTGTTCCAGTCAACCTTAAGATAAGGAGCAGGCTTTTCTTCCGACTTTAACAATCTTTTCCACCAGCCTTTGTTTCCTTTTTGGATTGAACATAGTATGTTTCTTAATCCAGTTTTTGTTTTGCATCCCTGCATGAAAAGTATCAGTGCACAAGATCTAGGATGTGTGGATAGGCTATAAACTAAAGTTAAAATCACTTCCGAGAAGCAGTTGCAGATATGCTTTAGCACTATTTCGAGGTTAAAAGATCACACTACAGAACACTATGAGCACCTTTACGTGCACAACTCAGGAAGGGTTTGAATACATAGCAAGCAATGTTCTTCACTAGCTTAAGTTTGAGCCATGGACTTGAAACAGAGAACTTGGGATCCAACCTCACATGCTGCCAACTTGTTAAAAAGAATGTCTGGCCACATGCTAGGCCCGTTAAGTATATTTGTTATGGTTACACATTCTTCGCAAATCGGAGCTACGTTTTTTGTAAGGTGAGAATTTAGCAAGTTCCAAGATGGCGATATACGGTTCCTAGAGCCAAAGACAACTACATATGACGACTACCAACAAAATACACAAAAAAAAAGGCGCAGGAAAGGAACAAACTTCACTGAGTAGAAGACATTCATTCACATTGGCAGTAGTGAAATGCCTTATTGATCTTGGAACAGGGTATAGCTCATCATGTAAAACTGAAGAGCTTTGCAAATATATGGAAGAAAAAAAAAATGGAAGATGATTAAAATAAAGCACAGAGATTGGTACCATTTTCCAGGAATTGTGTTGATGAGACCATTGAGAGCAGGAAAAATAACATTAGAGTATCACTGCAAAGATATGCAGACCGAGTATACTCTAAATACCAGGTGCAAGAGTTCCAGCTAATGGGGTACATCACATGGATGAGGAGAGTAGTAACAAAATGACTTAGGTTCAGAAACCACTATACAGTTGCTAATACTCTAAAACATTTTTATTCTTTCACCACCAAATAAACATACAAGAATTGCAGTAAGGAAAGTAATGATTATGTTGTTAAGGGAGGATGAGCCAACTTGAGCTAGCAATATGATCGATCATCAGCTAAATAGACAACCCCATTTCCCCAAATGTAGCAAATATGAAAACAAACTTGATAAAGTATCAAAATCCTATAAATAAATAAAAACCCAAAAGCTAAATCGAGCCAAAGTCCATATGCAAAGCAGATGATAAGGGATAAGGGATACGAGAAGACAGAAGGAGGGAGGAGGGAACAGAACCTCAGGGACAATGGTATCATAGAGACGAAGAGAGAGGCCGAAAGTGTGGGCCTGCAGGTCAAGAGCAGAGAAAGTGAAAATCCCATCAGGCTCACATTTGACAACCACATCTTTGGCATCAGGTAAGCAGATAGTTAAGTAAACTTTGTCTGAACGCTGTGCCCAAAGAACCTCCGGATGGCGACTGCTGCTGCTGCTGCTGCCATTTGGACACAAATTCTTCTTGTAAGGTCAATAATATTCGATGGAAAAGGGAGGGGGAAAAGAACAAAAAGGTAGAAAACAAAGGCCATTAAATTAAAGAAAGAATAGTTTAAGATAATAGTACCTCATTTTTGTTGGGGATTTTCCCAATTCACTTTTCACTTTAGTTTGTCAAGTTGCTTCACCGGTGGGTGGGCCGGTTGTTGCTTACGATCAAATGGCGTTTCCACTGTGCTATTGCTGTCACTCCCGCTCCTCCACTGTGCTTTTGTATTCAACCTCGTAATCGTAGTATCTCATCTATAAACTGGGAAATTATTGTGCGGTGTCTCCACACGTGTGGAGACACAATAATCGCATAATTTTTTTAGTATTTAAACTGTGTGTTTCTGATTGTTTCACTCGTCACTTTATCTCAAAATCTATCTCCACACAATAATTTCCCTATAAACCACCGTATAATTAAAGCGATCTTTTATTTTTTTATTTTATTTTAGGCTAAGTGGGAGATTGTTGATATAGTGTCTTAAACTCAATCGAGTTGGATCGGATCGGATCATTTCTATTATTTCTTTATGATTATACATATATAATAAATGGCTTTTATGTTGTCATATATTTGTTTTTTAAAGAATCAATTATGAATTGTTATATGATAACGTCTTTAGTATTAAACCGTGTTAGATAAACCATGATAGGCGATTATGGTTTATATATCTCTAATCACTTTAATAAGTTTGATACTTAAATGTCTCTAGGCTTATGTACTATCAAACAGGGTATTGATAGTGCAAACAAACTATCACGTATTAGATGTCTTCTGTCTTTAAGGGCAGGGATAGATCTCGTCTATCGAAGTGTAGAGACACCTGGACTGTACGTGGACGTGTATTAGAGAATGTGTACGTTAGACTGACTCACTTACACTGTTAAGTGTCACACTATGTGACGGTTGTAATTATCCTTAAGACCGGAGTCTACATGGCATCACGGTGTGGATTGTCATGATTTGACACTGTTGAGGTTTCCCCTAAACATGTGGCGATCATGCAGTAGTGATTGAGTGTGATACTGAAGAATGCGGAGTATACATGTTGTGTCGTCTGGGAATCGCGTACCCTATGAATAAGGGTGAATATCCGAAAGGGTCTTCTTATAAGGAATGTCTTACTCTCGTGAATCTTTGCAAAGTAGAAGCAAATGAGTTACTTCGAGAGAGCATGACATCCATATTATAAGATACGGTTGTCAATGCTTGACACTCGACGTACGACCGTATGGATATTATTACAGCGATGAGATTCTATTTACACGCTAACCGGACACATGAAAGGTAGTAGTCATTGTGTATTGACTCTTCCGATGATTTGGGGTCATGGACGTGTTGCTAGACGCTATCCATGATCGTTAGAGGTGAAGGGCATTTTCGTAATTGCACATTATGTCTACGGCCAACATATTCGGAAGTCTATCGGGTCACACACATATGAACATCAAGTCAGATTAAAATGTGGTTATAGTTGATAACAAAATAATGAAAGTTTTATCTCATACTATAAAGGTTATAGTGGTAAATTAATATGGTGTTATTTACTTATTATGAATAAATATAATACAATATATTAATTATGTTGATTAATTAAATATACATATACTTGATATGTATTTCGAAATATATATATATGATATACATGTATTTTACAAATTAATTAATCATAGTATTATATTAATTAAAGAATATTCCGTAAGTCAAATTATGGCTAAAGGTGGCGCATTCACTAGTGTATAGGATACATTTGGATTGTGCAATTTAATTAATAAGATTACCATAATATTAATATTGGATATTAATTGATTTTTGGAAAATAGAATTATGTTAATAAGATAAAGATATTCAATATAAGATATTGACAATATCTTAGATTTATTTAATATAAGATATTAAATAAAATAGATAATCAATCTAAGAGATTTTTCTTATTTTATTAGGAAAATGTTTTCTCTCTTATCAATCTACTAGAAGCTAATCTCAGTCAGTTGGGGAGATGATCTGTGGCGCCATATATGCCTATATAAAGAGAGGTTTGGCTAGCTCTTTTGTACACCATATATGCCTATATAAAGAGAGGTTTGTCTAGCTCTTTTGTACACCATAATTCCAAAAGCTAATTGTTCTTGTGAAAAATAAGAGAGCTTCTTAGAGAGAGATTATAGAGAGAGAAAATGTCGACTTAGCAGTCGAGTTTTTCTAGTAGCAATCCTTGGCGGGATTCCGGCGAGGTGCTCGTGTGGATTACTGGTAGAGGCTGGACGCTTGGACGACTCGCGCACATATACTCCTACCGGATGGTCAAAGCGTCGATCTTTTAACCAAGATAGTATTACCGTCCCCTCTCTTATATGTTTATTGTTTAAACGAAGATGATCCTGGATCGGAAAATCAAATTTTAAATTCCGATGCGCTACTCGATTGATTTCCTAACATTCCTGTGGCAGGTGAGTAATGTGTAACAATGTCAGAAGATTGGCCAACAGCAAATCCTGCATGTCTTGGAGGGTCATTCAGCAGAGCCATCAACTTGTCAAGTTGTTGTGCAGTAAGATTGAGAAACCCTGGTCTAGCAAACCTGCTTGGTGCCTGATATTATTCTGTTGATTGCTCCACTTCTACCATATTTGCCCTTTTTGATTTAAAACCAAGGGGGAAAACATGCTTCTTGTAATAGGTCTCCTCAGTATGACCATTGAATCCACAAAAGCTACATTGCATCTTTTTGGGATTTTTGGGCCTGGGATTTGCAGCAGAGTTAGGTCTGCTGACAGTCTGATTTTGTCCCTGTCCATTCTTTTGTGACAATAGGACCATGGAATCTTGATTCTTGGCCTTGTTAGCCATATATGACTCATGTCTCTCAAACTTGATTGCCATTGCAAAGGCATCATGAATTTCTGGAAAAAGCACCCTCAACATTGCATGTGAGACCATTGGTTCAAATTCATCCCTTAAACCTTTAAGGAATTTCATGACATGTTCAGCTTTCATATGATCCATCCGATTGTTGATTGCATTGCAGTGACATTGAGGATCATAAGAACAGATTGTTACAGACCCGATGGTCTTGATTTCTTCCAAAAGAATCATCAATTTTGTAAAGTATCGATTGACGATTCCGTGCCTTGTTTTAGTAGTGCATTTATTCAAGAAGATCTGAAAGTCTTAATGCATCAACATTTGAAAACCTTGCTGCAAAATTCTTCTATACTACATGTGCGTTCTTAAAGTACATCAAACTTTGTGCAATGGTGTTTTCAACAAAATTTAAGATCCATGATCTCTCTATTATATCACATTGTCTCCATTCATGGAATTCTACTGAATCTGCTTCTGGCCTCTTATTTGTGCCGTCTACGAAGCCAATTTTGTTTTTGGTGATCAACACCATCTCCATGGACATTTTCCAGGGATTGTAGTTGTACATTGTCATTCATCAATGGCTGAACAAGAACATAGACGGATTCTCATTAGGATGAGCATAGAATGGAATTGAGGGACTTATTTCTTGTTTCTTAGCTGCCATGGCTATCAAGAATTTCAGAATTGATTCTCAAATCAACAATGATAGTGGAAAAACTGATCAAGAACTAATTAAAAATCAGAGGAAACGATGACAGTTTACTCTCAAGAAACTGAAAACCCAGAAAAAATGAAGAACACTCTCAAGTTTCTTCAAAAAAACGCAGGAAAGCTTTTATAAATTCTCAAATTTCTGCTCTGATACCATGATGAAGTTTGTAGAATTACAAACAAATAAAAATAAAATGCGGAATTATTATTGATCATGTAAAAGTTACAAGTTAATTACAATGTGGTGATCATGGGGTATTTATAGCCATACGCCGTGAGTCGGTTAGAAGTTGGTTACAAACGGTTACAATAGATTACAACTAGATAACCGTTTTCTATATTACACTATATCAAACCGCCAAAGAGGTCGCCGAGTCTTTGCACCGTCGAGTTCTTGTCGGTGTTAATCTTGTCGGCCGTCGTCGCTTGATATATTCGATTGATCAGCAGGGTGCACTCAGCATTCCCATCAGCTTTTATACTGTAACAATGCCAGGGTTGTGGTGAATGCATTATATCGTCCTCAGTATCATGCGTTTCACGCGGCCCGTCTATCCCCCTCAACTGGAGGATCCAGCAATCATGAGTCTCCGGTAGAGGAAGGATCAAACTCTTGATCCACTATCCCAACATTGTCTATCAAAGGGTACGTAACTACAGATGGATCACTATCGGTCTGTTGGGAAAACGGGAACACATGCTCGAAAAATTTAACATCCCTGGAAACAAAAATCTCCTTCGTATCGAGGTCATACAAAGTCCATCCATTCTTCGTGAAAGGGTATCCAAGGAAAACACATTTACGATCCGGCTAGCAAACTTATTTGAGTGGCGATGATCATGGCATAACATCCTAGAATTCGAAACATTGAGAGGTCCGGTTCTTTGCCAAAAGAGACTCATAAGGCGTTTTATAATTCAATACACTATACGGTGTGCGGTTAATTATATAAGCAGCAGCCATAACACACTCCCCCCAGAACTTAAGTGGCAAATGTCCGTCAAAACGCAGTGCACGTGCAACGTTAAGGATGTGTTGATGTTTTCATTCTACCCTCCCATTTTGTCGAGGTGTAGTCACAAGATGTTTCAAAAATGATACATTCTTTACGGAAATAAAGGAGTAAAGGCCTAAATTTTGTTCCATTATCACTGCGAACCCGTTTAATCTGAACCCCGAATTGACGAGAAATCAATGCAACAAAATCCATGAAAGCAGACTTGACCTCCATTTTATTCAACAATAAATAAATCCAAACCGAACGGGAAAAATCATCAACAATAGTCAAAAAACAAGACGCACCACACGTTGATGGTACACTATAGGGTCCCCACAAATCACAATGTAATAATTCAAAAATACTATTGGCTTTATTCTCACTAATAGGAAAAGGTTCACGAGGCTGTTTTGCCTTAAAACAAATATCACAGTTGTCTTTATTTAAATGCTTAGAAATCGAAACATGTGGAACACGCCTAAGGACCTTTTCAGATGAGTGTCCTAACCGCCGATGCCATAAATCCACATTCTGCATGCCATGCCATCCATCAGAATGCCCGTACTCATCCACTCGTAATGTACCCGCACTCGAAACACCCACGAACAGAAAAAGTCCGTCCACATGATCACCCAGTCGAATCAGCGTCCTCGTGACTCAGTCCTGCATAACATACAATCGATCGGTAAATTACATGAGACAACGATTATCGTCCAAAAATTTGGATGCCGAAAACAAGTTGCAATTTAAGTTTGACACTTATAAAACATTTAAAAGTCGTAAATTTCCCATCAAAATAACCACTCCCGAATGGGTCGCAACCGAAGAACGTCCATCCGGAAAATCGATAGGACAATGCTTAATAGCCGTCAATTCAAGTAACAAAGTTCGATCACCCGTAACGTGATGCATGGCCCCGGTGTCAATGATCCACAAAAACTTACCAGTCAACCGATCCCGAGTCTTAGAACCCTTTAAAAGATCCAAAATAGCTTTCCACTGAGTCGGGCTAATATTCGCAAGCCCATCTTGCTCAACGGATGAAGGTAGAGCCGAGATGGGTTCGGGCCGAAGCCGCACCGACGGCCCGCTCTTCGATTCTTTCGCACCTGGGCGAATTCGCTTGATTTCCTTGCCTGTACTCGGCTGACTCCAAGACGTCCCCTCCCCCGGGAGCCTCTGGTACCACCACGAATACCTCTTGGCCGGTCACCCCACCATTCGGGGTAACCGTGCAGCTGGAAACAAACATCATGTCCATGTCCTTTCTGGTCGCAATACAAGCTAATTTGCTCCGCCTCCTTCATCGATTTTTCCCGAGTTTTTGCGGCACTCTAAACACGAAAATCCATCTTTTCCGGTGACTCCGGTAAGTGGTGTCTGCCGGAACCGAACATCAAGCTCTCCTTTTGCGTAAGGACCTGATAAGCCCGATCAAGGCTATGAAGGGGGTCATGTCCAAGAAGTTGGGAACAGACAGGACCGTAAGCTGCATCCAAGCCTATAAGAAACCAATGCAAACGATTAGCTAGATGGAGTTGCTGATATTTGGTGATCAAACCACACTTACACCCATGATGAACATGCTGGAAGATCGATTAAATCCGTTAATTCATACCATATACAACTCATCCGTCCAAAACACGATGCTATCGATTCTCCTTCAAAGATGTTTACAGTCGGCTAACACAACCTTCAACTGACACACACGAGTCCCATTCACAACTGAGAATCGCCCCTTTAATGCGTTCCATAAATCTTGCGCGTCCTCATAGTATGAAAGAGTAGCACGGATTGATGGTTCGATAGTGTTCATCATCCATGAGAGCAACATGGAGTGTACAGTATACCAATCTTCCAATTTCGTCCTCTGTTGGCTTCTTATCTCGCCTTCAAGAAACCCATATTTACGTTTCGCACGTAATGCGGCCGTACGAATCTTGCCCGACCATTCGTCGTAATTAGGACCCTTGAGTTGAACGTTGGTGATCAACTGGCCGGGGTTGTCGTTCGTGCTAAGAAAAAAAATGTCGAGCTTTCTCTCAGCCTTGTCATCGCTGGTGGCAGCCATTGTTAGAAGAAGGAAGGAGATGTAGCTGTCACTACAAGAAAATTGAGTTGTAATAAGGGGAACTTAATGAGGGGATAAGAATTTGGTCATTAAAACGTAGTTATAATGAATAGTGAATAATTTGGCGACGAATTTTTATTTTCCCTTATTGATAATGACCAAAACCCTTATTATTAATATAATAAAAATAAATATAAATTTATACCCTTATTGTTCCGTAAAATCTATCCTAAAACCTATAAAAAATTAAAAACACCCCCACCCCCAAATACACAAGATATGAATATCATTTCCTAAATCCCCTCAAATAAACCAAAATCATTTCTCAAACCTAAATGTCACAGCCGCACTCTCTTCACTCCAAGTCTCCAACTCCAACTCCAACTCCATTTCCACCATCGCTGAAGCATTTTTTGGTTATAGAGGGATCTTGGATGCATCGTTGTCAGCAGAAAGATCTTTATTTGGACTTCGGGTTCACTTTTGGCAGCTGGGTTTTTGGTTGGATTGATTACTTTGATTGTTAAAACGGTAGGTTCTTCTGGTCGGAAATCGATTTCGCCAGAGGTCTCTTGCACCCTGGGTAATTCTGACCTTGCACCGGAAGCTATGGCAGATTTGGTGGCTCCTTCTTTTCATATAAAAATTGATATTGCAGCCACTACTTCCGGCAAGGGGAAGGAGGCAGAGTTTCCACCTAGGATGATTCAGGTGGTGCGTGAGGACCAAATTACCTCAGGTATGAAATTACCAGCGCCACAGGTAACCCTTTTGCTTGTTCTTTCCAATTGTGATAATGGTAGCTTTTTCACCCATGAAACCTACCGGGAGTTGAAGTGGTAAATGACAAAACTGAAAATCTATTGAAAGTAATGAATGAAAGTTAGCTGGCTGGAATATTCACACTTATTTTGTTTTTCTCGTTATTAGGTTATGTTGGTTGTCAATTTTCTAGTTCATTGTTGATGGAGTGCTTGACTGGATTGATTTTGTTATGAAATTGTCGAGTTCCTCTGTTCTAATGTTGGTTGTCTTATAGATTACTTTGTTGTTATTCGAGGGTTGTTTGGTGAGAAGGGATTCATTTTGATGTGGTTATTGTTTATTGGGCCATTGTTGTTGGGGCCTCTTTCGTATTGTAGGTAAATTCATAACAATAGAATTATTCAGACTAATAATGTTATAGGTTTTCAGTTGATTTTGTCGAATAATATAGTCAATGTAAGATCTATTTCATCATCATTTGACCTTCACTTAGATTTTTGTATTGTTTTGCTTTGTTGATTTGCAGGTGATCTTTTGGCTTTCTAGGTAGTCTTCTACTAGAATTTCATTCGGAAAGATATTTTTATTTATTTTATTTCAAATTTTGGCCTTTAAAGATTCGTGTGTTTCTTCTTAATTAGACCTTTGTTGGTTATATTTTTTGGTTGCTTCTCATGCTATGACATGGAATTTATGGTTGTGGCTCTCAATTTGGTTGAGTGCAATAGTGTTGTGATCTTATTGCTTGGTTGTTCATCACGTTGATGACTTAATTATCATTTCTTTTCTTTGGCTATCTTGCTGCCAATGAGTACTGGTCTACCAGATATTTCTCCATCTACCTTGTGTGATCAACCTCATTCTTTCATAGAGTGCACAATACATGATATTCTTTTTAGTTTTCGTAGTCTGCTTGTAGCTTTGTTGGCCTAATTGATTTCAATTTTTGTAGACAATGCTAAGGCTAAGCACTAGCCATTGTCTTGTTGTGAATTTTCTGTTCAAAAAATAACTTGTATCTATATTTCATTTTCGTATGTTTTTTTGTATTTCTATATGATTTGGTCACCACATTATCTACTTTGGTTTTGGATTTTTTTGGTTTTTGATATATTTACACATTAGAGGAAGCAGCCAAGTGCCAACCTTCAAAGACTATGTTTAAACAAATGGTTGCTGCACTAAAAAATGGAAAACAAATGAGCCTTAAGCTTGATACTTTGAAATGGTGCAAAAATACTATCGTACTATTTCAGGTATATATGTTTTCAATGCTATAAAAGAACACTTACAATCCATGTTCATAAAAGTGTTTAGATTGTTTTCAATCAAACTTGCATGTCTACTGTTATGTTTAAATATATTTCTTCTACCTTTACATAGGTAAAAAATGTTCGGTTTATTGGTATTCTGTATTCAATGGATATGAGCATAAATTCTATTTTTTATCACTGCCATATTGTCCAGAGATCATTGAAGGTCGATTCAGGTCAATGTACATAGTCTGCTCATTTCTCTAAAATATTTTGGATAATTAGGTAAGCATTCAAACATTTTTAAGCTTATGGTTACTGTAAGCTTTTGATAATTCACTTGGTGGCTGCCCTTCATTATTTAATGCATTTTATCATATTATATTGTAAACATTCCATCATCTTATTCCTTCATCTTATTAAAATTATAGATCGATTTTTTTTAAAGTTCTCTATTTTTTGGGCATTGAACATGGTCATTTGAACAATTAGTTACTAATCATTTTCCCTCTATGGTTTCAAATGGTGAATCGCAACCGATAAGCAGATGATGTCATCCATGGTGTTTTACAAAAGTTCCCCCTCACATGATTCATGCAGATGATCGACTAAAAGTCAGGGTGAAGGAGTAAAGAAACATAGTGCATTTCCTCGAGGCTAACGGAGTAGTAACAGCAATAGTGCATTTCCTTCTCATTCTTTTTTTTGGAAGAAAGTCCTTCTCATTCTTCAATTCCTTTTGCTGTTATATAAATTTATGTGATTGGGTCGAGGCTATGCATATAATTATGATCCATTATATAATTTTGTGTTTTGCTGTTAGGATCCATTATATACTTAAAGACCTGTTTAGATTTTTGTATGTTCATGTGTTTTCAAAAATTATGTCCTTTCTTTCTTATGTTTTTTTTCTCTCACGACAGGTGTGTGCAAGTGTGCCACCAGAGTTTGCAAACCTGAATGAGCTACTCCTATGGAATGATATGTATGGAAGCAAACATTAAGCTATTTCATGTAGACAAGCTATTTCATGTAGACAAGCTATTTCTTGGTCTGTAAGCTGTTTAGTCCGTGTGCAGGTCATGAATCTGATCTGAAAGTCTGGTTTGATGTGTGACTGGTGTCCTTGGGTCTATCCAGGACTTGTCTAGACTTGTCCAGACATGTCCAGGCTTGTCCAGGCATGTCCAGAACATGTCCAACATGTTGGTCTGAGTCTGGATCTTGTCTTGGTGTATGCTACATGATTGTATCTTATGAATTGTTTTATATAAGTTTCATCCATGTAATGATATATGATTATCTTGAGTTGAAATGCTATTGGCAATTTGTTGTTATTGAATCCTGATTTAATGGGAGGAAAATAATCTATAATAAGGGGATGTTTTTCTATCAAATCGTGATTTAATAAGGGGTAAATGAATCTACAATAAGGGTTATTTCTGACATTAAATCATGATTTGTCAGGGGTAACTTACCTTATAATAAGGGGGAAATACCATTATTAAATGTCCAGATCATTAATAACGGGATTGAGTTTCCCGTCATTAAATACCTTTACCGGCGGAGGCAGTAATAAGGGGCAATAACGGGAAATTTCCTGTTATTAAAAGGTTTTTATGAGGGGAAATGGACAATTAATGACGGGAGGTACCCTTATTGAAACCCCTTTTTCTTGTAGTGTGTGCTTGCCGTTCTTCCTGAGGCATCTTTTTACTTTCGGTGGTTAGGGTTCGGATGGTTCCGATACCATGTCAAATTTATAAATATCATTCACAATCTTATTGCCACTAGTAGGTCTTTTACGTCAATATTAGATTACCAAACTACAATTACTACTCTAAATACAAATACGTCAATATTTTTCATAAACCATCTCTATCGTAGTACTTGTAATTCTACGTTAAAGATTGATGTAGGGACATCTGTGAACACGTGGACATGGGCATTTAAGTCTTTTGGTTTGTTTGTGTTTTTGTTAGTTAGAATTTTTTTAGAGTGTCATGTTAGTTGTTGTCGGCCTTGGTAGATTCAAGTGTATTTAGGGGGAAACACTTGTGTGGAGAGGGATTTTGAGGTGAAGTGACGGGTGAAACGATCAAAACCACACAGTTTAAAGACAGAATGAAACTGTGTGTGTGTGTGTCACACCGTGTGGAGACACCACACAAGAACCACCCGTATTTAGGTTGGTGTAGAGCTCATTTATGATAGTTTTTGAATAGAATAATGATACGGGCACAACGATTGTGACTCAACGAGTGACACAATAGTGATCTCCACCATTGATCATGTTGACTCATTATAATCAACGGTACAAATCACCGTTGTGTCACTCGTTGTGACACGACCGTTATGCCCGTATCATTACTCTTTTGAATAATATTGTAATCAACGTTGACTTACTCTTTAAAATGGATGGTAAGATGGGTTATCCATCCTTCTTGTTTTGAAGAGTCCCGAGGAATTGTTTTATGGTTGTTTACTCATTTACTGGTCAAGCAATTTAGCGTTACAAAATTATGTTTGGTTTTAGTTCAGTATTCATCCAGGGATTATGGCGTGTTTTTATTTATTGGGGGGTGGGGGCTGGGAGTGGGAGTGGCCGGGGGTAGGGGTAAGGGTAAGGGTGGAGGTGGGGTGGGTTAGGGGTAAGGTTGGGGTGATGTGGGGGTAGGGGTAGGGGTAGGGGTGGGGTAGGCATGGGGGTAGAGGGGTAGTGTGGGGTGTAGGGTGGGGGTAGGTAGGTGTAGGGTGGGGGTGGGTGGCCTGTTTTTTGCTAATTTTTTTAGAATTTGTTTTTGTGGCACTAGAATAAAAGCGTTGCAAAAACTATTTATTTTTTTGATTTTTATAATTATTTGCTTTTGCCGCGGTGTGGTACCGTGACAATAGATTTTAATTTTTTACCGCGGTGTGGTACCGTGGTAATATATTTTAACTTTTTGCCGCGGTGTGGGGAAAAGCGTGGCAAAAATCTTTTGCCACATAGTTGCTTGTCACGGGTGACACAAAAGCTTTAGGCGTGACAATTGGTCTATAGTGTCACTTATTTAGATTTTAGTGGCACTTTTCATCCACGGCAAAAGGTTGTTTTTTTAGTAGTTTTTTCAGAGCCGTTTTGCTCTTGGTTTTCTTCATCAATACCAGATTTTCTCCGTTATTTGGTATCAAGAGCCAAGGTTTTGCCTTAGTTCCACTGATGGCAAATCTCGAAGTACAAGCTGGCCGGATCTCCGACATAGATCGGGATTTTAAGTCATTTCGAGAAACAATTAAAAGATATGGACCGCAAGCTTGAATCTTTCTGCGAAAAATAAGGCTAATGGTTTTGTATCTGAAACAAGGTCACGATGAGCTAATGCTTTTAATTATATAGAAGTTAGATATGATTTGGCAAATTGAAATGGATGTGATGCATAATATATATGGCAGGGATATTATTACTTATTCCCTTAGTTCCAATTGGATGGGTAAGAAGGTAGTTCTAATGCCCATGCCACATAAGGAGATTCACATAAAGAACCCCAGAAAACTATTGCTCAGTTACTTATCACATATGGAAAGGAATTTGGGGCAGTTTTAGAAGCAGAAACTAATTAAGTTCTTTGGATTTTTTGTGAAAGAGGTACAAGAGAGATCAGAGATGTAAGCAGTGATCCCTAGAGCAGTTCAACCATTTATTATGGTGTATTTTGATCGATGATATATTGGTGTGCAACACTAGTGAGCAAGAACACTTAAAACACGTGAGATTGGTTTTTGACTAGGATGCACGAGTAAGGATACGTGGATACGGTATATACGGATACGCGATTTTACGAAAATATAGGATACGGATACGGGGTGTATTTGTAAATATTAAAAATATAAGAACTAAACCGTAAATAATTAAAATAAAATGACTATATATATATATACACACGTATATATAAAATTAAAGGTTAAAAATATACACGTATATATATATATATATATATATATATATATATATATATATATATATATGTGTGTGTGTGTGTGTGAGTGTATGCGTGCGCGCATACACATATTAACGCTCAAACTCATTCTTTAAGATTATCGTGTTTTTCTCTACCCAGTATCTCAGAAGTCGAGATACGCACATCCTGATGAAAGATCCAACTTTTTTGAAAATTACAATTTGACCCTGATACGTATCCAATGGAGTATCCGTGGAATATCGGTATCCGATACGTATCGGATACGGAATACACTTGCAGGATGGAGTATGAGTATCCGTGCATCATAGGTTTTTGAGGTACTATTGGATAATAACTATATATGAACTTCAAGAAGTGTATATATATCCTCTGCACCAAGTCGTTGATCTTAAGGTTCATTGTCAGTGCTGATGGTATTCACACCGACGCCATGAAGGTGGAGGCTATCAAAGACAAAGACTGACCTACTCCCAGTCCCAATGACATCACATGTTTCACAAGTTTTCTGGGGCTGATCTCATTTTTATAGAAAATTTAAGAGGATTCGGCATATTGGTTTGCTCCATTTAATTACAGATTGTTTTTAATTATTTACTCTTATCCTTAATTATCCTGTAATATAAATCTTCTTTAGAATAATAATTAAAATTTTGACTATATATTTCTTCATTTTACCATTAATTTAATGGGACACGCTGAAAAGATATAGGTTAAGATAAGGACAGTGTCTGTCCCTCAGATTTAAGTGTTATCCTTTATTAGATTCAGTGCATTGGAGAATGTGTAGTTTGTTACAACAATGTGGTGATATAAGGGTGTATTTGACACAAATTCTAATTGATCAATGAAAATATCTTCTCTCTAATTTCTCAACTTGGTATCAGAGAAAAGGCATGGCGGAGCCACCGCCGATCAGATCCACTCCTCTCACCGAAGCCGGAGGTGGAGGAGGCTCCAGCTCACAAACTATCAGTACTGCATTACTTTCATCACCTCTTACTTCAAATCCTTCTTCAAATGTTGTCACCGGAATACCAGTGTCTGGGTTTCCGTCATCAGCATCCTTCTTCTCCGGGAACACTTCACATCTCACCGGAGCTTACACCTTTTCTGCAGGAGCATCCTTGCCCAGTTTTAGTGTTGGATCCACACTTCCTCCCTTCATGCAGTCTTCATTGTTGCCCAGACCAGAGCCATCTCTTGTTTCTTCTCTTCGAGCTGTAAGTCCTACATCGCCCTTTAACCAGCTGAACTCCATTCCGTTTACCGGTCATCTTAGTCAATCGACAACTGTCAAATTAACAAGAGATAACTATCTCATTGTGGCGCTTACAATCGCTTTGCCGGTGATTAAAGGTTATAAGCTTGAGGTTACTTGTTTGGTACAAAACCAAGGCCACCAAATCCCAGTCTCCTCTCGAATCCAAATTGAAATGAGTGGGATTCTGTAGATTCGCTGCTTACAAAGTTGGTCGCTAGGATCTATGATGCGAGCAAGCTTTGACAAGTGGTTGGTCGCTCCTCCTATCATGAAATCTGGTCAACATTGGAGATCCTCTTTAACAATCGATCTGAATCTCGAATCTTTGGAGTATAAGAGTGCTCTTACTCGAAATGAAAAGGGTCAAAATCTATGGCGGACTATCTAGCAACTATGAAATCTTATAGTGACAATTTGATAAATTGCAGGATATCCTATTACCAAATCGAGTTGATTTTGGCTACTTGGTGAGGTCTTGACAAAGACTATGAAGTTGTGTGATTGTTAATTTGATCGCTTTCGGATTGGATCATTGTCTTGGCAGAAGTGCGCCTCAACTTATTACTCATGAGAGATTGTCGCCGATTCAATCCTTCTTCATATGGA
Source organism: Gentiana macrophylla (assembly GCA_026214975.1). Classification (NCBI taxonomy): domain Eukaryota; kingdom Viridiplantae; phylum Streptophyta; class Magnoliopsida; order Gentianales; family Gentianaceae; genus Gentiana; species Gentiana macrophylla. Next base: position 101,562,993 of record CM047815.1, on the reverse strand, counting down.
TCGATTTATTACTCCCGCCGCACATCTTGCAAGCTATCATCAAGGTTCTGGTCCAAGGAAAGCAAATGTCGTGCCACAAGGATGTAACTCCTACAGAGGTAGGGGTGGAGGAAGTAGAGTGGAAGTGGAAGAAACAGAGGTGGAGGAAGAAGTGGAGGCGTAAATTCAGAAATGCTAAGGTTCAATGTCGACTTTGTGGCAAGAATGGACATACAGGGCAATCTGTTGGCATAGGTTTGAGATGCAGTTTTCAACCTCCGGACCTCTCTAATGCTTTCGCACCTAATCACCATCACCTATATGGCAACTCCTAGCACTCATTGCAGATCATGCTTGGTATTTGGACAAATGGGGCCACAAACCATGTAACATCGGACTTGGGTAATCTTGATAAAAGCATTGTTTATCATGGCGGTGATACACCGATGTGAGGAAGTGGTGAACACCGCACATTGAGCACATAGGTTACATCGCTTTTACACACACACATTGGTCCTTTATTTCTCAACACTGCTTCTTCATGTGTGCTGCAATTACCGTAAATTTACTTAGCCTTTCCAAGTTGATGTCCGATAATGATGTGCTTCTTGAATTTGTTAATGATTTTTGCATTGTCAAGGACAAGGTAACAAAGATGCCAATGCTCGTGGTCACCTCAGGATGGTCTTTATCGATATAGTGCCTCCGGATGATCACCTCAAAGATCTCTCTTCAATCCAAGTCTATTCGGGCCAAAGCATCTCTTCATCGCTTCTTCTTAGCAAAGTGTCATCTGAGTCTAGAAAAACTCGGTCTCTGATGTTCTGTAGACCCCAATAAGGATCCTAATGTGTGGCATAGGAGGCTTGGTCACCCCTCTAGTAAAGTTTTGAGTCAGATTTTGAATGATTGTAATGCTGTTATCAATGAAAAACTGTTGTTTTGTGATGCTTGTCAATTTGGAAAATCTCATGCTCTACCTCATTTGAATTCTATGTCTCATGCTGCTTCTCTATTTGACTTAATTCACACTGATATTTGGGGTCCAAATTTCGATTAAATCCACGAAAGGCCATTCTTATTATATTCACTTTATAGATGATCACTCTAGATTCACTTGGATCTTTCCTTAAAGGCCAAATCAAGCTTTGTCTCAGGTGTTTACTCACTTCAAAACCCTAGTTGAAACACGCTTAACTCTAAACTTAAATGTATCCAATCGATTGGGGGTGAGTACAGAGTGTTTGAACCATTTTGAAGCAAAGATGGCATAACATTTAGGCATCCCCGCCTCATGATCATGCACAAAATGGGAGGCGGAGAGAAAAAACACAGCACATTCTTGAACTAGGATTGACTATGTTAGCTCAGCCTCTATGCCTCTTGCTTTCTCTCGTGGCATAGCTTTCAAGCTTCAAAGTGTCCATTATCAATTCCTACCTACTCCTGCCTTGGGCCACAAGTCCCCTTATGAGTGTCTTTTCACTAAAAAGCCTAACTACATATCCTTTAAAACCTTTGGTCAGTCTTTGTTTATCCTTATTTGAGACCTTTCCATACCACAAAATTCCAGATCATCATACACCAATGTGTAAACCTAGGTCTCACCTCAACACAAAGGATATAAGTGTCTTGATAGGTCGGGAAGAATATATATCTCCAATAATGTCAAATTTGATGAAACTAAATTCCCTTTTCATCCTGGTTTTACTCAGGGTCCATCCAAACAGTATTCTTTGTACTCCTGATCTTTTCACTTATCCTCTTCCTTTTGGTCTGTCTCATTCGAGGGGCATAATGAGATCATCACCGTGGATCGAGCAGATTCACCAACTGCTGCACTCCTGAGCAAAGGGCAAGTGAACACCAACCTGGTCATGATACCTCTGGTAATTCTCCTATACCCTTCATGAGTCATACAAGTGAACATCAAAGCATATCCCCTGGTTCAAGTCATTCATCTACACCACATACTGAATCATCTACATCTTTTATGTTAGATTCACCCTCTGCATCACCATCTGTTAATGCCTCACCTAACATTGAAGCCATCACTAATTCAGAAATTGCATCCACCACCGTTGTTCCACAAAGCACTGTCAAAACTCACCACATGCAAACTAGGTCAAAAAGTGGCATATTCAAGCCTAAAACCTATAATGCATCACTGTGTAAGGTTCATACTTTTCCTACTGAACCAACTAGTGTATCAGATGCTTTGATTGATGACAAATGGAGACAGGCAATGGTTGATGAATATAAGGCATTGCAAAGATAATAGAACATGGGACTGGTGAAGCTAGTTCAAATCGTAGTATAGTGGGATGCAGATGGGTATTCAAGTTGAAGCTAAATCCAGATGGGAGTATCTTGAAGCACAAAGCAAGATTAGTTGCCAAAGGGTATCTACAACATTATGGGATTGATTTTACTGAGACATTTAGTCCAGTAGCTAAACTTGCAACCATCAGAATTGTCTTGTCCATAGCAGTTTCAATGCATTGGCCCATAAATCAAATAGATATCAACAATGCATTTCTGAATGGGCCACTGAAAGAACCTGTCTATATGGAGCAGCCAGAAGGTTTTCAAGATCCAGAAAAGCCAGGGTATGTATGCAGATTGAATAAGGCAATCTATGGACTGAAGCAGGCACCTAGGGCATGGTTTGATGCCCTCAAATCTCAGCTACTTGACTGGGGATTTACTCAGTCTATATGTGATATATCCTTGTTTATGCTCAAAACTGACAAACAGATTCTGTTTGTGCTAGTTTATGTTGATGATATCTTGTTGACAGGAAATTCACCTAAGTTGATCCAGAAATTCATCAAACTTCTTGACTCTCAGTTTGCTCTGAAAGATTTAGGGCAAGTGTCTCATTTTCTTGGAATGCAAGTTACCAGGAATTCGGATGGATTGCACCTCACTCACCCTATTATGCATCACAAATCATCAAGAAGTGGAATATGGAACACTTAAATCCTCGCCAACACCTATGGTGCCTGGAAAGCAATGCTCCTACAGGAAGGTGAACCTCTAAACGAAACTCATATGTATACGTAAGTATCATAGTGCATTGCGAAGATCTAACACCGACTGCACTGACATAGCTTTGCAAGTGAATACTCTGAGTCGGTTTATGCAAAACCCTTACACCACTCACCTGGAATGGCTTGAAAAGATTCTTGAGATATGTTCAAGGACACTCAAAATGGGATTATTGTTCGGACCTTCCAAGTCACCGGAATTGCATGGTTTCTTGATCGATGCTAATCGGGCGCTTTGTCCAATAGATGTAAAATCAACTCGTGGATACTGTGTGTATTTAGGGGACTCACTTATATCATGGAGCTCAAAGAAACAGATCACAGTGTCAAGATCTAGTTGTGAATCTGAGTACAGATCTTTGGCCAATCTTGCAGCTGAGGTAAAATGGATTACACAGCTGCTGAATGAGATGAGATTCAGACTCCCAAGTGTTCCTATACTGTGGTGTGACAACACTGGTGCAAACTCTTTAGCTCAAAATCCATTGTATCACGCAAGAACTAAGCATATAAGTGGATATTCACTTTGTCGAGAATATGGTTTTAAATAAGGAGTGATGGTGTGTTATGTGCCAACAAAGGATCGATTGTTTGATTGTTTAACTAAAGCATTACCTGTTGAATCCTTTGAGACATTTAGAGACAAACTCAATGTGACTGCTCCACATATTCGTTTGAGAGAAATTTGAAAAGATATAGTTAAGATAAGGGCAGTGTGTCTATCTAGATTTAGTGTTATCCTTTATTAGATTCTGTGCATTGGAGAATGTGTAGTTTGTTACAACAATGTGGTGATATAAGGGTGTATTTGACACAAATTCTAATTGATCAATGAAAATATCTTCTCTCTAATTTCTCAACTGCCACAACTTGTTTTGCATGAACGATATTCAAAAAAGTGTTGGTAGCTAGCTAGATTACCTCTCATGCCCGATCTATGTCCGACGGTAGTTCGTTCTTCTATGTGGCGCTGGGTTGGTGGATTGGACGTACATGTTATGGTTGTGCAATGTGCATGCATGTTGTTCTGCATGTGCCGTCAACGCCGGCGTTCCTTGGAGGAGAGTGGCAGCTAGCTACGACAATGGAGGTTCTATTCTGTCTAAGGTTGTGCCTCTCCATCAATGGGCAAGGTTTTGGGTTGTGCTTCACGAAGGTGTCGATACATGGTGTTATATTTGAAAAATCTATCATAGATCTTGGGCTGTTGTCAACTAGATCTAGCCCGTGGTCGTCGGATTATGCTGGTGTCACTGGTAATTCGGTGTTGGATTACTCTATTATTAGGTTATTCTTGAGATGTCCTCCGATTGTGAAAGTTATACGACGTTTTATCGTGGATGTCTCTCGTTTGTTATGTTGCCAAATCGAATTCTCTACAATGAGAAATAATTTGACGGACATGAGTTTCTTCCCTGTGCTTTCTTATTCTTTATTGGTTTGTTTTATTCATTTTACCATTAGTTTAATCAAGATCGCTATTAGTGATATTCGTCCGTTTATGTGACGGTGTGCGGTGATGATCTTCACTGTTGATGCGCTGTGAGATCTAACATGATGTTAGATCTCTGTGGTCATCAACGCGAAGATCACCGCCAGCAAGACACCGTTACAGAAACGGATGCCTCTTACATAGACCACTCTAGTTTAATAGGTATGTCATAGCTTATTTTGCATCAACTATATTCAAAAAAATGATGGTAGACTACCATCATTAAATAGGTACTCCATTATCGTTTTTTTTTTTTTAACTTATATCATTTACATGTTATAAAGTAAACCTAAAGTGGATCATGTGCAAATGATGTAGTGAACCGATACGTCTGACACAACGATTAGATTAGCTCTGGTGTTGCGATTAATAATCTAATTTATTTAGGTGGGTTCTATTGGTATCACGAAAATATTCACAGCACCACGATCATTTTTGGCACCCTATAACTCACTCTTGGCACAACATTGAATGTTTTTATTACTTGCACAACACCAATGTTCGTGGAATCGACGTCCGCTTTTCGATACGAAATAACTCTGAATCGACGTTTGTGTTCGCTTCGAACATCATCGACACTCGATTTTACTGATTTCAACACAATCATTTTGACACCCTTATAAATCACTCTTGCACTAAATCAATATTTTTATTATTTACACAACACAAATGTCGTAATCGACGCCCGCTTTCGTGACGAAGTCGGCTGAATCGACGTTGTGTTCCATTCCAACATCACCTGACACTGATTTTACAGTTATAAATGTATAAATGTATCACAGGTGAAAATGTCTGACCCACTGACGTTTTGAGAGAACAAAAACGTCAGCGACTATGACGCTCGTAACGTATTACCGAAAAGTGATTTGATGGTGCAAAAAAAAAAGATGTCAACTGTCAATAGTAATTTGATGGTGTCAATAAAACCCACGTTTATTTATTTAGGGCGCAAAACTAACTGTAGCCTCTGTAGGTGTAGTTAGTTATTAGCACCAAATAAACCCAAAAAGCTCTAATAAGTAAGAATGGGCCTCTCAGCTTCGAAGCGAGTTAGGCACTCCCTAAGCAGCTCGCCGGCGTTTATCTCCGCCTGTGACTCAGCCTACGACGCCTCCCTCGCTCTCGCCCAGCACGCTTTCTCCGGAATCAAGCCTTACCAGCTCCTTTCCGCAACCCAACGACTCTACCACTCTCTTCTTTCTCTCACTACTGCAGATAATAACAACTCCGTTCCTCTAATCACCAAGTGGGTCCCTTTACCTCCGGAGCAAGGGCAAGTGGACCGAGCATTGAAATGCATACTTACCCCCGGACGCCGCCGATCGGAAGGTGAAGCAGAAGAAGTATTGCTGGAGAAGGAAGAGTTCAGGAATTTTTCAGTGGAGCTGTTCACAGATGCGGTCGTATGCGGTGCGCGTAGTGAGATTTTGAGGAAGGTCCCGATTGGGGCAGCCGGGATAACCGGAATTGGGCTTGTCATGAGACCTAGAAGAGAGGTAATCGGAGCGGCGATTGGTGTTTACGCGATTGGGGTGGCCACGGCGGTTTATATCAGCCTTTGTGGCTGAATTCGTTTGAAGCATATACGTCTGGCTGTTTTTTTTTTTTTTTTTTTTTGGGTATCAATAAAAAAAAGAATAAGAGAGAGACTGTAATTATTAAATTCAGTATTCTTTTCGTAGTTGATGTTTATCACATATATATGTTAAGGTAAATTTTCATTGTATGAATTATGTTATTAATTATGGTTTGAAGCTTGAATTAGTGATACACACCCAATCATCCAATTGGTTGGGACACAACCTATAATTGTCAACCCTTGATTAGGATGAGTATATATATGAACGGGACACAATATAATCAAGGGTAGAAGATTAAGTTGTGTCACTTATTATGACGAATTAGTTATGTCTGTATCATTATTAATGTTCTATTCATGAGCAACCAAGTTGAGTGAGTCATCATGCCTGTGATGTAGAACCATGCCAGCTATCTTGAGCCGTGGGTAGCTTGTATCCAGTTGAAGTGATGTTCGTTGAGACTCAACTGAGATGAGTTAGCGACTTGAGCTTCAAGAGTGACCAGAATGAAATCGGTCTAATCATGGATGAAACCTTTGAACAATACCCAATGGGGAGGTTTTTAGGTGGTGTCTCCACACTGTGTGAAGACACATGTGACATTACATGGATCATCTGTTTTTAAACTGGATTCAAATTGTGTGGTACACACCATTCTTCCCGTCTCTTTGATGCATATAGAGATACTAAACAAAAACTTCCCACAATAATGGGTTGAGCTCGGCTAAACTCAAATAATAAATAGTGCCGCATGTATGACTTTCGGATCGTACTCTTGTTAGTGTATAATCATCAGGTATAATCAATAATTTTTTTTATTATTATAATTTACTAATTCATCCCTAAAAGAAAACTGGTATTAAAAATAAGAGTGAATAGCAGATTTAATTAAAATCTTTCTCAAAAGCGATGACTTAGCGCCATCTTTGAATTTGGGCAGACCATGGCCACTATCTTTTAAATCTTTTGCGAATTCAGTCCATTTAACAGACCGTGCACAAAAAATTGACGGAATGATTGTGCGTGTCTTACAAACGCTGTTGGCATTCAAAAATATTACTAATATTTAAATCAGTTTCCTAAAAAAAATAAACATAAACAAAAAAAAATATTTCCCATTAACCTCAGCGTAAATTTTCTAGCATTCATCCCCGTCGCTCATGTCGTTCATCGTTCTCAACTTTCATCGTTAGGGGTTTATCCCCAAATCATAGCTTCTTTAAATCATTCATCTAATTTATATTGCAAATTACCAAATCGTCTTCCCCAATTTAAGTCTAAGAACCCTAATTTTTTCAATTTCAACCTTTTTCCTCAATTTGCTGTATAACGGGATGGCGTTTCGATTTCGTGGATCTACCATACCCGTATATGGTGAGTTCTGCAACCTTTTCATCCATAATTCGAGATACTTAGTGAAGGTTCATCTTGTCCAAAATTTTGGTTACGTAGCGAATTTGCAGAATTTTCGTTCGTAGGGTTGGATAAGGTAGTCAATTTGCAGAATTTGCAGAAATTTTCATTCAATATCTCTTACCTGCAAGAGGTTTCGGTTAAATTCTTGATTTTTCTCGTTTAAAGTCTAGATCTTTGAGTGTAGGGAGTCCATGGCCCCTTCTTTACTCCAGCTTTATCGCAGCAAGGAGGTCTCCCCATGCCTTTCTTTTTTCCCTTTTTGAATCTGATTTCTATAACACATTTTTTTTTTCTTGCTTCTTAGATTTTTTTTGGTTGAGAAAACTAGTAGAACCTGCATGCTAAGAAAAAAATCATTGAGTAATCTGCTGCTGCTGGGTCTGTTAAATGGACTGAATTCGCAAAAGATTTAAAAGATAAGAGACCGATCAAGCCAAATTCAAAGATAAGGGCTAAGTCCCTGCTTTTTGAGAAAGATGGGGGACTAAATCTGCTATTCACTCTTAAAAATAATCCCGCAACCTTCATATATATAATTATTTTTTTTTCCTTTCAATTTAGAACTGAAATTGATAAAACGTACCAGATCTTCTTCACCGTGTTCACAGTAGCTCTTGAGTGATTCATCGATCAACTCATTTGTTCCCTAGTGTTCCAGAATCACAGTATTTTGCTCCGTGAACTTGTTGCCTGTGCTGCAACAATTCACATTGCAGCGGTTTCTATTCTTATTCACGATGACCCGACAGAAACTTTGGCAGATGTAGTTTCTCATTTTGTTTGCTGGCAACTTGCACGCATTTCTATCTTGAAAGCATTCGGTTCATATTCTGATATTTGGTGATTTTCTCTCTCTACATTTTCTTGGAAAGTTTTACTGATTAAGCTTGATTGCGTTTAAATTGCTGATCTTGAGCACCAAATTGTTTTTTTTTCTTCAGGGAACTGTATGCTTGTACACTAAGCTTCTCTCGAAAGAGTAAGCAATTTGGTGTACATACCTGCGTATATACATAGCAGTGGGAGCATTTGGTTGTCCCCTTAATCCCAATTGAAACCTCTTGGGTATAGCCGTAGGATCATCAATGGGCTTTCCTTTTTTTGTCCTCTTGAAGTTCTTTCAGTATTAATGCTTCCGGGAGTTTGAATTTGACAGCAAGGCAAGCCTAAGGCAGAAGATAGTAGGAACAGGGAGGGGATGGGGTGGGGAAAGATCATTTTTGAGGGTACATGTGTAGTTGGATCACTTGTTCTGCTAGGGTGGGCTGGGTTATGGTTCTTGAACCGTAGGTTATACAAGGAATATGAAGAAAAGAGGGCTTTGGTGCAGATAATTTTCAGCATGGTCTTTGCCTTCTCTTGTAATCTTTTTGAGCTTGTCCTCTTCGAGATCATTCCCATTCTATCCAAAGAGTGAGTAAAGCTCTTTTTACTCATTTATTAATTTTGGATATACATACAATTTTAATTCTTATTTCTTTTCGTTTTAAGCATGCTGGAACAAAATTGATGAAAGTTATGCAGGAACAGAAAGTAGCATACCTCCATTGGGGAGTAAGTAGCAGTGTACATCCTGAAATGTTACTATTTTGTTCCGTTATATATATATTGTCACCTGGCAATGTTCATAAGTTCATTATTGTTTTTAGGGTTACTTTGTATCCACCCAAAACCAAGTGGTATTCAGGCGGCCTATGTTGTATAATGCGAATGCCTTTTAGTTTGTCTGTTGTCAGTCCCAATTGCTTACGTACCTTAAAATAGATTCTGGAACCACATGTGTCTCACTAGCCTTATTAGTTTATACCTTATTTTACATGCCCTCAGTGGTCTGTCTTGTGTGCTGCATAGCTGCTGAATGTTATTTTCTTGCTGCTGCTGATAATTTCTTGTTAACTCCTTTTCAGTTGCTGAAGTTATGTTTACGTTGATGATTTCCGTGAGTAACCTTTATCTAATCCGCTGCAGGGCCAGATGGATTAATTGGAAGGTGGACTTATTTTGCCTGATAATGTTATTGATCTTCATTCTACCTTATTACCATTGCTATTTGATGCTTTGCAACAGTGGTGCGTGCCCTTTCATTATTTGGCTACACCTTTTCTCCCTTGAATCTTGTTTTTACCTTTTTTTGCGGTCCAAGTGATCTGCTGTAATATGGGGATTGGCCTTTGTTAGATTTGAATATATAAATTACACTTCTCCTTACGACTTTAGTTTATAGGTGAGTTGATAATTAAAGATGGTATTAGAAAGTTTGATCTTGTTGACTTTCACACCACTCATGACCACATACTTCTGATTTTCATATCAGGTGTGAGAAAGAAACGAGCTGCATCTAGTGCAATCTTATTTTTGTTGGCTTTTCTCTATGCTTTTTGGCGGATGGGCATTCACTTTCCTATGCCATCTCCTGATAAAGGTTTGTTTTCATTCTTCAATTTGACCAAGTGGGCGGCATTATCTTTATAGATTTGCAATTTTTTTTTTAGAATTTTTTTACTTTTTATTTTTGAAGTTTGTATTCTGGTGGTCATTTCCCATTTTCGATATATTTATGGGATACTGTTTTGTAACTTTTGGATTGGTATACCTGTCACTCTAAGTGTTTCTTGGTACATGAACCATTCACCAGGCTTAACATTAACCATCCTTGCTCTTTGACTTCTGCTATAATGGTTATCTTTCTGTTTAAAGGCTGTGGATTTAGGAAGGTGTTAGATTTCCGCTTCTCCTCTTCCTCTATTTCCCTAAATGCTTCCAAAATGGTCATATTGCTTGGGGTTAGATGAAGCGACGCATTAAATTCAGGTGACATGTATGTTGTTGGGTATGCCCATTTGTGTGCCTGAGTATGAGACATCAAGTGTACGAGGCATTTTTATTCTACCTGATCACAAGTTATTTCCTCATTTTTTCTGTGACATATACTCGTCAAAATGCTTACCATATCACTTCCACTATTTCCAGAACTGGCCGTGTTTCAAGCTGTGCATAATCGTTATGCCACGGAGTTGGTGCCATTTTGCATGATTCGTGTTTTCTTTATTTATTTTCTCTGTTGACAATATATGCATATGTGCAAAATTGGCTTTCCATAGAACACAGTTCATGACAATTGGAAATTCCATCCGGTCATCACCTACTATTCCTACTCCTTGATCGAGTATACTATCATTTTCTGTTTCAATCGGTTTTTGGTTTGAAAAGCAAAGTTATATGCTTATCATTTGGAGGAAACATTTACTTGTTGTGCATGCCTCAGTGTAGTTCTTGCCTGGCTCCTTAAACCACTTGTGCTGCATCTTATGTTTTCTCTGTATATTATCCATCGTGTGGCATCTCTCTTGTCTCTCATTATGTTCTTCTATCATACTCATGAACAGTTCTTTGGTCATTTTGTTTAACAGGATTTTTCACCATGCCTCAGCTTGTAAGCAGAATTGGGGTGATTGGTGTCACTGTGATGGCCGTCCTTTCTGGTTTTGGAGCTGTAAACTTGCCATATAGTTATTTATCTCTTTTCATCAGGTAAGAGATATGCAGCTTACTGCTCCCTTCGGCTCTATCATGATAATTATGGTAAGGCAATTGCTGGCTCTGAAAATTTTCCCAGCCAAATATATCTGTGAATTGCCCATAATAAGCCAAAGTAGAAAATACATGGTTAATAGAAACATTATGAATGTTACATATAAATATATTGATACACCTCTGCTTAACAACTTTACCTTTTGGGTGAGTTGGTACTCTAATACCAATGGTGTCAAAGCACGAGGTCAGGAGTTCAAATCTCACTTTGCCACATTCGAAAAAACAACTGGTTGTATCGTTGGGCATGTTAACTCTGCCCAATACGTAAGGGGGTAGGGGTGTTATATTTTTTTCACTCTTCTCCTTAACAACTTAAGCTTTGAGGTGAGTTGGTAGTTTAACAATGGCCATCATAAAATTTATTCAAACTGAACAAACTACTAAAGATCTGTTTACCTGACTTTTGTTCACTAAATCATGCATTAAAAGATAAAAATGTTTCTCCTCGTGGAAAGGCACCTTAGTGTTCATTCTACCTCTTCAAGCACTAGTTTTTTTAATTTCCTGTTTACTGAAATCTTGCTTCCAGTTCCAGTACTTCTAAATTTTTTAAATCTGTTTTTGGAGCTTCTTTGGGTGGAAATTACCTCATCGTGTGATTCCCACTACTGGTAAATATAATCTTTGCATTTTATACCAACAAATTATTGTGTCCTGAGATTTTTTTTTCTCATGTCAAAGAGAAATTGAGGAAAGCGAGATTAAGGCATTGGAAAGACAGCTAATGCAGTCAATTGAGACTTGTATTACCAAGAAAAAGAGGATCATTCTCCACAAAAAGGAGATGGACAGAGTTCACGGTTTGGATGAGGTTCACTTTCTTCTTTTTGGCTCATCTTCTTGACTCTCTTTTCAACCCACCCCCTACCATACACGCACACGCCCCCACCACATATGTTGGGTAGAATTTATCCCCCAATATTAGCTGTAGGTAAATATTCAATTTGGTTGTTAAACATAGTCCTTGACTTATGAACCTCCACTTCATCGCATTGCATATTTTAGTCGTATAATTCAGTTCAGGAAGACTGTAGGTTTTGGCTAGGTTAACAAGTTATCTTGACTTCATAATGGTTTCTCTGCTGTATATTGCTGCAAAATAATGTCTGGGGAAAATCAGTTTTTCCCTTGATTATATTCACGGCCTTAGCTTTATGAGCCCTTTGTATCGAATTTTCCTTTGACGATACATGCTTCCGTACGTTACAGAATCTAAAGACCAAGTCATTCCTGAAAAGAATTGTGGGGACGGTAGTGCGAACTGTTCAGGAAGACCAAAGAGAAGAAGGTTCGTGCTATAATGTGTTTTTAAGAATAAGCAGTTCTTTTAACATGTCTCAGCATATGTGATCAAGGGATTCCCTGTTTTTCCTTCTTAATTGCTCCTTTAATTTTATGTTTTTCTCTAATTCCCCTTTTGCATTCTCTAAGTATTAAGCTTGGAACCTGTCTTGGATAATGAGTGCTGACGTTTCATCTAGAGACCAGAACTGAACGCAGTTTTGAAATATGCAACTGACATGGGTGTGTAGAAGTGCATGTGCTCATCGAACTCTAAAAAGTTTGCTTTATAAAGAACATTTTTCATTAAGAAAAGTTGAAGAATAGTGAATAGGCTGGTGGTGTTTGAGGTTAACCGACTTATTATCATTGCTTATCATTAGAAGTCGACAAGGATAACATAAAAGACGTGGCCAAGTGCTTCTTCCTCTTACTTAAATGGTGAAAGGACTGGTTCCCTCTCTCTGCTTTATGTATGTATCTAGACAGTAAGGATTATGGATTCTTCTTTATCCAAATGTTGTAGAAATCTGCAATCTTTTTTATTTATTGTACCTACATGAATCTTGTTCCATAAAATCTTAACTTCCTTCCTTCTCAACCATTGCTTTCTTATCTGGACAATGGCAAGAAAGACATCAAAGGCATGGAAGGGGAGGTGCAAGCACTAGAAGAGCTCTCAAAACAACTTTTCCTGGAGATCTATGAGCTTCGTCAAGCTAAGGTTTAGTTGGGTGTTCTAACATTTTTTATTTTCATTAGATGTCTACCTTTGAAAGTTGGTTTGTATCTTGTGGTGGTGTTTTTATTACTGTGTTATTTTTATTTTTTCAAATCTGTTTAATTCGTTTACTCTAACTTGATAATATTTTTCATTTGCATCTCTTATGTTTTTTTCCCTTCTTTTCAGGAAGCTGCTGCTTATTCTAGAACATGGAAAGGTCACATGCAGAACCTTTTGGGCTACGTTTTATCGGTGTATTGTGTGTTTAAGATGATAAAGGTATATCCAGTACTTCACTAGTCCTTATATTTACAAGCTAAGAATAGTATTCAGCTTAAAAGATGTGAGACGGCTTTGTGTTTAGGGTGTCGAGTGCATAATTCTCACCTCATTTACTTTTTGGGAGCGCTCTTTATCTGCAATGCCTGTCTGGTTTTTGGGATTGGGAAAACCGGGAGGGGATGTTTATTTCAAATATCGATTTTGTATTAGCTCTTTGTGGTTGGCATTTCATGCTTATATATATTTGCCTTAATAATCTATTTTATTATTTTGCAGTCTTTGCAAAGTATGATTTTTAAAGAGGTACTTCATTGCTTTGCTTTTCAAGATTTCATTATGCATCTCAAATTTACACTACTTTCATCTCATGAAGACTTTCCTTGCTTCACTTCAACTTGACAGGCAGGTTCAATGGATCCTGTGACCTTGACAATCAGTATATTTTTACAGTTCTTCGACATTGGTATCAATGCAACATTACTATCGCAGGCCAGGAGTCTCTCTCTCTCTCTCTCTCTTTTGTGGTTGTCTATATGTATATTGTTACATCATGTCTGCTATTTGAGTTTATTCAGAGGCAATGATTTTATGTAATGGCCATTTCAACTGATTTTCTTTCACTCTGCATCGTTGCAGTACATTTCGCTCATGTTCATTGGAATGCTGATTGTTGTATCCGTCAGAGGATTTTTAACTAATTTGATGAAGGTAATGTTGTACTTTTGTATGGAACTGAATTTTATACCTTCATGCCGATTTTATTGAATATTTTGATGGTCAACATGTTCCTTCTTTTATATTACCTTTTATGTAGCTGTGAGAGTGCCTTGAAGCAAAACAATCAATTTTCCTTGTGAAACTATTTGCCAAAATCCATAGTACCGCAATAACATGAATACTGAACTGTCGACTATAATCCTTAGATTTCGCTTAAAAGAGGAGTTGGTAGAGTTTATATTTTCATTGGTGAGCCTGTACCAAAAATCATATGAAAGTCGAAAATCTTTTCATTGTCCACATCATGAACGTGCTCAGTGTATCCATATGATGACAAAAATGCATTGAGCATCTTGACCTGATGTATTTGTTTGGTATACAGTTCTTTTTTGCAGTATCTAGAGTTGGAAGTGGATCCTCTAGCAATGTTGTGCTGTTCCTGTCAGAGATTATGGGAATGTATTTTGTGTCTTCAATTCTCTTGATAAGGAAAAGCTTGGCCACTGAATACAGGTAAGGGTAGTGGAGTGCCTTCATCTTTTAATGCTGCTGATCAATTTAACTTCCCTTCCGCCATGTGGTTGCATTGATATGACCATGTTTTCTACTTTGATTGCTCTTGTATGACACTTGTTTTCTTGTCGTTTTTTTTGGCCTTTGATGATGGTAGTAAACTTGTTAGAGATTCTTAGTATGGAAAATACGAAAACTGTTGTGTAGTTGGCAGTTTCACAAACAGCAGAGGCTTGTTGTCATGTAAGATATATATTTATATATAAGAAAGAAATAAAAGAAGATAGAGAGATGTGAGAATGGAAAAGGCAATGATGTTTTCTAAAGTTTGAACCTAAATGATGCTTTGGGCAGAGTGTGATGTATGTATGAATCACATTAAAAGTTGGCGGTAAAAAGCTTTTGCTGTAGGCATAGTTAATGTGATGATGATCTCACTTACTTGTTGTTATTGCATGTGTATGTACATGCAGGGCAATAATAACGGATGTATTAGGTGGTGAGATACAATTCGACTTCTACCACAGGTGGTTTGATGCGATATTTGTGGCGAGCGCGTTCCTATCATTGCTATTGCTTTCAGCACATTATACATCTCGCCAGGCTGAAAAACATCCTATCGACTGATGAGATATCTTGGATGCTGGAGTGATAAAATCTCCCACTACTGGAATTGGAATTGGCAAATAGGCCCCTCTCCCTATTATTGATAGAGCAATCTGGTGCAGTTTTTTGAAGAGGGTGCCTGCCGTACACAGGAGGGGGTTCAAAAAGATATGATCTCCTCTAATTCTATCAGAATGTTTAGACACAAAGTTTTCTTCTTTTCTTTTACTGCATACAAATAAACTTGACCATCATCATGTCTACTAATTACTAGGATTATGTAATGTATGTATAATGGCTTCTTTTTCTTTTTGCAAAATTTCCTGATCATGACCGTCCCGTCCCGTCCATCCCTTGTAACCTATGTTGCACCGACACTCCAATATGGGTAACGTGCGCCGTATCCGACACGCTTTCGACATTTAGACACGCGTCTGACACGCGCGACGGCAAGCGGTGTCACGACGCGTGTCGGTTGATTAAAATAATGTTAAATTAAATTTTAAAACCGACACGTCAGTGACACGTCCCGACAGCGCCAGTGACACGTCGAGGACACAGAGAGCGACACGGAGGACACGTCCCGGCACACGTTACTAATGCTCCCGACACGGCTATTTATATTTTTTTGTATTTTTGTATTTTTATATATTTTTTTGTATATATATATATATATATATAAATTTATATATATATAAAAAAATATATATATATATATATATATATATATATATATATATATATATATATATATATATATATATATACTACGCCATATAAATGTAATAGTATGCACCTATATTTTTGAAAGATTCTTGAGCTGTGTCATGCTGGTTAGTAATGGTATGCACAATCGCTGCTAAATTGTCGGTGCAACATCCTTGTAACTTTCTTTCAAACAAACAAACAAACAAAAGAGCAACTTGGTTTGAGCAATAACGAATGTTATTACAATAACTATTACAATATTATATCATTCATGTCTTCAATTTGGTTGCAAAATTAATGTAATACATTTTGAGAATACAAAGACGACGTATCACATGAGGTAATATAGTGGTCTTTTGAGCAAAGTACAACCAACATGTGTGTATAAGTTTATTTATACTAGCATTGACCACCTACGCTGCTCATGTAATAGTAGGAGTATTAAAGTTTTAAAGTCAACCCAGTCTCAAAAAAGATACTGTTCGTTTACCGTCTGCATCGGAATTCACGGGGGGGAGGGAGTTGGCTGGAGATCGCTCTATACTCTGTAGTATTAGTGGTGGTTATAATTATAAATAAAGATGGAAGCTGAAGAACAACAACCACCGGCATCGCCAGGAGAGGGACCACCGGTTGACGTGAAAGAGTACCTACAGGAGATATTGAGGTGGACACTTGCTTGCTCAATCAAGGGTGAAGTGGATGTCGCTCTCTCCAAAGATTACTGCTTTCGTCTCCTTCAAGATGATGACCCTCCTCCACCTCCTTCTCCCTCTCCCTCTCCCTCTCCCTCTTTTGCTGGTATCTATTCTCCATTTACTCCTCCTACATAATTGATCATGTATTCATCATTTTAATACTCTAGAGACTCATTCTAATGTATTTCTGGATGTTAACATCAATCAGTATGCAGCTTTTTGTTTGCTTGAAGTTGAAGCCATAACTATGTAGAATATTTGCCCATCCACCTCTCTTTCTTTTTTGCACAAATATTCTGTTTACTTTGGCGTGCTTACCTGTCCTGCAGATAATTTTTCACAAGGAGTTCCATCCTATCCTCTGTACAAGCACATTGCAGCTTCTTTATATCATAGTCTCTCTTCTACAGCATTAGTTAGCATCCCCTTGAAATTCTCAACATCTGAGGAACATGATTCCCTAAAGCCGAAGGAAGATGAGTGGACTGCAGTAATCATGGAATACGGGTCTAAGTTACTGAATGTGAGTGTTACTTGTTCTTCTTGTTTCAGTTGTCACATCATAGATTATCTCTTTGCACTTGCTTACAACTTCTACATTTTCTTTTAGACGTTGAAAGCTGTGGATTTTGAACTCCATGTCCAGGAACCTTTCTTTTCTCAGATACATTGTATGTGATTTTGCTTATGATTTTGATTTTTTAATCAATATTTGTTACCTCAAAACCTCTTCGATCATTCTTAATTACTGCTCAACATCGGCCTAATTTATTGGGGCTGGCTTAGTGGATGACTTTCTGTTATTGTACAGATGGGCATAAAAGTGTTGAAGGAAGGTGTGCATCTGGAAATTACAACCGGTATGCTACTTCGTACATGTGTAACACTTCTTTCTTATTGTGAGAGGTTTTTTCATGGACCAGAACAGTTAACATTCAACGGATTTGATTTAGAAATCAGATTGGAAACGTACCTGTATAGCATGTTGTTGACCTTCTCACCTTGCTTGGGCCTATTTTACTCCAGCTCATAAGTGTGAATAGTACACAAAATTATAAGGCGTGTACTTAGTACTGCCGGCTACCACCAAAAGCTTCCGCCAGGACTTCTTGTGCAATCAGTTGATTTTTTCTCCTTTCTTTTTTGATGTTTTATCACTAAAATGGTTATTTAATTCTATCTCCTGTTCTTGCAATAGTGCTCCTAAACGAGTTCTTTTCGCTTTGTTTTGCAGACAATTAGTTTATTGTCTGAACACTTTATATATCCATGTTATTCTGTCCTTGAATTTCCCTTTGTCTCACTTGCCAAACCAGAGCCTTCTTTCTATATTTGATGCCTCCCTGGATCAGCTGTTTTCCTGGCAGCAATATCTACATGCTCTGATGTTGACAACCTACTTTTTTCCACTTTGTCAAGCTCCTTATTTCCTAACAGGCTTACATTGTGCTGGTTCTTCTCGTTTCCTGCTCATTCAGGCAGCATCCAAGCTTCTTATTTTTGGCTTACTTACTCAGTGCTAGATATTCTAATCTCCATCTTTTCAAGCACCAGAGAATCTCATCTTTATCATGTTCAGTGCTAGAGCTGCTCTATTGCATCAAATTCTTTCCTCAATTCTTGCATGTCCAAACAAAATGGTCTCATTCATGATGTTCTAGTCACAAATATGATTTCATGTCTGATCTGCCTTTAAATGTGCTTCTATCTAATGAGCCGAGTTCTGTTGGTATTGGAAAGGTTAATTCCTGACATTCCCTGTAAATTGGCCTGCTCTGATCACCTTCAAATTTTCTGTTAATTTTGAACCCCCCTCGACGGAGAAAAAAAGCAAGGAAAAAAAATGTCTGCCATCTTCTGCAAATTGGGTTAATCTGATTTTGACAGTTGGATGCATGAAATTGAGCAAAAGACGTTCTTATTCAGGCGCCATTGTCAATTGCAATGTTAGGGATCATTCCTCTGATGGTTGGTAATTTCTTTTCATTTTCATTTCTTTATCTTTAATGATACCGTCATTTGTGTTAGGGTTGAAGCTGGAGACTGCATACTGTTTAACAAATGTTTGCTGCTAAAAGTTCAGGTTATAACTTGTTCTACTTGATTCGTTTGTATTCTCATTTTTTGCTTTAAGAATAAAACATTTTACGATCTTCAGTACATCCACCGGTATATTTCTTTTCGTGAAATGCTAGAAGCAGAGTGTCTTCAAAATGTTCTTCCTGGAGTAGCAACTTTTGAAGAAGGTATGAGTATTGTAATTTGTCTTTTTTGTTTTGTCCAATGAGGAAAACATAACATAACGGGTAATATAGCGTACAGTATAGCTGAACGGATTCATCTTTTCCTCTGTATATTGATAATGCTGAATGAAATTCTATCCTTTACATACACTTTTCATGCCGCTTATGAATGTTTGACATGTTTGGAGTATCTAATTGTAAGTGGAACTGTGGAAGGGAAACAACGGGCATCCTTTTGAGTTTTGACAGTTTCGAGACATTTTCCTGGGGAATCTTCTACATGAAAACTCACTAGAAGACAATCTTGAATATTACTGCATATCCCTGATCTCTAGATTCACCAAACCTTTGTTTGTTTATATCGGTCGACAGTCGTAGTAATTTTTGTGTGTATATTTTCTTCGAAATAAGTGTACTTATGATTGCTCTGTCCTTTAATGTCTGGTTCTTTAACGTCAAAGGCATTTACATTCTTAATTGATGTTATCACATGAAACTGATTGCTAGATGTGATGTGAGGACTTTCAGGCACACAAGTCTACCGAAAATTTTATTCAGAAGAGAAAGAAAGATCTAATGGCGTCCTTGCTATTTGTGTTGCCAAACCTTATGCGTCACTGCACAGTTACATGGCCAACATACTTTTGGCAAGTTAGCAATCAACCACTCTTTACTTTCTGCGTCGCTGTTCTTCCTTACTTATAGCTGACCTCATCTAATGGGAATATGGCGTGTGTTTTGTGTTCTTCTTCCTTTCTTACTATCAACCACTCTTTACATTAGCAATATCATTTAAAAAAGATTGAATCAATGGTGCCACAATGCTGGTGGGAATGTTTTATCACTTTATTATACTTGATGTGAAATAAGCCATTGGACTATGTTGCTTGTTTCTTTTCTTCACCAATATTCGTAGTTAAACGTTGTTAAACCTAATAGCCATCTATTGAATATTAGAAATTAATTCATGGTTATGGTCATTGCATTGCCATAGATACTCCGATTTCGGTTACACCCTAGGACGCTACACACTCCGCCAACCAGCTGTTAAATGATGTGAATCAGTTAGTAAGTGTCGGCTATGAGGACACTATAGCTCGTAAAATTGAGATGTTTGAGTACCCGAAGCCCCAGAATCTCTGCATTTAGAATCCAAAGTCTGTGCA
The DNA here is from genome assembly GCA_026214975.1 of Gentiana macrophylla. NCBI lineage: Eukaryota > Viridiplantae > Streptophyta > Magnoliopsida > Gentianales > Gentianaceae > Gentiana > Gentiana macrophylla. The sequence continues at coordinate 101,542,944 of CM047815.1, read as the reverse complement.
TTCATATATCCCCATTGTTATTTCATCAATGCTTTTTCAGTATCATGTCAGTTCTCCAGGCGTCCTTGACGTATATGCGTCTATGGAGCAAGACCGTTTTTATTAGGATTTCAAAGAAATCAAAAGTAATGTATCGCTACTTTCTTGGATGTGCTGTATGCAGGTTTTGGGTTATGCTGGTATACGAAGGATGCTGAATATGGGGCACTCTATCGGTTCAGTTCCTGAGGCTCTTCCTCCACCACCATCGATTCTTGTCTCATCATTTCTGACACCACATAATCCACATGTACTAAAATAACTCCCTCACAGTCTCTGTGTCTGTTTAACTTATATTACTTTCCACTGTTATCAATCAATATAAGCAGTAAGGGGGGGGTTGTAGTGATGATCACTAGAAATGGTAGTGGCTGGGGAAAGCTTCCTCTCCCCCTGGCTCATGAAGTTTTTGATTCCCTATCCCTGCGCTGTAGAAAAAGTTTTCCTATCCACAAGCAAGGGATGTTTTGGTGCATTGCACTGGGGGGGACGAGTCCTGTTGGAAGAGCTTCAAGCCTTCAACAGTTGAGGTTCTTCCATTGCATCTGGATACTTGGTTTACTTATTATTCTAAGAATGCTGTTTGCTGGCTCTTGTTTGAAAGAAGTACCCTTTTACCGAGTATGTCTATTCATCTGAAGGCAATATTGTGTTTTCATATATTTATTTTTATTCTGTGCTCCTCCAGGTTCAAGGTTCAATGCTGACTGATGGTGCTAGGGCATTGGCGAAACACGTTGATCGTAGCAGTGCCAAGTACTGGGGAAACTTTCGTGGAAGTGGTTAGTGTGTTGTGCTGTAGCTCCTTTGTAGCAATATTTAAAACACATGTGCCAACTCAATTCATATTGCTATGCTTTTCTTCCTTGTCTTCAACTCTTCATCTATTTTTGGCATGTGGTAAATGAGAAACATGTATTCCAGTTTGCGTTCTTGCAAGCGTTTCTAGTAATTTGAACTATTACAATCGTTCTTTGGCCACATGCACAGTGGAGACAGTTTGTCATAACGCCTTTTGCTTTGCTTAATGATGCCTCTTATCGTATACCTTCACTGTTAGTAGGTAACAGGAAAATAATTGACACTTGACAGCTTCTTTGCTTTCTTGTAATCTTCAATCATAGTTCCCCTATAATCTTGGAATCTGCAGATTATGTTACACGAGTTCTGAACTAACACAATTTCTTAGGGAAAAAAAAAAGTATGAATGTCTTGGTCATTCAGGCATTTAAGTCTTGATTTTCATTTCTCTATATAATGATTCTTCAAATGCTAAAAGGACATTTTGGGCCTTTTTCTTTTGGAGACAGATCTATTGGGAAAAAAAAAAAAACTGTTTCAAAGTCCTCTTTTGAAGAAAAGCAAGTTTTTTTTTTTATTTTTTTAACACGGTGATTTGCTTATGCAGATACTGATAAAAACAGACATGCATTAGATATCATCAGTGGCTTCATTGTTGATTGCTGTTGGCTGAACACGCATATCGTTCCACCACATGGGGCTGTCTTTGAAGTAAGGGTCGCTGAGGGTTATGGCGCACGGTGGTCTGAAGACGGACTCAAGGTTAGCACAATCTTGTCTAATTTATCCTTTGGCACATATGAATAGCCAAAGGGGAGTTAATCTGTTTGTTTCAACTTAAAAACATCTTATACGGAGGAAAGGAGGGAGAATAAGATGATATGGAAGTTCTCAAACAACTTCACTTACCCATGGTGCTTTTGTCCCTTTGATTTAATTTGCAGTTCATTGGGTTTTTGGAGCCATACATGGTTGACGGTCACCAAAAGGGATGGAAGCATTAAATCCAAGGAAAAGGGCATGAATGTTCATTGTCTCTTAATTCGCCAAATGGTGTGCCGATTTTATAAGGCCATGCTAATGCTTCTACAAAAAGCTTACTAATCTTTTTTTGGTTTGAAAGCGGATCTCCCTCTGTTTCTTAATCAACCTGTGACATGCAGTTTTGTGTAGTTTTATCCTCTCTTTTTTCTTTTTTCTTTTTCTTTTTGTTGAAAATATTATCCATTAAAAAACTATTTGTTGTTCAAGGAAGGAATTGCATACTATATATATCAGTAGAGCCAACTGCTTCCAAACAAATTCAAAGTTCAAACTCGCCAATTGAAAAAAGAAAAGAAAAGAGAAGAGAAACAGACGGATCAATATACATAGATATGCCATCTTTTACTCCATGCATTGGAGATGCTGTCATTGTACTTCAATTTCTAGAAATCTTTCCAAGGAAATTAAGCTAACTTCACTGTGCTTCAGCTATGCATCCAGATCAAGCTTTAAGGATACCTCTCTCTCTCTCTCTCTCTCTCTCTATATATATATATATATATGCAATTGATAGAATGGTTATCCACACAACTATGCAGCGTAAAATTCCCAAACTTGTGTGATATTCTGAGATGCATTGCCTTAGTAAAGAAGGGAATAAGAAGGCTCGTATTATAAATCTGTTTGCAAGAATATTATCTCTTGAGCTTAGCATCGTCCCCTAAAGACGATCCAGAACCACCACCACCACCTAAAGCTGCTGCAGCAGATTCAACATGTGTTAGAAGATACTCGTAGATCTTCTTTCTGATCCTGTCAACTGTCTCAGATGATATCTCAAGTCTGTCTTCTTCACCATTGCTACAACCAATCAATTCCAACCAGTCATTCACACTCTTCAGCTGACTCAGCATGCCTGCAATTTGACCATTATTTGACAAGGTTGAGGAATCAACATCCGCATCCAAAAACCTTTCAACAAACCCCAAGAACCATTCTTGGGACTCTGTTTGTAACATGTCAGCTAAATCCACTGCCCCATCAAGGCCTCTGCCCTTGAGCCATTCCCTTGGTGGTGACCCTCTCCTCTTCTGATTTGAAAAATTGCCCTCCAACCCACGGCGTTTGGCTCCTCCTGATGGAACCATCTTAGACGACGTTGCTGTCTGGCGGGGTTTAGCTTGGGATTTCTCGGCTGCACCTGAATTTTCAAGGACTAATAAAGGCATATTTCCAGCAAGTATCTTAGGGGAGCCTGATGAAGGATTTGAATTTGAAACAGAAACCGAAGTATCTTTCCGGCAATACACCGAGAAGGGGGACAAATTTGCAGCTAATGCAGCATTAACCCAAGAAGTTGCTTGTCTCTGTGTGTCTGATGCAACCTTTAATACTTCTTCTGGTGTAGTTTCTTCATGATCTGAGGAAGACCCAACTGCAGTAGTTTTAGAGAGCGCTTCAGCATTTAGACGGGCGTTATTCAAGCTAGTGTGCAGAGAGAGGAACTGTTCCACGGCTGGCTGGGGGTTTTCTTCTTTTGCAGTGGACCGCAGTTCAGAGTATGAGCTGTTGCATGCTCAGTTGTAAGAAAGAAGAATAGCAGGTGAACTTAGAAATATCAGCTTAGTTACCATGATCAGGGAGAAATTATTTCCGGAATTGGAAGCTATCTATAAAATATAGTAGCGTCTAACTAAAATATACATGCAAATCAAACAATCCAGGAAACAAAAAACAATTCAGTCAACACTAAAAACCTATGCTTCATATGTTCAGCTTTCCTATGCAAGCTTATTTTACATTAGCTAGTGAAAAACCATTGGGGTCAAATAAACGCATAAAAACAGCCAACGTTATATGATACATTTACAGCTGCAGGGATTCCCTTCACTTCTTCCCAGTTTGACCATTCTAGTGATGGAGCAGATCTATCCAAAGAATACTGGTAAAAGAATGACAGTTCCATACCAGAGTGCACTATTCTTAGAACATGCATGTTATCAATTCCTAAAAGTAACACCGGTGATGATAGAATCAATTTAGAAATAACATTTGCACTGAAATTTGTGTAGACAAGGTAAACTGTGTTCATTGATTTGTAAACAGCGAAAAAGCTAGCTGAAACTGCAGATATGGAATTATACGCTTGTTGAAATTTATAAAATATAAAACCTCCAGTCTGATATTTCAAATTAAAAGAGACAAATACCTGACACATCGAAGCAAACTTTCCGCACTAGCAGCCTCTTGCACTGCCTCAACAGCAGCTACTTGTGCAGCATCTCTGTACTTTAAGACTTCCTATTGAATTTGCATTAAATATGTAGTTTAATGAGTGTAAATGAGACACTGACTGCTCCAAAGAGTTATGAAATTTTCCTTACCAGAGATGATATAAGAGACAGACCAGGCAAGTTGATGATCAAGGAACTAGATAGCAAACACAGTGAATATGTACTTATTTAATTGGGGATTTAAGAGAAAACTCTGAATTCAAATGGACAAAACCAACTGTGGAAAGCAGGAGCCCTATAAACAAAAATTTCAATACATGGAAATAGATCCAAGTGGGTACATTTTCCCCCCTTGCTATGGGTTTGAATTTAGTAATTCTGGTCATGGTTGTGTTAACTCAAAGAAAAATTATGCTTGGCTTACTACGAACCCTTTTTTTTTAAAGCATTGAAACAATGCTTCCAGTAAATCAATATAATGATAGAGGCAGATGGATACATGTTTTAGAATCAGAAATGGAAAATAAAACAAGAATTAAAGAGCTGTGAAAGTTGCACCTTTCCAAGTTTTGCAATAGAAGAAGGGAGGGAGGCCCAGGAAACACTCGCATCCATCAGTCTCCTATTACTCAATGGAACCTTGACAATATTTGCTGGCAACCCAAGAATTGCTGCATCCCCAGATGACTTCTTTTCAACAGACTCTTTCTGTTTAACCGTCTTGTCAATATCAATATCTGCAGTAGCTTTTTTTGAAGATAAATTACCAACACTCTCACGTTTCTGTTGTTTAACAGCAACCGATCTGTTCCCTTCTTTAGATATTGTTCGTTCATTTGGTGACTTTTTTGGAACCTGCAAGTAACACACCATCATAAAGATCAACTTGGTCGTATTGTCCACATGTATACCATGTCACCACCGATGACACACAGCATATACTTGAAAGGCTGCAATTTGTAAAGAAGAACAAGCAACACAAAATTTGTATAGGCAAATATACTATCTTTTTCATATTACAATTCAGCCGATTGATTTCAGGATCTTCACCAACACAAAATTATCATTTAACATACACAGCAAATGTTGAGAAGCATAAACTTTATCAGTAAAAGAGCATCCCAATTTTTGAGAAATGTCCAATGTTTGTCAAATTAACAAATGATGAGCTGCAAATCAGCTTAAGTGTGATCTATCTACAGATATGTTCTTCCACAACCACAAATATAGGTGTTGAACATTTTGAATAATTAAAGTGATAGGATGGCACTAATATCTACAGTGTAACCTTGGGTATTGAATTTGAGTAAGGAGCCATCTTATTGTACAGGATAAGTTATCTAAATTAGAACTAACTGGTGAGACACACATCCCAAGAGGCCAAGACCCCCCCCCATGTTGAGGGAGCTTTAAAGCATTGCACTGTCTCCCTTTTTCTTTTTCTTTTTTCTTTTGATTTTTCATGTCCATTTTCACATTAAAAGTATACAGGGAAAACAGAGAGAGGGAGAGAGAGATATACAGAGGAACTCCGAGCATCTGGTTTCAAGTTCAGGTCATGCTTGACGTGCCTCGTTTTCGGACTTTCTTTTCCCTTGACTTCCATATTTCCTTCCCAGCTCTTTCTTAGGACCTTAGGCCCCAGTTCAAAGCCCTGCAAAATATTTTTTGTCACGCTCCCAGCTTGAGCTTTCCTTGTAGTAATACTTGGGCTACGAAAAGACCCCCCTTTTTCCACCATTTCCACTTTAGTAATAACCTTCTTCAACCTATCCGGCCCTTTAATCTTTGCTTGCCGATTGACTCCGTTTGCAAACTTCTCAAAAGAAATCGGCAAAGAATAACAACTCGTAGGGGACGAGGGTATAGACCTTGAACTCAAAGACTTGACTTTTCCAACACTCTCCTTCTTGTCCCCTAAATTCAGATTAAGTTTCCCTAGTTGTGACTTTGAACGAACTAGTGAAGGACCTTTTGCATCAATCTTGGCAACTTTAGCAGTTACATTTGGTCTAATAGCTGCAGTTTTACCCTTCAGCTCTGGCTTCTCATTGCTTCTCAAATGATTTAATTCTGATATAGCCTTGTTATCTATCGACTTTGAACTCGAACCTGGATTGCCATTATCAATGAGAAATCCCAGCGAATGAGTTGCTGCTATATCTTCAGGGGTTCCAACACAAGGGTGTCTACCAGGCACTATCCTAACACCCTTAAGAATAGGCACAGGTGTGGCAGATTCAAGCCTTTCAACATGTATATATTGACCTAACTGGATCTTATCACTAAGAATAAGATCATGCTGCTCATCTGGGAGAGACACATAAGTGGCATGAGAAGAATCTGATACTTTCAAATAAAAACCTTGATTTGGGAAAAGCTCACCACCGGCTAGAGCTGGAACAATTCCCACCACCTGTAATAAAGATGATCTGTGTTCACCAGCAATCTTTATATCTGTATTCATATGCTGTAGAAGCTTCATTAAAACTCCAGGGACCAGAGTAGCCATGTTTGAAAGATTCAATAAGCATCACACTTTAAAGAATATCCAGATGCGAAGCCCCGAAATTCTGTCCTTAAACACTATAAATCTTGCAAATAGTTGCCAAATAAAAGCATCTTCAGCGAAGAAACCCAGTCAAGATGGGGAAAAGTAACCGGATTTGGAAAATAGCTAAAATGAAGTGATTTCCTCAGCTCCAAACAGAAACAATAATAATAATAATAATAATAATAATAATAATAATAATAATAATAAATAAATCTGTAGCAGCTAAAAATAGTGTAGACAAATATTCTACAGTTCTGTGGCCAATACCCAGAAATTTTTTTTGTTACAAACAGGCTTCAAAAGAGAGTCTTTTTTACTTAATTAGCAGAGACCAGAGCAAAAGGGACCGGAGGAAAGATGCTGATATCAAACGAAAAAGGTAATGGAATTGGGAAATTTGGCCCAAAAAACTCTCTTCTTTGAGTTCTTCCTTGATGCTCTTTTTTATTTTAAGCAGCTCCGGGTTGGCATGTTCCCCTCACCCGAATATGGACCCCTCCCCCTCTCCCCTCTCCCCTCTCCCCTTCAAAGAATGTACTAATAATATACCCAAAAAAAAAAAAAAAAAATTGGTCGAGTTCGGACTGAAGGAAAAATCCCTCTCCTCAATAATGTGGTGTAAACACAAGTACCTGTAGTGTACTACTACTGGCTTTGTTTGGGAAAGTACAGCAAGGTCTGATGCATATGTTGTCAGTCCATGTGTATATTGAAGGAGATGAGATAATTAATGCTTGTGATAATTGATGCTTGTTTTGAATTCAAAATTTAAGAAAATATTTTATTATACTCCATCCATTAAAAACATATTAGTTGTTTGAGGCGTTTTTAAACGTTTTTTAAAATATTGATATATATATATATATATATATATATATATATATATATATATATATATATATATATATATATATATATATATATAATTATTTTTAGGCATTTATAAACAATTTAAGTCTATCAAACAATGTGAATTTCCATAAAAAAATGGGATTTTTAAGACCAATCCTGGAATAAATATTGATATATATTTTTATAGGGTATTTTTAGTAATTTTTAAAGAAGACAAACAGCTTAATCCCAATCAATTCGGTGAATCTCCATAATGAATCCCAATCACTGAATTTTGACATGAATAATCAGATGAATCCCGACAATGAATTTTGAAAATTAGTGAAAACATTTTAAGCAGTGAATTTTGAAAAATAAAAAGTTTCAAAAGATCGTCGTCTGCAAAATATTTTTGTCCTGGGCTTTGAACATGTGCAGGTTTCCATCTTGATGAGAGACTATTAGAGGAAGGCGAAGCTTTGGGCAGTAGTCATATATCTTATTATCAAACTGCTATATCGTCATCATCTCTTCGCTTTCTAAGAAGCTACTTTAGCAACAACGGCTTTGGGATTAAGGCAGCACCGTCCGCTCACTAATCCCTTATCCTTCACTTACTTTCCATAAATTGGGACGGAGAGAGTATTATTTATCAAGTGTATTATTGTTTCTCATTATGAAACAATATGATTGATTATAAACAAGTACTAAATGAAATCATGTAATCCATTCGAAACAACGCGATCAACATGTGGTCGTTTTTTAAACAGAGGTGACCATCATATATCTCTTAAATCCTAGTAAAGGTTTGATACGTTAAATATGATTTGATTCATAATCGTTCTAAAAATTGTGATAATTCTATTCACATCGTCTATTTGCTTTAGTCTCCGACCTTTGAAATAGAAAGATTATCGTCATAAAGTCTTTCGTTGTACATGAAAAACGTCATTGTCATTGATGTCTTATTATCAATTTTCGAACTGATGTCCCTCTAAGGTAGAAAATGTCATTATCAATGACTTTTATGTTCACATAAAAAATAAATACATAATTATAGATGACTAAACAAATTTTATTATATCATTTAGTAATTATAGTGTTTGAAACATTTTTATAATCTCAAATTATCTTAAAACCAACCACACTATTGGAGTTAATAATTTTTTTTATTTTGTCCACACCTGAATAAACATATTATCAATAAATATCGATGAATTTATCTGTTATACGCCAAATTATTTTTTGACACCAACATCAGTGTGTGATGACGTTTTGTTCAGCAGAACAAATATTCAATAAATGAATACTAAAAGTATTCGGCGTATCTAAATATCTACTTGTACTTTAATTTTACATTATCTACCACAGCTACTTTAATTTTACATTATCTACCACAACATACCTATATTTTTTGGAATGATGATATAAGATTCTGCACACAAAACCACTCTACGTGTGTGGTGGCGCGATTAAAGGATCAATTATTTTTTGTGATGGATCCCAATAGAATATGTGGTGTTGATTGTGTTGTGTAAGATATTGTGGTTGAAAGAGTAGTGAATATATACTACTCATATTTTTGCATTCATGATTCATCATCTTCCTTAAATAAAATTATAAAAAAAAAAAAATCATATTTTTTCATCTATTTGTTCAAAAAAAACAGCCCAAACGATAAGAAAACTGTACTTCACAGTGTAAAGAAGCCGAGACCGAGAGCAGCTAGCTGAGCCTGCCCAGCTCGCTCTCTCTATTTTCCAGCTTACCGCCTTTCCTTCAAGCCTGTAAATTTACCATCTCAATCTTTATCCTTTCTTTTCTCCATTTCTCCTCCATTCGATAGAAAGAAAGATAATGGCTTCTTTGAGCTCAAATCCCATTTTTATGTATTCCGACAATTACAAACACCTGGGTCGTCGTCTACTATGTCCCAATCTTTCCAGCTCTTACATTTCATGCTGCGGAACCTCCGTTTCACAGCCCTCACCGACTACTACTACTACTACTAGTACTAGTATGTGCATTCTAATTTTGTCAACTTTAATTTAATTTGATATTCATATTATGTTTTTCTTTTATACTCTTATTATAGATTTTTAGCTGTTGCTTTTATCTAAAAGACTAAGCGTGTCGAGTTTTTTTGGCCCCCCGGAATGAATTCTGAGCTATACAGCTCATGCATACCAAATGAATAAAGAAAGTGAAGATTTTTATTTGTAATTCATGTTCCTATTAAACAGTGATGCAGAAATAAGTTTATATTGAATGGTACTCATCAATAGCTTCTCTATGCTGAATACTTATTGAAATTATAATTATGTTGTAACTATCAAGGTACACGCGGGCCAAGAGGACCTTTAAACATATCTCGAAGAAGGACAGAAGGGGCTGGGAGAAGCATGGAGGATGCTGTCCAACGTAAAATGGAACAGTTCTATGAAGGTTCTGATGGCCCTCCACTTCGTGTCCTTCCCATTGGCGGTTTAGGGGAAATTGGCATGAATTGCATGCTTGTTGGTAACTATGACCGTTATATAATGATTGATGCTGGCGTCATGTTCCCTGGGTGAGGCTCACTCGATCATTTGTACATTACTATTAGAAGTTACCAAGTACCTGTTGCAATGAATCTTTTATACAACTTGTTGGCGACAAATCTTTTATAAGTATAAGTTTTGATTTGAGGTTGCTGTCTGTCTTGCTTCATCCTTTGTGTTTAATGAAATGATCCTGTGTGCATCTCAGCTATGACGAGCTTGGTGTCCAAAAAATTATACCCGACACCAACTTTATCAAGAAATGGAGCCACAAAATTGAAGCAGTAATTATAACTCATGGCCATGAAGACCACATTGGAGCATTGCCGTGGGTAAATTTCTTGATCCGTCTCCTTTAGACATTTGGTCATTTTTCTTAGTATTTGAATTCATAGGCATTGGTGGGAATTCCTTTCCATAATCTCTATTGTTTCTACCCATCACTTATCTCCTTCTTGAAGCAATGCTTGAGTCATTATTGCTTCAGTAAAACTAATAAGAAAACCACTCATCTGGAGAATCACTCAAAACTTTGGAAGATCTAAGTGCATAGGTTGGAGGCCTCTTCTAGATATTGCTTACTTTTCATTTTAAATCCATAGCATGATTGCGTGGCCAAAATATTCAGCTTTCTGTTGGGTTTTGACTATGTTGCCGTTGTCACTGATTGGTAAATGTATCATGGTGGATACCAACCAGTAGGATAGTGAGTGCATACCTGGCGGACAGATAATTTTTACTTCTGAAAATCATGTAGCCTTTATGGTGTTACTCTGTCTGTCCATAAACTTGTAGCTCTTAAAGATTGTTGTCACGGTAGTTAATATTGTCTTAGATATCATTTTTACAAGTTGCATTGTTAATGGAGGCATTTGAGCATACAAGCAGGCCTCTATTTGATATTCTGTTGTCGTCTTATCTAAACAGGTGATTCCTGCTCTGGATCCACGCACGCCTATATTTGCCTCATCCTTCACAATGCAGGTATGTTCAGTTCAATTAAAGTTAGTTAAGTTTGGAATTTTGTGATATCTTTGAAAATCCTCATGTCCTGGGACGTTATCTTGCATGAGCTATGAAAAACTACTGCCTGTAGCCCCTTAATGGTTTTCCGGGTTTGAAATCGGCTCCTTAAGTTTTGGTGGTATTAATAAACCTAGAAAAGCCATATTTTCTTTACATTATCTGCACCTAGGATGTAGTATCTCCCTTGTGAAGATCAGTTTTTTCCCCCATGATATGGAACGATGAATGAGATGCTGATTTCTCCCCTGCCTCAATTATTTTCTCAGCTTATAAAGAAGCGTTTGAAGGAATTCGGGCTTTTTATTCCATCTAGGCTCAAAATATTCAATATTAGGAAGAGATTTAATGCTGGGCCGTTTGAGGTCGAACCCATCAGGGTCACCCATTCTATTCCAGATTGTTGTGGATTGGTTCTTCGGTGTGTTGATGGTACCATCCTTCATACTGGAGACTGGAAGGTGCATCTTAGTAAATAAATTTTCTCTTTCTTGTATACACTTATCTGTTTGTTTGCTGAGGTTGTGAGCTTGCCAAGTTCAACAGATTGATGAGTCTCCCCTTGATGGGAAGGTGTTTGACCGTGAGGCTTTAGAAGAACTTTCTAAAGAAGGAGTTACCTTGGTAAGATTTAATTTATATATAAATAGTGACTTTTTTGGCTTGATCTTTGCATATCATCTGAGAAATCTGTTGGGATGGAATACGTAAGGTTATACATGTGTGGGTACAAACTTTTTGCCTCTTATCTCTGCTATAAGAATTAGGTTTAGTACTTTGGTTATATAATGATAGTTTGATATAGACAGGAGAAAAATGACGTAGGTGGAGTGTCTTCCCTCAAGGAAGGAAAACAACAGCCATGAATCATATAAATGGAATATCATTCCAGGTTTAATTTGAGGATAGATAAAAAGCAATATGAAAATGGATTTGGAGGATTCTTATTTATCTTTTTCTTTACCGTGTTTTTTATCTGTCAGGATTTTAGATTCTGGTCTAGGAGTGTCCTTTTTCAGTTATTTTACAACGTATCTTTATCAAGTAAGTTAGGTTAGCTTACTGTATTCTTTGAGTTTGACTCTGGTTATAGTAGTATATATCGGTCAGTGGAATGGTCGGTACTGAACTCAGTTACAGTGTTGTCTCTAGAGTCTAGATGGAATAATTGACTCGTTCATTCTTTTCAGATGCTGAGTGATTCAACCAATATACTTTCACCTGGAAGGACCTTTAGTGAGACTGTGGTAGCTGATGCACTTATGCGGCATATCACGGCTATCAAAGGGAGGGTTATTACAACCCAATTTGCTTCAAACATTCACCGTCTTGGGAGCGTGAAGGCTGCTGCTGATTTGACTGGCAGAAAGTTGGTATGAACTCTTTGTTTCTCAACAGCACATGCTTATTACTATGAGAAGGCAACTAAAACCACCGTGTTGTCAGGTGTTTGTTGGAATGTCCTTGAGAACGTACCTTGATGCTGCTTGGAAAGATGGAAAAGCACCTATTGATCCATCAACTTTGGTAATTAGCTGTAGCTTTCACTTCAAGTTGTCTTATGAGTGAAAAACCTTCAGAAAGTCATTATATGTTTAATCTTTCTTGTTTGTTTAGTGTGGATGTCACAGTTTTAAAAAAATAAAAAGATTTCACACTTTATGTGTATGTGGGTAGTGAATTTGTCTGCGGCTGACAAACATGTCTAAATGGATGTGTAGCAACAATCACCATATATATGATAGCACGGAAATCATATATTGTCAGTTTGTAACTTACTGTTGATGTAGTTGTCTAGAACTTGTGCTCTCCCGCATCATTTACTCCATGTGAAAATTGCTGCTTAAATAATATTATCCAGAGAGCTACACATATTGAGCTAAGAAACATCAAATTAGCATTTTAGCATGATAGTTAAATTTGTTTAATATTAATTGATTTATTTACCAACAAAAATAATGCTCAAATTTTCTTGCAACTAGGCGGGGTAGGCTATATAGTTCACTTGTCTCTATTGTGCTCTATTACTATTTGGTTTATCTATCTATAAATGAAATCACCATGCATGGTTAAACCACTTTATTTCCCCTGATTTATTGCCCTTGCTGTAAATCATGGTAATCAACCTTAAATGCTGAACTTGAGAACAGCTTGAGTTTTTAGACAATGTGGTTGAAAATTATAATAAAGCAGGCGCGTCTGAATCTGTCCTCATCGGCCTACTTGTTTAGTCCAGTGGCATAGGTTCTTCCTGTTTGGAATGTGTTACTGTGCATATTATGTTTCTCATTGTAGCTTCAGCTCTTAGGGATGGTCTTGAGACTTAGCATGTCAACCAGTTACCATAGCATATTATCCCGCATAAATCTTTTCTGTCGTTTATAGCTTAATAAAGCGTGACTTGACTATTTTGTGTTTCCATGTTGAATAACCTCTGACTCCCCTAAAAAACTGCTGTGCAGGTGAAAATAGAAGATATTGATGGTTATTCACCAAAAGATTTGTTAATTGTCACTACAGGCTCTCAAGTAAGTTAACTTTTGGCTTGTGGCTGACATGTTCCTTACCTCTCTTATTCCCCCCCCTCCTCCTTTTTCAGTCTTTGTTGACCAGAGAACTGTTGTATTAGGCAGAGCCTCGGGCTGCACTAAATCTTGCATCGTATGGAAGTAGCCATTCACTCAAACTGAATAAGGACGATGTTGTGTTATATTCAGCTAAGGTAAATCCAAAACTCTCTGCACATCGGTTTGTGCAATGCAAAATGGTTTCTCATGCTGCTTCTCTCCTTCCATTAATGAATAATTTTACTGCATTCTTTCTGTTATTGTTATTGTCACTACTGCTATTCTTATTGTTTTTATTATTATCCTTAACACTATTGTCTTCATCATCTTTGGCACAAAAGTAGTGTACTGGCCTTGGTATGAATAGGAACTGAAACTATTAGTTCTGGTTCACTGTTTCGAGAACATAAGACCTTAACTGGAAGTCTGAAACTGATATTCCGGTTCTGGTCCCTATTTTGGGTACGTGGAACTGGTCAACCTTTCTGGAACATTAGCCATAGGTCGGTTTTTGTTCAGATTCAAGCTAGGAGCTGGCCTTGTTTGTAGTACATGTTTCATTTGTACCATGGAATCCCTTTTAAGGTATCAAATTTTTTGACTGCTTGGTACCAATTTAAGACGATAAATTTCTGGATATGCTGCATTCTTTAGTCATGAATATTATTATTTTGAACATTCAACATTGATGACATTTCATGTACCTATTACTGTCTGTTATAAATGATAAAAGAGATCATGAAACCGGTACATGCAAGGAGTTTCCTGTTGAAGTCTAGTAAATATTAACAGCATTGATCTAGGCTTGCTTTGAGTTGGAATTAAGCTTGGCGTGAATCTTTTGATTCAATTAAGCTTTGATCCATTATTGCGTTATATTTTTCAAGTAGTATATTCTGTTGTTTGAATAAATATTTTGTTTTAAGTGACAATTAAACCAACCATCTTATCAAGAAAGTTAAGCTAGGTGGTGCATAAATTTGGAATGTCATTTTGATTGCTCTTTTTTTCTTTCATCACATGCATTTGACATGTTTGCTTGATTACTCTTTTTTTGGTTTTATTTTATTTTTTCGGGGTGGTGGTGGTTCATTTTTTGGTCATTTCGCTTGTACCCATGTCTTTGCCTGATGTAATGGCACCGTGATTGATTACTATGTTGATCTGCTATGTAGCTGTTCATATTAACATTTACACCATCTTTTCAACAGGTGATCCCTGGTAATGAGACTCGGGTGATGAGAATGTTGAACCGTGTATCAGAAATAGGAGCCACGGTGATAATGGGAAAGGACAAGCAACTGCATACATCAGGTCATGCTCATCGAGAAGAACTTGTAAGATCTGTTCTACTTTGTTTTCTGAGTTTTTTCATAATCAATAAAAAAATATTATTCATTTTTTGCAAGAAAGTACAGGCCAGGATTGGTGTACCATCGTAAAACACTACATGGTGACATGATGCTACTATCTAGTGTTTACAATTTAGCTAAGAAAATTATTCTACTTTATTTGCTAAGCAATCCCATCAGACTTCAAGGTTGAGCAGTGCAGCTTAGATGCAGTTAAGAAATCCTTATAATAAACACCATATAGCTCCTATATTTTTATAACAAGTATCAAAGGATTGGGGAATTATGCTTGTATTCCTTTCTCTCTTTTTTCATTGGTTCTTTTGACTTTTCTTTCCACAGGAACTCCTGTATTCTCCAAAAAGTCATCAATTCCTTCATCAACTTCCTCAAGTGTATTTATGTTCCTCTAGTACTTGCCTAAACTCACATTCCTTAATTTTTTAGGATCATGAAGCTGTGAGTCTAGAAACCTCCTTCTCATTCCTTAATCTTCCCAGGCACGTGAGAAGCAATATCTGCTCTGGCCTTGTGCTCCAGAGTCCAGACTTTGTTCCACTGTTTGCTCCTCCCAGGGGCATGCCAACACACTCTTTCTCATCCAGCAGTTTTATAGCCTCAAGCTTTTCAACTGTAGCTAGTAATCTTCTACCACCATCCTTGTTCATTCTGTAATCACTCTCTTTCCAAATTTGATTTTCAGCTTTGGTGTTTACACGAGTATGCGCCCAAAAGCTTTACATTGACTGCATTGAGGAGACTGTCATTCGTAGAGCAATGAACAACTAGTCATTCATAGAGCATTATTCGAAGCAATCATTTATAGAGCACTACTTGAAACACAATTAGACCATCTTCATCTATCATCCGCACAGATTTTAGAAGTTGCTCACCTTACTTTACTTCAATGAAAACCCTACCATAGGAGATTTGTTCTTGGTCAAGACTCTGATCAGCATACAAAGGATTCCCAATAAAGCTTAGACAATTTGCTAAGAGCTTCATTTGAATAATATTGCAATCCAAGTGCCAGAAACATTCAACTTCGAATTAAAAAAATAAAAATCTTCGTTAATCGATGATTTGTCAAGCTGCCATACCCGCAAGTAGATTACTTAACTTCCAATTTTACTGGAGATTGTTCCCTAAAAAATTCCTTATTATAAATATCAGGACAAACAGCCCATTATCTGTCTTTATCGCTCAAATGAAGCCTTGACTTCTTCACTTATTCTCCATGAATATTTAATCTTCAAATACGCGGGCTTGCCCCCAAGAGCATGGGTGGCCACTGTCGGATTCCATGTTAATGTAGTGTGCATTGCATTGGACATGTGCATCAACACAAACGGCTAACCCAAATACATGTTCTTTTTTGGTACCATTAGAACAGATACAGATTGTCTTGCTTTATTTGTATCATGCAATCTGTTAGTTTAGTAAATGGAATGATTTATGTAGATAAACTTATTGCTTGTTAATTGAAAGTTTGCTTATGCTCCTGTCTCTTTGGTTTTCATTGATTTTCATACTTGATGCCCTCAAATGCTGTCCGCTGTTGATTTGAAGGAAGAACTGTTGAAAATTGTCAAGCCGCAACATTTTCTCCCCATCCATGGAGAGCTTTTATTCTTGAAAGAGCATGAACTGTTGGGAAAATCAACTGGCATTCGACACACGACAGTAAGTTAAATTCTATATTAACGCCTCCTTGACAAAAAAAAAAATTAGAAATTCAAAGTACGGCTGGGTACATTGGAGAAAAGTGGGCCAATACTTCATCAATCCCCCCTCCCCGTTCACTACAGCAAGTAGATGATTAAGTTTGTTTTAAGTGTTTGAATATGCGAAATTCAGTTTTTAAGCACTGAAGTTTCAAGATTAATTGGTTTATAAACATATAAACTGTAGAAATTAGGAGTTAGAGAGGAGAAAGAGAGGAGGGAACTCTTGTTTTCTTGCTTAGATACATATCGGGTGGATAAAAGAAGGTTACAATATATAGAAAAGGCCTCCAACGGCTCTAAAAGCAAACCCAACGGCTATATGCACAGTAATAACAGTTTACTGTAGCAATATAGATCCAACACTAAACTAAGGCCAAAGAAGGCAGAAAAAAGGCAAACCAAGTACAAAAATAATGTACTTAATTGTAACACTCCCCCTCAAGTTTGGTTGTATATGTTGATGCAGCCAAGCTTGAAGTGCAGATGTTGGAAGACCTGATTTGAGACAACCTTTGTAAGAAGATCAACCACTTGATCCTTTGTCTTGATGTGGAACAAGGAGATATCACCATTGTCCACTTTCTCTCTTAAGAAGTGCCTGTCCACTTCTACATGTTTAGTCCTATCATGATGAGTAGGATTCTCTGCAATACATAGTGCAGAAGTGTTATCACACATGAGTTGGATAGGTTTAGTGACAGCAAGCCCTAACTCTGCCAACATCCTCTTGATCCAGACACTTCACAGACCCCCAGTGCTAAAGCCCTGAGCTCAGATTCTGCACTACTTCTGGATACAACATGTTGCTTCTTGCTTCTCCATGTTGTAAGATTTCCCCAGATATATGTGCAGTATCCAGAAGTTGATCTCATATCTGGAACTCCTCCTGCATAATCAACATCAGTGTAGACTGGACATCTCTAGACTGGTTTTTCTTGAAAAATAATCCTTGGCCTGGGTCCTTCTTTAAAAATCTCAATACCCTCTCTGCCACTTGCATATGTCTTTCTGTGGGTTGATGCATGAACTGGCTGATCAAACCTACAGCAAAGCATATGTCAGGTCTAGTGTAAGAGAGGTATATAAGTTTCCTTACAAGTCTTTGATATCTCCCCTTGTCAACAAGGGGACTATCATCAGCCTTGTCCAACTTTAAACCAGGTTCAACAGGAGTATTTGCTGGTTTACAACCCAACATTCCAGTTTCCTTTAAAAGATCCAGGGTGTACTTCCTTTGGGACATGGAGATACCAGTTGCATTTCTGGCAAGCTCCATTCCAAGGAAGTATTTAGGACTCCCAAGATCCTTTATTTCAAATTCAGAGGCAAGAATCCCTTTAAATCTGCAAATCTCATCAGTGTCATCCCTTGTGAGGATTATATCATCCACATAAACTACAAGAACAGTAGTTTTTCCGGAAAACTTCCTGATGAATAAGGTATGATCAGTGTGGCATTGGTGAAACCCATGCCCCTTTATGAACCTAGAGAATTGTTAAAATATAGGTTAATACTATAGTTTAATATCTTTTATCTCTTTTCTTAAGTGTCCTAATGATGTAATTAGGATATTTTTCCCTGCTTTTATCTACTTTCTGTTTTTGCCCGTAAAACACACTGCTCTAGCCGTTGGCACTTGCTTCATAGCCATTGGAGCAGTGTTTTCTAGTCGTTGGAGGTTTTCCACTTATATATTGTAACTTTGTCCCTTATGTTCTCCATAAGGAACTATCAATAAATTACTACTTTCCTCCTATCTTTTTCTACATGGTATCAAAGCCTTGTACCTAAAGATCTTCTTCTCCTTCCTCAATCCCATTTTCTGAGATTTCTTCAAAATCACAAAAATGGCAACTACTGCTGAATCCTCTGATATAACTCCAGCTTCAAGTTCAACTGGAGTTACACTCAATCAGGGAGGTAGCAATGATAACTCACACCTCCTCACAAACCACAAATTCGATGGAAACAACTACCATCTCAGTGTCTGTAGATCCTGCTCATGTTCATTGCTTTGGAAGAGCGAGGAAGGATACTTAATCGAGAAATTGCTGAGCTGTGAAAATGATCCTCAACCGAGGCAATGGAAGGTCAAAACAATGTGATTATGTCATGGCTTGTGGGGTCCATGACCAAGGAGCAAAGTGAGAACTTCAAGTTCTACAACACTGCAAACCAAATCAGGCATTGCTCATGAACTCCACTCAAGAAGGACAACAAATCAGCCATCTATGATCTAAAATCTCAATTGAAGGATCGAGGCGGGGTGATCAAGAAGTCACTCAAGATCTACAACCAGCTGAACAAAATCGGCAACAACTTGATCTTTTCGGTGATCACAAATGGAAGTGCCTCTACGATGCAAAAATTCACAAGGAAAATACCGAATGACAGGGTCTTTTCCTTCCTAATGGGATTGCACCCTAGTCTGCAGGCGATGTGAGGGTAGGATTCTTGGCAAATCTCCTCTTCCTCACAGCCTCAAGTCCGCTTTCTCGGAGGTCAAACATGAGGAAAGTAGGAGAAAACTAATGCTAGAACTCAACCTCACGGTCTTACGCTTTCAATCTGATGCTCCCGCCTCTCGCTTCAACTGATGCTCCTGCCTCTGCTCTTGTTTCAAAAAGAGCTCCTCTCAAAAGGCAAGAAGGAAAGGCCTTTCTGTGATCAATGCAAGAAAGTTGGGCATCCAAGCAGTCTTGGCTTTGGAAGCTTTATGGAAAGCTCACTTGTTGAAACTCTAGAATCGGGACGAGGAAAGGAGTCCCAAGGTCCCCTATCTAAAACGAGTGAGGTACTCATACTTTCTCCTCTCTTTCTCTCATGAGCAGATGGAGGTCCTAAAAGACTCATACTTTCTGCCTTAGCTCGCACACCTTCAAAACACTTCCACTACATGGCACACTTTGGTAATCACTCTCATTCCTACATTATATCTGACCATGGTCAACAACAATGGATTGTTGATTCTGGTGCCTTTGAACATATGACTGGGAATAAGGGTTGTTTCACTCCCTTCTTCCATGTAAAAAGGAAAGATTTGTGAAATTTGCTGATGGATCCACTTCCAAAGTTCAAGGGATAGGATCCATCATTTTCTCCGAGGATCTGATCCTTGATCAGGTGCTTTATGTCCCAAATTTGTCCTGTAATCTCTTATCAGTTAATAAACTGGTTAAGAGACAAAAGTTGTCTGTGATGTTTAATGAGAATAAATGTGTCCTACAGGAGACCGACTCTGGGAAGATGATTGGCAATGCTAGTGCTACTTCTGGCCTCTACTTGCTGCCTGCTAACACTGGCTCTCTGAATAAACAGAATGCTGCTCTTGTCACTGGTTATGTTAGTTGTAATAATAGTGACCTATTGTTTTATGGCACTATAGATTGGGTCACCCCAATTTCTTGTATCTAAAAAGGCTCATGCCTCATTTGTTTATCAATAAGAATGTCTCAGATTTTCGATTGTGAAGTACATTTGTATGGCAAAACAAAGTAGGACTGTGTTTCATACTAAGTCTTATGCTCCTTCCAAGCCTTCCATCTTATACATAGTGATATTTGGGGACCTTCAAAGGCCAAGAATATCACTGGTACAAGATGGTTCATTTCCTTCATTGATGATCACACCAGACTCTGTTGGGTGTTCTTGATGAAGGAAAAGGCTCAAGGAGGAGCTATCTTTATGAACTTTTTCCTCATGATTAAAAATCAATTTGATACTGATATCAAAATACTCAAGTCGAGATAATGGATCCGAGTATCTTGAAAAACAACTGGGAACTTTCTTCAAGGAACAGGGTATCATCCACCTGACCTCCTGTGTTGACACTACCCAACAAAATGGGGTTGCAGAGAGAAAGAACATGCACCTCCTGAGATCTTCGCTAGGGCCTCTCATGTTTGCCATGAAGGTGCCCAAGCACTTCTGGGGAGAGGCAGTCTTGACTGCCACTTATCTCATAAATAGAATGCCATCTAGGGTGTTGAAGTTTAAAACCCCTGTGGATGTTCTGTCTGCAAGCATAGCATCCAGACACTTGATACAAACTCTACCTTCTAAGGTTTTTGGATGTACTGTGTATGTCCACAATCACCACAGGACCAAACTTGAACCTAAGGCATTCAAGTGTGTCTTTATTGGCTATTCTCCTAGACAAAGAGGGTACAAATGTTACTACCCTCAAACCAGAAAGTTCTTTAACACCATTGATGTTACATTCTTTGAAGAAAAACCCTTCTTTGATCAAGAAGGAATCCAACAGGATTTTATTTCCTCCTCTCAAGGATGGGATATGAGTCCTAGTACCTTGCACTCTTTGACACAGAGGATGTATAAATCAAGGGATGTCACTACCCCGATAATACTCAAATCTCATCAAATCTGAGTCCGTAACCTTTATACCCTGACCTCTGTCAACTAGTCTATACTAGAAGAAATATAAATGATCTTGAAAATCAAGAACATCAACCTCATTACGAGGATGTTGATCCTCTGAATCTTATGACACATCTCAAGGTCAATCTGAGGATATTACTACCTCAGAATCACCAGAAAGATCTGTTAGCACTGTTAACCATGATGACAGACCTATTGCTTTGAGAAAAGGAACAAGGGCTTGCACCCAATATCCTTTATATAATCTCCTAGCAATAGACAATATCTCTACTTATTATCAAGTTTTTATACAAAGCTTGGATAAAAACAATATTCCTCACTCTATCCATGAAGCCTTAAGGATTCCTGAGTGGAAACAGGCTGTTAATGAGGAGCTAGAAGCTTTAAAGAATAATCACACTTGGAAACTGACCCCTCTCCCCAAGGGAAAGAAAACAGTAGGGTGCAAATGGATTTTCACCTTGAAATACAACTCTGATGGTACCATTAATAGGCATAAGGCTAGATTGGTTGCTAGGGGTTACACTCAGACTCATGGCATAGATTACCAGGAGACTTTTGCACCAGTGGCAAAATTAAACACCATCGTGGTGCTCCTATCTATTCTTTGTGAATCTAGATTGGCCCTTACACCAACTAGATGTGAAAAATGCCTTCCTAAATGGTGACCTAAAGGAGGAAGTATACTTAAAATTACCTCCTGGAATTGACTATCCAGGAGCAGAAAATAAGGTGTGTAAATTACACAAAGCTCTTTATGGACTCAAAAGCAGTCCCTGTAGAGCTTGGTTTGGTCACTTTACCAAAGTTGTTAAGAACCTTGGGTTCATACAAGGTCAAGTGACCACACTATGTTCACCAAGGTGTCTCCTCTCAGGGAAAGAGTCATCCTCATTGTATATGTGGATGACATTATCATAACTGGGGATGATGCCCCTGAGATTGAATCCCTAAAGCATTGTCTTGCAAAGGAGTTTGAGGTTAAAAACCTTGGACAGATGAAATACTTACTTGGAATGGAAGTGGCTAGATCTAAGGAGGGGATTTGCATATCCCAAAGAAAGTACATCTTAGATCTACTTACTGAAACAGGGATGCTTGATTGCAAACCTGCCTCCACTCCTATTGACCCTGGGGTGAAGTTGGAAAAGGAGAGTAAATCTGCCCCTGTGGATGTAGGCGGATACCAAAGACTGGTGGGAAAATTGATTTACTTGGCTCATACTAGACCAGACATATGCTATGCAGTTAGAGGTGGCCAAATGGTGTAACCGCCGGTTTTTCTAACCGCCGGTTTTTCAAACCGGCGGTTTGATGAACCGCCGGTTTGATGAACCGCCGGTTTGATGAACCGCCGGTTTGTCAAACCGCCGGTTTGAAAAAACGGGCGGTTTATTGCTCAAAACCGCCGGTTGCGGTTTGGGCGGTTCCGGTTTGCCCGGTTTGCTCTCGGTTTGCTCCCGTTGAGATCACGTTCGAGATCACGGTTCCGCCACGGTTTTAAAATTTCATTTTTTTCTTTTCATTTATAACACTTATTATTTTCACTACAATAACAAATTATTATTATTTTAATTATAATTATTAAAGCGAATGTAATATATATAGGTGGGTTCTATTTGGACCCCTTTTACTACTTGCACCACATTAATGAATATTTTTCGGGTGAAAAAACGTCACTACATCGGTGTTCTAGTAGCATACCAACGCCGCTGTCACCGACGTTGGTATGCCACCAGAACACCATGAAAAGTCATGGATCGACGTTCTAAGATTTAACACTTTTTATATAGGAGCGTCGCCCACCTGGTAGTGTTCCTTGTGGAACACCAACGCCACCGTGGATCGACGTTGGTGTTCCACAAGAAACACCAATAGGTGGCTGACGCTCTCTATATAAAAAATCATGTGGTGCCCGAAGTAATTTTTTGTGGTACAAGTAGTAAATGGGTGCAAGTAGTAAATAGGGGGGTCCAAATAGAACCCCCCTATATATATTATTTTAAATAGATTTCTATTCGGTTTTAAAAATAATATTAATATTGTGTTATTTTATTTATATGTAAATAATGTTATTTTAAAAAATTATGTTGTTTTTCTTATATGTAAATTGTGTTATCTTTTCAACGCTTGTACCGTAATTCGGTCGCTTTGCATTATTTTTATGTGTAATCGTGTCGGAGGCACAACACATATAAAAAATCAAAGCGAATGTAGTTCTAATTGTTTATGTTTTTAGTCTTTTATAGTTTCTTTGTAATGATTTTTATAGTTATTTAAGTAGGTTTTAAGTATACTTTGATTATAAATGTTGTTTTATAGTTTCTTATAGTTTTTTTTTAGTTTGTTATAGTTTTTATAGTTTGTTATTGTAGTATTTTATAGTACTCTTATGTGTTTGTATTACATAGTTTCATATAATTTTTTAGGTTTGTATATGGTTTTTTTTAGGTTAGTATATAATTTTATAGTATTTTTTAGGTTTATAATTTTTTAGGTTTTTTTTAATTTATAGTTTTTATGGTTTATTTGTATAATTTTTTTATGGTTTATAGTTTTTTTTATGGTTTATAAATTGTTTTTATTTACATGCATCCAAAAACAAAACAAAAAAAAAAAAAAAAAAAAAAAAAACTGTTGGGCGGTTAAACCCGCGGTTCCGTTCCGTCCGGTTCCGCCGGTTTTACCCGTTCCGGTCATCCGTTTGAATCGGCGGTTCCGTTCCGGTTCCGGTTACCAATAACACAAACCGGCGGCAAACCGGCGGTTAAAAAACCGGCGGTTTTCGAACCGCCCGGTTTGATTTACTGCCGGTTCAAAAACCGCTGTTCCGTTCGAACCGCCCGGTTCGGTTCGATTTGGCCACCTCTATATGCGATGAGTCCGTCGACCAGCTTTATGCATCATCCTTGTCAAGAACATCTTGATATTGTCCATAGGATGCTGAGTTATCTAAAAGGGACTGCTGGTCAAGGTCTTATCTTCAAGAAATCTAAAGATAGAAAGATCCAAGTCTTCACTGATGCTGATTGGGCAGGTTCTGTGATTGATCTAAGATCTACTACTGGCTATTGCTCCTAATTTTGGGGAAATCTCACAACTTGGAAGAGTAAGAAACAACCAGTGGTTTCTAGAAGCAGTGCAGAGGCTGAATTAAGGGCCTTGGCCCTAGGTATTTGTGAAGGACTGTGGCTCAAAAAGATCATGGTTGACCTACACATCAAGAAAGAGCATCCTATTCTTCTATCTTGTGATAATGTGTCTGCTATCAACATGTCTGAGAATCCCATTCATCATGACAGATCCAAACATATAGACATTGACAGACACTTTATCAAAGAAAAGGTTGAAGGTCAAGACATCAGCATTGAATTCATACCCTCTCAAGATCAAGTGGCTGATATTTTTACTAAGAGATCTGCTCTACCTATATTCACCAGAATGAGAAGCAAGCTAGGTTGTTACTCTATCCACAACCAAGCTTGAGGAGGGATGTTAAAATATAGGTTAATACTATAGTTTAATATCTTTTATCTCTTTTCTTAAGTGTCCTAATGATGTAATTTGGATATTTTTCCTTGTTTTTATCTACTTTCTTTTTTGCCTAAAAAGCATTGCTCTTAGCCGTTGGCAGCATAGCCGTTGGAACAGTGTTTTCTAGCCGTTGGAGGTTTTCCCTTATATATTGTAACCTGTCCTTATGTTCTCCATAAGGAACTATCAATAAATTACTACTTTCCTCCTATCTTTTTCTACAAGAATCTCCCAAACCAGGCCCTAGGAGATTGCTTTAGGTCATATAGGGATTTTTTCAGTTTGCATACATCACCCTTATTGCCTAGGGATTCAAACCCAGGGGGGAGATGCATGTAAACTTCCTCATCCAAATCTCCATAGAGAAAGGCATTCTTTATGTCAAGTTGGGTTAGAGACCAGTCCAGGTTTACAGCAATACTCAATAGGATTCTTATGGTATTAAGTTTTGCAACAGGGGCAAAAGTTTCATGATAATCAATCCCATAGGATTGAGTGAAACCCCTTGCCACAAGTCTAGCTTTATACCTGTTAAGAGACCCATCTGCATTATATTTAAGGGTGAAGATCCATCTACATCCCACAGGATGTTTCCCCTTAGGAAGAGGGATGATGTTCCAAGTTTCATTTTTAACAAGGGCACTCATTTCTTCTTCTAGAGCAGCTTTCCATTCTGGACTTTTCAAAGCATCATGGACACTTTTGGGTATTTGTATAGTGTCTAGACTACTTGTAAAAGCCAGAAATTGAGGAGCTAAGTGATCATAGGACATAAAGTTGTACAGGGGATGTGCAGTACAACTCCTTGTCCCTTTTCTTTTTGCTATAGGTAGTTCTTTTTCAGGAGAACTTCCTTCTTTATCACTAGAGGTATTAGAGTGCTGATATTCTGTATTATCAGGACTTTGATCCTCTGATGATTGTTTATCAGATCTTATATCATCATCATCATCATCATGGATATCCTCTTCATGCCCGTCAATTTCAGGGTTTTGAGAGGTGGCTTTCCTCTTTCTAGTATAAACAATTATGTTAGGCCCTGGCACATGCTGTTTCTCCTTAGGTAGACCAGTCTCAGGTTGCTCATGTCTTACTTCATTAGTATCATGAGTCACAGATTCCTCAAAAACTTCAGTAGGGTCACTATTCCAAGACTCATAGTGTTCTTGGAAGTTCTCCCCCTGACTTTTATCATCATAGAAAGATTGATTTTCCACAAAGGTAACATCCATTGTGTTGTAGTATTTCCTAGTATTAGGACAATAGCACTTGTATCCTTGTTGGGAGGATGAATAACCAACAAAGACACATTTAATGGATCTGGGATCCAATTTTCCTCTGTTTTGTGGGTGTATATGCACATAACACACACATCCAAACACTTTAAAGTCAATTGTGCTTATAAAATGAGTGCCAGGGTGTGCTTCTTTTAGCACTTGAATAGGTGTTTTGAATTTTAGAATCCTTGAAGGCATTCTATTGATGAGGTAAGTAGCAGTTAAGACTGCCTCACCCCATAAGAATTTTGGGACTTTCATAGTGAACATAATGCCTCTTGCCACCTCCAACAGGTGCCTATTTTTTCTTTCAGCCACCCCATTCTGTTGGGGTGTATCTACACATGTATTGATATGGATGACCCCCTTTTCTGAGAAGAAAGAGGCAAAGCTCCCCTCAAAATACTCCTTACCATTGTCAGTCTTGAGTACTTTAATTCTAGTACCAAACTGATTCTCAATCATGGTGTAAAATTTTTTGAAGATGGAGTCTACTTTTGACTTATCTTTTAGGAGGAACAACCAGGTAGCCCTGCTATGGTCATCAATAAAGCTGACAAACCACCTTTTTCCAATGGTGGTCCTCTGTTTTGAGGGTCCCCAAATGTCACTGTGAAATAAGGAGAAGGGACATACAAGCTTGCAGGGAAGTTAGTTCTAGTATGTTTGGACAATTGACAAATTTCACAATGTAGAGAATCAATATTTATTCCATTGAACATACTAGGATACAATCTTTTCAAGTACAAAAAATTTGCATGCCCTAGTCTATAATGTAGAAGCATAATACTGGTACATGAGGAAGTACTTCTACAACTAATAGACAATCCTTTAGGGATATTATCAATGCAAAGTCTAGAGTAGGGAGTCTTGAGGATGAAAAGCCCAGTTCTAACTTCAGCATTGCCAATCTCCTCCATTGAACTCAAATCATGAAATTCACAACCATTAGTATGAAAAATCACAGAGCAGTTAGTGTCATTTATGAATCTACCAACAGATAACAAGTTACACTGTAAGTTAGGGACATAAAGACATTTTTCAAAGTAATTTTTTCACTTAAAATGATGTTTCCAGTTCCAGAAACTTGATATATGGAACCATCAGCAATTTTAACATTATGAGGCTGAGTGCATTTTAAAAGTTTCACAAACAACTCTGGGTTTCTAGTCATATGGTTTGAGGCACCAGAGTCCACAATCCATATGTTTTTAAGAATTTGACTCCCTGAATAGGCATTAAAACACACACCTGTATTAGCCAAGGAGACATTGCCATGAGGAGCAGCAGTCTGTGTATTTTGAGCAGTCAACAGCCTTTTAAGGGCTTCAATCTGATCAATGCTAAAAACACCATCAGACTTGTGTTCCTCAACATTGGCTAGTCTAGCAGAACTTTCAGGTGTGTGATTTGGCCTAGAGGACTTCCAGTTTGCTGGGAAAACTGGTTTCCCATGGGTTTTCCAGCAAGTATCCTTGGTATGACCAGTTTTCTTGCAATGTTCACAAACTGGTCTAGTACCTTTGGATTTCATATTAGGACCAGTAGTGTTCTTAGTGAAAAGAGCACTGGATTCAGTAGATGAACCAGGGTTAGACACCCTAGTAGATGAAACAGGGTTAGATACCCCATTTAACATAAGTTTTCTTCTACTTTCCTCATGTTTAATATCAGCAAACACACTTTTGATTGCTGGAAAAGGTTTAGAGCTTAGTACTCTTCCTCTCACATCATCAAGAGATGAGTTCAGTCCCATCAAAAATTTGAAGATTCTTTTCTTCTCCTTAATTGCCTTATATGTCTTGGCATCAGTATTGGACTGCCAAGATATATTTTCAAAAGCATCAAGTTGCTGCCAAAATCTTGACAGGAGGTTGTAGTAGTCAGTAACTGACATATCCCCCTGTCTTAGATCATGCAGCTTTGCCTCAATTTCATACTGCTCAGAGGTGTTATCTCTTTTTGAATAGAGATCAGCAGCATTGCTCCAGATTTCCTCAGCAGTATCATAGAGAAGGAAATTCTCAGCAATGTTGGGAGTCATCGACCCCAGCAAGATGGACACCACATTGTTGTTTTCCACCCTCCATTTTTTGCTAGATAGATCTCCTTCAGCAGGAGCTTGGCTCTCACCAGTGAGGTATTCTTCCTTGCCTCTTCCAGTGATGTAAAATCTCACTGTTCTGGACCATTGAAGATAATTATCACCATTAAGTTTGTGACTGGAAAGTGGCTTTAAAGAGGGTTCAGAGTTCCAGGGGGCAGTATTAGAGACTGCTTCATCCCTTGAATGAACTTCTGAAGATTGCTCAGTTGCCATAAAGAAAGAGAATATAAGCAGACAAGAGTTTGAGATCTTAAATCTCTGATACCATGTAGAAATTAGGAGTTAGAGAGGAGAAAGAGAGGGAACTCTTGTTTTCTTGCTTAGATACATATCGGGTGGATAAAAGAAGGTTACAATATATAGAAAAGGCCTCCAACGGCTCTAAAAGCAAACCCAACGGCTATATGCACAGTAAAAACAGTTTACTGTAGCAATATAGATCCAGCACTAAACTAAGGCCAAAGAAGGCAGAAAAAAAGGCAAACCAAGTACAAAAATAATGTACTTAATTGTAAAACATCTAACAATTCAACATAAACAAAGCAAGAGGCCTGGCATAATCTTACCCCCATGAGCTAGTTGACAGAAGTGCTTGGCGATGTGTTTGACCTCTCAATGAACTTTAAAAATCAATGTATCCACATATCTCACACCGTGTTTCCTACAGTGGTTCTATTTCTATTTTCCTCTCCTATTAGTTACTTGTGTAAATGCTTGCTTTTGGACCATCGATGCCACGTGATTTAGTATTCCCTCCGTCCTTAAATATAAGTCATCCTAGAATTTTCATATAGTTTAAGAAAGTGGTCAAATGTCATTAATGTACGGCTAAAAAGCCTCATACCCCCTTTGACTATCATAAATGCATTAGTTATAAAGTAAGTAAAAGTGGTTGGATGGATATAAATTAGGGGTAAGACGAGGAAAAATCTTAATAAATGCTATCTTGGTAATTGGTATTGTGAGTGATTTATATTAACTGGCAAAACAAAATAGCTGGGATGACTAATTTAACGGCGCAGGAAGTGTCTTGCAGTAAGCAGAAAATTTTAGATAACTCTCATGACAAGTGTCAGGAGGTTATTAATGGCCACTTGATTTGTTGTTAAACTGTCTTGATTCCAATCCATACAAGCTATTCCTTGATGAAATCTGATCTCTGGCTTGAAATTGTTGATGCTTCGTTTAACAGGTCATAAAGAATGGAGAAATGCTTGGTGTCTCCCATTTGAGAAACAGGAAAGTTCTTTCTAATGGTTTCGCCTCATTGGGGAAGGGAAATTTTCAGGTACAGGCTCTATCTCTCCCTCTCAAATGTATTTGTTTGAGCATTCACTGCCCAACTATGGGTTGTATCTGTGTCTACTCATCTGCTTGTAGTTTGTTAATCTATTTGTAATGATGAAAAGCTGACTCTTAGTATTGATTATAGTTGATGTATAGTGACGGCGACAAAGCGTTTGGTACAGCTTCTGAACTTCGTATTGATGAGAGACTACGGATTGCTTCAGATGGCATTATAGTAGTCAGGTAAAATCTGAATATCCATAAATCATCATGAGGTATTGTAACTTGTGTAAGTGCGTACTGACACCTCCCCCACCACCCCATTTTTTTCAGCATGGAGATTTTACGTCCTCAAGGGACAAGTAGTCCCACTGAAAGCCGTCTAAAGGGAAGGATAAGAATTACCACTCGTTGCTTATGGCTTGATAAAGGAAAGCTTCTGGATGCCCTCCATAAAGCTGCGCATGCAGCTCTATCAAGTTGTCCTGTCAACTGCCCTTCGGCCCACATGGAAAGAACTGTGTCAGAAGTTTTGAGGAAGATGGTTAGGAAATATAGTAGCAAAAATCCTGAAGTTATTGTTATTGCTGTGGAGAGTCCAACAGGGGTCTTACCTGATGAGATTAATGAAAATCTATCTGAAAGATCAGATGTTGGCACGGGGATTTCATCACTACAAAAGGTTGCTGACAATAAAGGGGATCAACATGGTAAGCAAGAGGAAGAGGGGGCAAGCCATGCACTGTTGGGAAGCATTCTAGAGCAAGGATTAAAAGGTGCTTTTTCTCTTTGTGCTGTCTAAATGATTATCAATCAGGATTTTTTCTGCACAGGTTCTCTCTCTGGCGAATTTTGAGATCATGAGGTTTGACTTCTATTAAGTTGAATAGTGAGATCACCAAATGAGCCTAGCCTCTTTGTGTTTGTATCTCCAAAGCATACTAAATTACTCAGACATCCCTAGACTTCTTATCTAGGCACATCTACTACCACCGTTTTAGCATGGGCTGGAGCATGTACGTTATCATGTCCAACTTATCAAAATGACTTATGTTTAAGGGCGGAGGGAGTACTAGACATGACCATCATGTGGTGTGTCAGGCATCAAACACAGAACGCGTCCTTTTTTTGCACGTTGAGTCTTTTCCTTCATGTACCCCGTCTCAACCATCTGAAGTGTAGCACTTGACTTTGAAGGCAGCAATTGGTTATTTTGAGAATATCTTCTGTAATGCTTCTCATAACAACTTGTAGCCGAAAAGGTGGAAAGGGGAGAGAAGATTCCTTAGCATCGTTGACAGTATTGGCTGCTGCCTTGATGGATACGATTAGAGTCTATTAATTTCCATCATTTCTGCCTCTTTGCTTTGTTGCCTGTAGATTTTTGATTGAATAGTTTCCATATTTAAGTCGGTTCCTAGCTCTTCCTAGTTTTTAATTTGTGCAGTCGATCGAACTGATGATTGATTTAATGTTGAAAAACTTTTAGGTGAGGATGAAGCTACAAATTCTGCAGCGTTTGAGAAATTGTCTGCCAATGGTGCAGAGCCAGATGCTTTTTTGAAGTCATTCGTAGGGTCACCAGCAATTCAACAGGAGGAACAAATCGAGAAATCTGATAAGGAAAGCATTGAGCTTGACTCAGACTTGGCCAAGTGTGAACTTAAGTCTTCCAAACCAGTGAAACGAAACAAGTGGGAACATGAAGAGATAAAACAGTTAATCAAGTTACGTCGAGAACTCCATAGCAGATTCCAAGTCCTCAAGGGGCGAACGGCTTTGTGGGAGAGGATATCTTCAGATTTGCTTAAAGATGGAATCAAACGAAGCCCTGGACAGTGCAAATACTTGTGGGCATCTTTGGTACAAAAATACGAGGTAGGTTCTTACAATACGTCATGACATGATGAAACCATTTATATTGCTAATGTTTGCCTTGTTGTCCATATTAAACAGGAAACTAAAAGTGACAAGAAAAGCCAGGAAAGATGGCCCTACTTCGATGACGTGAATTATATCTTGACAGATTTAGAGACCACAGTTAATGATAGCTAGTTAATATCCTTTTTGATGGGTATACTGATGAATCGAAGATCACTGTCATATTGGTGGGTGTTGGTTAATGGCCTGCTTGCTTCTAGGAGCAACATAGAAGAGGTCTGAAAGAGGAACATAGTTAAAACCATTATTTAGAATTAGAATAGCATCAGTGGTTCCTGGATTCATAATAAGAGAGAACTTGATGTTTGGTACTTATGTGAAATACAGATGTAAGAGGCAAGACATGCTCGTCTTATGGGTCTAAACTAAATGTTACTATTGATGACCAGTAATGTCAGCGGTTGGGGGGTGTGCTTGGTTTTGATGAAGATCAAACGCAGCAAAGATTGATGCAGATGTCTTGGGATATGCTATAAATATGCATATCAAGATGGATATCTCATTAGTGTCATTACCGATCGTGTGTAAGAATTTTGAATCAATCAATTTCTTGTTTTAGATTCGTATTGCTTAATTCATAATGAACACCATGGGTACTTGGCCTTGAACTTAGAGCATAATATTGTTAGGTGTTGTGTGGATAAATGGATAGTTCAAGTCTTGGTCCAAAGTTTGATATATCTCAAAATCTTGCTATGCTATTACGCTTTATGAACGTTTTTAAGCATTTGCTGCCACTCTTTTATCTTCTGTACTCATAATAAACATGATAGTATTAAGCAAAATCAGTGAAGTTTTATCCTGTCAAATAACCACAATGCAGATATAAAACTATCAAAATAGTAAGTGTACTTGAAAGTATTGAAGAAGTCAAATGCAGCTGTACATATGAAAGGCCATCAATCCAACTGACAATAGTTTGCCTATTGCTGTCCAAACTATGACCTTATATGAATTTTGTTTTTGCTTTTTACATTTTCACAAGTCAATTTGGACTAAGATCTGATGTAAAACGGGAAAACAGGCAAGGGAATGAGGTTATCGCAATAATACATATACATTTAAGAGGAGGAGGAGGAGGAGGAGGATGCAGGGTGAACTGATAAAGATAAGAAAATTACAGTGGCCCCTGGAAACAAGCAAACAGATGAAGATTGTCACTCAGAAAGACTATTACATTGTGGTGAAAAAAATTTTGCAAACAATTCCACTACACAAGATATACACAAACTTTGCAGCAGCAAAAATGTGATTTGGGTCCAAAGAAAATGTAGGTTATGCATCATGCCTCTGCTTTAATTGAAAGACTTCACAACGGATGCAGCAGAACTAAGCCTCGGGAGCCGCCGGGGCCTGAGACTTTAGGAGAGGCTGGAGAGCCTTAACAACGATGCTCATATTTGGCCTAAATTCAGCTTCATACTGCACACACAGCGCAGCAACTGCAGCCAACTGCACAGCAAGATAAAACAAAAGGAACCGTTAGTTGATAGTCATTCCAAGCTCTATTATCTTTTTTTCCTTTTCACTGTCCACTTCCAGGAAAAGGGTGACGTTTTTTTTCTTCTGAAGGGCAAGGAAGAATGACACCAAGAAACTGCGCAAAAAAGGGGTTTAGAAAAGAAATAGAACCTTGGCAACTCCTCTTGCAGGGTAATCTTTGAGCTTGGGATCAATACATTGCTTAACTTTGTCCTCACTCAGCCTTGGAGTGGCCTGAAAAACAAAGCCATGCAAAAAATCTAAATTGAAGTGGCATCCAAAAAAAAATAAGTAGCTTGATTTCTTCAAATACGAGTATTGCAGTAGAAATAGCATTGTACACGGAAAGCTGATATATCTTAAGATTCTCACCCAAGTAACCAGAGACTGTTGCCCTCTCGGCATATTGTGATCAACAGGTTTCCTTCCTGTCAACAACTCAAGCAGAACCACCCCAAAGCTATAGACATCACTTTTCTGTGTGAGCTGTCCTGTCATTGCATACCTGCACAATGTAGTTGACCACGAACCGGTTATATTGCAATTTACATACAGAAAAACAGAATACACATGATCGGTTTTCAATCCAAAAAACATACAACTATATACATTTGCAGCTCTCATACAACGAGTTAATGAAACAGCTAATTCAAGAGATTGAAACCCTTGAAGATTTCTACATGAATAGAGAGTCCAAATGGAACAGAGACATAAAAAAGAGTCATTACTCTGGTGCATGATAACCAAATGTTCCTAGAACTCGAGTTGAATGAAGACGAGCAGCCATGTCAGGAGCCTGATTTGAAAGATTGAAGTCCGCGATCTTGGCTTTGTAGTCTTCAAAAACAAGCACATTGCTGGATCTGATATCTCTGTGTATAATAGAAGGTTGAACCTTCTCGTGAAGATACTCTAGTCCTCTAGCAGCATCAACAGCAATCCTTACTCGTGTAATCCAGTCAAGAACTGGACCAGGCTGAGCTCCTTGTACCCCCTTCCTCCCTATTATTTACCCGCAAAAGCCATTACAGAAGAATTTATTAATCATCTATTAGGATGAGAAAAGTATCATCATAGTCACTCAACGAAAGATTATAGATGAAACTTTTGGAGTACAATTTTCTCACCATGTAATATGTCATGCAGAGATCCCATGGTTGCAAATTCATATGCTAATACACGAAGATTTCCTTCTACACAGTATCCAAGCAATTCCACAAAATTGTCGTGTTTCAATCTCGAAACCATGGAAACCTACAAAATGCCCCACAAAAAATGGTCCAGCCAAGAATCAGCATAAGTAGTCGCTGTCAAATACACAAAGATGTGCCAACCTACCTGACTTAAGAACTCATGATTTGTCTCTGGCTCAGATGACGCATCAAGTTTTTTAACAGCCACTGCTTTTCCATTGTCTAGAGTTGCGTAGTATACTCTCCCATAAGATCCCTCACCAATTAATGCCTTTGATCCAAAATTGTCTGTTTTATCTTTCAACTCCCCCAAAGAAAAAGCTGGAACCTCAATTGGCGGTGCCCCCTTTTGTGCATCAGTTCCGACAGGAGCTGATACCTTAGAGCCTCTTTGGTGCCCTGTAAAGTAAAATAAGATTACCAAGAAGAGCCGAACTAAGTATATATAGAAATAGCAAAAGATCTCTCCATAACAATTTTCTTTGCTTGAAAAAAAAGGTTGAACCCTAACCGTGAGGGCCCCCTCACCCCCGATCCCACAGGAATGCGAGGAGAGGTTAATCAGGTAACCTAGTAGCTACAACATGGGCTGCCTGGTCAACCACTGCACTGAAGGGTGTTATCAATCGGAAATCAACCCCATTACGGGAATCGAACCGCTGACCTCCAGCTTATAGTTCAGGCGGTCACTACAACACCCATGCCTTCACCACTAGGCCATATCCAGGGGATACAATTTTCTTTGCTTGATACTCTAGGGGTAGAGGTTGAAGGGATTTAAGGATACTATCGCAATAGTTAGTATGTGCACTCTCAGAAACTAAAACATTGATGTGTGCAAAACCAATGAAACAGTTCAACAGAAGGCAAAGTTCAAAGGTATCCTAATCAATCCAATGGGGGGTCATAAATTTCAGGGGACTTCCTGATAAGTCGAACCAATAATAAAAGGTTCAAGTCATCGCACTGTTATTAAAGAATGCTAAGATACATAGAAGGCCCCTCGGTGATTGAATGAGGCAAGTGCATTATATAAGATTAAAAAATACAGCATGAACAACAAAATCATATTGGTCGCTGAAAAATAAAACGATACCATCAACAGGATTCTTTGGGCTTCTAAAAGGCTCGTTCTCATGAGATGGATAGGACTCCTCAGCTTGACAGGTACAACACAGCCACCGACGCATCCTAGCACACTTAGAAGTTTGTCTTGAGAACTCTTAGGGTTCAAGTGTGAAGGGTAACCTGATGAAGGTGCACGCACCAGTACAATGTCAGTAATGCGTGTGAGCAACCAAAGAAAGCATCCATGGAATTACAACATGCATATAATTTGAGGGACAGCAGCAAACTGGAAGAAGAAGAAGAAGAAAAGAGATACGAGATTTCAATCTCTGTGCACCCAAAGAATCTAAAGATTATATGCACAGGTTTACACCATTATTGCAGTAACTTCATCCAAGACAAATGTTTCCTCATATGCATTTTCCTGACTACCTAAAAGGCAGCATGAGTTGTAATCCTCTTCTAATACAATGAACCCAAACTTTAACGTTCAATATAGACTATCCCTAAAAAAATGCATGGTTTTCAGCAATACCTAATAAAAGCAAGGAGATTGCACAACACTGAGAATCATAAATAAAACAATCCTTCAACATGCAAAAAGACAAATTGTCATGATTAACGTCATTAATGAAGAAGAAGAAAGCTCTTTTAAATCTATTTAATTGGAATACAATGACTAGCGACTCCCTCCTTCCTCAAGCAACCAACCAATTAGGACGTCCATTAAAACTTGATTTGACAAACACAGCGCATCCAAAGCCAAACGAAATCCATATATAATACATAAAAGAATGAATAAGGGATTCAAGATGAACCCCCAGATTTGAAAAGTAGGAAAGAAAAAAAATGCTCATCAAGATCAACAAGCATAAGCACAAAAAAGATCCAATCAGAAATCGATAATCACAACATACAAAACGAAGAAGAAGCCAATGCAATAGGAATGAAGACAACAACAAAAGAAAACGGAGAAGGCGTTACTATTGCGGTGGCATAACCTGGAAATTGGGGTTTCCTTTTTTTCTTTGGCGGAAGCGCGTTTTTGGACTTTATTATTTGTGTGTGTAATGTAATGGTTTGTGCTAAGAGGGGAGGGGAGGGGAGGGGAGGGGGGGGAGTCGGTTTGGGTATTATCGGGAAAAGTGGGAGTTAGACAGGTAATATGACAGCCACGCAATACACCAAAGCCACCCACCCACACCAAGCTTTCTAAGGTCGCTCTCTCTCTCTCTCTCTTTATTAACTAAAACCCTAACCTGGCTGGCCCCTTCACCTGATCCCACATGAGTCAAAAAAAGTTTAATCGCGCCCAAAGAACTCTAAGAAGATCCATTGCTTTTTCCGCTACCGAAAAGTACGGCTTTTTCGAGACTCTAACCCCCACACTCCTCATTTTCCACTTGCTGTCTCTCTCTTTTATTTTATTTTTTTATATGTATGCTTTTTACAGAAAATTCTTCACGGTTTTTGCTAAAACGAGCGACACAGGCGTAGTATTTTTCTATTTGTTGTCGACTCTCATTTGTATACGGGAAACGCCATCACTACCGACATTTTGTCACCATCGTCCTACCAAATGATGTTTCTTTAAAGTTGGAAATGTCAATAATGGTAACTATTCTCATTACGAAAATAATAATCACACGAATATATGGTGTCCAAAATA
This sequence comes from Gentiana macrophylla, assembly GCA_026214975.1. Lineage (NCBI taxonomy): Eukaryota > Viridiplantae > Streptophyta > Magnoliopsida > Gentianales > Gentianaceae > Gentiana > Gentiana macrophylla. The sequence goes on along the minus strand of CM047815.1, from coordinate 101,506,336 downwards.
AATCTCATAATGACATGTAGGAATCATGATGTCCGAAGCATTTTCATAGTATCAATAGAATTATAATTTTAATAAAAATGTTCAGCCCCAACCCAAAGGACCATCATTGACCTGCCCCTACATTTTCAAGAAATATATATAAAGATCAAATGTTATGCTCCAGTGATGTAATTTGTAAAAGTTTTTTTTGGTTTTTGCTGAAAGAAGTCAATACACAGTGGATACATGAAGTAAGTTCATGATGCTCCTGTGTTTTTGAAACGGGGAAGTCGAGAATGATCATCTCACTCAATGAATGAATTGTACTTGTACATTGCAATTCACAGAGTTGCAAGAAGAGATACAATACAGGTGTCTGTAATGCATCATACTGTGTTTTTCGTTGTGCCACAACTTTATATCACTATATACTTTTGTAGACAATTTGATCAATCAATAGGTGTAGGTGGGTCTCACAATGATCAATGATAAACAAATATCTAATAACACAATGCTCTCGGTAGTATCATACCCCCGGGCCCCGGCCACTGCTATAAATGATGCACTGGCCAGCACTTCCTAGCTGCTACTAACTGGAATTTTCAGGGCATTAACAATATGATAGGCTTTGCCATCAGCTTCTCTAACTATGCACATGGCTGCCCTTTTTTTTTATAGTAGCTAAAATAATCAATGCAGATGTTAATCTTCATTGCATCTTCCCAATATGATATAACTTGAAGCTTACTCAAAGTCATTCATTCACCATTAAAACTTCTTGCTTTGTGATTTCCCATGACCAATATCATCCTTGTTGCTTGATCCATCTATGTTGTCTTTTGTAGAGCTGGTTGATGCAAAAACTTGGCTGCTGCTGCTGCTGATGTTGTTTTTATCCACAGCACCCCTTGAGCTCCCTGCTTTGTCTTTTCCTGGCTCAACATTACTCGAGCCACAAGCCTCCTCGTCATAATGCTTGCTCTGTTCGACCACCTCGTCAGCAACCTCAGTAATATATTGATCACCCCTACGATAATAACATATCAGTTAATTATAGAATCATTACCTCGCATAGTGATGAACGCTCTTTTGTTTTGAAGACCCGTTTAGGCAGCAATCAAAACATATTGAAAAGGGAAAAAAGGACAGGGACTTGTGTTGCATACCAAGAATAAACAACAAGTCCGACAGCAACAGCAGCGAAGGCTAAAAAGTACATCCAGTCGACCTACACAAGATTTCTTTTTCAGGATATTCAATTTAAACACAACGCAAAAAGTCCCTGCAGTATTCTACATATAATGTCACCTTTTCATGGTATGCAAAGATACGGATCAAAACTGCCCACATATCTGATGTTAGCAAGGAAAGATTCAGCATTGTGGCACCATTAGTCTGCATTAAAGTTACAAACGTAATTTCAATATGATCACAATACTCAAATAATGACTAGTCACATTTATAATCACTATCCATACAGTGCGTTTTCTCTTTCAATATGATTAAAACATGACGGAACACTTGGTAAAAAATTAATGCCTAATAACAACATGATCGCTTTTGTTAGGATCAATAAAAAGCACTTTAGTCGGAATCCAATTAGATAGATACCCCATATGAACTGTTTTTGTCTAAAAATGTAGCTCTTAAGCAGAATGCTTTGTACAAAGGTGGGCCAATTATAAAGTGCACTTTGTCCATTGATATGGTTGGGAAAGATTGAGTCGTACCTTTAGCAAGACGGGGACAAGTGAGTAAAATATAAACATGGCCAGCGAAAATCCAAAAAATGGAAGCGCCTGAATCCAAAAAATTGCAATGGAAATATTTAGATCCGTGATACATAACGAGTAGAATCATGGCACAACAACTAGTGATGCAGAAATGCATTAAAAAGGCAATACTTCTCAAGTCATTGGTGCGATTAAACACATACTTATGCAAAAGTAGAATTATCTTGGATGGTGTAGCCTTTATTCATGTATCGATTAAATGCTAATTTACACAAAAAGATTAATAGAAGAATGTTGTCAAATATGCCACAAACAATTGTTTGGCCCAAAGACATATTTCAAACAACCTCCATTTACATTTCCCTTTTCATTCCCACCCAACTAAACATAGATTTCACTCAGCTCTGGTTGGCAAATGGATGTGGAAATACACATAGTAATACTTTCAGTTTAATTGGTTACAAACTTACTCAAAGCTCAACGGGCCCATTGCACTTTGTCTACCGATGGTTACTCAAACGTGGTTAATGCCTTTGTATTTTCTAATGTAACTGGTAGAGAGCCTTCGCTCTTACCTGATGAACTAAGTGGAGATTATCAACAAAATATGAATTACAAAAACAAGGTTACTATAGTATACTGCACGTTGCAAACCATGCACCATCTTAGGCTTATTGCTTTTACTATTTTAAATGCGGAGTGAATATCAAATGTTAATACATGTCCGTGCATGGATGCACATGCTTGTAATAATGTAATGTGAGAAACAGAAATAGAAGGATGAAAAAGAAACTTACAGCACCAGCTGACCAATGGATTGATTGGAGCTCACCGCGTTCGAGTATGCTTCTACGTGCCCATTAAGGATGTAAAAAACAATAATTAGAGATTACGATAGTTATGAGCTTGAGGTAACTTGCCAACTTTTATCGTTAAACAAAAGCAAAATCAAACAATCACACCATATGCATTAGAACAGGAAGATAGAATCCAGAAAAGGATACATTTGGCAAGCACTAACAATAGCGCCAAAGAGGCCCAAAAATGCCATGAGTTCAACCCGGTCAGCACTTATGACGAAAAATTCCTGCATAGAGCAAGAAGAATATCAGAAACAAAACTATTTACAAGTCACAAGTGCGTCAACTTCAAGCCCCAAGAGTTGGCTTTTGGAATCTCCAACAATTTTAAATGGAAGATTCACATTGATGTACAAACAATACCAAGATTCATACAGGAAATGGAATGAATGCCCATAAAATATTGAATCCCTCCTTTTCATAGCATTACAGTCCTTGATTTATTTTTATCAAGCTGAACCCTTACAATTTTCAGCACTTCGAAGAGAACATGGGGCGTTAACATATGGTCAGTTATGTTGAATAACACTTGGTGCAAGACAGAGAGCTTATCCACAGATGGATGGAAAGACTTTGCTAAGGTAGTAGGTATAGTCTGCTTTTAGCATACTCTAATGGACTCTTAAGCACTGACCTCAGCGACATTACTGACAGCGTAAAGCGTAGATCCAGCAATCACAAGAAAATCTCCTTTAAGCGGATTGCTTCCACCTGAGGCCAAGACGTACAAAACCAAATTAACAAGTAGTTTCTATCAGAGATTAAAAGCGTATAGGATTAATCCCTTGTTTATCATTGTATTTTCCGGAGGTAGGGTGTTTATGCCAATGTGTCAAGGCCCATACTCTTTCCCTAGCACCCGGTTTTTCCCACCTCAGGTTTTACGGACTAGGGTTTTAAGGAGGTGGGATTGCACATTGATGACGTTTTTGGTGTGAGGAGGCCATGGAAGGCAAAACCATGTAATTTCTTTAATAAAATTACAGGTTTGAAAAAAAAAAAAAAAAAAAAAAAAAAAAAAAAGATTAAAAGCGAAAGCTGGGAAGATGCAGTATCCCTAGAGATTGATTATAAGGATACTCTTAGTCCCTTTTCAAGATCAAAGTAAATCCACTCAGATAGGGAAAGACTGTCTTGTTTAGCAATAACAGGAATCCCAGCATGAAAATCGAGCTTAACAAGAGTAAGAAATTTTTCAGAAGCACTCAGGGGAGAGAAATTACTCGTTCGATCTGCTGAATGCACATCTGAGAAGACAACCATTACAAGTCCTGCAACGCAGATTGCAACTCCAGCAAATTTTTTGTATTTGTATTTTGTCTTCAAAAATATCCAGGTAAGTAATATGACACATGGAATTGACCAACAATCCAGCAACATTACACTAGTTATTGACGTGTACTGATACGCCTTCACCACTGCATATTTAGAAACAAATTATCTCTACAAATTTTACACAGGATGTGAAATTTTTGGCTAGAGAACGATGCTAAAGAAGATATACAAGGGTTGTATTCATTATATAGCATTCCAACCGGTCCAGTAGACTTATTTTGTTAATGTAAAAATCATGCTAAGTCACCACTCTTGAAAAGCTAACAAGATAAGAGAATCATGCCATTTATAGCTTAATAACTCAAATAAATCTTGTGATAAAACAATGAAACACAAATGCAATAAATATGGATTAGGTTGATGAAGAAACTGCAGCCTTTATACTCCATCATATCATGGATGATTAAGTGACATGTTTCTCATACAAAATATGTCTGCAAATAATTACTAACCTAGAAAATTGGCTTCGACATCAACCACTCCGAGAAGGACGTAATAATACCATTTTGCCTGCTCAAAGGAATTGAACACTAGTATTACGAAAACAAAGGCTTAGAAAAATCGCTCTAGTACTGGCATAGAAGGAGAAAATAATGCTTAACCATCAGAATTAGCACATTCACTAAATCGCAAGTTACTTGATAAGCACATCATCAGAACTGAACGAAGGCACATGAGAAATGTTAATCTCCTTTACAACCCCAGAAAAGTGAAATATTAGCGATCACCCCATACCAATACTAGGTACGCGTAGCTTGTTTTGAACTTCACTGGTAAACTAGAATGTGAATTACATCATCATTGTCTCTAACTAAGAAAATTTTAGGATTTTTATTCTTGATGCACTTCTTCCAAAGTCCAAAAGAAAAAGAGTTTCATACTATAGTGGACTCTGAAATCAAAGGCTATCTTTCTGCATTCTTATCACATTACTTAGTCAGAAATAAAGCTGTAAAGTGTAAACGAAGGATGCCATTGTGCAAAGATGTGCTCTTTTCCCTATGAAAAATAATGTTTGGAAACAACATTGACACTACATAGCAAAAGATAAAGTATCGTTTCACTCAAAAGCTTAAGCCGTTAAAGGGGGGATCCGAGATTTCATGTATGCACTCGGTTATTAATAGGTCCAATTCATCTCTGCATCACCCTATACATTCATTTCTGAGGTAACATTTAGACAATGAGCTAACAAGACCGTTGAATATAATAGAGATTTTGCAACAAACAAAACCTATGAGTGCCAAATTGCAAAAATGAACTTTTATCTGAAATACAGAAACAAACCTTGAGAGGCTTCCTTTGGTAAACCATAACACCTCCATAAATTATAGCCAATAGGACATAGTTCAAAAAAGATTGAGAAGTAGGTGCATTGATCCCTATTAGCACAAAGCGGACAAAAAAGCAGAGTCAGGTTCCATGAAAGCAATTATCAAGCAGCTAAATTGATATTTCATAAACCGTATATTATTGATTTGGTGTAACATTTGAATTCACGTCGAGACTGAAAAAAAGAACAAAAATGACACACACACACACACTGACACACACACACCCTTTCTTTTTATACCTCTTTATGACAAGCCAAAGACACATTTGCAGGAGACCCATTATTTAGAGCCATAGACGGGGATTAAAAAAAGTTGCCAGATAGGTCATAAATAAGTCCCAAGCTTTCACCTTTATTCTAAATAAATAGGGGTAAAGTAAGTATAACAAATCTTTACTACAGCAGTCAATGGGAGAGAAACATATCTCATAAAAACACAGATGATAAGAAGCAAATGGAGTAGAAAATAATGAAAAGTATAAAAAAGCCTACCTCTTTTAGCAAGTTCTGAAGATGAAAATCCAGTAGAGGTGATTACCAGAGATAGGAATTGGCCCAAACCCAGGCCTACCACTGTCTTTTTAGTCGAAAGCTCCTTGAAGCTCACTGTCCTCATCTGCATGTTATTCCCTTAAGTTTCCTCAAAATTCCTGTTACAAGGGTTCTTCCTTAGATTGGTGCAGAAGTCAACAACCCAAGGAAACAAAAATCCCCAGCAGGAGACATAAAATAGTGACAGAACAATGGTTGAGGATTTTGACTTGTGACCTCAAAGAATAAAAACTCACGGTTCACGGCGGTTGGTACTTGCCAAACGGAATTTCCCAAAGGAGTCGATAAAATATCTGGAAAAAAAAAAAAAGTGGCGTTCTCCTTTAAAAAAAAAAAACAAAATTGAGGGGAACCTACGTGTAATTTACATCACAATTATTTGTCTGTCATTTTACATTTTTAATATATTATTTATAATTTTTTCTTTCTTTACCAATAAAGTATTTTCATTTCCAATAAAAAAAATACTAAAAACCTATTTACCAATGTAATATTCCGATTTTCGGGAAATGACAGACGTCATTTTACAAAAACGAAATATCGGGTTCGGTTACTTTTATTCGGATTTTAAATATTTTGTTAAATATATGTATATTTTCGAGAAATATATATGTATTTTAAGGAAAAGAAAATCTGATTAGTAAGGGTAATTAAGGAAAATAAGGATTAGGTTAATTATTAGGATTTTCCTATTTAAGGAAAATAAACCCCAATCAGTTTCCCTAACCTTTTGAATCGGATTTTCCACCTCCTAAACTTATTTCCTGCGTGTGAAGTGCAAGAATTAGGGTTGCGAGTTTTCGATCAATTTCTAAGTCAATTCTTAACGGTTTTCAGATCATAGTAGAGCATCAGAATTGTCGTGAAGAGAGCGTCGATTCAATACCAGAAAGTTGGAGTTTTGTCAAGGTATGTTTAAACCCTAGTTCTGTTATTGTTCGAGTTTGATGGATTCAAACTCATCAATTCGTAGCTTTGTACGTTTAGAAGCGTGTGATCGAATCTAATCTAAGTTTGGATTTATCACACATGTTTTTCTGCAGAAAGATGATCAGTTTTGCTGCTGTCTTTCTGAGTTTGGATTTGGAATTTAGCTTGCTAAAAGGTAAGAAACTCTTCTTACAATCTAATTAGGGTTTAGAGTAGTTAGAACATGTTTTTGAAGCGTTTTCATATCGAGGTTTTACATAGATGATGATCATGGATTAAGGGAAGTTAGGATCTGTGAAAGTTATGATTTTATGTTGTTTTTCTGCTATATTTCGTGTTCTCCATGTTTGGAATCGAGTAGTGATGAGAGTCAACTTTACTTTGCTCCGATGCATATTTCAACCCCCGTTTACGGCACTTTTGGCTCATTCCGGGAAATTCTAGGCCATGTTAAGGGAGAAAACACACAATGCATTCACGTTGAGGTAAACCATCATATAGATGGCAAACCTTGTTATTTGGTGGTGTTTTTAGTCCTCTCGAGTCCTATTTATCTTGTGAAATTATGCTCGGTATCTGTTTAGATGTCATGACGCAGGATAAAGGTGCTCATAAGCCTGGAAGGTGAGGTATTGAGCTCATAAAGGCAGGACCGAGGTTCGGGGATGAGAAAAGCTGAAGAAAAGTGAGAAAGCTGAAGAATTGCAGTCCATGCGTACGCATTCTGTATAATGCATACGCATCCTTGGTACAGGATGCAGAGATTTGGAGGAATGCACTCTATGCGTACGCATTCAAAGCTATGTGTACGCATCCTTGATACAGGATGTTCAGTCTTGGAAAAGCAGAGACAATGCGTACACATTCTACTATATGCGTACGCATCCCAGAAGTAACAACAAGCTAACCAATGGAGGCAAAAACGTTCAATGCGTACACATTCCAAGCTATGCGTACGCAATCATCTCAGCAGAATCAGAATTTCCCAGACGGTCACAGAGTAATGCGTGCGCATTCAGCAAAGAATGCGCATTGGGACAGACTTTAAATACAATTTTGGGCACATATAAAGAGGAGATTGCATGATTTTGGGGATACCTCTTGATACTTTTGATACTTCAATTTTACCTAGAATTCTCTCTCCTGCCCTTCGATACCCTTAGATCGAAATTCATCCTTTCACCCTTAGATTCACTTCTACATTAGTTATTACATAGAATTAGTTTAATCTAGCTCAAGTTTCTCCTTTATTTTTGGATTTCATCTTTTGGGGTCTTCTTCATCACAATTGACTTTGGATGATGTTGGAGCTTGATGTAATTCAGATTTCTCTATGAATTTGGTAATCAATCTCACTTTCTTCTTCTTTTATGGCTTTAATTTTGTCTTTAATTGTTGTTTCTTATTTCATTATGAATAGCTAAACATCTCATAGTCAAATCATGTGAAGATTGATGAAATCACTCTCTAATTGATGAAATTAGGAATTGGTAGTGCTTAATTGTTGTTATATTGACGAATTCATGTCTTAAAACTTGTTATCAATGCTTGAATTAGAATGTACACCTAGTTCATGAAAACACACACCACTTTTATAAATGTATGTTGCGAAGGGGTGTGGGAAAAGGGGTTTTAAGATCACTTCTTATAATCAGTTGAGTTGTTTAGATTGATTAGGGAGTGAGGTTCAATCGGTTGCGAAATCGAGCAACTCTAGCGCGTAAATCTTGTTTCGGTCAATTAAATTCTTAAAGGCGAACTATTGAACCAGGCAAAGGGTGTCTGATTGTTGAATGGCGTCTTACACTAGCTTAGGAGTTTGCACCCATGAATGAGTCAATATAAGTATTATGATGGTTGGTTGGTAGTTTCCATTCCCGAGATAATCGATTAGAGGGGCGATAGTAATCAATTGGATAATGGTTTGGCTATGTCTCTCCTTATATTTCTTATTATCGTTAATCTACATATCGTTTTAGTGTAATTGAATACTTGAAACATCGTGGTTGACCTGAACTAAATCCAAAAATGACTTTGATACTCGATAAATTCCTCGTGGGACACGACCTGCTCGCAACTATATGCATCCGACTCGATACACTGCCGATTAAAGTTGGACGTTACTATTTTGGCCATCAAGTTTTCTGGCGCCGTTGCCGGGGGATTTAATCGATATCTCATAAGTCTTTTGATGATTTAGGCTTAAATTGTTTTTATTTTACTGTTTTCTTGTTGTTTTCTCCTTGTAGTGTATGACCCGAAGCTCAAAGGAACCATTACTACCATACATTCCTGAGATTGAGGCTTTGGCTAGACACCGAAACGCCTTGCGAAACAAGGCGGTTCTAGTTGAGGAAGTGAATCAAGATTTGGAAAGTGAGGGTTTTAGTTCCGAGAATTCTAGTATGGCTACGGGAAATGAAGATCTTGAGTTTGACCGGGGTATGGAACGAGAAAGAAGTGTGAATCCTTTTGAGGAAAGGGATACTACTCAATATCAAGGTCAACCATCAAATTCGCTTTCCCCAAGGATGGAACCTCTACCTAGAGAAGGGAATATTTTGTGTAGTCCCTCATTGACCAATCACTTTCAACAAAGGACCAATATCCCTCTCCAAACTCCACAAATCCCTCAAACACAACAACCTCCATAAATGGATCCCCAATTCCTTCAACAAATGATGATGCAAATGGCCCAATTCAATCCTATGATGAACCCTATGATGAATCCCATGATGAACCAATATCCTCAAATGGCCAATCCCTATGCTCAACAATTTATCCCTCAAGCCAATCCTCAACCAAATCCCATAGTGAACCCTCAACCATATGCACCTCAAGCTCAAGTAAACCAAGCGGGAAATCGACCGGTAAGACTTTGTAGAGATTATGTGACCCCAATGGCTACCACGGGCCATAGTCCTATTCGAGTACCGGCCGTTATGGCTAATAACTTGGAGATAAGGCAGCATGTTTGGCATTTACTTGGGGACAATGCTCAATTTGAAGGAAAGGCAACGGATGATCCGAACACCTTCATCAATAATTTCCTTGAGGTATGCAAAACAGTGAAGATAAATGGGGTTGGTGAGGAAGCGGTTCGGCTACTTTTGTTCCCTTTTTGCTCTAAAAGGAAAGGCGAGGGAGTGGTATTCATTTTTGGCTCATGACTCCCTCCACACATGGGAACAAGTTGCAAGCACTTTCTTGCTCAATTACTTTCCACCATCGAAGGCTCTTGACTTGAAGTCCGACATTTCTAACTTTGAACAACTATTGGGTGAAGATTTGTTTGAGGCATGGGATCGGTTCAAAACTATGTTACGGAAATGCCCTCAACATGGATTCGAAGCATGGGATCAAGTGCATCTATTTTATAGAAATTTGGATGGTAGTTCAATGCAACAATTGAATGGGGCATGTGGAGGATCCATCATGGATGTGGCACCGGATGTGGCATTGGCCACCATTGAGAGGATTTGTGAGAACAATAGGCAATGGAGTTTGGGAAGAAGGCAATTGAAGCATAAAAAACAACTTGTGACCGCCTTGGTAGATGAGCCCGAAAGAAACTCCGAGTTGCATAATAAGGTGTTAGCCATGGAACAAAAGGTTGATGATTTGGCTTTAGAGAACAAGAAGGCCCGGTTATGTCAACTTTGTGGCGGTGAACATTCAGCTGCAAACTGCACATCTCCAAATACACCACCAACAACTGTGCCAATGAAAGCTCAAGTAGCACCTCAAGCCGGTACCTTAGTGGCTAATGCGAATTCATTGCAACAATCTTTGATGAACGCCTACGCTTTAGGGCAATTGAATGCGGGGCAAATGGATTTCAACCCTCTCACCACCTATGGCAATCCGGTGATTGAACCTATGGATATGAGTTTGATGTTGGATACACAACCCTATGATGCTAACTATGTGGGGCAAGGGTGTGTCCAAAACTATGACTTCCAAGGAGCTCCACAAAATTGGTGTGAGAATCATAATTTGACTTGGGGTCGTGGTCCAAACCAAGGGCAATCCTCTAGGCCTCAACAAAGTTCTTCTTATCAAGGAAATCAAGCTCCACGACAACAACAATCCGGAACTTACCAACATCCGAATGCTCATCAAAACTACTCTCGAGGAAGCTATTCTCAACCTCCACCAATGGCTCTTATTCCACAAAAGAGCTTTACCGATATCCTCTTGGAGCAAATTAGTAAGACTTTGCAAGAGCATAGTCGGGAGTTAAGGGACATTAAAACCAATGCCAATAACACCAAAGCCTCATTCCAATCGGCAATACGGAATCTTGAGACTCAAGTGGGTCGATTGACCGAAAATGCAAATACCGCACCGGTTGGAGGCTTACCAAGTAACACCGTGAGAAATCCCAAGGGTGTGAATGCTATCTCTACAAGAAGTGGCAAGGTGGTTGGTAGTGACATTGGGTTGAAGAAAAGAGTTGAAGATCATGGTAAAAGCAAAGTGGATGATGTGGTAGAAAATGATAGTGAAGATCAAGTTGTTGGAGAGCAAGATAGTGAAGCTCACAAGCAAGATAAGGAGGCACCGAAGGCAACTAGCAAAGGGGACACAACCACTTCCAATCCACAAAGGGAAGGTACAAGTAGCAACGGTATGAATACTTCTTCTACACCTTTTGATTTGAGCACTTTACCTTTTCCCCCTAGAGTCCTAAGAAGGATGTGTTGCCCAAGAGTCAAAACAAGTTCCTTGACATCTTGCGCAAGGTTGAGATAAATATCCTTTTGGTTGATGCTATAGCTAACATGCCTTCGTATGTTAAGTTTTTGAAAGGGATATTGTCCAACAAGGCCAAGATGGATGAGGTGGTGTGCCTAAATGAAGAATGCTCCGCGGTCTTTCAAAACAAGCTTCCGCCTAAAAAGAAAGACCCCGGATGTTTTTCTATCCCTTGCACCATTGGCTCTATTAGATTCCCGAAAGCTTTATGCGACCTAGGTGCTAGTGTGAATCTCATGCCTAGGAGTATCTATAAGAGGTTGGGCCTAGGTAGGTTGACCGAGACCAATATGACTTTACAAATGGCCGACCGGACTCTTAGGAGACCTATGGGGATATTGGAGGATGTGTTGGTTCAAGTCGATAAGTTTGTGTTCCCGGCCGATTTTGTAGTGCTAGATGTTCATGGAGGACCCTAGAAACTCACTTTTGCTAGGAAGACCTTTCCTTGCTACCGGAAGTGCTAATGTAGATGTAGCAAAAGGTGATATTACTATGAGAGTGGGGGATGAGAGTGTGACCATGAATGTGTTTAATGCCATTAAGTCCCCGCATGACGATATTGCAGAATGTGATGAAGTTGAATCTATATATTCTTGTGTTTCCGAAGTTGCTAACACGCAGGGATATCAAGAGCCGATGGAGGAGTGCTTAATGAAATCTAGCACGATTCATGATGATAATGAAGAATTGAGAGAAACGGCTTGTGAGTTGGAGGCAACACCTTTTCTTGAGGCGTCATGGCATAAGTATCTAGAGCTTGGCCTCAACATTGAGAAAATGAAGCCGTCTATTGAAGAGCCACCAAAGGATTTGGAACTAAAGCCACTCCGGAGCACCTTAAGTATGCTTTTCTTGAGTCCGATAATTTATTACCTTTGATTATTTCTGCGGCACTAACATCTTTGCAGGAAGAAAAGCTAATGAAAGTGCTAAGGAGTCATAAGAAAGCCTTTGGATGGAAGATATGGTGGATATCCGAGGTATTAGCCCCGAGATTTTCAAGCACAAAATCATATTGTAAGAGGATGTGAAGCCGGTGAGGCATTGTCAAAGGAGGCTTAATCCACACCTTCAAGAGGTGGTGCGTAAGGACATGGTGAAGATGTTAGAGCATGGAATCATCTATGCCATTTCGGATAGCGAGTGGGTAAGCCCTACCCAAGTGGTGCCTAAAAAGGGAGGTATGACTGTTCAACCTAATGAAAACAATGAAATGATCCCTACCCGCTTAGTCACTGGCTATCGTGTTTGCAATGATTATCGAAAGCTGAATGATGCCACTAGGAAAGATCATTTCCCTTTGCCTTTTATTGATCAAATGTTAGAAAGGTTAAGTGGTCATGATTTTTATTGCTTCCTTGATGGTTTTAGTGGCTATTACCAAATTTGCATCGATCCTAAAGACCAAGAGAAAACTACCTTTACATGTCCCTATGGTACCTTTGCATTCAGGCAGATGCCTTTCGGGATGTTTAATGCACCCGCGACATTCCAAAGATGCATGACGGCTATCTTTGCGGACATGATTGAGAAATTCTTGGAAATCTTTATGGATGACTTTAGTGTTTTTGGAGACTCCTTTGATGATTGTTTGAGTAATCTTGATAAGGTTTTACAAAGGTGTGAAGACACAATCTTGTGCTAAATTGGGAAAAGTGTCATTTCATGGTAGAAGAGGGCATAGTGTTAGGTCATAAGATTTCACGTGAGGGGATTGAAGTTGATAGAGCCAAGGTTGTGGCAATTGAGAAGTTGCCCGTCCCTCGAACTTGAAGACCCTTCGGGCTTTTCTTGGTCATACGGGTTTTTACCGGCGCTTTATCAAAGATTTCTCCAAGATTGCTAGGCCACTTACACTCTTGCTCACAAAAGACACTCCCTTTATTTCACTCAAGAGTGCATTGATGCTTTTCACATGCTTAAGAAGTTATTAGTGATTGCACCGATTCTAGTTGCACCGATTCTAGTTGCACCTGATTGGTCACGTGAGTTTGAGGTTATGTGTGATGCTAGTGATGACCTTTGCCGTAGGGGCTGTTTTAGGGTAGAAAGTTGACAATATATTTAAGCCTATTTACTATTCTAGTCACACACTTAACCCTGCACAATCTAAGTATGCCACGACCGAAAAAGAATTGCTTGCTGTTGTTTTTGCTTTTGATAAGTTTCGATCGTATTTAGTTGGGTCTAAAGTGATAGTGCATACCGATCATGCTGCGTTGAGGTACTTATTTGCAAAGCAAGAGGCAAAACCCCGCTTATTGCGGTGGATTTTGCTTCTTCAAGAGTTCGATGTGCAGATTAAGGATAGGAAGGGTTGTGAGAACGTGGTAGTGGATCACTTGAGTCGTATGACGTTAGATGAGGAAGTGAGAAGATTTGAGAGAGAAATTAATGAGTCTTTCCCGGATGAGTAGTTGATGGTACTTGATGCGATGCTTCCGGTGAAAATGAGTGCTCAGGAGCAACAGGGTAGGTATGGTGACCCGTGGTATGCCTCTTTTGTGAACTATCTTGCTTGCGGTTATATGGATCCTAGTTTAAAGGACTACCAACGCAAGAAGTTCTATAGTGATATTCGATTTTACTTGTGGGATGACCCTTATCTATTAGACGGTGCTCGGATGGTATAATTGGGAGATGTGTGCATGATAGCGAGATTAGGAGTATCCTGTCGTTTTGCCATGACCGGGAAGCCGGTGGTCATCTTCATGGGAGACAAAACCGCTCTCAAAGTGCTCCAAAGTGGGTTTTATTGGCCAACCATCTTTCGTGACTCTTATGCTTATATGAAAGCTTGTGACGCGTGTCAACGGGTAGGTAGGATATCTCGGAGAAATGAAATGCCCCAAAAGCCTATCCTAGAGTGTGAGGTGTTCGATGTTTGGGGGCTGGATTTTATGGGACCTTATCCTTCATCGTATAACAATAAGTATATCCTAGTTGCATGTGATTATGTGTCAAAATGGGTAGAAGCCATAGCATCCCCCACTAATGATAGGAATGTGGTCATCCGGTTCATCAAAAAGTATGTCTTTGCTCGTTTTGGGGTGCCACGTGCTATCATTAATGATAACGGTAGTCACTTAAACCGTCATTTCAACACTCTTCTAGCCAAGTATGGGGTCAAGCATAAGTTAGGGACAGCCTATCACCCCAAACTAGTGGCCAAGTGGAAGTAAGTAACCGGGGATTAAGCGTATCCTTGAGAAAACCGTGAATTCACACCCAAGGATTAGGCTAATAAGTTAGATGATGCGTTATGGGCCTTTAGAACCGCCTTCAAGACTCCCATAGGTATGTCTCCTTATATGTTGGTGTATGGGAAGTCTTGTCACCTCCCGGTATAGCTTGAGCACAAGGCATATTGGGCTACCCGGTTCCTAAACTTGGATGAGGGTCTATTAGGAGAGAGGCGATTAGCAGCTTAAAACGATTTAGATGAGTTTCGCCTTAGAGCTTACGAGTGCGAAGGACTATAAGGAGAAGACTAAGTTACTTCACGATAGAGCCATTAAGCCTCGAGAGTTTAAGGAAGGTGACAAAGTCCTCATTTATAACACTCGCCTTCACATTTTTCAAGGCAAACTCAAATCTCGGTGGTCGGGTCCTTATACCATTTCAAAGGTCTACCCCTCCGGTGCCGTCGAAATCATTCACCCAACCAAAGGGCCGTTTGTTACAAATGGCCTTCGGTTGAAGAAGTATGAAAGGTTACATTTCGATGAGGCACTCGAGGTTATCCTCCTTAAGGATCCCGTCCCTTGTGTGGGACCTTGTGAGTCTTGTCAAGGACTTTAAACTTGACATTCCAACCTTTTAATTCCATCAAACTTCTTTCTATCCACCAATTCCACCTTTGTGTCAACAGTATAACTATAAAGTTGACACCGTTTAAGTCATTCCGTCGAGCCAACGACGTAAAACAAAGGCGCTTGGGGGAGGCAACCCACCATTTCTCTGTTTTTGAGTAGTTTTTAGGTGTTAGAAGTGATCTTGGGTGATAGAGTGAGAATCTAGGCTAAAATTTTTGAAGTTTTGGTGAAACCCAGGGCAATGCGTACGCATTCCAAAACCAGAGAGTTCAGCAAGATTTCAGTGTTTTCGATGCGTACGCATGTCAAGTAATGTGTACGCATTCTTTATGTAGAGAGTCTGGAAACTGCATTGCGTACGCATCATCAGGAATGCGCACGCATCCCTTCAACGGAGTCTGTTTTCCTCTTTTCCCTTTTTCGACCAATGCGTACGCATTGTCAAGTAATGCGTACGCATCCCCATCTTTATATACATCACCAGATGGTTTTCCCCCTATTTTCCTCCATTTTCAACCTAATTTCTTCTCTTTTCGGCCAACCTCCACCGCAAATCCCCAATTTAGACCCTCAATCTCAAATTCTTCCACCCCAACTCTTCCTCCTCATCCTCCCATCCCCAAATTCTCTAATTTCAACACCAAATTGTTGCGGCCCCTACCCGTCTTCTTTGCGTTTTTACGCCATTAACGCCGCCCCACGAAGCTTTGTTCGGCCGGTCACCCTCTATCAAGCAAGCTACGTTTGTTTGATGGCTTTTCTACTCCAAATCATCCTCTCCCTCGTGTGGTAAGCATAGCTTGGCCATTTCTTGTCAATTTCAGTTTCAGGGCTCGTTTTCTTACATTTCAATTTCAACCCTTAACTCCCTCCTTGAGTGTAATGGACTGATTGTTGTGTTAATTGCTTCGTTGTGTATCATTGTGGTGGTGGTGTTATGGTTCGGTTGTGCTTTTATGGTGGTGTGGGGGTGTCGGTATCGTTTTGCCTTGTTCATCTGGCTTGCGTGGGTGTTGTTGTGCTTGGGAAATCCCGGTTGGACGATAATCAGGTTGTGTTGTTGTTGATTGTTGTGGTGTTGCTCCGGTGGTGTCATTTCTGTTGCATCCCAACCTTAGGTTAATGGCTCCGCCCAAATCCACGTCCAATCCCGACTCTTCCGCCTTGGCCAAACGAAAGGGTGAGGCAGCCGCCGAGAAACCCTCGAAAAGGCCAAAGACTAGAGGAGGGGCCAGTAAAGCCAAATTACCGTGAGGAGGGTAGACAAGTGTTGTGCCCCGAAGTTCATTTTTCATCTAAGTCCAGTAAAGCCCCCAGTCTCTTGATCAGTTCAATGTCTGATGCCACAAAATTCTTGATCAAGTTCCTTCTCAACCGCTTTACACCCTAGCCAAAATCGGTCCGGCTTTTCAAGGCCGACATTGACCTCTCTCTATGCTTTCCATTTCGATTTTGCCATCGATGTTGTGACGGACTTTTTCTAGGCTATCAATCCTTACGGCGGTGTGCGGGTCAAATTGTAGTGCTAGTCCGTGAGTCGAGTCGTATCCTCGAGGAAATGAAGGCATAATTCAAAGTGTGGTTAAACACCAAGAAGCTATTATTAACTCGATCTAAGTCGCAGTTTTACCATTTTCCTCGGGTTAGATAGTAAGATTAGTTAGATTGTTAGTAAAGCAGTAAATAAATATATAAATATAAAAATAGATAATATATATATTTTTGGATCTAGCCAAGAATACTTTACTGAATTACGATCTCTTTTTAGTAGAAATAAATGAGACAGATCTTTTCCTTGATGCAAGGAGGTCAATTATGTATGAACCGGTGTACGCTGCTGTCTTTCTGAGTTTGGATTTGGAATTTAGCTTGCTAAAAGGTAAGAAACTCTTCTTACAATCTAATTAGGGTTTAGAGTAGTTAGAACATGTTTTTGAAGCGTTTTCATATCGAGGTTTTACATAGATGATGATCATGGATTAAGGGAAGTTAGGATCTGTGAAAGTTATGATTTTATGTTGTTTTTCTGCTATATTTCGTGTTCTCCATGTTTGGAATCGAGTAGTGATGAGAGTCAACTTTACTTTGCTCCGATGCATATTTCAACCCCCGTTTACGGCACTTTTGGCTCATTCCGGGAAATTCTAGGCCATGTTAAGGGAGAAAACACACAATGCATTCACGTTGAGGTAAACCATCATATAGATGGCAAACCTTGTTATTTGGTGGTGTTTTTAGTCCTCTCGAGTCCTATTTATCTTGTGAAATTATGCTCGGTATCTGTTTAGATGTCATGACGCAGGATAAAGGTGCTCATAAGCCTGGAAGGTGAGGTATTGAGCTCATAAAGGCAGGACCGAGGTTCGGGGATGAGAAAAGTGAGAAAGCTGAAGAATTGCAGTCCATGCGTACGCATTCTGTATAATGCATACGCATCCTTGGTACATGATGCAGAGATTTGGAGGAATGCACTCTATGCGTACGCATTCAAAGCTATGTGTACGCATCCTTGATACAGGATGTTCAGTCTTGGAAAAGCATAGACAATGCGTACACATTCTACTCTATGCGTACGCATCCCAGAAGTAACAACAAGCTAACCAATGGAGGCAAAAACGTTCAATGCGTACACATTCCAAGCTATGCGTACGCAATCATCTCAGCAGAATCAGAATTTCCCAGACGGTCACAGAGTAATGCGTGCGCATTCAGGCAGCAATGTGTACGCATTGGACAGCTTTAAATACAATTTTTGGGCACATATAAAGAGGAGATTGCACAGATTTTGGGGATACCTCTTGATACTTTTGATACTTCAATTTTTACCTAGAATTCTCTCCTCATGCCCTTCTGATACCCTTAGATCGAAATTCATCCTTTCACCCTTAGATTCACTTCTACATTAGTTATTACATAGAATTAGTTTAATCTAGCTCAAGTTTCTCCTTTATTTTTGGATTTCATCTTTTGTGGGTCTTCTTCATCGTCAATTGACTTTGGATGATGTTGGAGCTTGATGTAATTCAGATTTCTCTATGAATTTGGTAATCAATCTCAATTTCTTCTTCTTTTATGGCTTTAATTTTGTCTTTAATTGTTGTTTCTTATTTCATTATGAATAGCTAAACATCTCATAGTCAAATCATGTGAAGATTGATGAAATCACTCTCTAATTGATGAAATTGGGAATGGGTAGTGCTTAATTGTTGTTATATTGACGAATTCATGTCTTAAAACTTGTTATCAATGCTTGAATTAGAATGTACACCTAGTTCATGAAAACACACACCACTTTTATAAATGTATGTTGCGAAGGGGTGTGGGAAAAGGGGTTTTAAGATCACTTCTTATAATCAGCTGAGTTGTTTAGATTGATTAGGGAGTGAGGTTCAATCGGTTGCGAAATCGAGCAACTCTAGCGCGTAAATCTTGTTTCGGTCAATTAAATTCTTAAAGGCGAACTATTGAACCAGGCAAAGGGTGTCTGATTGTTGAATGGCGTCTTACACTAGCTTAGGAGTTTGCACCCATGAATGAGTCAATATAAGTATTATGATGGTTGGTTGGTAGTTTCCATTCCCGAGATAATCGATTAGAGGGGCGATAGTAATCAATTGGATAATGGTTTGGCTATGTCTCTCCTTATATTTCTTATTATCGTCAATCTACATATCGTTTTAGTGTAATTGAATACTTGAAACATCGTGGTTGACCTGAACTAAATCCAAAAATGACTTTGATACTCGATAAATTCCTCGTGGGACACGACCTGGCTCGCAACTATATGCATCCGACTCGATACACTTGCCGATTAAAGTTGGGCGTTACTATTTTGGCCATCAAGTTTTACTCGCGCCGTTGCCGGGGGATTTAATCGATATCTCATAAGTCTTTTGATGATTTAGGCTTAAATTGTTTTTATTTTACTGTTTTCTTGTTGTTTTCTCCTTGTAGTGTATGACCCGAAGCTCAAAGGAACCATTACTACCATACATTCCTGAGATTGAGGCTTTGGCTAGACACCGAAACGCCTTGCGAAACAAGGCGGTTCTAGTTGAGGAAGTGAATCAAGATTTGGAAAGTGAGGGTTTTAGTTCCGAGAATTCTAGTATGGCTACGGGAAATGAAGATCTTGAGTTTGACCGGGGTATGGAACGAGAAAGAAGTGTGAATCCTTTTGAGGAAAGGGATACTACTCAATATCAAGGTCAACCATCAAATTCGCTTTCCCCAAGGATGGAACCTCTACCTAGAGAAGGGAATATTTTGTGTAGTCCCTCATTGACCAATCACTTTCAACAAAGGACCAATATCCCTCTCCAAACTCCACAAATCCCTCAAACACAACAACCTCCATAAATGGATCCCCAATTCCTTCAACAAATGATGATGCAAATGGCCCAATTCAATCCTATGATGAACCCTATGATGAATCCCATGATGAACCAATATCCTCAAATGGCCAATCCCTATGCTCAACAATTTATCCCTCAAGCCAATCCTCAACCAAATCCCATAGTGAACCCTCAACCATATGCACCTCAAGCTCAAGTAAACCAAGCGGGAAATCGACCGGTAAGACTTTGTAGAGATTATGTGACCCCAATGGCTACCACGGGCCATAGTCCTATTCGAGTACCGGCCGTTGCGGCTAATAACTTGGAGATAAGGCAGCATGTTTGGCATTTACTTGGGGACAATGCTCAATTTGAAGGAAAGGCAACGGATGATCCGAACACCTTCATCAATAATTTCCTTGAGGTATGCAAAACAGTGAAGATAAATGGGGTTGGTGAGGAAGCGGTTCGGCTACTTTTGTTCCCTTTTTGCTCTAAAAGGAAAGGCGAGGGAGTGGTATTCATTTTTGGCTCATGACTCCCTCCACACATGGGAACAAGTTGCAAGCACTTTCTTGCTCAATTACTTTCCACCATCGAAGGCTCTTGACTTGAAGTCCGACATTTCTAACTTTGAACAACTATTGGGTGAAGATTTGTTTGAGGCATGGGATCGGTTCAAAACTATGTTACGGAAATGCCCTCAACATGGATTCGAAGCATGGGATCAAGTGCATCTATTTTATAGAAATTTGGATGGTAGTTCAATGCAACAATTGAATGGGGCATGTGGAGGATCCATCATGGATGTGGCACCGGATGTGGCATTGGCCACCATTGAGAGGATTTGTGAGAACAATAGGCAATGGAGTTTGGGAAGAAGGCAATTGAAGCATAAAAAACAACTTGTGACCGCCTTGGTAGTTGAGCCCGAAAGAAACTCGGAGTTGCATAATAAGGTGTTAGCCTTGGATCAAAAGGTGGATGATTTGGCTTTAGAGAACAAGAAGGCCCGGTTATGTCAACTTTGTGGCGGTGAACATTCAATTTAAAACCGCACATCTCCAAATACACCACCAACAATCGTGCCAATGAAAGCTCAAGTAGCACCTCAAGCCGGTACCTTAGTGGCTAATGCGAATTCATTGCAACAATCTTTGATGAACGCCACGCTTTTAGGGCAATTGAATGCGGGGCAAATGGATTTCAACCTCTCACCACCTATGGCAATCCGGTGATTGAACCTATGGATATGAGTTTGATGTTGGATACACAACCCTATGATGCTAACTATGTGGGGCAAGGGTGTGTCCAAAACTATGACTTCCAAGGAGCTCCACAAAATTGGTGTGAGAATCATAATTTGACTTGGGGTCGTGGTCCAAACCAAGGGCAATCCTCTAGGCCTCAACAAAGTTCTTCTTATCAAGGAAATCAAGCTCCACGACAACAACAATCCGGAACTTACCAACATCCGAATGCTCATCAAAACTACTCTCGAGGAAGCTATTCTCAACCTCCACCAATGGCTCTTATTCCACAAAAGAGCTTTACCGATATCCTCTTGGAGCAAATTAGTAAGACTTTGCAAGAGCATAGTCGGGAGTTAAGGGACATTAAAACCAATGCCAATAACACCAAAGCCTCATTCCAATCGGCAATACGGAATCTTGAGACTCAAGTGGGTCGATTGACCGAAAATGCAAATACCGCACCGGTTGGAGGCTTACCAAGTAACACCGTGAGAAATCCCAAGGGTGTGAATGCTATCTCTACAAGAAGTGGCAAGGTGGTTGGTAGTGACATTGGGTTGAAGAAAAGAGTTGAAGATCATGGTAAAAGAAAAGTGGATGATGTGGTAGAAAATGATAGTGAAGATCAAGTTGTTGGAGAGCAAGATAGTGAAGCTCACAAGCAAGATAAGGAGGCACCGAAGGCAACTAGCAAAGGGGACACAACCACTTCCAATCCACAAAGGGAAGGTACAAGTAGCAACGGTATGAATACTTCTTCTACACCTTTTGATTTGAGCACTTTACCTTTTCCCCCTAGAGTCCTAAGAAGGATGTGTTGCCCAAGAGTCAAAACAAGTTCCTTGACATCTTGCGCAAGGTTGAGATAAATATCCTTTTGGTTGATGCTATAGCTAACATGCCTTCGTATGTTAAGTTTTTGAAAGGGATATTGTCCAACAAGGCCAAGATGGATGAGGTGGTGTGCCTAAATGAAGAATGCTCCATGGTCTTTCAAAACAAGCTTCCGCCTAAAAAGAAAGACCCCGGATGTTTTTCTATCCCTTGCACCATTGGCTCTATTAGATTCCCGAAAGCTTTATGTGACCTAGGTGCTAGTGTGAATCTCATGCCTAGGAGTATCTATAAGAGGTTGGGCCTAGGTAGGTTGACTGAGACCAATATGACTTTACAAATGGCCGACCGGACTCTTAGGAGACCTATGGGGATATTGGAGGATGTGTTGGTTCAAGTCGATAAGTTTGTGTTCCCGGCCGATTTTGTAGTGCTAGATGTTGCGGAGGACCCTAGAAACTCACTTTTGCTAGGAAGACCTTTCCTTGCTACCGGAAGTGCTAATGTAGATGTAGCAAAAGGTGATATTACTATGAGAGTGGGGGATGAGAGTGTGACCATGAATGTGTTTAATGCCATTAAGTCCCCTCATGACGATATTGCAGAATGTGATGAAGTTGAATCTATATATTCTTGTGTTTCCGAAGTTGCTAACACGCAGGGATATCAAGAGCCGATGGAGGAGTGCTTAATGAAATCTAGCACGATTCATGATGATAATGAAGAATTGAGAGAAACGGCTTGTGAGTTGGAGGCAACACCTTTTCTTGAGGCGTCATGGCATAAGTATCTAGAGCTTGGCCTCAACAGTGAGAAAATGAAGCCGTCTATTGAAGAGCCACCAAAGGATTTGGAACTAAAGCCACTCCCGGAGCACCTTAAGTATGCTTTTCTTGAGTCCGATAATTTATTACCTTTGATTATTTCTGCGGCACTAACATATTTGCAGGAAGAAAAGCTAATGAAAGTGCTAAGGAGTCATAAGAAAGCCTTTGGATGGAAGATATGGTGGATATCCGAGGTATTAGACCCGAGATTTTCAAGCACAAAATCATATTGTAAGAGGATGTGAAGCCGGTGAGTCATTGTCAAAGGAGGCTTAATCCACACCTTCAAGAGGTGGTGCGTAAGGACATGGTGAAGTATTAGAGCATGGAATCATCTATGCCATTTCGGATAGCGAGTGGGTAAGCCCTACCCAAGTGGTGCCTAAAAAGGGAGGTATGACTGTTCAACCTAATGAAAACAATGAAATGATCCCTACCCGCTTAGTCACTGGCTATCGTGTTTGCAATGATTATCGAAAGCTGAATGATGCCACTAGGAAAGATCATTTCCCTTTGCCTTTTATTGATCAAATGTTAGAAAGGTTAAGTGGTCATGATTTTTATTGCTTCCTTGATGGTTTTAGTGGCTATTACCAAATTTGCATCGATCCTAAAGACCAAGAGAAAACTACCTTTACATGTCCCTATGGTACCTTTGCATTCAGGCAGATGCCTTTCGGGATGTTTAATGCACCCGCGACATTCCAAAGATGCATGACGGCTATCTTTGCGGACATGATTGAGAAATTCTTGGAAATCTTTATGGATGACTTTAGTGTTTTTGGAGACTCCTTTGATGATTGTTTGAGTAATCTTGATAAGGTTTTACAAAGGTGTGAAGACACAATCTTGTGCTAAATTGGGAAAAGTGTCATTTCATGGTAGAAGAGGGCATAGTGTTAGGTCATAAGATTTCACGTAGGGGGATTGAAGTTGATAGAGCCAAGGTTGTGGCAATTGAGAAGTTGCCCGTCCCCGTGAACTTGAAGACCCTTCGGGCTTTTCTTGGTCATACGGGTTTTTACCGGCGCTTTATCAAAGATTTCTCCAAGATTGCTAGGCCACTTACACTCTTGCTCACAAAAGACACTCCCTTTATTTCACTCAAGAGTGCGTTGATGCTTTTCACATGCTTAAGAAGTTATTAGTGATTGCACCGATTCTAGTTGCACCGATTCTAGTTGCACCTGATTGGTCACGTGAGTTTGAGGTTATGTGTGATGCTAGTGACACTGCCGTAGGGGCTGTTTTAGGGTAGAAAGTTGACAATATATTTAAGCCTATTTACTATTCTAGTCACACACTTAACCCTGCACAATCTAAGTATGCCACGACCGAAAAAGAATTGCTTGCTGTTGTTTTTGCTTTTGATAAGTTTCGGTCGTATTTAGTTGGGTCTAAAGTGATAGTGCATACCGATCATGCTGCGTTGAGGTACTTATTTGCAAAGCAAGAGGCAAAACCCCGCTTATTGCGGTGGATTTTGCTTCTTCAAGAGTTCGATGTGCAGATTAAGGATAGGAAGGGTTGTGAGAACGTGGTAGTGGATCACTTGAGTCGTATGACGTTAGATGAGGAAGTGAGAAGATTTGAGAGAGAAATTAATGAGTCTTTCCCGGATGAGTAGTTGATGGTACTTGATGCGATGCTTCCGGTGAAAAGGAGTGCTCAGGAGCAACAGGGTAGGTATGGTGACCCGTGGTATGCCCCTTTTGTGAACCATCTTGCTTGCGGTTATATGGATCCTAGTTTAAAGGACTACCAACGCAAGAAGTTCTATAGTGATATTCGATTTTACTTGTGGGATGACCCTTATCTATTTAGACGGTGCTCGGATGGTATAATTGGGAGATGTGTGCATGATAGCGAGATTAGGAGTATCCTGTCGTTTTGCCATGACCGGGAAGCCGGTGGTCATCTTGCGGGAGACAAAACCGCTCTCAAAGTGCTCCAAAGTGGGTTTTATTGGCCAACCATCTTTCGTGACTCTTATGCTTATGTGAAAGCTTGTGACGCGTGTCAACGGGTAGGTAGGATATCTCGGAGAAATGAAATACCCCAAAAGCCTATCCTAGAGTGTGAGGTGTTCGATGTTTGGGGGCTGGATTTTATGGGACCTTATCCTTCATCGTATAACAATAAGTATATCCTAGTTGCATGTGATTATGTGTCAAAATGGGTAGAAGCCATAGCATCCCCCACTAATGATAGGAATGTGGTCATCCGGTTCATCAAAAAGTATATCTTTGCTCGTTTTGGGGTGCCACGTGCTATCATTAATAATAACGGTAGTCACTTAAACCGTCATTTCAACACTCTTCTAGCCAAGTATGGGGTCAAGCATAAGTTAGGGACAGCCTATCACCCCCAAACTAGTGGCCAAGTGGAAGTAAGTAACCGGGGGATTAAGCGTATCCTTGAGAAAACCGTGAATTCACACCCTAAGGATTAGGCTAATAAGTTAGATGATGCGTTATGGGCCTTTAGAACCGCCTTCAAGACTCCCATAGGTATGTCTCCTTATATGTTGGTGTATGGGAAGTCTTGTCACCTCCCGGTATAGCTTGAGCACAAGGCATATTGGGCTACCCGGTTCCTAAACTTGGATGAGGGTCTATTAGGAGAGAGGCAGTTAGCACAGTTAAACGATTTAGATGAGTTTCGCCTTAGAGCTTACGAGAGTGCGAAGGACTATAAGGAGAAGACTAAGTTACTTCACGATAGAGCCATTAAGCCTCGAGAGTTTAAGGAAGGTGACAAAGTCCTCATTTATAACACTCGCCTTCACATTTTTCAAGGCAAACTCAAATCTCGGTGGTCGGGTCCTTATACCATTTCAAAGGTCTACCCCTCCGGTGCCGTCGAAATCATTCACCCAACCAAAGGGCCGTTTGTTACAAATGGCCTTCGGTTGAAGAAGTATGAAAGGTTACATTTCGATGAGGCACTCGAGGTTATCCTCCTTAAGGATCCCGTCCCTTGTGTGGGACCTTGTGAGTCTTGTCAAGGACTTTAAACTTGACATTCCAACCTTTTAATTCCATCAAACTTCTTTCTATCCACCAATTCCACCTTTGTGTCAACAGTATAACTATAAAGTTGACACCGTTTAAGTCATTCCGTCGAGCCAACGACGTAAAACAAAGGCGCTTGGGGGAGGCAACCCACCATTTCTCTGCTTTTGAGTAGTTTTAGGTGTTAAAGTGATCTTGGGTGATAGAGTGAGAATCTAGGCTAAAATTTTTGAAGTTTTGGTGAAACCAAGGGCAATGCGTACGCATTCCAAAACCAGAGAGTTCAGCAAGATTTCAGTGTTTTCGATGCGTACGCATGTCAAGTAATGTGTACGCATTCTTTATGTAGAGAGTCTGGAAACTGCATTGCGTACGCATCATCAGGAATGCGCACGCATCCCTTCAACGGAGTCTGTTTTCCTCTTTTCCCTTTTTCGACCAATGCGTACGCATTGTCAAATATCTTGTCGCATCCCCATCTTTATATACATCACCAGATGGTTTTCCCCCTATTTTCCTCCATTTTCAACCTAATTTCTTCTCTTTTCGGCCAACCTCCACCGCAAATCCCCAATTTAGACCCTCAATCTCAAATTCTTCCACCCCAACTCTTCCTCCTCATCCTCCCATCCCCAAATTCTCTAATTTCAACACCAAATTGTTGCGGCCCCTACCCGTGCTGCTGCGTTTTTCTGCCATTAACGCCGCCCCTGAAGCTTTGTTCCGGCCGGTCACCCCTCTATCAACTGCTACGTTTGCTGATGGCTTTTCTACTCCAAATCATCCTCTTCCTCGTGTGGTAAGCATAGCTTGGCCATTTCTTGTCAATTTCAGTTTCAGGGCTCGTTTTCTTACATTTCAATTTCAGCCCTTAACTCCCTCCTTGAGTGTAATGGTCTGATTGTTGTGTTAATTGCTTTGTTGTGTATCATTGTGGTGGTGATGTTATGGTTCGGTTGTGCTTTTATGGTGGTGTGGGGGTGTCGGTATCGTTTTGCCTTGTTCATCTGGCTTGCGTGGGTGTTGTTGTGCTTGGGAAATCCCGGTTGGACGATAATCAGGTTGTGTTGTTGTTGATTGTTGTGGTGTTGCTCCGGTGGTGTCATTTCTGTTGCATCCCAACCTTAGGTTAATGGATCCGCCCAAATCCACGTCCAATCCCGACTCTTCCGCCTTGGCCAAACGAAAGGGTGAGGCAGCCGCCGAGAAACCCTCGAAAAGGCCAAAGACTAGAGGAGGGGCCAGTAAAGCCAAATTACCGTGAGGAGGGTAGACAAGTGTTGTGCCCCGAAGTTCATTTTTCATCTAAGTCCAGTAAAGCCCCCAGTCTCTTGATCAGTTCAATGTCTGATGCCACAAAATTCTTGATCAAGTTCCTTCTCAACCGCCTACACCCTAGCCAAAATCAGTCCCGGCTTTTCAAGGCCGACATTGACCTCCTCTATGCTTTCCATTTCGATTTTGCCATCGATGTTGTGACGGACTTTTTCTAGGCTATCAATCCTTACCGGCAGTGTACCGGGTCAAATTGTAGTGCTAGTCTGGTGAGTCAGGTCGTATCCTCAGGGAAATGAAGGCATAATTCAAAGTGTGGTTAAACACCAAGAAGCTATTATTAACTCGATCTAAGTCGCAGTTTTACCATTTTCCTCGGGTTAGATAGTAAGATTAGTTAGATTGTTAGTAAAGCAGTAAATAAATATATAAATATAAAAATAGATAATATATATATTTTTGGATCTAGCCAAGAATACTTTACTGAATTACGATCTCTTTTTAGTAGAAATAAATGAGACAGATCTTTTCCTTGATGCAAGGAGGTCAATTATGTATGAACCGGTGTACTCCTAAACTAGACAACTCCTCCTTACACGAGCGTATGAAATTGTCATATGTCTAGTCCTTTGTCCAATGTCATCTTAAGCATGGGTCACTCCCGTTTTGTCATTCGGCCAATTTTAAGATTGATTCATTAAACATGTGATTTTAACGTAATAATATCGTGAGCACAATTTTAATAAGATTTATCTCTCCCAAGATAAATCGCCTCGGTAGAAATCGGATTCCGTTGTCACGTTTTCACTCGGCCAATTTTACCCTCCGGTCTTTCTATTACGATCTCGTATTCTAATCGCGAGTTGTCAATTCATTAGATTACGCTTTTACAGTAAAAATCGAGTGGCTAATTCAATTTTTACTTTCATTAAATGCAAATAGAAAGAGATTCATTATAATTGGTTTTAATCATTATTACTAGAAATCGATCATTTATTTTACCAAAAGATTAACTAATTCGATTCATATCTTGGCTAGATATATTTTTAGCTTAACATAATTAATAAATATAATATATAAATAGAAATAAAATATAGTAAACATAATAATATTAGAATATATTACCGATTACAATCATTTGAATCGGGTTGTTTCCACGGATGTAGTATAACAAAGCTTCGATTTTAACAATCTTTGATAATTATTCTCGCCATTACAATGATCTTTTATAACTACTTATTATTTATATATAAAAATATATATATATATATATATATATATATATATATATATATATACATATATATATATATATAAAATTTTTAAAAGTAAAAAAAAATAAGATAGATGAATATATATATATGGATGTATATATATATTTTGGGACGTGTGTGTGTGTGTGTGTGTGTATATATATATATATATATATATATATATATATATATATATATATATGTGTGTGTGTGTGATCTAAAAAAATAAAAAGAAGAAGAAGAGGATGGACGAGAAGAAAGAAGGAAATGGGAAAGAAGAGGCAAAAGAAAGAAAGGGGGCCTAGCACGTATATATAGCCTCCAAAAGGGGGGGCGGACTGGGCCGGTAAGGGCTGGACCAGGCCGGGCTAATCATTACATTCATCCTCTTAATTATCCAATTTCCGGATAAAAATTTATATTTTGGAATAAAACTTCTAAAATTCATAACTTGAGTTCTAGATCTCCAAATGACATGATTTAAGAGGCATTGGAAAGCTCGTTGAATGATCTACAACTTTCATGAAGGACTCTTCTTCAGAAAATGTCTTTTTGATGGGCCATTCGTTTGTCGAAGATATTTCTCGATTTCCGCTTAAATCGAATCGATTAACCACTTAACCACTTAAAAGCCTGGTGACACTTCCTATATCCTTCCAAAGATATGATTATGACTTCAAAAATGTCGTTACTCGGGTCTTGGTTTATCATAAATCTGCAATAAAAATACCACAAATACCCGTAAAACCGGCTACGACAATCCGATTCTTAAACCGATACAAAACTTATAAAAACTTATAAAAATACGATAATTTATATAATAACCACTATTTATATATTTGGATAAAATTAAATAATTATTGACTTAAATTGGTACAATAATAATGCTCAAAGTGGTATCAATATTGGGGTAAAATATCGTAATAATGATCATTAATTTGTCTCTCATCACAACTCCCCACTTAGCTTTTGGTCGTCCTCGAAAGCGAAACAAGCGATAAAACAAAATGAATGAGAGATAAATTCATGAAGATATAAGATATAAGGGACAACCAGATCTCTTTGCAACCATTAAATTACAACCGCGCGTTAACCTCAATATAAATGTATAACAGAGTGTGTGTGATGAAGCCTTTTCAATTTCCACTATCATCTCTTGAATAATTCAAGCAAACGTCACAAATATCCATTCAGATAATCTAATGACTTTCCTAGGTATAAGCGATAACATTTCCACACAAAGTCCTTCCGTGTACTTATTAGGATAATCCCTAAAGCATATCATTCGGTTTATCTTTGGGGATAGTCGTAAAGGTAACTAAGTTTTCAACCATATTTCCATATTGTCATTTTTTTAATTTTAAATTTTCACATTTGTAGCATATGCCTTCATTCCCAAAGAATAGGGCGTTTCGTGATAACACCCTAGTTTTGACTACTATCATCAGCGATCGGGAGCTTTTAAACCCCATAGTGACATAGGGCGTTTCGTGATAACGCCCTACTGCACTCAAATCATTGGTAGCTACAACCGACATATAGATAGTTCATCTTTATTTTTATTTTATTTTTTTATTTTTTTTTTTGTATTCTTCCTTTCATTCCACTTAACTTATATCCTTTCTATCACATTCAAACTTTCAGATATTCACTGTATACGTTCAAAAGTTAGGTACTAAGTTACTGCAAATCTCTCTAGAATAACCACTAGGATAATTGAATGGATACAGCTTTAAAATTTTCGCTCAATATCAAAGGCTTTACGTGAAGGAATTCATGTTACACAAATATATTTGGAATTACAATGCACTTACGGTTCACGTTGGTTATACACATCCAAATTGATCATTATATCTTCAAATCCATGAAATATATACCTTATACAATTTATTTTAATCAACTAAATAATGCTCGAAAAAAAAATCGAAAACTAAGGGATTTATTGATACAAAATAAGCATTAATTCCATTGTTAGACCAACGAATCCACTCCCCACTTACGAACTTACATTGTCCTCAATGTAAAGTGAGTGTAAATAAGTTGTTGGGAAAGCAATGGTGCACTAAAACAAGTCAAAACAAATACTCGGATGATATTAAAGGGTGGGTGGGTGGGTTAAAGTTACGACCTCCTCAATTCCATAGTATTTGAACTAATACATGTCACACGTTATTTGAAATTTAAAACAGACTAGATCATGAAATGTAACGTATGGCAAAGTATTAACTCTGAGTCTTTTATACCCGGATCCTCGAGGGTTATTTCAAATCGTTCGAACAACCTAAGTCCAAGAAATGACGATTTGAATTTTTCTCTTTTTTCTCCATCGGGATTTTCGGATAACCACCTAATCATTCCCTTTTTTAATGACATTCAAACATTCATCCTAAGACTTGGTGAAACAAAATGAAAATCAATCCGAAGTATTCGCAAAGTATCATCCAAAGTATGAGTAATTATTATATTTAACATTTTTACGGGCTGCCTCCCGGTAGCGCTTTTGGTTAACGTCGTTTGCTCGACACTTAAACAACCAAAATGATGATGGTTAACTAATATAATATACTAAACAAAATGGGATACTTCTAACAATTACTCACCAAAGCATGTAACAATTAAGTACATGAACCAACTAGAAATAAATGCTTAATGAGTAAATAGGAAGGATAGTACCCGTGATTTACTAAATTTATAGTCTATAGCTAGACTTTATCTTGCTTCAGTTTTTAATGCACAGGTGGTGGGTCATCCTCACGCACCGCATCCGTCTTTAATACCGGTCTCCAACATAGAGCAGACAATTTCCACCAATCCAAGCGATTCTTGACCTTTTCCTTTGATTTTCAAGCTTTGGGTTTGCGAGCTTTCACATTATTCTTTGAAGTCATCTTCTTCAATTACTGCGTGTTAGTACGATCCACAGCAAAAGGACACAAAGGGTCCACACAAGAACAAGATTCTAGTGTAGTGTATGGATATTTCAATGAATTGTAAATGTTGAAGGCAACACGCTCATTATTCATTCCCAAACTAAGCTCTCCCTTACAAACATCGATCAAAGGGGTATTAATAGTTAAGTGCCGAAAAGTGTCAAGAAAACATGCATACCTCTTATCCAACTTCATCTTTTTGATTTCCTTTTTCGGGGAATGGGGGAGTAATTCAAGATCAATTAAAGTAGGGTTAGAATGTATACCTCATCCTTACTTCTAGGTTCAATATATCCTGTGAATTTGGGTTGAGGAAATCTTCAATAATGTCATCTTCCTCTTTAGATTCCATGTTTTTCTCATATGTACCATCTAAATCATTCTCTACTTTCATTAATTCTCGATGTTTTCTATTCCATTACTTCCATGATCCTTCCACTTCTAGATCCTAATAACAAATGATTGATTACCTCTTTCGGGTTTCTTTCAGATTACTTGGCGACTCTCCCGGAGGTCTCACTGCTTTTACGTTCCTCTTCTCTACTCAAATGATATTCCAAATTCCGTAATGAAGCTTCTACAATTCTCATTCTCGTATCATGTCCACTTATAGATGTTTTCAACGTACTCATATCCTTAGTATTCATGTACTATAGAAGTCATCATGGTTTCCATATTTTGAGCTTGAGTTGACATCATACCCATCGATTTTCGATTAATTTCTCCCATTTATCAACTCCTTCAGGTTGAGTTGAACTTTGGGTGACCGTATGCTTTGAGTGGTATGTTGTGGATACGGTCTAGGTAATGATTGTAGGTTCGATTCGAGGTATCTCCTTGATAAACTTGATTATTATATGGATTCTCATCTTTGGATTGGATACGGTGGTTGTCCTTGCTTACTAGGGGTTTCAGACCAACAAAAAGTAGGGTGAGCTCTTCTAATAGCATTAAATGAGTTTGAATATGCATTGTTCAAATTCTATATGTCTTTGCTGTAAAAACTCACCTTCTCCCTTGAATAACCTTCCGTTCTTCCATCCCTAATGACACATTATCATGACTTGAGTATTCATTTGGTAAGATATTTTACGAGTTTAAATTTTTATCGGCTAATAAGCCGTCAAATTTCTACTCAAATTCTCCAAGTGTGCTAGAACTTCCGTATTTGATGTACATTCTCCTGCAAATGCTACTTTTCTTGTGTTAGAACCGGTTTCCCACATTCTGTTATTTTTGGAAATCAGTTCTATAGCATCGTAAACTATTTGAGCTTCACTCATCATTAACGAACCACCACATGCATGATCAACATCGCACGTAAGTTTTTCCTTAATTTACTGACGTAAAAGTTGGATTTGCATTTCTAAGGAATAACCATGATCGGGACAAGCTCTTAGTAGCTTTTTAAATCTTTCCCACGCATTCCCAAACGTTTCTTCAGATCCTTGTCTAAAATTAGCAATCTCGACTATTAATTCCAATTTTCTACCAAGAGTAAAATACTGCTTTAAGAACTCGGTTTGAATATCCTCCCAACTAGTCAATGAATGATGTGGAAGTGACAGAAACCAATCTCGTGCTCTTCCTTTTAAAGAAAAAGGAAACAAAGACATCCTCGTTAATTCATAATGAACACCTTGACTTTTGGCTGTATTACACAATTCTTCGAAAAGATAGAGATGATGATGTGGATCCTCATCATCCTCTCCTAAAAATTAGGCTCTTGTGTCAATTAAACAAAAAAGATGAGATTTTAATTCGAAATTATTTGCTCCTCTATTGGGTAAATGAATTGGATTATTAATCTGGTACCTTCTTACGGTCTGATCACGTATAGGTCTCGGGTTAAGCTGGTTCTGATTATGCTTATTCCAATTCTGATTATTTCTATTATTCTGATTCTGGTTATTAGGTTGAGGTAAATTCTGATTAAGGTTTTGGCCATGCCATTGAGCATGAGCAATCCCTTGTTCAGGTGTTTCACCAACGGTTTCGACCATTTTCGTAACTCGATTTGACAATTCTTGTGGAATAGAAAATATCGAATAGAAAATAACACGAAATCGATAAAAAAAAACCACATTTTTTTTCTTCTCTCGGTAATTACCGAATCCACTCGGTATTTACCGTGTGTGTGTTTTTTTTTTAATTTTTTAATTGGTATCTTACCAATAGGTAGGTACCAACAAAAATAAACGAACCGCGTTTACTTTCTACTATCGAAAATAGAAAATAACTCGAAATTGGTAGAAGAAGAAAATTGGTAACCAAAAGAAGGTAGATACCAACGGAAAATAAAAATAGAAATGTGATAAGAAGAGTGTTGACTTATCCTCGAGAATTTTGAGCTAATACAAGTAGTAACCATAGACACAATGAATTAGCGTCGTTTCCCGGCAACGGCGCCGTAAAGTCGACGGACTTTTTCTAGGCTATCAATCCTTACCGGCGATGTACCGGGTCAAATTGTAGTGCTAGTCCGGTGAGTCAGTCGTATCCTCGTGGAAATGAAGGCATAATTCAAAGTGTGGTTAAACACCAAGAAGCTATTATTAACTCGATCTAAGTCGCAGCTTTTACCATTTTCCTCGGGTTAGATAGTAAGATTAGTTAGATTGTTAGTAAAGCGAGAATAAATATATAAATATAAAAATAGATAATATATATATTTTGGATCTAAAATGAAGAATACTTTCTTGAATTACGATCTCTTTTTAGTAGAAATAAATGAGACAGATCTTTTCCTTGATGCAAGGAGGTCAATTATGTATGAACCAGGTGTCTTTCTAAACTGTACAACTCCTCCTTACACGAACAGGCGTATTAAAATTGTCATATGTCTAGTCCTCTCATCCAATGTCATCTTAAGCATGGGTCACTCCCGTTTTGTCATTCGACCAATTTTAAGATTGATTCATTAAACAGTGATTTTAACGTAATAATATCGTGAGCACAATTTTAATAAGATTTATCTCTCCCAAGATAAATCGCCCGGTAGGAAATCGGATTCCGTTGTCACGCTTTCACTCGCCAATTTTACCCTCCGGTCTTTCTATTACGATCTCGTATTCTAATCGCGAGTTGTCAATTCATTAGATTACGTTTCTAGTAAAAATCGAGTGGCTAATTCAATTTTTACTTTCATTAAGTGCAAATAGAAAGAGATTCATTATAATTGGTTTTAATCATTATTACCAGTCGATCATTCATTTTACCAAAAGATTAACTAATTCAGATTCATATCTTGGCTAGATATATTTTTAGCTTAACATAATTAACATATATAATATATAAATAGAAATAAAAATAGTAAACGATGACCTAAACCTAACCTTGAAACGGCGCGTAAAGGCGTGACGGACATTACTTCTGAGCTATACTGATCCTAACCGGCGATGTCGGGTCAAATCAGAAATAGTCTTGAGTCCGGTGAGTCGAGTATCGTATCCACAGGGAAACGAAGGCATAATTCAAAGTGTGGTTAAACACCAAGAAGTTTATTATTAACTCGATCTAAAGTCGCAGCTTTATCGCTTTTATCGGGTTAGATCGTTAGATTAGTTAGATGTTAGTAAAGCGAAGAAATAAATATATAAATATAAAAATAGATAATATATATATTTTTGGATCAGCCAAGAATACGTTCTTCGAATTACGATATCTTTTAGTAGAAATAAATGGCATGATCTTCCTTTATTCAAGTGTAAATTATGTGAAACAGTGCGACTCATAAATTTCAATGATTCTTCTTCTCACACGGCGTATGAAAGCGCCATGCTATATGTCTCATTTAACTATCCTACGTCATCCAAAAGATCGGGTCACTACCGTTTTGTCATGTGGTCAATATTTTAGAATCTTCGTTAGAAATAGATAAATTGACGTAATTAGATCTCGAAAGACAAATTTTAATAAGATTTGTTTTTCTAGGACAAATCTGCCTCGGGTAGGAAATAGGATTCCGTTGTCACGCTTTCACTTCGCCATTTTTACCCTCCGGTCTTTCTATCCGTACATTAAGTTCAAAATAGAAAGAGATTCATCATAATTAATTTTTAATCATTTTTACCATAGTCAATCATCCGTATCTATAAAAAAGATAACTAATTCAGATTCATATCTTGGCTTAGATATATTTTTAAACTTAACATTATTATAGATATATAAAACAACAAACATAATACTTGATAAAATTACCCGTTTATCGCAGATCTAAGTCGTATCCTCCGAAAATAACAACTTCTTCAATACAACTTCCTGGATAATCCTCTCGAAAGATTACAACTGAGATTTTACTTTTATTTATAAATATAAAACATATATATACATACATGTATTATATGTATACATACTCTACCAAAATAAAAGAAAAGAGAGATAGATGAAATATATATATATGGATGTATATATATATTTTTGGGACGTGTGTGTGTGTGTGTATATATATATATATATATATATATATCTATATATATATATATATACTAGTTAAGCGAGACCGTCTTCACTTGACAGTTTTGCCTTACGTTAGTTTTTCCGGAGGTTTTATTTGGTTGTATTAGTGTTAGGAGAAATTAATGAAGTTGTTGATTTTATGCAATATAGCAGTGGTAGGTGTTAATTCTCATGACAATCAAATAAATGGATGGAACAAAAAAAAAAAAAACCATTGAAAAGGAACCAAATTACATCTAATTAAAACTGGGCATATGGCGATTGTAAAACTACGTGATTATCAAGAACTACGTGATTCAATTATTATTACCATGGAGTAATCACTCCAACAACACCAATGGGTTCCCGTAGCACATGACAATTCATTGTATCCATTGGAATTGAAATAGGAGTCTTTTGATTTTTGTCCAAAGCTTCAGCAAGCTCTGCATTGTACTCAAAACATCCCGCAACATCATCCTATAGGCCAAAGCATGAAATCATCTCATTATTCACAGCACAAAAGTGATGATCCTGTAATCAGAAGAAAAAAAAAATTAATTCAAACCTACAATGTCCCAGGCTGCTTCCTCCAAAGGTTTCCCAGAATCAAGTGATTCAAGTCTTGCTAGTTCAGATTTCCTCTCCGTTACCTCAAGTAAAAACAGATGGATTTGGCATCAGATATGTCGATCAAAGCCTTCCGTCCCCAATTTCTCATGTATAATCCATTGTTGTATGAAATTGGTCCCTAATCAATATTTTGGTATCATATTTGTCCCCAACCAATTAAAAATGACAAGTACTGACCCTTATAGTATGTTTTTTAACACAACAGTACATAATTCTTGATCCCAGAGTTTAACATAATAAAAACGTAAAAACAAACTTCAAATGATCGCCAAATATGCAATCAAGGTTGGTAACATATTGCGGTCAAAGTTCGATTTGGGACGGGATTTTGAAGGCCTATTTTTATGCCGTTTGTTGCAGTGCGCTCCTGGAAATAAGAGCTATACATTGGTGTGATCAAATAAGTTTTAGTACCTATAAAGTAGTTCTCAGATCTTCAACTTAAATATGTACACATTCTGAACAACGTTCTTTTCTTTTTGCACTACAATGCATAGGTTGGAAAAGTTTCTCCTATTATTAACTAAAAGAACTGTTAGAGAAACACACAAAACACCTACTATAGCAGCAATGGCACGCAAATATTTAGCACGAACTGCCCCAGGAGCGGTGGCCCAGCTGCTCGTATTGCTTGTCATGGCTCTCCTCGCAGCTGCCACCGTGATTTCGACATCTTCAGGTGTAGCTGCTGGGATAGTCCCTGTCAAGATATCAACAATACACTTAAACAAACATCAATGGACACTAAGATCAAAGACCTTGTCAATTAAACAAAGAGACAACAAAGCAAACAGCATCTTCAGTAGCACAACATCAAATTTACCATTCTCATAACCATAGTGATAATCGACTTTTTCATACACGATTTTATAGTTGAGAATCGACTTTCCACTGGGTGAAAAATCGACGTAGTGCCACTAAAGTGGTCCCACTAAATACGCCTCAATTCGACTGGGTGAAAGTCGATTATTAGATCTAGAATCGACCTCGTTATTATGGTGTTGTGGTACAGTAAAAACACCGTGTTGCCACTAAATACGTCCTAAAACAGAGAATATTTTCAAAGAAGTAAAACAAAACTTTCGAACAGAAAAAGGGGGAAAAGCTTCATCTGATAATCTATTTACCAAATCATGAATTGCACACTCAGTAGAAGTCACTATGTATTATTCACATTAACTCAAATCTCACACACAGCTACAATCAACCTCGGATTATCAGATTTTCCAGATTAATCAGATAATTTCTAAAATCAAACCTATCTATGTTTCAAAATACCACAGAACAAAGTTACCTCACGATTAGCTTTCTTGGTTTCTAACCTTCTCTTTGACAAATTCCTGACACAAAAAGGTAAAGCATTATAGATATTGAGATATATGTGTCGAGAATCTATAACGAGATCAAGAAACAAGTGCCCAGAACCAATGAAAATCTACCTTGAAGGCCTCGACGGTAACTTATCTATCCTCTTTAATCCTCTCATCTGCAAACTCCTAGAAAAATGTTGCAACACAACTTATGATTCTCCCAAACAGCACTTGAAATATCTTAAACCTATCATCAGTTACTTTTAGATCATTACTTTCTTTGATACGGAATCGACTCCCTTGTAAACACATAAGATACAACAACTACTATGGAATCTACTATAAAGTTTAAGCAGAAGATGTATAAATAAACTCACTCACAAGGTAAGCAATATGTAAATTTCCTGACCCGGTCTTCATTCAAATGTCTCAAACCAGCCCTGTGACGAGCCATTTCAGAAAAAAGTGAGGCACAAAATTCAGTCTCATCTTGAGAATAAGAGTACAAAAAAGAAAAATGAAAACAGTGATGCACAGACCTTCACTGTGTACAGCCAGCCCAATACGTAAATATTAGATTTAAGTCTTTCAACTTGAGATTGCCTGCAACATGAAGCAGAAGAAGGTGACCTCATAAGGCTCCTGGCTCGTCATAAAGAAGGTGTCAAAACCAAATACTTGATCCCTTAGAACATCAATCGTTTCCCTGGGTATTCGTGTTGATTCATCAAATTGCTGTGGCTGTGTATAGGGCAAATGTAATCAACTTAAAAGCATGCCAATAACTGACACTCTGACAGTAAAAACATTATTAGTATAATTTATCAAGGCCTATCACCTTCACACCTGGCAAAGGCGAGCCACTCGCAACTTGAATGTCGATATCGGCCTGTGTTAATCAAAAAGGAAATAACAATTAGTATAACTTGTTTTCTGCACAAAATCTTACTCCAACTCATAAAAATCCACTTTGAGCTCCTCCTGAAATGGAAGACATGACTTGAAACCTGAGGACAACAAATTGGCAAACACCAAACACTAAATCGAAGGCCACTAACATTATAAACTCTGAAATATCAATTAAGGGTACAAAAACAATCTAATTCGCAATCTTTCAGATGATCAAGAATCATGAGTAGTGAAGTGAGAATAAACCGCAAGAGGATCCTGGTAGTACCTCCTCGGCTCCCACTCGTGCGTTTGTTTCCACACTATTTTGGATTTCATGTTTGTTGATTCAGTTATTCCCTCCTCAGTGAGTTGCTCCTTTTCCTAGAAAGCAGAATCTAAAGCTACAATCTTGCTGGAACAAGAATGGATAAGCAAGGAAACCACAACAGAAACAAGCAAACGAAACAATGAGCATCAGATTGTACCTTAAAATCGATGGATAGCCTGAAACAAATAACAAAACCACCACGAAACAAACCTGCAGAATCCAAAAAAAC
Organism: Gentiana macrophylla; assembly: GCA_026214975.1. NCBI lineage: Eukaryota > Viridiplantae > Streptophyta > Magnoliopsida > Gentianales > Gentianaceae > Gentiana > Gentiana macrophylla. Next base: position 101,467,487 of record CM047815.1, on the reverse strand, counting down.
GAAAATTAACAAGGCTGGATACAAAAACAACGACAGCAACATTTCAAACCATGGAAAATTAGAGCAAATTGTTGAAGAAGATGGGCTCTCACCGAACTCTGAATTCAACAACGATGGAAGTGGGAAATGCTCCATCACCGATAATAGAAGGCCAAGCAGCAAATTGAAGCAAAAGCCAAGCAATAGAAGGCCACCGATACTCCGCTTCATCCGCCGCCACCGCCACCTACCCGATTTTGTAGGCGACAACTCCACAAACCCGATTTGCAGGCGAGAACTCCACAAATGCTCCATCACCGACTGAAAAGCTCCTATTTATAATCAAGGTTGATGAGGGCGGTGGGAAAAAGTGTTAGTGGCTTTCGTCGTTCGTCGTACTAAAGGTTTGAAGAATATAGTGGATGAAGTGAAGGCGGTGACAAAAATTTGAGTAGATAAATAAACGTGGAAGACGCTCGTTGGAGGCGGAGGCGGAGGCGGAGACGGAGGCGAGCGGCGGTGATTGCCCTTCTATGACAGGAGAAGGGAGGAGAGGACGGGAGATGGAAGACAGATAAAGCATCAGCTGTATAATAAGTGCATTGAACGTGGAAACAAAAGATGTTACACCTGTTTTGCTAGTGACACGCGTCGCTTTCTCAGAATTTGAAAAAAGGAAAAAAGGACAAAGAAAAAAAAGGAAACGACGGACGACGAAAAGAAAAGATGCACATTTATAAGTAAGAACAAGGTTGATATATACAAAGTGTATGCAAGAAAGAAAAAAACAAAGAAGAAAGGAACGAGAAAGAGAGAAAGAAGGGGCAATTAATTTGATCCTGAAGGTGTGCTATATATAGGCTGAATTGGGGAGGCCGGACCGGTCCGGATAGTGCAGGACCTGGTCCTAATCATCACGCATAACGACTCACTGATTACCGATCCTTCTGCTTATAATTATAATTATTGGAATAAAACTGCTTGGAGAAAATGCTGGAATTGAATTAAAAATGAATTAAAAATGATTTTATAATCATTTTATTCATGACTTTAGAAACAGATTTCTGATATATTCTTGATAGAATATATGTAATGTTTTATTAATTACAAAACTACGTGAGTGTAGATGAATTCGAGATTTGGAATCATTCAATTCTTGGATAACGGTGAATGAAAATTAACGCTTTTTTCGGTTTGTTGGAAAATCACGATATATGTCATATCGCCTATCGCTTAGGCAAGTGTGTGTTATGAAAAGGAAAAATGGGAAGAAACTTTTCTCCCACATTGGTTGGAAGAAGGAAAAGAAGCAATATTTATATGATATTGTTTTAGTGTAGAATGGAATAAAAAACCAACATTATACACCGTTCTTCTACGCGCGCGCGAGAGTGCAAATCCAATCCGGATTTACCTTGGGCTTGTGCATGCCAGCGTGTCCTGCGTATACGAATGCAAATCGATTTGAAGGTTCACGATCGAGTTCGATTTTGCAATCATTAATTTTATTTTCATCTGGCAATTATGGTCAGACGATAGGTGGCCGAACGACTTCATCTGCTGAGGTGAGCCATCGGCAAAGGTCATTGAACTTTCGATTCGATCTTTCCGAGACTGCTCTCGCCCAACATTAATGCGTGAATAAAGCCGAGGCTTTTGGCTTTCCAGTTCCAACATAATGATGATATTAATGACAATCAATTCGAGCTGAGGCTGTTCATTTTCCATCAGTTTTTCCATGTCCTCTACTATATATACGAGCTACATGAATGGGAATTAGATACAAGAAAAACACAGAATTACAACACCAGAAATTGCATACATATCTTTCTTTTGCATTCTGTTCTTGCATCAAGTGAAGAGATACTGAAGCACTGTTAGAGTTCGCCGGTGTTCAGAGTTTGCAGATCGCTTATTCGAAAAGGTAATCTGAGAATTCCTGAGACAATTCTTTGCAAAACGGGTACATACATCAGGCAAATTTGTCTTGGACGACAGAGTTCGCCTCTTTCGCCAGATCGTGCATATCCTTTCATTTCATTATGTATCTTTGTAATTCTTTATTTGAATAATAAAATTGTTGATTTTATTCGAGCTATTTATTTTAATTATACACGGGTGTTAACAAAAACTTCTAAAATTCATATCTTGAGTTGTAGACTTCCAAAAATTGCAAACAAAATGTCAAAATTAAGGTCTCGAGAAACTCTACAACTTTCATGAAGGACTCTTCTCCAGAAAACGCCTTCTTGATTACCTCGTGTTCCTCCGAAGCTATTTCGGGATTTTTATTAACCCAAATCGATTAGCCATTTGATCACTGTTTAAGTTGTAGAACTCCAATCTTCATAATTTAAATTGCATTGGAAAGCTTATATGAAGATCTTCAACTTTCATTAAGAACACTTTTTCAGATAACGCTTTTTGATGAGCCATTTGTTTGTCGAAGATATAATTCGTTAGTGAGTGCATTTCACTAACCACTCGGTAGCCAATGACCACTTAAGCTTAGTGGCACACTCTTATATCCCTAAAAATACCTCTTTTAGGCCTCAAACGTGTCATTACTCGGGATTTTGGTCAACCTATAATTCGCAATAAACCACCAAAATACCAAACGTAAATCCGACACGACACTCCGGTTACTAAACCGGTACAAAACTAATAAAAACTTATAAAAATACGATAATTTATATAATAACTACTACTTATATATTTGAATAAAACTTAGTAATTTTGACTTGATTTGATACAATAATGCTCAAAATGGTATCAATATTGAAATGAAATGTCATAATAATGATCATAAATTTATCTCTCATCACAACCCCTACTTAGCTTTTGGTCGTCCTCGAAAGCAAAACAAAGCGATAAAACAAAATGAATGAGAGATAAATTCATGAAGATAGAAGGTATAAGGAACAACCGGATAATACAACCTTTAGAATTATAACCAGTGCTTTAACCTCAATATAAATGTATAACAGAGTGTGTGTGTGATGCAAGCCTTTCAATTTCCACTATCCTCTCTTGAATAATTCAAGCAAACGCACAAATATCCATTCAGACAAAACTAATGACTTTCCTAGGTATAAGCGATGAGCTGCTCCACACAAAGTTCTTCCGAGTACTTATTAGGATAATCCCTAAAGCATATCATTCAGTTTATACTGGGGATAGTCAGAAGATAACTAAGTTTTCAACCATGCTCTGTTCTTATTATTTTTTTCATAGAATACTAACATATCCGAACTCATTGCCAAAATCGACTATCTTGCAAGCGTCATGAGGTGAGATCGAATACATTAATACCTATCTAACTTTCTTTTTTTTTTTTTTTTTCACATGTGTAGCATATGCCCTCATTCCCAAAGAATAGGGCGCTTCGTGATAACATCCTAGTGACTACTATCATCAGCGATGGGAGCTTTTAAACCTCATAGTGATATAGGGCGTTTCGTGATAACGCCCATCGCACTCAAATCATTGGTAGCTACAACCTATATATATAGATAGTTCATCTTTATTTATTTATTTATTTTTATTTTTTTTCATAAACTTAACTTATATCCTTTCTATCACATTCAAACCTTCAGATATTCACAGTACACATTCAAAAGTTAGGTACTAAGTTACTGCAATTATCTATAGAATAACCACTAGGATACTGAATGGATACAGTTTAAAATTTTCGTTTCAATATCAAAGGCTTACGTGAAGGAATTCATGTTACACAAATATATTTGGAATTACAATGCACTTACGGTTCACATTGGTTATACACATCCAAATTGATCATTACATCTTCAAATCCATGAAATATATACCTTATACAGTTTATTTTAATCAACTAAATAATGCTCGAAAAAAATCGAAAACTAAGAGATTTATTGATACAAAATAAACATTAATTCCATTGCTAGACCAACGACTCCACTCCCTACTTACGAACTTACATTGTCCTCAATGTAAAGTGAGTGTAAATTAATAAGTTGTTGGGAAAGCAATGGTGCACTAAAACAAGTCAAAACAAATACCGGGATGATATGAAAGGGTGGGTGGGTGGGTCAAAGTTATGACCGTTGTGTGTGCAAATAAAATAAAAGTATGTGGAGTGTGACAGTGTAATGCAAAAGGGTAGATAAACACACCACATAAACTTTTATTGATTTAAAACACACAATATTCCACAGTAGTTGAACTAATACATGTCACACATTATTTGAAATTTAAAACAGACTAGATCATGAAATGAAATATGTGACAAAGTATTAACTCTGAGTCTTTTATACCCAGATCCTCAAGGGTTCTTTCAAATCGTTCTAACAACCTAAGTCCAAGAAATGATGCATTTGAATTTTTCTCTTTGTTCTCCATCGGGATTTTCGGATAACCACCTAATCATTCCCGTTATAATGACATTCAAACATTCATCCTAAGACTTGGTGAAACAAAATGAAAATCAATCCTAAGTATTAGCAAAGTATCATCCAAAGTATGAGTAATTATTATATTTAACATTTTACGGGCTCGCCTCCCGGTAGCGCTTTTAGTTAACGTCGTTAAACTCGACCAAAATGATAATGATTAACTAATATAATATACTAAACAAAACGGGATACTTCTAACAATTACTCACAAAAGCACGTAACAATTAAGCACATAATCCACTAAAAATAAATGCTTAAGGAGTAAAAGGAAGGATAGTACCCGTCATTGACTACATTTATAGTCTATAGCCGACTTTACCGTGCTTTCGCTTTTAAGGCACTGGTGGTGGGTCATCCTCACGCGACCGTGATCCGTCTTTTTATCAATATTGCTTTCCAACATATGTTAGACGAATGCCGTCGAATCCAACGGTTCTTGACCTTTTCCTTTCCTTTTCGAGCTTTCAGTTTGTGAGCCTTCATATTATTGATAGAGTCATCTTCTTCAACTACCTGCGTGTTAGTACGATCCACAAGGGAACACAAAGTGTCTACACAAGAACTAGATTCTAGTGTAATGTATGGATATTTCAATGAATTGTAAATGTTGAAGATAACGCGCTCATCATTCACTCCCAAACTAAGCTCTCCCGTACAAACATCGATGAAAGGGGTATTAATAGTTAAGTGCCGAAAAGTGTCAAGAAAATATGCATACTTATTATCCAACTTCATCTTTTTCATTTCATTTCTCGGGGAATGGGGGAGTAATTCAAGATCAGTAGGGTTAGAATGAATACCTCTCTTACCCTTGTCGTTAGATGAAGATGGTAAAGCTTCCTTGAATGATCGTGCCTTTTGAAGACATAGTGTGTCATCATTCAGTACCTTTTTCTTCAAAATATGCAGTGGATGTGGTGACGCCTTTCCAGGTTGAACCGATGTGAATTTAGGTTGAGCCGGATAAGGTTCGGTTTGAAATGGCCCTTTAAATTCCATATTCTTCTTATATTTACCATCTAAATCATCATCTACTTCATTATTCCCGAATTTTTCTAATCCATTACTTCCACGTATCCTTCCACTTCGTAATAACAACATTTACCCCATTCGATTTCTTTCGATATTACTTGGCAATCCTTCCGAGGGTTTCTTGCTTTTACGTTCTACTTCTACTCAAGTGATATTCCGATTCCTCAATGAAGCTTCTATAATTCTTATTCGTATCATGCCCACTCATAGATGTTTTCAACGTACTCATATCCTTAAGTATCGCACTTCATAAGTCATCATGGTTTCTATATTCGAGCTTGAGTAGATATCACACCCATCGATTTTCCATTAATTTATCCCATTTATCAACTCCTTCAGGTTGAGTTGAACTCTGAGTTACTGGTATGCTTTGAGTGGTATGTTGTGGATACGGTTTAGGTAATGATTGTAGATTTTGATTCGTGGTATCTCCTTGATAACCTTGATATGGATTCTTATATTGAATCGATACGTTGTCCTGGCTTACTAGGGGTTTGGATCAACGAAAAGTAGGGTGATCTCTTCTAAAAGCATTAAACGAGTTTGAATACGCTGTCGCTTCAAATTCCTATCTTCGTTTTAAAAACTCACTTTTTCCCTTGAATAGCCTTCTGTTCTTCCATCCCTAATGACACATTATCATGATTTGAGTAGTCATTCGGTATGATATTTTCTGAGTTTATAGTTTTACTGGCTAATAAGCCGTCAAATTTCCTACTCAAATTCTCCAAGTGTGCTAGAACTTCCGTATTCGATGTATATTCTCCTGCAAATGCTACTTTTCTTGTGCTAGAACCGGTTTCCCACATTCGATTATTTTTGGAAATCTTTTCTATAGCATCGTAAACTATTTGGGCTTCACTCATCATTAACGAACCACCACATGCATGATCTACATCTGCACGTGAGTCTCTCCTTAATTTACGACAGAAAAGTTGGATTTGCATATCTAAGGAATAACCATGATCGGGACAAGCTCTTAATAATTTTTTAAATCTTTCCCAAGCATTCCCAAGCATTTCTTCAGATCCTTGTTTAAAGTTGGCAATTTCGACTATTAATTCCAATTTTCTACCAGGAGTAAAATATTGCTTTAAAAACTCGGTTTGAATATCCTCCCAACTAGTCAATGAATGATGTGGAAGTGACAGAAACCAATCTCGTGCTCTTCCTTTTAAAGAAAAAGAAAACAAAGACATCCTCGTTAATTTCCCGATGAGCACCATGACTTTTGGCTGTATTACACAACTCTTCGAAAAGATAGAGATGATGATGTGGATCCTCATCATCTTCTCCTAGAAATTGGGCTCTTGTGTCAATTAAACCAAAAGATGAGATTTTATTTCAAATTATTTGCTCCTTTATTGGGTAAACGAATTGGATTATTAATCGATACCTTCTACGGTCCGATCACAAATAAGTCTCGGGTTTGGTGGGTGATTATGCTTATTCCGATTCTGATTATTTCTATTCCTCGGGCATGATCAAGCCCTTGTTCCGTGTTTCATTATCGATTTCATCATTCTCGTATTTCGATTTGAAGATGATACTTGGTCGATTTCCTGGATCGATATGACCGCGTTTACACTCTACTCTTAATCGCCTTCGTGTTTAAATCAGTTTATAAGGATTGAGTGGGGCCTTACCACTTCGGTCATCAACTAACAAAATAGAAAATGCTCGAATTTTATAGAAGAATAAAATTGGTAACTAAAAGAAGGTAGATACCAACGGAAAATAAAAAAGAAATGAGATAAGAAGAGTGTTGACTTATCCTCGAGAATTTTGAGCTAATACAAGTAGTAACCATAGACACAATGAATTAGCGTCGTTTCCCGCAACGGCGCCAAAATGTTGACAGCACTCTAAACCTAACCTTGGAAACGGCGCGCTAAAAGGCGACGGACATTACCTAGGCTATATCTGATCCTAACCGGCAGATGTACCGGGTCAAATTGTAGTGCTAGTCCGGTGAGTCGAGTATCGTATCCACAGGAAACGAAGGCATAATTCAAAGTGTGGTTAAACACCAAGAAGCTATTATTAACTCGATCTAAGTCGCGCTTTTATCGCTTTATCGGGTTAGATCGTTAGATTAGTTAGATGTTAGTAAAGCAAGAAATAAATATATAAATATAAAAATAGATAATATATATATTTTTGGATCTAAATAAGAATACGTTCTTCAATTACGATATCTTTTAGTAGAAATAAATGAGACATATCTTCCTTTATTCAAGGTGTAAATTATGTGAAACGGTGCACTCACAAATTTCAACAGCTTTTCTCACACGAGCGGCGTATGAAACTGTCATATATGTCTCATTTAACTATCCTACGTCATCCAAAAGATCGGGTCACTACCGCTTTGTCATGTGGTCAATATTTTAGAATCTTCGTTAGAAATAGATAAATTGACGTAATTAGATCTCGAGCACAAATTTTAATAAGATTTGTTTTTCTAGGACAAATCTGCCCTCGGGTAGGAAATAGGATTCCGTTGTCACGCTTTCACTCGGCCATTTTTACCCTCCGGTCTTTCTATCCGTACATTAAGTTCAAAATAGAAAGAGATTCATCATAATTAATTTTTAATCATTTTTACCATAGTCAATCATCCGGATCTATAAAAGATAACTAATTCAGATTCATATCTTATTAGATATATTTTTAAATTTTAACATTATTATAGATATATAGAAACAACAAACATAATACTTGATAAAATTACCCGTTTATTGCAGATCTAAGTCGTATCCTCCGAAATAACAACTTCTTCAATACAACTTCCGGATAATCCTCTCGAAAGATTACAACTGATGCTACTTTTATTTATAAATATAAAAACATATATATATATCATGTATGCATATATGTATACATACTGTACCAAAATAAAAAAAGAAAAGAAGATAGATGAAATATATATATATGGATGTATATATATATTTTTGGGACGTGTGTGTGTGTATATATATATATATATATATATATATATATATATATATATATATACAAAGTGTATGCAAGAAAGAAAAAACAAAGAAGAAAGGAACGAGAAAGAGAGAAAGAAGGGGCAATTAATTTGATCCTGAAGGTGTGCTATATATAGGCTGAATTGGGAGGCCGGACCGGTCCGGATAGGGGCAGACTGGTCCGGAATCATCATTGCATAATGACTCACTGATTCTCGATCCTTCTGGTTATAATTATAATTATTGGAATAAAACTTAAAAATTCATATCTTGAGTTGTAGACTTCCAAAATTGCAAACGAAATGCCAAAATTAAGGTCTCGAGAAACTCTACAACTTTCATGAAGGACTCTTCTCCAGAAAACGCCTTCTTGATTACCTCGTGTTCCTCCGGCTATTTCGGGATTTTTATTAACCCAAATTGATTAGCCACTTGATCACTGCTTTAAGTTGTAGAACTCCAATCTTCATAATTTAAATTGCATTGGAAAGCTTATATGAAGATCTTCAACTTTCATTAAGAACACTTTTTCAGATAACGTCTTTTGATGAAACCATTTGTTTGTCGAAGATATAATTCGTTAGTGATCACTAACCACCGAAATGAACACTGACCAATGGCTTAAGTTAGCGGCACACTCTTATATCCCTAAAAATACCTCTTTTAGGCCTCAAACGTGTCATTACTCGGGATTTTGGTCAACCTATAATTCTCGCAATAAACCACCAAAATACCAAACGAAATCCGACATTTACACTCCTAAGCATTAAACCTAGATAAAACTAATAAAAACTTATAAAAATACGATAATTTATATAATAACTACTACTTATATATTTGAATAAAACTTAGTAATTTTGACTTGATTTGATACAATAATGCTCAAAATGGTATCAATATTAATGGCGAAAAACGTCATAATAATGATCATAAATTTATTTCTCATCAAGAAACATAATAATATTAGAATATATTACCGATTACAATCATTGAATCGAATCATCATTTCCACCGGATGTAGTATAACAAAGCTTCGATTTTAACAATCTTTGATAATTATTCCGCCATTACAATGACAGATTATAACTACTTTATTTATATATATAAAAATATATATATACATACATGTATATATATATATATAAACTTCAAAGTAAAAAAAAAAAATAAGATAGATGAAATATATATATATATATATATATATATATATATATATATATATATATATATATGTGATCTAAAAAAAATAAAAAGAAGAAGAAGAGGATGGACGAGAAGAAAGAAGGAAATGGGAAAGAAGAGGGGCAAAGAAAGAAAGGGGGCCTAGCACGTATATATAGCCTCCAAAAGGGGGGGGGGGGCGGACTGGGCCGGGTAAGGGCCGGACCGGGCCGGGCTAATCATTACATTCATCCCCTTAATTATCCAATTTCCGGATAAAAATTTATATTTTGGAATAAAACTTCTAAAATTCATATCTTGAGTTCTAGATCTCCAAATGACATGATTTAAGAGGCATTGGAAAGCTCGTTGAATGATCTACAACTTTCATGAAGGAATATTCTTCAGAAAATGTCTTTTTGATGGGCCATTCGTTCGTCGAAGATATTTCTCGATTTCCACTAAATCGAATCGATTGACAAACTTAACCACTTGTTAATGACACTTCCTATATCCTTCCAAAGATATGATTATGACTTCAAAAATGTCGTTCTTCTCGGTCTTGGTTTATCATAAATCTGCAATAAAAATACCACAAATACCCGTGTAAATCCGACACGACACTCCGGTTACTAAACCGATACAAAACTTATAAAAATACGATAATTTATATAATAACCACTATTTATATATTTGGATAAAATTAAGTAATTATTGACTTAAATTGGTACAATAATGCTCAAAGTGGTATCAATATTGGGGTAAAATGTCGTAATAATGATCATTAATTTGTCTCTCATCATGTTGGCCGCTACATTTATAGCTAGCTCACGAGCTTTAAAGCTGATGGCAAGCGAGCCCTCATCTTTCCTCATCTCATTTTCGAGTTGGCTACCACTGCGGGTGTTTTGACCTACCCTGGAGACGACCGTGTTCGCAAGAACCCGGAGCATGTTGTCCTCAGGAGTATGCATGCCCGACCCTCTGTTCCAGCCCCTCCCCCTCCCGTTTCCGCTCCTTCTTCCTCCGCTGCACCTCCACCAACCCAACCCTCCGGCCCATCTTCTTCCGCACCATCCTCTCTTCTTCCTCTTTCCACCTTCGAGCGTAATGTCTACACTATGGCAGCCTCTTTCCACTCGTGGACTGAGGATCAGAGGCTTGTTCTTGCCGGTCTTGTCGAGGCGATCCACACCTCCGGCAACTCTTCCGTTAGGAAGAAGCTTCATCGGCCTGCTCTCTCTTGTGTCTTCCTGGGGAGTTAGACTCATTTGTCACTCAGGTTGCTTACCAGGAGAGGGAGATCGGAGATCAGGGGCTACTGCTGAGGGGAGTGGTTCTGACAACGAAGGCAGTGAGTCTGGCGATGAGGGGAGTAGTTCTGCTGAGGTAGGTTTTGGGTCTAGTTCTGGTGATGAGGGTAGTGAGTCCGAGGGGGATGGTAGTGCTTCTGCTGGAGATGAGGTCACACCATAGGCCACCACAATTACAGGTACTGCTGCTGCACCTGCTAAGGGAGGAGAGAGTGCTACCACCGACGTGTTGATCGGGGTTCAGGATGATGTGGTCACTATCGAGGGTGACGTTTCTGCTGCTGGGGTTACTCAAGCCCATACCACTATTGCACCCACCGTTGAGCCAGAAGATCCAGCAGACCTCTATCTCGTGCGCGATCCTCCAGACCAGTCTACGAGTGCTTGAGTTTATTTTGTTCCATTCTCATGATGTATAGCCCTAGACTAGTCTGTTATCTTTTACACTTTTGAGTTTTCAGTTAGACTTGATGTAAGCCCGAAGGGCACTAGACTTGTTTCTTCACTTTTTCTTCATTTACCGCACTTGGATGATTTGACTTTGGGCCGTTTTGGCCGTACTTCTATGCATGGTTGATACTCTTTTATGTTATTTGATATTTCTATCACATGCAATCTGAGTCGGTATTTTCCCCTATTCATATTTGTGGCGTTATCTTTCTTATATTTCGATATCTATTACTTCTATTCGGCACGGTGGCTGTTCCCCGTGTTTGTGTTTTCTTGGTTTCTCTTGGTGTAGGTATTCGAGATGGAGCTTGCCTAGCCATGTCACGTGCATACGCTTCGCTTTTCTGCGGGTTCATTAAGCCCTCTTTCCTTTATCATTCACACACTGAGGACAGTGTTTCATTTAAAGTGGGGGGTGGTCGGCTTAGCTAGATTATGTGCTTCATTGTCTAAATTCCGGCCATTGTGTTGTACGCTTGGGGTTTGATTACTTCTTTAGCAAAATTCGAGCAATTTTTAAAATTTTCCATGGTATTAATGTTGCATTCGTATGTTGAGCCGTCACACCGATAGGAAAAATGGTTTAGTGAATGTTTAAATGCATGTTGGCTTACTGCTTTATCTTGGAGACATGATTTTTTATGCACGTATAGCCTTGAATTCATGAACCATGGTGACTAGTGACCGATTATGGTAGACTTAGGCACAAGGCGGTTACCTAGAACCCATACCATTAACTTCGAGACGAAATAGAAAGGCCGACTTTGGTAGAGTTTGGGACGATAATTATGGCATTTCTTTGACCTAACTAGAGCCAAATAGCCATCCCGTGACATATTCCACAGTAACCCCTCTAAGCCTTGATAGGGTGGTTAGACCCCCATCCGACACTTAGCCGTTCGTATTTAGCCCGTAATTGCCCGACCCTTGAGCCTTATTTGTGGTCTACATTCCCTTGGACACCCAACGAGTCAAGATTAATCTTTTCATGTCGAGCACACTTGCTAAAGCAAGTGTGGGGTGGTAGAGGAGTACGTATTTATGGAGGAGTTGGTGTTTTTACGAGCCGTTTGACGATTGGGAGGATACGAGCTCATGTTTTGATATAGTATGTACACGATGGCTTTTGACTCAAACCTTTTTAATGTGTATAATGCAGCTTTCTCAGTTTCTTCTTCAAAAAAAAAAAAAAGAGAAGTCAAAAGAAAATGAAATCAATCAAAGAAAGTTTGCAATAAAGTCAATAAAAGTGTAATAAAGGTTGAGTCAAAGAAAGCCAAGCGTTTTAAGACTCGTGCTTTTGATTTATTATGTGATATTGGTTTTTGGGACGAGTCGTTAGTAGAGAAACATGATTCTTTCACATCTTAGCCTCGTTACACTTGAGATATAGTGCGATATGGCATTTTATATAATGAATCATGTCTCTAGGATCATGTTGAGCTAGCTAGAGAAGGGTAGAGCTTGCTGCGTTTTACATTGTACACCCGTGATTGAGCTTGCTCGTTTTATTTCTTTCTTGTTTATTCCCCAGAAATTCCCTTCGGTTAGCCCCGTCCCTAGCCTAACGTTACAACCGTGCAAGTCCTACTTGACATCACTTAGCCTCGGTTGGCCCCGATTAGTGGAGATGCTTATGAAGTATGAGCCTATGGTGTAGTCATATTAACCTGGCATCCATAATCCAAACCGGTAAACCGTGGTAAATGTAGGAGAAGCTATTCACACACACACATCCCATTTGCTTGATAAGATAGGGTTAAGTGTTGTGCATTCACTCATTTACTTTCCGGTTATCATTGAGGTGTGATTGACTTGACCTACGCGTGTGACATTGACTCCATGGATTCTTTTAAAACGCTCATTTTTCTCGAGGGCGAGCAAACACTAAGTGGGGGGTGGTTGATGAGAGTCAACTTTACTTTGCTCTGGTGCATATTTCAACCCCCGTTTACGGCACTTTTGGCTCATTCCGGGCAATTCTAGGCCATGTTAAGGGAGAAAACACACAATGCATTCACATTGAGGTAAACCATCATATAGATGGCAAACCTTGTTATTTGGTGGTGTTTTTAGTCCTCTCGAGTCCTATTTATCTTGCGAAATTATGCTCGGTATCTGTTTAGATGTCATGACGCAGGATATAGGTGCTCATAAGCCTGGAAGGTGAGGTATTGAGCTCATAAAGGCAAGACCGAGGTTCGGGGATGAGAAAAGCTGAAGAAAAGTGAGAAAGCTGAAGAATTGCAGTCCATGCGTACGCATTCTGGATAATGCGTACGCATCCTTGGTACAAGATGCAGAGATTTGGAGGAATGCACTCTATGCGTACACATTCAGAGCTATGCGTACGCATCCTTGATACAGGATGTTCAGCCTTGGAAAATCAGAGACAATGCGTACACATTCTACTCTATGCATACGCATCCCAGAAATAACAGCAAGATAACCAATGGAGGCAAAAATGTTCAATGCGTACGCGTTCCAAGCTATGCGTACGCAATCATCTCAGCATAATCAGAGTTTCCCAGACGGCCACAGAGTAATGCGTGCGCATTCAGGCAGCAATGTGTGCGCATTGGACAGCTTTAAGTACAATTTTTGGGCACATATAAAGAGGAGATCGCACAGATTTTGGGGATACCTCTTGATACTTTTGATACCTCAATTTTTACCTAGAATTCTCTCCTCATACCCTTCTGATATACCCTTAGATCGAAATTCATCCTTTCACCCTTAGATTCACTTCTACATTAGTTATTACATAGAATTAGTTTAATCTAGCTCAAGTTTCTCCTTTATTTTTTGATTTCATCTTTTGTGGGTCTTCTTCATCGTCAATTGACTTTGGATGATGTTGGAGCCTGATGTAATTCAGATTTCTCTACGAATTTGGTAATCAATCTCATTTCTTCTTTTATGGCTTTAATTTTGTCTTTAATTGTTGTTTCTTATTTCATTATGAATAGCTAAACATCTCATAGTCAAATCATGTGAAGATTGATGAAATCACTCTCTAATTGATGAAATTGGGAATAGGTAGTGCTTAATTGTTGTTATATTGACGAATTCATGTCTTAAAACTTGTTATCAATGCTTGAATTAGATCAGACACCCAGTTCATGAAAACACACACCACTTTTATAAATGTATGTTATGAAGGGTGTGGGAAAAGGGGTTTTAAGATCACTTCTTATAATCAGCTGAGTTGTTTAGATTGATTAGGGAGTGAGGTTCAATCGGTTGCGAAATCGAGCAACTCTAGCGCGTAAATCTTGTTTCGGTCAATTAAATTCTTAAAGGCGAACTGTTGAACCGGGCAAAGGGTGTCTGATTGTTGAATGGCGTCTTACACTAGCTTAGGAGTTTGCACCCATGAATGAGTCAATATAAGTATTATGATGGTTGGTTGGTAGTTTCCATTCCCGAGATAATCGATTAGAGGGGCGATAGTAATCAATTGGATAATGGTTTGGCTATGTCTCTCCTTATATTTCTTATTATCGTCAATCTACATATCGTTTTAGTGTAATTAAATACTTGAAACATCGTGGTTGACCTGAACTAAATCCAAAAACGACTTTGATACTCGATAAATTCCTCGTGGGACACGACCTTGCTCGCTACTATAGTGCATCCGACTCGGTACACTGCCGATTAAAGTTGGACGTTACTATTTTGGCCATCAAGTAGAGATCGTCAAGGGATGAGAATTAGGTTATTAGGGCTTTTCTGCGCTGAATGCGCACGCATTCCTGTTACAGGATTGCCTAGGATAGTTTCAGCAGGTTCAATGCGTACGCATTCAAGGGAATGCGCACGCATTGCTGGTTCAGAGTTGATTAGGATGCTTCCAGCATGAACAATGCGCATGCATTGGTTGGACAGTGTCTTTCAGCTTGTGTTCTGGTAAGGGAATGTGCTCGCATTGACAACAATGCGCACGCATTGTTTGAACAGAGAGTTTTCAGCAGGTTTTTAAGCAGGGAATGCGTACGCATTCCACAAGGATGCGTACGCATTCCACAAGGATGCGCACGCATTGCCCCAGTTTTTAATAAAGGGTTGTTTAAGCTGTCTTGGAAGTTTAAAAGTTATAATATGATCAAATAACATTAAATAAATATGAACAAGCCCCGATTGAGTTTCTGATGCGTTTGGTTCCGGCACCGGACGTACTCTTAAAGGGAGTTGAAGTTCGGGACCGTCGGAAGGGCATGAAAGGGCTTGTGCTTTGATGAGCTATAGTTCATCAATGTCTGTGTAACTGATAGGATGTGGAGTCTAGCTGTCTAAGTGAGAGAGTAGAGTTGATAATGTGAGTTTTATTCTGAAAACACTTAGGTGGCTAGTTAATACACATTAATAATTACATAAGTGTAGTAAAAGCTAAAACGTCACTTATTCTCGGTTAGACACTGATTCATATCGGCGATGTGATACGTTCATAGAAGGTGGACAATGCTACTGGCTCAAAAGGCTGAAGGGTAGTTGATGTATAACATTTATATGATAAAAATTACGATGTTTTATATACGTTATCGACTATTTTTATATAAAATATAAGTAATTATAACGATAATCTTATAAAATATTAATAGCTATGAATAAATCTAAATACTATAAAAATCTAGTAAAAATGATAAAAAGTTATAAATTTTGTACCGGGTTAATAACCGGAGTGTTGTGTCGATTCACGTGGGTATTTTTGGTATTTTACGACCTTAGGTAAACCAAGACCCAGAGTGACGACATTTTATGGAGTAAAATCATATCTTTTGAAGGAATAAAGGAAGTGCCACGAGATTTAAAGTTCAGTGGACCAATGGTTCGTGACGCCATATCAAGTTATATTTTCGAACGAACAAATGGCCCAGTAAAAGGCATTTTCTGAAAAAGAAGTCTTCATGGAAGTTATAGATCTCCTCAAGAGCTTTCCAACGCATCTTGAATTATGTCATTTGGAGATCCAGAGCTCAAGTTATGATTTTATCAAGTTTCGGATTAAGATTGGAAAAAATCTATCCGGATCGATCGGATTTACCTCGGATCGATCCGAGGAGGCATAATGATTATCCAAAGATGTGGCCTGCAGAGAATATCCTGGATAATATTTTTATTCCCGGATCGATCCGGCAAGGAAAAATTGCCTATAAAAGCGGCATGATCATTGCAGGCACAAAGTGGTACCAAATATATTTCTTTTACCTCTTTCTAGTAGTAGTAGTATGTATATATAGGCCTTATGCCATAAATAAAGTAGTATCGTCATAATGCTCGAGAAATTATCGGAAGATCAATGTTGTTGAAGTTGTTGTAGCATCCGGAAAAATACATCTTCCGATCCAATCGTCGTAATGTCGGGTAAAATTTCTAAAGTATTTATGTTTGTTTTGTCTTTTTATCTTATCGTATAATGTTAGTAGGCTAAATCTAATAACTAGCCAAAGTTATGTAATCGTTTTATTTCGATCTTTTCGGTAAAGGAATCTTTGTCTAAGTAAAATTGAATAAAATTGAGTTAATTGAATCTTTTCCTATTGATAAAGTTTGACTTGAAAGAATTCATAATCTAATTATGAATTGACACCTCGTAATTAAGTTATGAACTCGTTAATAGAAAACCGGAGGGTAAAATTGGCGAGTGAAAGCGTGACAACGGAACCCGCTTTCTACCCGAAGCGATTTGTCCTAAAAGATGAATCTTATTAAAATTTGTACTCAAGATCGTAATAATGTTAAATTCATTAGTTTAATTGAAACTTAAACCGGAAAGTTGAATCGCCCGGCTTTGACAACCGGAGCCTTTAAATAAAATTGACCGTTTGATTTAACGGAATGACTCCTTTATTCAAAGGTAGAATCGTACTCGGGACTGCTTCGTAAAAACCGTAATGATTGTGGACTTTGGACCGATGACAATGGACATATGACAATTTCACACACTAATGTGAGGACGAATTGTTAACCTTGTGAAGACACCGCTTTCATTACTCAATTGAACCTAAAGATCGAGCACATTCCATTCATTTGAAAGATCGTATAAATCAATTATATAAACTTTGGCTAGTTCTCTAAAAATATATTTGGCATCTATATATTTATATCTATATATATACTTTGCAACTTATGCACATCTATATATATTTATATATCTATATATATTATATTAGAATAAATTTTAATTTACGTATTTATTTTATGTTGACTAGAATAAGTAGTGATCTGTGTTATAAAATTGCGGTTTAGATCGAGTTAATAAAAGCTCTTTGGTGTTTAACCACACTTAGAAGAATTACAAAGTTCCTCGAGGATACGATACTCGACTCACCATACTAGCACTACAAGCTGATTTGACCCGATACGCTTTGTCGGTTGACTCAGTATTAGCACTAGAAAAGGCCACGTCAGTAGTGGAGAAAATCCATCGAACGTATATGCATACCGGGGAGATCCCGGGACTATCGGTGCTAATCACCGTAGTTGGCAAGTATATCTTGTGATGGAATTTTCATCATGCACAGTGTCCTTGAATAATGATGTAACCAAGATAAGGTAAGCTAGAAACGTATAGTCATGGCATGTCGATGGGCATGGAGTGAACTCTAAATTGAGTCGATCTCATAAAGATGACATTTTAATAATAGACCTTAATTATATTGTAGCTTCTACTTCTTACTATGTACAATGTACTTACCTCAAATGCATGTTTATTTATGTGTTTGGGGGAGAGAAGATGAACAGGTAAATTCAGAGTTCGATGAGGACTTCGATGACGATGTTTAAGGACGCCGAAGTTGAAGAGCTTAATTATTTACGTTTTTATTTCATACTCTAGACTTGGAATTTTGTTGAGATTTTGTAGTTATTTTTAGTACTTTTGGAGTTCGTACTTTTGGATTCGTTGGTTTCTTTTTCCAATGTAATAATATTACATTTCTAGACGTTGGATTTCTATTCTTGGATTATTTGAGAAAAATGTTACCCGAGTCTTTGTTTCCGTTTGCTTTAATTTGATACGAAGCAGTAGAACTACGTGTAATATTAGATTTATTTAATATTATGCGTGGCGAACGTTCCTTTTCCGGATAAGGACTCGGTGTCCGGGAACGGGCGTTACATCCAACAAAGTATTTACCTTTCCAATAAAAAAATACATTTCCAATACTATATTTTAGACATATTAATTATTTTTTTAATTTGTGTGATTATTTTCTCTGCGACATATATATGAAAACGGAGAGAGTATCACATGACTCTTTACAGTACTACTTTGTGCATTGGAAGATGAAAGACATATCGATTTTGACTTTAAAAACCGATTTTCTGTATAGTTGTTTTTGAAAAGGAAAATGATACATACACAACACATTTGTCTTGTGATATATATCACTTCTGCGATCCCACTCATTAATAATGTGTGACACATCAATCGATTTAGATCCCACCATAATCACCTGTGGGATATATGTAGAAATGTGAGATGTATTGTATATATCAGATGATCATTACCACCGCTTTGTAAAATCGGCGTTGATGTGATTGGTTAGCACGTGTCTATCTTTTTTAAACGTTATTTACGAAGACGTAACATCATTAATAATAACATTTTTGTATACATAACGAGAAGTTATTGTGTGGTGAGGTATTTTGAGGTGAAGTGATGTGTGAAAGCGATCGAACTACGCAGCTTTAAATACTGAGAATAAAATCGCATGCGAT
This sequence comes from Gentiana macrophylla, assembly GCA_026214975.1. Lineage (NCBI taxonomy): Eukaryota > Viridiplantae > Streptophyta > Magnoliopsida > Gentianales > Gentianaceae > Gentiana > Gentiana macrophylla. The sequence continues at coordinate 101,448,425 of CM047815.1, read as the reverse complement.
CAGATGTCTTTATTCTGCTGGTGTCCACACCGCAAAGAAGACCACATAATAACTTCTCATACATAACGTGTATTGATCGATGATTCAACCACGTGATTGATGTTATTCAGACAAATGGTGATGGAAAACCATAGTGATAAAGACATTTCTCGTCTATACGGCTATACCCAACGTTAAATAGCTCACTGACTAACAATCAAGTTTATAACAAATTAACACGTGAATGGTTGAAGTAATTTTATGATACCTGCAACAAAATTAATTAGAAAAATATTACTGGTACTCCTTCCGTTCCATAATAATCGAGACAATTGATAAAAATATGTAGATTAAGAAAGTAATTAATTGTTTTGACTTTGATTGAATAAAGACTAGAACAGTCTTATGGAAAATGAAATAATAATGCTAATGCATTAAGACGGTGTATGAAAAAAATAAAAACATGGGTAAAAATAAAAAATAAAATGCATTAAATTTTGTATTGAAAAACTGTTCTATCTCAGTTATTTTGAAACAAAATATTTGACAACTGCGCCAGTTATTTTGAAACAGATGGAGTAATTATCTTCATAAGCATAGTACTCCCTCTGTTTTTTTAAACTGGCGGAAAAAGAAGAATCACACAGATTAAAAAAGTGATCAATATGATAGTAATAAAGTGTGAAATAGCAAAGGTACCCTTCATTCTTAATGAATGAAAAATTGCATAAAAACTCGGTTATTGAAATGAAAGGTAAATAAAAATAAATAAAAAAATAATGCATTAATAAAATATAAAATAAATAAGTACAAAGCACATTCTAAAAGTTATGGTTAAAAAACTCGAGGGAGTATTCACTTTGTTGTTTGCTCATTACAGTGCACTAGCTTCGTCATTTCCAAGAAGCATTGAACTAAAAGGATGCAGCAGGCAGCCATTTCCCAACAGTCCCTTCTTTCAAAGTCCCAAAGTGGACTACCACCCAAAGATCTCCTCTTTCGCTCTAGAACATGCAATTCATTTCCAATCAAGAACGAAGCCAAAGTCACTTGCAAGTATTGCAATTTCTCTGCTAGCTATAGAGAAGATTCTGTCCGAAATAGTGCATACCCAGATGGCGGAAAGGGTGGTCAGTGTAGTAATCTTACTCAAGCACAGAAGCTTAGGAAACTTCTGGGCTCGCCCGGAATTCATCAGGGTCCGGCTTGTTTTGATGCACTCAGCGCTAAGCTTGTGGAGAGAGCTGGTTTTGATTTCTGTTTCACAACCGGTATGGTGAAATCTTTTTTTCTTATCCTCATTATTTTCATTATTAGGTATCATTCTTTTTGAGCTGTGATTCATATATGAGATTTAACTTGCTGAATATATCATACATAGGACTCGTGCTTCAGTTAGGAAGATGTGACTTGCTCTATATAATATATACCATGTTATACATATATGAGTGAGAAAATGGAACTGTAGCAGTCCTAAAATGTTCTGCGCAGTTTGACATTCTTCTTGTTGTGTTTGAGTACGTGTTTGTCTTTAAACAGAAATTTAGATTTTGAGTGTTTTATAGAACCTTAACTGGGGCCATTCTTTTTTGATAAGAAACACAGTAGTACTAGATCCACCATCCATACAACATCATTTAAACGTTTATGCAATCAAAAGCGTAAGATAATATCTGAATACCTTCCAGTATGATGCTCTCAGTTTGGTTATATAATGACATTGAAACGTGAAAGTGTTCGAATGTACCATTTTCTATATGACTTGGTTTATTCAAGAATTGAAATCCATGTACCTCATTGATATTGATGTGGTATCTGAGGGCACCTTCTCTTTTCACGGAAGTCTTTCCTCACCTAGCTTCTTATAATCCTGGGAACTGTTATCTTTTGCTTTATCAACATAGTTAGTTGTAGAATGTTTCTTTATGAATGGATGATGGACCTTGCAAGTTACAAACTTGGAGTCCAATGTCTTGTCATGGTTTCCTTTTAGGTTTAGGCGTTAAAAAGTTAGCTCTTAATTGGTGCATCATCGTTATAGTTTATTGTCGACAAGCACCATCGTGATGAGTTCCATGCATTTCCTAGGCTTTGGAATCTCAGCAGCTCGACTAGGGTTGCCAGATACAGGACTAATTTCTTTTGGGGAGATGGTGAGTCAGGGGGTTCAAGTCACGCAAGCAATATCTATACCTGTCATTGGGGATGCAGATAATGGATATGGTAATGCGATGAATGTAAAAAGGACTGTGAAGGGATATATCAGGGCGGGCTTTGCAGGAATAATTCTCGAGGATCAGGTCTGTAGTCTTGGATAGTGTATTTTTCCTCTCATCTATGGCATTTTATACTTCCTGCCATGATAAACTGGCCTATGATCTTTGTGCGCACTTAACGTCCTTTGCCGGTATCATATCTTGGCAATAATGTCTACCCTAGGTTTCTCCGAAAGCTTGTGGCCATACACTTGGCAGGAAAGTTGTTTCAAGAGAGGAAGCAACCATGAAGATAAAAGCAGCAGTAGATGCTAGAAAAGAGAGTGGCTCTGATATCATTATAGTGGCAAGAACTGATTCGCGTCAAGCTGTATCACTTGAAGAATCCCTTTGGAGGTGTCGATCTTTTGGTGATGCTGGTGCTGATGTTTTATTCATTGATGCCCTTGAGTCGAAAGAAGAGATGAAAGCCTTTTGTGACGTTTTTCCTCTAATTCCAAAAATGGTAAATGTTACTACCTCGTGTGTGAATGCCAAAATACATGCATGTGTTGATTCTTGTTATACATTTCATTTTGCCGGTAAACTTACCCTACTCATGCAACAATACACGTGCTCACTAGTTTGTGTATCAGGAATCTCAAGTCTTTGCATTATGAAAGCTTCTAATAATTAAGGTCTAGGCTTGGGATGCAGTAAATCCTGTACATTGGAGGATACCCTGCGATTCATTCCTAGGAATGTTTAGGTTCTACATCGAAGATAAAATGCTAGAACCCAAAATTGAGCACACTCCGTAGAATAGTCTGTTAACTTATACTGTTGTTGAAGAAATTATTCTAAAAGTAAAAGGAAGAAATCCTAAATCAATTCCTTGAAAGAACTTGAAATTCGGAACCTGCTAGAACTATGCAAAAATACAAATTACAGCACAAAATGTACTGAAATAGGCCATGGGGTTTCAGCAACCTTGTGCATCAAGATTTCGAAAATAGCTTTGGATCAAGCTATCCATCCTTTAAGATTCAAATTGATTTTGAGCCTCTAAAGCATCTTTGCCCTTCCTTTTGTATGGTATAATGGTCTTTTGCTGCTTATGTCCATTGGCAGTTTCATTGGTTGCTGAATATTTGTATATGTATCCTGTTGCTTCTATGTACCGTCCAGTCTGAATTCATGTTGTGGTATACTTTTTATTTTGCAACTTTAACTGTCAAGTTTGTTAAACATGCATTCACCATAATAAAAAAAGTTAATCTGTTATGTTAGCCTGATAAGAGTATGCTTTACATTTCAACAGCATAAAGTAATTTCTGCCTTTTGTTCGATATAATCATTTGAACAGCTTTTGTTCTTTTGAAGGCCAACATGCTTGAAGGAGGAGGTAAAACGCCCATTTTCAGTCCCCTGGAACTGGAGGAAATTGGATACAAGCTTGTTGCATATCCACTTTCTTTGATGGGGGTATCTATGCGTGCAATGCAGGTGAGAATGTTCCGCCTAGTTCTCGCTCTCAAATGTTGTGGATTTGATTAAATGATAGGCAAGCCAGGACACTACTTACTCTAGGATTCAGGCAAAGTATTACTGTGTATCTTGCTTACATCTACTTGTAGTTTAATATTTAGAACAGTTCATGACATCTTTCTTTGATTTTGGGTTTTAGTTTACACTGTAGATTGTTAAGTTATTTACATCTGCATTCCTTCAACTATAGCAGTGCGTGTTCTTAAAGTTTTCCTTGGTGCATGGACTGACAAACATGACTAATTGACAATGCACTTTCCTAATATTGATGCCATATGTGGTAGTTTTGACATATTTGTTAGTGTAATTGTCTCAGAGTGGTTCTGTGTGATGAGTAGGATGTGCAACTTCTATATACAAAGGAATATGTGTAGTTATAGTCATTGATTTGTCGCTTATTTTTCCCATTTTCCAAGCTACAACAAAGCCTTTGTGATTGATGAGTATGGTATTTGGTTCTGTGAACCTTCTAGTAATTTTCCAAGCTTTGCACTACTTTGGGATGTGTATATGTTTTTTATCTCCACCATGTACATGACTTTCAATGGCAGATTATTCTCTCAATGTAGAGAATTCTCGTAAACAGGGTTACAACTATTAACTGTTAGAAAAGAGCTAATTTATTGTCACCAAGGCATACTAACAGTTAAAATCTTCTATTACATTTATGTTTATCTCAAAGGGTTATCGAAATAACATATGTATGCAATATCATTCCATGCAACAGGATGCACTGACAGCCATTAAAGGAGGCCGTATACCTGCTCCAGGAAGTATCCCATCTTTTGAAGAAATGAAAGACATATTAGGTTTCAACAATTACTATGAAGAAGAGAAGCACTATGCAACCAATATCAGTCAAATTGTTTCGCAAAAAGGTGGGTAAAATTTAGGTCTAGTGAGCTTGGATGCTCTTCTCACGCATATCTTTTGTTTTGCTTTTAAGGTGGGATTCTTCTTCTACACACCACTCTTCCTCCTTCTTTTTAAAGCTGAATCTTAACTGGAGTGCTGCTTATTAAACATTTGGTGTCCAAATCATATTTGTAAAGATTTACTGAGAAATCTTGTTATTTTGCTCTATGGCTCCATTAAAGTACTCTTATGTTCTCCTTTAAGTATTCAACAATCACTCTTTGGCAGCTGTCTGTGGTTAATAGAAAGGAAGATGGATTTTTTTTTTTTTTTTTTTTTTTTTGGGGGTGTCTTTCATTTTAGGAGTATTTTGTTTGTTCTCTGATTTTACTGGTAGATTAAAGCTTGCCCATTTCATGAGAAAAGATGGTTGACAATGTCATATGCCTACTTGGACATTGTGGAAATTCCTACCTTGAACTATGGAAACCTTTACACCCTTATTTTTGAAAAATTAGGTGATCTGTCTGCAATCAACAATGCATATGGTACTGAACAAAGTGCTAACGAGCAGAAAATTCAACCTCCAGAAGATCCTGTTGTTGAAGTATTAACTCCTGAAGTGTACGATAAATATGTTGCAGATGATTCTAAAAATCCATACTCGAGGACCTGGTCTAGAAAATTGAGAGTCAAAATTGCTGGACGTGATGGATACGAAAAGCTGGATATCCGAATTCCAGTAAGTCATTGCTCTAGCAACCCCTCCCTATGTCATATATATATATATATATATATATATATATTTGTTTCATTTCATTTTTCTTCACCGGAAGTCTTGATTCTCACGCATATGCTTCACCCTTATATTCAGGCAGGATTTTTGGAAGGCGTGACCAATATAGTTCCAGGTAAGTATTTCTTTTGGTTTGCAATTTTTTCTGTTCCTTTAATCGCTTGCTGATCCAGATCTGCAAAACACAACAGCTCTTGTGGGCATCAATATTAAAGAATTGTTGGATGATGCTGCACTAGAAGAGGGAGGCAAAGTGTTGCTTGATTTCAATGACTCAATGGGTGACAGAATTCAAGTCTTCCTGGAGTAACAGAGACTCGGTGTTTACAATTTTGTCTATTCTCTGTTTTCTTGCTTATGCTTTCTAGCTTCTCACTCATAAAGAAACGTTTGAACATGTTAATAATTAATATATGTAATCTGGGATATCATTTATAGACAGATCATCGTACCGTCCAGATTAAAGCATAGATCAGTTCAAGTATGTTGTCTTTAAAACTATCCTCAAACACTGGCCATCCCCAGAAATTAGTTAGATGTTTCTAAACAGCTGGGAAAAAAAAGGTTAGGCATGAATAAACGCTTTACTTCTAAGTGGGTGGATAGTGTTTTTTTTTTTTGAAAGTATACTCAAACCGAATGCCACCATAGCGATTTAATCAGTAATAAGGTCCATGCCTTTCCCTGTAGACAACATGTAATACAGCCGCACTTTCGCATAAAAAATTGCAGGAAACGAACAGGAGGAAGATACTACCATAAACATAATAATCATGAAAAACAAGGGTAAGAAAAGATATCAGTGTACAACTTCACATACAAGATTACAATACTCAGAGAAAAATAAGCAGAAGAAAGGATAGAAGAAAAACCACAACCTGAGGAAGGTGGTAGTTTAATGTAGCTATACATATCACAAATGCTAATGACCAAAGGGTCAACTAAGTAACGACAATGTAACTCATATGTAATGTACTTTGTAGTAGTTGCAAAAAATGCTATCAAAGGTCTCTGTAATGAATACACAAATGCTATATAAGCTCCTATCTGAACCAATTGAAGGTGTGAGCCAAGAATGCTGCTCGGCAAATGTTCGTATCAGGTGGCTGCAATTGTGATGATATCTGAACACTATCAGGCTCTGATCAAATAGATTATCACCTGTAGCCACCTCCATAAGGTTGTTGGCCATAATTACCTCTCCCGGACATGGGGTTATAGCCTCCAGGCATAGTTGACCCAAGAGAAAATCCACCTGGCTGTTGCATTTGACCTCCCTGTCCAATTCCCATATTCATAGACCCAGGAGGAAATCCGCCTGGTTGTTGCATTTGACCTCCTTGTCCGATCCCCATATTCATTCCCATACCCATGTTAGGAGCCATATTCATTCCCATGCCAACTCCCATTGGTTGGTTCACTGCTCCTGCCCCATAACCTCCCATGCCCATTGCAGGTCTAGGACCACCACCCATACCCGCACCCATTCCCATGCCAGAACCAATCATGGGGGTCGTAGGTGGCCTCAGCACACCTGCACCAGCGCGCCCAATTCCAGAGCCTGCACCCATTGCTCTCCCCATGGTGACATTTGATACAGTTGGAGCTGTGCTAGGTTTTTCCATCCTCTTCTCCTTCCGATTTATGGCATCAAAGTCAACTCCAATATCAGCTAAAGGATTTGTTTTAGCTGCAGCCAGTTACAAACAATTAATTAGCCAATCACCTATAATAGAAATTCTATCAAACAAAGTACGATATACAAACTCCCATAAATCTTACATCCAGAAATATTCAGATTGACCAGTCCACGACTAAGGGTGTCAGCCCAAACAGTGGATTTTGTCTTGAATTTGTCATCCTGCAGGTTGAGGAGCACTTGTCAAGAAGCCTGTTGAAGCTGGAACCATGTGTTGCGGGACAGTAGCAGAACTTGATTGCGCTTGGGGATGAGGCACAATTTGCGAAGACGTCGAAGACACGTTGCCAGGCTGTGCATATGGTCCAGCAAAACCTTGGGAGCTCACCTGTGGAGCGAACGGGCCTCTAGAGTCCATTTGTTGACTATAGCTCCCACTTAAGGGAACATTTTGCTGTATATGCTGAGCCTGAAAATCGGTGTGTGGGGAAGAAGTCATAGAACCTGGGAAACTAGTAACAGATGTTGGCTGACCACTTTGAGATGGAAATCCTGTCTGTGATACGTGACCGGCTGGAGCAATAAAACCTGTTGAGGATGGGTTTTGAGTAGTCTGAGCGTTAAGATGTTGCTGTGATACATGCTGACCAGAATGAATGCCGGCAGGCAAGAAAGGTTGTCCTGGTTGAACAGAAAAACTGCTCGGTATGGCTGGCTGACCTGGTCCTTCGTGGACACCAATTTGAAGAGCCGTTTCACCAGTTTGGGAATAATTGCCTGCCTGTGAAACGCTAAGGTTATTTTGCAGCAGCAAACCTACCTGAGATGAAGGAATGTTAGCTTGTGGTTGAAAGGATGTCTGTGAACTCGTTACAGCTTGGGAAGCAGTAGGTGGAAGAATATTTGCTAATATATCAATGTCATGGTCAGGCATAGATAGCTCTTGGTGAGAATACGGGTTGTTCATAGACTCCTGTCTCTGTACAACCATTTGCGGTGTAGTCAGGTTTTGAGCAGGTAAATGGTCAGTGGGAGGAATGGCTTTAAATGGACCATCGCCAAACGGATCATCAAAAGCCTGCAAGAAAAGTCATGGTCAGAATCAAAAGGAGAACTCAAAAATAATATAAACATCAAGCACAAGACAAACAGAAAACTTATATTTACTTTGGCCTAAGAAGGAAATTCAGGCTTATGTGCTGTTTGGAACAGTCCATAAAATAGACTCAGTAGGTACAATTTCCATGGGATTAGCTTAAAACCTATAATAAGCTTAAAATTTTATTTTATTTCAATATTTCAGGGGAAAAAATTCTTATTAAAGCTTACTCCAAACTCAAGAGCATGGAATGATTAGCAGCATTTTAACAATGCCCTCCTGCAGCCAAAAATTATAAGGCCTTTTAGGTTTTCACATGGATCAAGAAAGTGGAAGAATGTGATAAATTTTAATGAAAAAAAGTCTAAAATGCTTTTTGACTATCATAAATGACATGGTTGTGAAGTAATGAGAAGTTGAATTGATAACAAATTAGGGGTAGCAGAAAGAAAAACGGAATAAATGTTCCATTGGAATTCTAAAAGGCCTTATATTATGCTCAAAACTAAAAAGCCAAAAGGCCTTATATTTTGGGCGGAGGGAGTATTAGATGAGATGCCACACAATAGTTTCCATATTTCCCAAACATAATATGGGTTTACTCAGCTTTTGAAATCAAATTACCCAAAGATGAGGATAACCGTTTTAGAAGGAAACTAGATCAAATGCGACCACTACAATTTGACAAAACCCAACCCAACACCAACTAGTCCAGTGGTTCCTAACCTAAATTCATTCACCCATACATGGTAGTTTATACAGTTTTCTCATGAAAGCAGACGATGAAAGCCTCAGTTCTTTTATTGCAGACATGAATTATTATTAAGAACGCTACAAATGTAATTGCCATTCACAGCATAACAGAACATGATTCACAAAGACGGCAATCCTGCCAAGACTTATAAGTTCCTGATAGTAAAACTACCTCCTTGGCTAATGAGGAAGATGATTTTCCAGAGCCAGAGTCTCCAAAGGCATCAGTTCCAGGGGCTGATGTGGTTTGTCCAGATGAAACAAGAGCCAATGAGTTGGAAGAAAATGACTCAGAAAGGGAGCCAAGAAAATCCATTTCTCCAGCACCGTTTTGGGGAGAGATATTTGATGCAACTGTTGCAGCTGCACAACAGAAGGCAAAGCTCAGGTTAAAAACAGTAACACAATAAGTAACCATGCCCAGGAGATTACATAATTTGCTATTCATTGACAGCTAAACTGTAAACTATTCAATATGAAGGCTGTAACTTTGTTAAATTCCACCAGTAAGTCACCCAATTCCTGCCAACAAGTTCAACCCTCAAACTGAAAAAAAGGAAACTAAAGCGCATATTCACATGCAGTAACTAAATTATATTGACTGGTTTATATTAGGCTGCATATGATATAGTCCTAGGATTCATGTTTACATTTTACAAACAACTAAAAAGTTAAAAGACATAGCTTGCAGATTTTGCCAGGCCGTAAATGGCCAAAGGTTGTATACATTAAGCCTAAATGACCCAGGCCCCATCCCCTGATCCCAATAGACGGGATGCTTCACCAGGCTGCCCCTTTTAATTAGCCTGAAGACTTTGGCACATGAGAGAATCCAAAACCATAGAAGAGTGCAAAAGTCCTAACCAAGGGCATAGCATTCTAGTTTATACGCACCATCTCACTTCAACAAGAGAGGGAGGGGGTTCAGAAATTATCATAAATAACAGGAAGTTAATGTAACATAGATGCACAGACTGACTCACTCAACATGCAACCTACGGATCACCTGAAAAGGAGCCACGTGGATCAAACTCATCAAAGCTGTCTGGCTCCTGATTTGAATTTGGAAGAGGGGAAGAGCGAGCAGGAGGTGATGGAAAAGCTGGCTGCGAAGCAGAATTATGGGCTGCTTGGCTTTGACTGGCATTTGCAGGTGAAGTATACGATGCAGGACTAGATGCAGATAGAATTTCTCCACCCCTTCAAGAAAAAGAAACATCTGACAGTTAACATCAATTTCGTAAAATCAGGGAAAAATAAGACATGAACTTACTGCTCACTGATGGTCAAAAAAAAATAATAACTTACTGCTCACTGTAAGTAGGGCTGCGTGCAGCACCAACAGCTTCCTCATAACTAGGAGGAGCACCAATACTTTGTTCAGAAAATTTCCTTTCCAGCCTCTTCTCCAAATTACTACATTACAATAAGAAAAAACTGGTCGATCAAGACATATTCAGATGAAGTCAAAAACTCCACGTGATCATTCAGATCATCAATTTTTAAATGGTCCAAAGCCCTTACCTTCCATCATGAGAACTACCATCAGCCATAGCAGCGCTTCCCCTGCTCGAAATCAAGGTTAAATATTCATTTGTTCATCATGCCCAAATTTAAAAAATAGATGGAAAAACAAAAAACAAAAACTTTCCCTCTTTTTCCTTGGTGGTTTACTTAAGTTGCAAGAAAGAGGGAAAGAGAGTGCAAATCAAGTATGTCATCAGGAGCATTAGTAAATTTAGCAGATCCAGTAAGCATAATCATGCATTGGTAATGAAAACCGTAATTCCCATTGAAAAGGAAATGATGCAATCAATGCTAGCCTGCCGAAACAATTTGTGTCCCCCCACCGAAGGATTTTCTACTATAATTGACACACTTGGCTTATTTCACAAACATATTCAAAGGTATCACAGAAAAGCAAAACACTATTTCAAAATCTATTTTCAAATGTGGAGTTCCAATATGAAGCCATAACCCGTGAAAGCTATTATTTTATATTTTACAGGGGGCAAAAGATAAAAGAGCATAATTTTGAATAAACATAGCAGAACAAAAACATAGCAAACCTAGAAGAATGTTGAGAATCTTCCTCATAACTATGATCACGATCTCTATCAGCACTTCTGCTTCTTGAACCATACTGAGAACCATCAACACTGCGGCTTCTCCCACGAGATTCATCATCCTTATAACCATCACGGCCATAAGAATCCCCATATCTGCCATATCTATCATCATCTCTGTTACCATATTCCCTATCTTTCCCATACCCATTTCTATCTTCGTCCCGGCTTCCATAACGGCCATCATAGCGTTCATCTTCAAATCCTCCACTTCCTGAATATGAACCAGCTCGATAAATGTTGCTAGAATTTGTGTTGCGGTACCTATTGAAAAATCGTGCTCAGTCAACAAACTAAATCAGAGTAATTAATGACATAACAGTTCAAACCATCTATATGGTTACGGTACACCATACATTAAGAATGAGAAATACAAGGCATACAAAAAATGATAACGTATGACAGCCAAACTAGACAAGGAAAATAGAACTCAAGCGCAACGCATACTCTGAAAAACAGGGATATCAAACGGCATTAAAGAATTTGATTGAATTATTTTGCTCCATTTTGCTATTAAAAGATAGCTATTTCACTATGTATTATACTAAACAAGCCAGCTTGAACTATTTCCCCAATAAAATTACAAAGCAATGATTTCATTAAAGGAAATAATCTTTAACATTGATTGCTCCTCAGGTACTCACAGAAGACTCTTACCAATGAAAGATAAATTTCTACAAGAATATAATAAAATCAGATGATCAGGTTGGGAAAAAGTATCGTAGTCTTTAAGAGACGTACTTCTCCCGGTTTGCGGCAGCTTTTTGACGAACTTCAGCTATCCTTTCCTTGTCGTTGACAAGAACTACAAGACTTTGAGATTTTTTCCTCACATTGTTTCCCTGATCCCTCCCGCTGGAATCAATATATTGAAAATCTGACAACGTCTATACCCACACACACAAATGAGGATGGTTAGATACATGTACCGAAAATTGATTAAACAGAACATGATGCTATATAGTAACAATACATTATCAATGCAAAACGTTACAAAAATAAGTAAAACAACACTATGAAACAAAAACTAAGTAACCTGTATTTGGTATGCATGCTCTCTAATATCCTCGATAACACGCTCAGTCCCGTTTGCAACCATGTACTCCAGGACTGTTAAAGCCTGGAAATGAACGTAACAACTTTCAAAACAATGCCACAGCACCAAAGGTCATCATGAAAGTATCGCAGTGGCAGAATGATTGCAAGATAGTAAATATAAGAAGTGGAATTAGCTGGGAGAAATAGAACTGGATGTAAAACACAGACTTTAAATATGCAACAAAGGGATAGGGTACATTCCCATGACCAAAACACAGACCTTGTAAACATGCCGCCAATTTTTCCCTGTATCGTTGATACGCTTCCAGATAACAGCCATTATCATTTGGTATTCATGACTGAGAACAGCCAAAATAAATCATATCAGAATTTCTGGATGACAAAGTTTAAAGTATCTTTGAAGGACATAATCTGGACTTACTAGTTTCTAGAAGCTTGTGCAATATCAGCCAGAACTGTTCCATGAGGGCCCCAGGGTTCATTACTAGTAGCATCAAGAACCTGTGCAAGATAGAAGAAAATGACATTTTCACATATTACTTTCACCATTCATCCACTGTGCAGTCATTAAGTGACTGCAATTTAAGTACTATTCAGAATCCACTCAGACAAGCCTGAGAAGTAAGCATCTGAGCAAGAATGTTGACATATTGTATTTCTTTGAGAGATAAGGCAAACTTCAACCATTTTAAAAAAAACAATTACATATGGAAGGACACTAATAATTCTAGGCACAATATCAATCAGAAAAGGTCTACAAATAGACAAGAATGCACAATAAAAAACGTAAATAAGTTATAGTCAGAAAACTTGAAGAAGGCAAATAAACAAACAAAAAAAAAAAAAAAAAATCAGAGGTCAGTGGATAATTAACAAGATTAGGTGGATAGGTAACCTTCTGTTCTATTGAAGGAACTTTGAGAACCTTCTTATTCACCTCTCTCTTACTGCAAGAAACAGAAATGGTACCAAACACAATCAGCAAATAGCATGGTAAGGGTCAAAGCCACAATCAGTATGAACCCAAAAATGATCTGATGAAACTGTTAAAGATTTGGCACAAAGAAATCAAAATAGGAACTCAATGTCACATGTTCAAAACTTACAGGTCCCGGACGGTTTGACCCAAGGCCTTCTTCATTCTAACACCGACTCAGGAGACCAAATCGCTTTAGAACAGAAGAAAGCGCACCCTTTCTGACTCAATCCTGAGAGATACAAACTAATCACACCCAGCAAGAGACATTTCCACTCCGAAATCTTAACAAATAACAACATTAACTATAGATAAGCACAATAGCAAACCATAGATTTAGAAAGCTGCAAAATGATTGGCTTGAATCAAAATCAGTAATAAAAAATTGATTAATACAGCTCAAATACGATTCAATTTGGTGCCTTGATGGTAATCAAAATAACACAAACCAATGGGATCATTCTCCAAATAAAGCAAAATCCAAAAACCAGAACCCATGAATGAATGAATCAAAATGCAATCTAAGAGCACCGCCTTGTGATCAAGCTGGATTGATTATATGAATCGAATATGGATAGAAGACAATATCATCCGAATTGAGATCTAAAATGATACGAACCTGCGTCAAGATTGAGGCAAAAGAAAAGTCAGATCTCAAAAGAGCGAGAAAGATAATCAGAAAGGGGCACACATAGAGGGTAAAAAATGAGCTCCTGAATAATTTTTGCAGCAGAGAGAAAATGATTCAAAAGCTATCGTGAGAATTCGTTGGGGAAACTGAAAAAAAAATTTAATTAATTTGGGAAAAGTGGTGGAAGACAGGTGTTGGGCTTCGCAGACAGCGGATCATGTATGTAGGACATTTCTTAATACTTATTATTCTTATGGATTCTTTTAAACTTTGTAAAAAGACTTTTCTTATTTATTTATTTTAAGTAAAATAAACTATAACATAAATATATTTTTGTATGACTATTATTTGCATCACATTCATCTTATATGTACATCATTCTATATGTGCAGCAGAGCATAACCGACTATAACCGATTTTCATAAGGTCGGTTCTCTATGTTTCATGCGTATATTGATTGTGGCATGGTTTTATGCAGAATATTGGATGTTTTGCTTAATTTTGGTGAAAGAATATCAAATGTACAAATCGAATTGTTGTGACTAATATTGAATCTAAAAACAACACAACATGCGATTGAACATATGATTCATGTGTTGTTATTATCACTCTGCATTTGTGTTACCACATCACTCTATTGCAGCCTTCAATATTATTTATTATCCTCCGTTATTCGACTTGTCATCGGTTGATTTTGTATCAAATGTAACGGTGAATATCTCTATTCTATTCATCTCCTTCTTGTATCAAAGTGTCCACATGACTTTTCTTTTGAATGCATCCCACATTCACATTGCCATGTACACACACAATATAATCATTAATTAATTTAACTGAATAGGTATCATTATGGCTCTGTCTGTGTTCAATGCATTAATTTCTTTCTATTAATTTTAACCCATTATTACTGCAAAATAGTAGACATTATTGAAGTCGCTGATGATGAAGTCATGCCAGATTCACCTGATCATAAATCCTCTTGGCATCCAATCCATTCATTCAAAATGCAAAGATTACACATATCTCAAACAAACAACTAAAAACCAATATGTTCAGCTTCCAGCTCCAGCGCCCCTGGCCTCCCCATGTAGTAGAAACGTTGCCAAGTGCAGCATCGCATTCTTTCATTTATAGTATCATTTTTTCATCGTACATATACATATATATATATATATATATCTCCTGCTGGCTGCTACTACGTGAAAAAAAGAAAAAGAATAAAAAGAATACGATGCATGCATGATTGTTTATACAACTTTACATACGTATATTCGTTTTTTCGTTCAGGTGGTGGTTGATGGATGGGGACGCTAACATCATCTGTGTGGGTTGCTAGCTGATCCTGATCCAGATCCAGTAGCAGCAGCGGCAGCTTGGGCAGCCAAGGCAAGCTCAAATTGGGTGACAGAAATAGAAGGAGTCTCCCATTTGCTGCTGATGTTGTAAAAGCCTTTGAACATAGGGTTAATGGTTGTGGATCCATCCATTCCAATGTGTGTAACATGCTTCACATCTGTTGGGAAACCTATCTCCATTTCTTTTTCCATCTCTTCTTCCTCCTGCAACTCCATCTCTTTTTCTTGCACTATTTAACAAATTCATCCATCCATCCATCCATCATGCATCAACCCAAAAACCGATAAATTATTTGACAACAAAAGAATGACAAGATAAATAATAATACTATATACAACTTACTAAACAAGTTAGAAAAACTTTTGAAGCTTTGTATGAATCTCTGCACTAGTCCCTGAAAAATGCTTGATTTTGGTGTCAAGAAATTCCTCACGCTTGCCATTCGTCCTCCTTTCCCTCTTCTTTCTTTCATATCCACACTCTCTTTCATATGTACCATTGTTTAAACAAAATCAAAAGACACCATAAATTGATGCCTGCCCCAAAACTATATATATATAAAAAAACCAGAGTAAAGACTGTACCTTTACAAAAATGTACACAATATGTGAAGTCAAGTCATGAATCATGATACATAATGATAACTACAGACATAGATGCCATAAAAAGAATATATTGCATTAAAATAAAATCAAGAATTCGGTTTGGTTAAATTATTTCAAGTTACATCGTGCAACAAAGAGTCAACAAGAATATGCCAACACAGCAGGTACAAGAATTACAACCACCCCTTAAACAAATGGGTGCTTCTTCAACTCATGACAATATTAAATCAATATATATATATATATGGAAAATTGCTACTATACCACAACAAGTGACACAACGCACTTTTATACCATTGATTATGATATAGGGATTCATAATCAACGCACTTGTTCCGTTGTGATAGTAGCAATATCGACCACTCAACAAATTAAAGATGGTGTGTGGAACAGAAATATTGGGAAGAACATGATTTTGGCTAATCAAGATTTAGGCCTACGATAATCAAGGGTGCAAAAGTATGTTCCGTTGTGATAGTAGCAATATTGATCACTCAACAAATTAAAGATGGTGCGTGGAACAGAGATCAGGAGGGGAGAGCATACTTGTGATATTGGGAAGAACAAGATGATCTTCTGCAACATTGATTATCTTTGGCTCATTGTTGCTAACTGCAACACTTGACTCAGAATCACAACCAAGCAGGGAAAATGGAAACATCACTAGCCTAGTTTCCACATGATCTCTCATCTTTAAATCCTATCAATAAACGAGACCTGAAAATGAAAGGGATGTATGCACAAGAATGTTTCTTTACAGAGGCTTGGACCTCTCCTACCTAATCCACAATAATATAGCTTCAATATATATGGCTTAAATATCAAGTCAGCATGATTTTATGCATAGAAAGGTTAAAGACAAACATGTTTGGTAGGGGGATTTAGTATAAAGGGAGGATTATTTACTAGTATCATATCATATCATATCATATAAGTTGGAGCAGTTGGTTGGTTTAGCAGTGCAAGTTAACCCACTACTGTTCATGATTAACATTAATTACAAAAAGCATAATTTGCAGTTCAAGTTTGTGCCCACATTTGCACCTTTGTTTAGCTTAATTCTTTATATTAATGTTAATGATTAATCCCTTTGTGGGCTCCTTCATTTTGTTGCTTCTTCCTCTCTTGTTTATCAACTTTTAATCACCATGCAAGTTGCATATTATTAGTTTATTAATAGATAATTTGAAGGATTATTCTTCTCCTGTACTTAAACAACCTTTTTTTTTTTTTCTTTTCCAAATTAACTTATCCAAGACAAATAATATGTTTATTCCCGATATTCAACTTTGTACAATTTTTATTTTGAAACTAGTAGATAAGGGTAATTTTGGTTATATATACAGATGTTTCTTGTAGATAATCCAGAATACATAAAAGATACTTCATGCATGTATCCGTTCAGAAAAAACCAAAGCCTAAGGTTTCTGTTGCTGTCAACAATTGATAATTACTATACAAAATGCTAAAGACACAACCTGATGTATCATGTATAATATGTTAATGTGTTCCATTTTGTGAAAGAGCAGTGATACAGCAAAATTGTCACAACAAAGTAGTATAACACACTTTTACGGCATTGATTATAATGTTGAACCTATTGATCTTTATGGATGCCATAAAAATCAATCGACAGTTGTAAAAGTACGTTGTAGGATTTTGTTGTGATCATTTTATTGTGCCACAAACATACATTTTTTCCGCTTCTTAAACACCGTCTCCATACGCATCACTCCAAAACTTGTTTCAAAAGCATATCTTCATTCTGGATTCTCTTCTTCTGCCCACCCACCTCTTTCTTCTTCTTGTTTAAATTCTTCAATCCCAAAAACTCACTTAAACCCCAAAACCCCACTCACTTCAACACAGTATCAGAAACCTATCTTTCCATTCTCTGCTATAAATTCATTCATTTTGTTAATCTTCACACAATCATCAAGTGCTAAACAACTTCATACTATACAATCACAAATATCCAGTAAAGATCTCATTTTTACTCTCAACCCAATACCCAAACCAAAACAAGAACTTCCACTAAATGAATAAGTAAATCCTCAATCACCCCCTCCCCCTTCTGAAAAAAACGTTGGTCAACAGAAGGGGATCAATATGCCCACTTCAATTCTAAACATACACCCATTAATTCAGTTCCCTCAATTTCAAAGATTGAATTGCTTCAAATTGTTACCTGCCAAACAAGCATATAGCAATTCTCATCATTCCACAAAGCTACTTGTATTATCTTCTTCAGCTAATCCTTGCAAAGCAAAAAATTGTGCTACTTTCTCAGCATTCAATCGCAGGGAAATATTACCACCCGTGCTCGCAGTGGGCAACGATGAGCTGAATGAAGTACTCGTTGGTGAAGATTCTGCTGAATTCGAGCTTTCCAAACAGAAAATTTCATCATGGATATATTTCACTGGAATTTTGGGAGTTGTACTTCTCGCTCTGGACGTGGTTTGGATTGATAATTCCACTGGCTTCGGTAAAGACTTCATCAATGCTGTTTCTAGCATTTCCGAAAGCCACGAGGTCCAATTCTTGTTTTTCTTTGCTTTTTTGTTGACAGTTTTATTTCTATATGTGAAATTACCTCAGTTCTGATTATTATACTCAGTTTGATATTATACCTGGAACTTCTTGTCATACATAGGGGTGTTTAGTTCTCTGATATGAAAGGCAATAGTTTGTAGAAAATGGATAGAAAACCACAAAATCTTCAATTCCATATGCGAAAGATATGATATTTCATTTTCTGATTACTTTCTTTTCTTGGTTTTTTCAATGGGTATGTTGGGGGTGGTGTCCAGCTAAAGTTGAGTTTGGGTCCTTTTCAGCTCACGTTGTGAAAGTCATTCAAAAAATACACCGGAACTGTACAAAGATGCTTTTATTATTTACTCGTTTGGGTGCAAGTTATTGGTGTAATGGGTTGATTCACCTGCATTTGTTCAACCATTTTGCGGACAAGAGTTATCTGTCCTGTTGTTTCCATTTGTCCTTTGATACAGATTAGTAACTTCAGTTCTTCCAGTCATTAAATCGGACAGAACGTTGTCCTGGTATGACCATTTAGAAATATCACATGATAGCTTGAAAGAGTCCCCATGGTCCCATGGACAACTAGTTGACTGGTCTCTTTATGGTCATTGTAAAGTAGTAGAACAGGATGCTCCAGATAGCTTCATGAACTACACAATGTTGAGAAGCTTTCATTGTAAAATTTGTCTTCTGAGGCAGGGGACTTACTACATGATGGCCCACAATAAAACCTTTTGAATCTGTTGAGCTGTAATACAGGCGATTTCCAAATTCATGAAAATCTCTCATTGCTTGGTTAGAATGTCGGTCCTTTTAGGTAGAGGGTGTTCTACTCATCAAAACATCATGATGATCCTGAATAAAAAGTATTTGGGATCTGCTTGAGCTATCTACAGGCAATTGCTATGTCTAAAATTGTACAAAAGCTTTTAGTCCTCGCTTTCTATATTTTTGCATGCTGAAATGTAAATTGTAGCAGTAACATTTTGATGTTTGGTTCTGTGATCTCTTTGAGTAACATAGTTGTGCCCTTTCAGAAGCTACTCTTAACCTTTTGACATCTTTGATGCAGATTGTAATGCTGATCCTGACTCTCATTTTTGGGGTAGTACATAGTGGCTTGGCTAGTCTCAGAGACGCTGGTGAGAAAATTATTGGAGAACGTGCTTTCCGTGTCTTGTTTGCTGGGACTTCTCTGCCATTGGCTGTTAGTACTATTGTGAGCTCCCAACCATTTGCGATTGCCAAAAGATTTCCATAGTTCTATTGTGGTGATAATGTTGCGCTTTCCATGAAGGAAAAGATTTATCCACTACGCATTGAGCCATAACATGCGTCACTACACACTTTATCGCCATTGATTTATGTGTAGGCCCCATTGATTGATATGGGTCCCCCCATATAGTGACACATGTTGTGGTTCCTATGTGCAGTGGCCCTATCCATAAAATGTTGATAAGCTTAAAGAAGTTTTCGGGGTTGTTTTGCAGGTGTATTTTATTAGCCACAGATATGATGGTGTCCAGCTTTGGCAATTGCAGAGTGTGCCAGGGTTGCATCAACTAGTGTGGCTCTCTTCCTTCGTCTCCTTCTTTTTCCTTTATCCTTCAACTTTTAATCTGCTGGAAGTTGCTGCTGTTGACAAGCCCAAAATGCATCTATGGGAAACTGGGATAATGAGAATTACAAGACACCCACAGGTTGGTTGTTTACTTGTTTGTTTATGCTTGTGCTTGTTTCCTCTCAAGTGTTGGTTGTAGCACATTGTTTGCTAATAACAATTTTAATAGTCCATAGCAGAAACTTAAATGTAACACTTAGAAATCAAACAAGCCCACATTGTAAATGTACAACTGTCCTCAAACAGAGAAGGTGGAGTATGCCCTCTAACCCGCTTTTGTGCTTTCGTGGTGTTTTCCCCACCCGGTTTGTACGTGTAGATGGTGGGACAGGTGATATGGTGTCTGGCTCACACAATCTGGATAGGAAACTCAGTAGCAGTAGCAGCATCCATCGGTCTGATTGGACATCATTTGTTTGGGGTATGGAATGGAGACAGGAGGTTGGCAATACGATTCGGGGAAGAATTTGAGACCGTGAAGAGCAGAACGAGCGTGATTCCGTTTGCAGCCATTCTTGATGGTCGACAGAAGTTGCCAAGTGACTACTATAAAGAATTTATTCGGTTGCCATATTTAACGATCACGGGTATAACTTTAGGCGCATATTTAGCTCACCCATTGATGCAGGCTGCAAGTTATAGGCTACATTGGTAATTACAGAATTGGAAAAGAAGTAGAAGAAGAAGAAGAAGAAGAATTGGCCATTTACTGTTCGTATGTGTTGAAGGCATGATGCCAATGCCTTGTTGGAACAAACCAGTACAACCTACTGTTGTTTACATGGTATTTTCCCCCTTACTGTAATAGGGAGATGTTTTATTACAAGTATATCTATAACAAAAAACAAACCCTGAATAGGCCCATCAAACAAAATGAAAAAAAAGAATGAATATTTATTAGTGAGAAAGACACATTTGATCCATTTTGTTTCATGATTTTAGCATTTTTATTGCTTATGTTACATTTTAGCACTTTTGCATCTCAGTCTATTTTTTTCACGTGTCAAGTTTTTATTGTCTGTCATATAATCAATACTAGATGTTGGACTGTGATATTTTAGACTAAAAAAAAAACAAAAAACTGTATAGAACACATTATTGATTTATTCATGTATGAAAATTGTCTGGAACTTCCATGCACCATAGATATATAATGCCAAGTTGACAATTTGCCTTACCAAATACAGGATCAACATTTTTCATAAAATAAAATATAGTAAAATGCAGGTAGATAAGATAGTTGACTTTGACTATTCTATTTACTTCCCTCCTCGTCATTCTACTGTAGTGATCATCCTGAGAGATAATAACTGATACCATATTATTTTTTTCCCCAAATTCATTAAGAAAGTGATTTCATTTTAGCTTATTCGAGTTTTCATGGTTTTTGGAGATTCAATCCAAAACATCAGTCATGGATGTGATTTTAGCTACAGGGTCAAAGATTGTAGATTACTTCGGGGCACCCATATACAATGAAATAATGTACTGTTTCACATATGGAAAGCATACGAAGAATCTGAAGCAGCAAGTTGACAAGTTGAAGGACATGAGAGAAGAGGTAAGAAGCTCGGTTGATGCATCTAGGAGAAATGGGGGAACAATCAAGATTTCAGTTGAAAGATGGTTAGCAGATGTTGATCAAATTATAGAAGAAGCACAACAGCTAGATCCTGAATCAGACAAGGGACATTTATGTAGCTGGTTTGCGCGTTATAAGTTGAGTAAGGAAGCTTTCAAGAAATCTTTAGATGTTACTGATCTTCAATGCAGAAGAAAGCAAACTGATGATGTAGCTGTCCTATTGCCTCCCTTGGATGTCGATTTTCTTCCTGATTCGACAATGGCTGATGCAACTGGCAGAGCAAGTACTTCAACAGCTAGTCAAGAAATTGTTCTGCATAAGAAAACAGTCGATGAAATCATCTCTCAGCAAACGGGAGATGTGAAAGAGATCGTTTTTCAACAGGAAGATGCAGTGGAGAAGATATTCCATTCATTACAGGATGTTGACTGTGATATCATAGGAATATACGGGATGGGTGGCATTGGAAAGACTACACTAGCCAAGGAAATCGGTAGAATGGCTAAAGCGTGTGGTCTTTTTGATGAGGTTGTAATGGCTGTGGTTTCACAAAATCAAGATGTAAGAAGAATGCAAGGTGAATTTGGGGATTTGCTAGGCCTTTATTTCAGAGAGGAGACTGTAAAGGGAAGAGCAGGTAGACTTTACGAAAGGCTAACTACTCAGAAGAGGACACTTGTAATGCTTGATGATGTTTGGGCATCTATAGACTTAAGATCCATTGGAATCCCAACCAACGGCGGGAACAAGGGCTGTAAAATATTGATCACGACTCGACAGAGAAATATGTGCAGCATTATGGGGTTCCGTAATGGGATGGAAATTGCGGTGAAGCTCCTATCTGATGAGGCTTCATTAGATCTACTCAAAATAAATGCTAAGCCAATGAACGATTCATGGATGGCGTCCCATTTGGATAACGTGTCCATGGAGGTTGCCAGGGAATGCAAAGGTCTCCCGCTGGCAATAGTCACGGTTGGAAGGGCATTGAAAGATAAAAATGTAGAGGAGTGGAAGGCAGCACTTCAGCAACTCAAGAAGTCCAAACCATTGAATGTCAACGACGTAGAAAAAGACGTGTTCTCATGTCTCAAGCTAAGCTATGATTATCTGAAAAGTGAGGAAGCTAAGCAGTGTTTTCTGCTTGCTTCTTTGTTCCCAGAAGACCACGAAATAAAAGTTGAGGACATAGTTCGATATGGAACAGGAAAAGGCTTGTTCAAGAATGTTGATTCTGTGGAAGAAGCAAGAAGACAGACACGATGGATAACGAGGAACCTCGTAGACACTTGCTTATTGATGAACAGCATTAACGAAGATTGTGTAAAAATGCATGATATTGTTCGTGACTTTGCCATCTTCATTTCATCTGAACAAGACTATGGATTCCTTGTGAAATCCGGTCTTGAATTAACAAAGTGGCCAAACAAAGAGACATTTGAACAATATGAGATCATTTCCCTTATGAATAACCATATTAAAGCCCTCCCTGAGGGTTTAATCTGTCCCAATCTAGAAATGCTGTTGCTGGGTGAAAACGAGGGCTTTGAAGTAATACCAGATGCGTTTTTCCAAGGGATGACAAGGCTTAGAGTGTTGGATGTAAGTGAAAGGATCGGCGTTCACTCCCTGAATCAATTTTCAAGACCGTCAACAGATACTCCAGAGCTGCTCAATTGCTTAACATTTCCTTCATCAGCGGCGGCTTTGGTAGACCTTCGTACATTATACCTAAACCACTGTATGTTAGGTGACATATCAATCCTGGGAAAGTTGAGACGACTCGAAATACTTAGTCTCTATGGCTCTGACATCGAAAAGCTTCCAAAAGAAATCGCAGAACTGGTCAATCTCCGGTTGTTAGACCTCAATTTCTGCCACAAGCTCAAACATATTCCTGCCAATCTGTTGTCTCGCTTAACCCGATTGGAAGAACTATACATGGGGGATAGCTTTGTACTTTGGGGAGTAGCTGATTCAGAAAACCAAGAAACAGGCATGGCATGTCTGTCAGAATTAGCATCCTTACACCACTTGACCAATTTGTGTATTCAAGCTGTAAATCCTAAATCTTTCCCACAAAATTTTCATGTTCCAAACCTCCAGAAATTTGAGATAGCCATCGGTGTTAACTACCGTTCGTTGACTTGTTACCCTAGTTCAAGAATCCTTCATTTACTAGAGATCAAAAGATCGCTCCCGAAAGGAGTGATGGACATGATTCAAACTACAGAAGAGCTGACACTGTTCTGTCTGTATGATGAATTTGTGAAAAGTATTATCGACGTTGATCAAGGAGGATTGTCTAGTTTAAAATCTCTCACTGTCAATGCCTGTATGGAGACGGTGTTTATGATGGACACACCAGCACACGATGCTCCTGCCTTCTTATCTAATCTTCAAAAGTTGCATCTTAAAATGCTTGATAACATGGAGGACATATGCTGTTTATCACTTCCAGAGGGTTCCCTACATAAGCTAAAAATTCTAAAGGTTGAGAATTGCCGCATGCTTGATTCTATAGTAACAGGACTAATGCTGATGAGGCTGTTAAGTCTTGAAGAAATTGAGGTAGATCGGTGTGATAAAGCGACTTGCATATTTGGACATATCGGCATTGCTATCACGGGAACACAAACTATGTTACTTTCAGATCTAAGGAAAATCAGATTAAGGGCTTTGCCTAAGTTGAAGGAAATTTGGATTGGGCTGAATCCTGATTCTCCTGCAATAAGCCTTAACAAGCTAACTGAAGTTGAGATCTCTGACTGCAGAAAATTGAGATACATCTTTCCAGCATGTGTCGCTGAAAGCCTCGTGCTACTACAAGTTGTTAAGCTAGAATGCTTGGACTTAAAATCCATTGTCGCGAAAGGGACAGAAGGGAATCAGCCTGTGTATTTTTCAAACCTCAGAGTGATTGAGGTACAAGGATGCACCGGTCTGAAATCTTTGTTTTCAGTTGCTGAGGTGCGAAATCTCCGGCATCTAAAAACTATAAAGGTAGGCATGTCACGCGATATAACCGAGCTCATTAGCCATGACGATAAAGGAGGAGGAGGTGAAAGCATGATCATGCTGCCAAAGTTGAGCACATTACAGATGAAAGACTTGTCGATTATGAATAGTCTATGTGCCAAATCTTTTACTGTGGATCTACCGTCCCTGGAAGATTTGGTTATAGTGAAATGTCCAATAATGGAAAACAATGGTGTTGATTTAACAAAACTTGGACTGGAAGACTTGTCAATGCTAAAGAGAGCTCAAATTGGAGAGCAGAAATTCAGTGGTGAAGCAATCGAACGTCTCTTGTTCTCCCCTGGAAAGGTAAACTTTTTATGTCAAAACCAACTTACAATGTTTTTTTTTTTGAGGTTACTTTTGATGACTAGGCATGTGTGACACACAGACTTTATACACTAGGATAAAAATGGCTTTCCTTTATCTAAAGTATGGCTAACAAAGAAACAAAAATCTACAGAATCATAATTCTTAGGATTTCAATTCCAATTCTGCAGATGCTAAAGCAATATTTGCTTACTATGCTTTTGCTATTGCTTAATTGTGTTTATAATAGATTTTTCTAAAGATTAATTACCACTATATATGTGTGCAGAAAAACATCAAAAACAAAGAAGGCAAGAAGCCTCTAGAATTGAAACCTCTGCTTAAGCGTGGCTGACATCGAGTGTCATTAAAGAAACAAGCGAAAGAAAGGGAACTGAAGTACAATAAAATTATGTAGCACTCTTTTGGAGTATTTATTATATATTGCAACTGGATTTTTACTTATGTTTGAAGTACAATGAAAAGATAGAAACCACTCTTTTGGAGGATATATTTTATAACCGCATGAACTTAATCAAATCTTGACCATTGTTTTGCACGATGGAATGCCTTAAGGGCGACTAGACAACTGTCTTGTCGATTTATTCAAATTAATTGTTCAACAAAGTCACACATGGTACAACAAGGGGATCAATTGATCCCTACAAGCTCAACAGTCTACGACACATTAAGCAAACCAAGCAAAAAGGGTGCAGATTCATCACCATTATTATTTCAGATTCTTGGCAGAACATCAATGCAGAGTGCAGACGACCTGGTTGCGTCTCTGGGCAGCAAATTAAGGAAATGGACACAACTTCATTAAGCTTTCCATGAAGACAAAGGTGGGGTATCAGAGTGAATCCATGTACTTGACATGTGAGGATGTCTCTCTCCCTTGATTGCATCACCTGAAGCACAAGCCTCCAGCTCAGACAGTTCTTCCGGTGTTAATTTCACCGATAAAGCTCCAATGTTTTGGTTGAGATTCTCAATCTTGGTGGTGCCTGGAATGGGGGATACATCATCACCCTGGTGATGAACCCAAGCCAGTGCTAGCTGAGAAGTAGTACACCCTTTCCTTGTAGCCATTTCGTTAACCCGTTCGAATATTCGGTTGTTATGCTCCATGTTTTCTGGCTTGAACCTTGGATGACCCTATAAGTACAATGTATACAAGCAAAAAAAATGAACAATTAATGTGATGACAGAGATGCCACAGAATCTGCAAATGTTATTTAAGGTGCTCTTGTGGGTTCTGCTGTAAAGAGGATCATACAGTGGTTTAGGTATACTGTACAAAAATATGGCACAATCAACCGCTAACTAACCTTACGCATGTCATTTTCAGACAAGTTCTCTATCACTTTTGCGCCAGTTGAAAAAAATCCTCGTCCCAAAGGGCTGTAAGGGACAATCCCAATACCAAGTTCTCTGAAGAATAAAAACAGGACCAACACGTCAATTTTTGTTTTTGGAACTTTCAAAAGGGAAAATTATGTTACCTGCATGTAGGAACAATCTCTTCTTCTAAATCTCTTGCCCATAAGGACCATTCGTTCTGAACTGCAGTTATTGGATGAACAGCATGAGCCCTTCTAATTGTTGAAGCATTGGCCTCAGATAGACCGATGTATTTTACTTTACCCTCTTCAACCAGCTTCTTCATTTCTCCTACCTGAGAAAAAGCGAATATAAGGTACAAAAGGCTACAGAATTAGAACTATGCTACAAAAGGAAGAACACATAAGCCAAAGGCAACACACAAGTTCCTTTAAAGAAAGTCATAACGATAACAACACGCATGCCTTACTCCCACTTGTTGGTTCCATTGCGCTATGTTATAGGCTCTATCGTAGATTATACTCTGCCTGATGGCCGAAAATTCAAACCCTTTGAAAGGTCAAAGGGTAATTGGAGGAGGCATAAGATTACATAATTTACATTGAAAGTAGAGAATGACTTCAATTACAGTACAAACAATCTCCTTGCCCAAGTAAACCAATACGAAAAAGCTTACCATGTACATGAGATCCTCTTATAAAGAGTAGGGCCATTTAGCTCAATTGTATGTAGACTAAGCTACCAAATGAGAAACATAAACATGAAAAAACTACTATAATTTCTAAAAAAGAAAAGAAAAAACTACTAAAAGCACAACTATGAATAGGTTTGAGGCATATTCTCAAAAAACACAAGAAACACTATATATGAAGAGAAGAACAAGTAATAGCAGAGAATACTGACCGTGACTTCGATAGGAACAGTAGTGTCAATCCGATGGATATAATAAAGATCGATGTAGTCAACATCAAGCCTCTTCAAGCTCGCCTCACAACATGCTCGCACGTATTCAGGATCACCTCGAATTACCAATTTGCCATCCTTGGAACTAGCACCAAACTTGGTAGCAATCTCAAATTTCTCTCTTGGTATTCCTTTCAAAGCCTACCATGACACAAATTACCATTTGTTAACAAAACCTTTTGACCTCCAACAGGAGTTTGATAAGATATTGTACAACACCATAAATAAATGTCTAAAATAGAGATCCAAATGATTCAAAATTTCAGATCCGATCGTAAAAAAAATCAGATCCCATGAAACAACATATGCAGCAAAATCTCTACTAAGACATGTAAAATACACTATTACAACGGTCTCTTTCCTGAAGATTTTCAGTTATGCAGCAAAACACAAGTCCCAACATACGTTCTTCAATGCAAAATGAACTCTCTTTTCTCATTTTCTCCCCATTATTATACTTAGTTAGATACTAATTTCAACTTAGCCAGCTTACAGTGAACTATTGATACGATCTGAAGAAAAGAAACAAAGAATGATAACAAAAGGGTACCTTGCCAATGAGGATCTCGTTAGTGTGAGGTCCGTATACATCAGAAGTATCGAGAAAGGTAACACCATACTGAATAGCATGATGAATGAGTTTGATCATATCAGGCTCTGGTTTGGGCTGACCATAGCTGAAGGACATGCCCATACAACCAAGTCCTTGTTTAGACACCTCCAGACCCTGCGACCCCAACTTGATCCTCGACACTTCGGAAGCGGAAGCGGAAGCAGCAGCCATTTTTCTTGATTTTCAGGTGAGTTTTGGTGTTCTGTATCTTAGTACCAGTGATTATAGTGAAGTTGCAGCTGTGGTAGATATAGTGTTGACTCTACAGAGTGAGAGCACATGGAAATGACGTAAGCGCTGACAATGCATAGTCATACTTCTTTTTTATTTTTTTATTTATTTTTTAAGAAGTCCCAAACATATATGAGATGAAAATGCAAAATTGTTAAAATTAAAGGACCAAAATGACTTTACACAAGAAAATTTCAGTTTTCATCGTCTAGCTATCGCAATAGTCTCTCAGCACCTCAGTGCTGAGGAATCGGAAATCACCGGAATCTTGAAATCATAAAAATGGCAGCTGCTGCGACCAAAGTTCCGAGGATCAAATTGGGTTCACAAGGCCTAGAGGTGTCCAAACAAGGAATAGGTTGTATGGGCATGTCATCTAACTACGGCCCGCCTAAGCCCGAACCCGACATGGTTAAACTCATCCATCATGCTATGGATTCCGGCGTCACTTTCCTTGATACTTCCGATGTCTATGAGCCCCACTCCAACGAAATCCTCTTTGGCAAGGTAAAATTTAGTTATGACTATCTACTACCACTTCTCTGTTCTGAATTTGGTGAAAAAGAATCTACTTTTTAAGCTTACACTTAAAAATGCTTGCCCTGTATTGCTCATTAGTTATTTTGATGCATCGGAGAGGATGAAAAAATTTCCTTTTTTCGTTTTTAAAGTCACTGGAGCTTAAGGGACACGTTATTACAACCATGTTTGTACATGGGATGTTTAGAGTAATAAATTTTCAGTCGTTGTATAGAATGTATTGTATGATTTTGGACAAGGAAACTTGCCTGTTAAAGAAACTACTTTTTTCTGGGCAGACTCAGACATTTTATACCTTTTCATGTGTCAACATGGATTGCTAGATAGAGGCTTGATATAAGCATGTGTTGAAGAAAGTATTGTTCTTTGAGCAAACTCTGAATGTGCCATTGAGTCTAACATAAGAATAACATGTGTGGGTTAATTATTGTAGGCTTTGAAAGGAGGACTAAGGGATAAAGTTCAAATGGGTGGGCAAATGAATATTCATGGTGACCCAGAATATGTGGGAGCTTGTCGTGAGGCAAGCTTGAAGCTCCTCAAAAACCTTACTCCAAAGTATCTCTTAAAGCTCCTCAATTCTGAAAGGAATCTTAATTCAGCACTCTCCCTGTTCGACTCAGCTACTAGCCACCCGGGTTATACCCACACCGCTCCGGTCTTCCACCACATCATTAGTCGTGTTTGCCTTTCACTCCCTGGAGTTGACCAGAAATTTGTTCACCACTTAGCCCGAATCATTGACCTTATCAGAATCCAAAAATGCGAGTGCTCTGAAGACTTGCCCCTTACTGTGATCAAAGCCTATTCAAAAGTCTCCATGCCAGATAAAGCGATGGAAATTTTTCAAAATATGAGGGAAATTTTTGGCTGCCAACCAGGTCTTAGGTCGTATAATACCTTGCTTAATGCTTTCGTAGACTCCAACCAACTGAGTAGAGCGGAGTTGTTCTGTAGGTACTTTGAGACAATGGGCATATCTCCAAATTCAGAAACTTACAATGTCTTGATCAAGCTGGCTTGTAAAAACAGGCAATTTGACATGGCAAAAAGGCTGTTGAACAAAATGTGGGAAACCGATTTGAAGCCTGATGTGTATAGTTACGGGACTTTGA
Source organism: Gentiana macrophylla (assembly GCA_026214975.1). Lineage (NCBI taxonomy): Eukaryota > Viridiplantae > Streptophyta > Magnoliopsida > Gentianales > Gentianaceae > Gentiana > Gentiana macrophylla. The sequence goes on along the minus strand of CM047815.1, from coordinate 101,418,925 downwards.
TCAACGGGTTAGCAAAAACCGGTGATTTGGGAGCGGCACTAGAGCTGTTTAATGAAATGCCTGAGCAAGGGGTGTCTCCTGATGTAATGTGTTATAATATTCTCATTGACGGGTTCTTTAGGATAGGTGATGTAGCCGGAGCTTATGAGATGTGGGAAAGATTGATTACCGCTCCAAATGTTTGTCCCAATGCAGTTAGCTATAATGTTATGATTAGCTGCTTGTGCAAATGTGGCCGATTTACCGATGGTTTGGAATTTTGGGAGAGATTGAGAAAAAACGAACAAAAGATAGATTCTTTTTTGTTCACTTCGTTGGTGCATGTGTTGTGTGAATCACGTAATATTGATGGGGCAGAAAAGGTTTTCCAAGAAATGATTCGATGTAAGATTTCCCCTGATGCCGTCACATACAATGCTTTACTTAATGGATATAGTAAAGCTGGAAAAGCAAAAGAAAGCCTCGAACTGTGGCAGTCGATGGGCAGAGTGAGTTGTCGTAACATTGTTGGTTTCAATATATTGATGAAAGGGTTATTTGCTTGTGGGAAGATGGATGTGGCTATTCCACAGTTGAAACACTTGCAAGATAAAGAATTGGTTGCTGATTCTGCAACTTACGGAGTCCTGGTTCATGGACTTTGTCAGAATGGGCACGTGAACAAAGCTTTGGAGGTTTTGCGAGAGGGAGAAAATAATGGAGATGATGTAGATGCCTTCACATATTCAGCTATTGTTAATGGCCTATGTACAGAGAAAAGATTGGATGAAGCAGTTCGTATGCTTGATCACATGGTCAAGCACGGACGGTCTCCAAATGTTCATGTTTGGAATGCACTTATTAAAGGATTTATTAGAGCTTCTAGGATCAATGAGGCTGTTGAGCTATTCAGGGCAATGCACAACAAGAATTGTTCTCCAAATGTTGTCACTTATAACACACTCATGGATGGGTTATGCAAACATAAAAAAATTGTTGAAGCCTACGACCTTTTAAAGAATATGTTGGAGAAGGGATGGAAGCCAGATATGATCACATATAGCTTACTGATGAGGGGTCTTTTTCAAAGGCAGGAGATAGATTCGGCACTTGACTTATGGAGTCATGTGATTGGTAAAGGCTACGTACCGGATACTACCATGTATAATATTATGATCCATGGGCTATGTTCTGTTAGCAAGATGCAAGATTCTGTACATGTATATCTGGATATGAGTAATCGGAAATGTGTCCCGAATATCGTCACGTACAACACTCTGATGGAGGGCTTTTATAAAGTTGGGGATTGCAAAAGCGCTTTTGTTATTTGGACTCGTATTTTGAAAATAGGCCTCCAGGCAGATATCATATCATACAATATTGCGTTGAAAGGACTAACTTCTTGCAACAGGATGTCGCTTGCAATTTCGTTCTTGAATGACGCTCTCAATAAGGAAATCGTTCCTTCTGTAGTCACATGGAACATACTTGTCAGAGCAGTTCTTGAAGGGTCTTCAGAGAAATTGATATTTCGGGGGCTCACAAATTTGTGATTCCGGCACATGTTATTCTTATTGACTCAATGTGCCAAAGTTCCTTATCAGAGACTCTTCTTGTACTTGTAGAATCTCCTCCTGCCCCATTGGATTGTTAGAGATTCGTACGTGGTTGCGAGTTGCATAAGCTTATTGCAAATCAAACAAAGTAAAATGCATTGTTGACTTTGCATGATCTCCTGGAGCTCTTGCCACGGGTAATTTAAATATACTTATATATCCGATGACATGTGAACAAGTTGCATGTTAACTGGGCGGGTTCCAACCTCTTCGTCCTGTTGTTAATATGTAATTTTTACTATCCTAATTAATGCAAAATTTACGCAATATAAACAAAGAGGAGTTGGTTCCACGTTCCAACCTTTTTGCTATTCGTGCAGGTTTGGCATGGTCATAGTATGGTGTCCATGGTGTGAAGGGAGGATTTGATGGCACAAGATTCAGTGAATTGTGAGGTGATTCCCAAAAATGTTCACTCCATGTGCACGCTCTCTCACAAGAAGGTACTTCATAACAGTATAGGTTTGAACTGGATTTTGCAGTTGCTGTAACTAAAAAGAGAAAACAATATTATTGATGATGTTGATATTATTAGAAAGAACTCAGAAATGATAGTGATTATAACAATTAACAAAGTTCCTGCCAAGGAATATGTTGATGAAGATGAATGAGGCACTTGGTTCATTATTTAAGTTCTAATCAAGTTCTGTTATAAGACGAAAGAGCAACATCTCCTTATTATAGCTTAGGTTCAATAGATTTATATGATGTGATGGTTTTTAAGTCTATTAATGGTTGCACACTGATATATGTATTTGAAGACTCTGATCATAAACATATGTATTGGGATTTCGTATTTGTTTCACTTTTTCTCTATGGCACCCTTGTTGATTTTGTGTTTATTTTACATACTAACTAGGATGGTTAATGAGGGTAACACTAACAACGAGAAAGGTGCAAGGGTCAGAGGTGTTACCAGACTCGCATGGTTGATTGGTAGACCTGTTGGTAGCTCAAAGGAGCCAATGGTTTGGTAACCCTATCAGGAAACACCAAACAAGATTTTTTTGATTGTAATTCAGCAATGATGAGAGTATCACGACAATTCAAATGGACAACATCCTGGACAAATGTTGATAAAGCCAACTTGTGGGTAGGTAACATCCTTTAGTAGCAAAAGCTGCTTTGTTTATGCATCATTTCTGCTATTACTTAATCGTTCTACAATAGATTCTCTAAAGATTGGTTACTGCTCTATTTGTATGCAGAAAAACAGCAACAAAGGCAAAAAGCCTCTGGGAGTGAAACCTCTGCTTAAACGTGCCTGATGTCGAGTGTCGTTACGAAACAAGCAAATAAAAGGAAAATGTTCAGGAACATAATGTTAGCTACTTAATATATTGTTCAAATCTTCAGTTGTTTGAAGTACAATGAGATTACTAAAAATTATTACATTACATCATGCAATTGGATTTATTTTCTGCTACCATTTATTTTTGGTTTGTATTGAGTATATTTAAGAGAAAGAAAACAACCATTGTGTTATGTATTTTCATCATGAGGATACACATGGTACAACATGGGGATACTCAAGTGTGTATGACACATTATTAAGCAAACCAAACAAAAGGGGTGCAGATTCATCACCATTATTATCTAGATTCTTGGCAGAACATCAATCCAGATATGCAGACAACCTGGTTACGTCTTTCGGCAGAAAACTAAGGAAATGGACACAACTTCATTAAGCCTTCCATGAAGATAAAGGCGGGGTATCAGAGTTGATCCATGTACTTGACATGTATGGATGTCTCTCTCCCTTAATAGCATCACCTGAAGCACAAGCCTCCAGCTCAGCCATCTCTTCCGGTGTTAATTTAACCGATAAAGCTCCAATGTTTTGGTTGAGGTTCTCAATCTTGGTGGTGCCTGGAATTGGGGATACATCATCACCCTGGTGATGAACCCAAGCCAGTGCAAGCTGAGAAGTAGTACATCCTTTTTTGGCAGCCATTTCATTAACACGTTCGAATACTCGTTGGTTATGCTCCATATTTTCTGGCTTGAACCTTGGATGACCCTAAAAAGACAAAGTATACAACCAACAAAATGAATAATTAATGTGATGATAGAACACGGAAGGCGCTTTTGTGGGTTCTGTTGTAAAGAGGATCATATAGCGGTTTAGGTATAATGTATGAAGATATGATATGACTAACCGCTAACTAACCTTACGCATGTCATTTTCAGACAAGTTTTCTATCACTTTTGCCCCCGTTGAAAAGAATCCACGTCCCAAAGGGCTGTAAGGGACAATCCCAATACCAAGTTCTCTGAAGAATAAAAAGCAAAGCCAGAACGTCAGGTTTTTTTTTTGTTTTTGGGAGGAACTTTGCAAGGGAAAATCACCTTACCGGCATGTAGGAACAATCTCTTCTTCTAAATCTCTAGCCCATAAGGACCATTCGTTCTGAACAGCGGTAATTGGATGTACTGCATGAGCCCTTCTAATTGTTGAAGCATTGGCCTCGGATAGACCAATGTATTTTACTTTACCCTCCTCAACTAGCTTCTTCATTTCTCCAATCTGAGAAAAAGCAAGGAATATGAAGTACAGAAGGTTATTGTACTAGAACTATGCTACATAAAGGAGAACGGTTAAGCCTAAGGTCAAACACAAGTTCCTTTGAAGAAGGTCATAACGATAACAACACTCAAGCCTAACTCACACCAGCTGGTTCTGTTATATTAAACATCTGTCTCAATTGCACTGTGTTACAGGCTCATAGACCATACTCTCCCTGATGGCCGGAAATTCAAATCCTGGCTTCAATTACATTACAAACAATCTCCTTGCCCAGGTGAATCCATCCTTTCCTACTTTTCCAAGTCAAGCATCCACATTTGAAGTCACATTTATTGCCCTCGATTTTTTATTTTTATTTTTACCAGTGAATTTCAGGTGGAAAAAGTGTTGAACCCAAGAATATATATGGACAAAATGAATCGACTTTAAACTACCATGTACATGAGTACGTCTTAGACGGAGTCAGGCCAGTTAGATCAATTGTATGCATACTTAGCTTCCCAAATAAGAAACATAAACATGAAGTTATACTAAGAGTAAAACTTTTCCTGAACATTACTAACAACTATGAATGTGTTTGAGGCCTATTCTGACTATACATGAAAACAAGAACAAAGAATGGGAGAGTATACTGACCGTGACTTCGATAGGAACAGAAGTATCGATACGATGAATATAATAAAGATCAATGTAGTCAACATCAAGCCTCTTCAAGCTGGCCTCACAACATGCTCGTACATATTCTGGGTGACCTTGAATCACCAATTTGCCATCCTTGAAGCTAGTACCAAACTTGGTAGCAATCACAACTTTCTCTCTTGGCACTCCTTTCAGAGCCTAACATAGAAAAAAATTAACCTTTGTCAGGATACCATGCATATCATTGTAACAATCTCTTCCTTGAATAATTACAGTTCTACATCAAAATATACAAGTCCCAGTTTTTGTTCTTCAATGCAGAAGGAACTCTTTCCCCCCCAATAATCATTATACTTAATTAGATACTAATTTCACTTTCTCCAGCTCGATTTTGAGTTCCAGTTCACTAGTGATACAACAACAGGAAAAGGAAAAGAAAAGAAAAAGACTACAGACTGAAAGTGTACCTTGCCAATGAGGATTTCGTTAGTGTGAGGTCCGTATACGTCAGAAGTATCGAGGAAGGTAACACCTGATTGGATAGCATGGTGGATAAGTTTGATCATATCGGGCTCCGGTTTGGGATGGCCATAGCTGAAGGACATGCCCATACAACCAAGTCCTTGTTTAGACACCTCCAGACCCTGCGACCCCAACTTGATCCTCGACACTTTGGAAGCAGCAGCAGCAGCAGCCATTTTTCGGTTCCGGCTTGTTTTGGTGCTCAGTATCTTACTATCAGTGGCTATAGTGATAGTCTTGATAGATGTACGGATTATGTTTTGCAGTGGGAGCATATGAAATGACGCAAGCGCTGAGGTTGTATAGTCATTTAGAAAAAAAAGGAAACTTCTTGGATGGTGTCTCCATTTTCATTTGTGATGAAACCATAACTAAATAAATCTAAACCATACAGTTTGAATTCATTTTTATAGGCAGACGATGCAGATCATGCCCCCCACACGGCTTCATTCTGCATATGACTGGTACATCCAATAACAATCCCATTAAAAAATAAAATAAAAATTTGAAACCCAACCTACAGAGCTTTATGTGTCTCGCCCGAGTCTCTGAGGTATGTCTCATTAATTCACTCTAAAAGATGTTGTTTGTGCATTTTATTTTATTTTTTATTTTTTAATTGACACAAGTCGATATAATGTATCAAACTCTCACACTCCAACTTAAATATTTCTTTATTATAGCTTAGGTTCAATAGAATTATATGATGAAATATCTCTAACAAAATTTTACCTAATAACTAGGATGGTTGATTAGGGTAACAACGGGAAACATGCAAGGGTCAGAGGTGTAACATCCTGTTGTTAATATGTGATTTTTTGCTATCATAATTAATGCAAAATTTACACAATATAAACAAAGAGGAGTTGGTTCCAAGTTCCAACCTTTTTGCTATTCGTGCTAGTGGCGGAACTAGAAATTTTTCTTGGAGTGGTCTTGAGTTTCACTAAAATACATATCCCAAAAAAATTCCAATGCTAAAAAATTACATTCATCGATATCGCTAGCTTCTGAATACGATTATTAGATTTAGATGATAAGGTAGAAAAAAATGTTGATTTAAAAATCTAAGGAAAGAGAATAAAATATTAGATTTAGATCGCATAAGATTAGAAAAAAGTATTATAAGATTTCAGCCAGATAATATACCAAAAATGTCTCAGATAAAAGGACAAAAAAAATAGATTTATATAATATTGATGTAAAAAGTCTAAGGTAAAGGGAAAAAATATTAGATTTACATAAAGTAAGAAAAAATGCTATAAGTATTTCAATAGTATAAGATACCAAAAAAATGTTTGTCTTACGCTCAACCCACGTGTGTGAGAAGAAAAGACAAAATGATAGATCATATACCACTAGGCCACCAAAGCAAATTGTTGTAAACTTAGGAAGATTAAGACATATACTAATAATAACACTAATTCATTTTACTAAAAAAAAAAAATTGTTTTTTTTTTTAAATTTTTGCAAAGGTCTTGAGGCAGCCTACCCCACCTATAAAAGTGGTCCGCCCCTGATTCGTGCAGGTTTGGCATGGTCATAGTATGGTGTCCATGGTGTGAAGGGAGGATTTGATAGCACATGATGCAGTGAATTGTGAGGTGATTCCCAAAAATGTTCACTCCATGTGCACGCTCTTTCACAAGAAGGTACTTCATAATAGTATAGGTTTGAACTGGATTTTGCAGTTACTGTAACTAAAAAAAGAGAAAACAATATTATTGATGATGTTGTTTTTGTTTTTTTTTTCCCCTCCTTTTTTTGGGTAAAGTAGAGTTTTATTCCACGAAAAAATAAAGTGAAACTTACAATAAATTAGAGCTTCTAAACTGCAGAAATCAAAAGAATGTAAAACTAGAGATCAAAATCTTCTTTTCTTCATATATCGAGCTTTCTTTCTGAAATGGAGTCATTTTTCTTTCACCTTGGTGTCCCGATCGAAATGTAACCAGTTAATCTAGCTTTTGGACGATCTAAACTCATGTTTTGAAGCTCGGCTAAGATAGAATTTTGACTATCTATACCCGAAGAGGTTAATGGAGCACTCTTCTCTGTCAAAGGTATATATAGGATCTCAAAAGAATTGCTTATAGGACAACCTTCACTGTACTCAATCCCCTTAGCAGCACCATCAAGTTTTTGAGGGCCATCACCTATTCCTTTGTCCAATTGTTTGCTGCCCAATTTCCTTAAGTCATTTCCATCACACATTGTCAAGCCCAATTGTGTTTGAGGGATAGCAACTTTTGCAAACCTTGGCGATTCCTCGAGAACATGCTCAGCCTGCTTAAAAAGTGCTTCATCATGCTGAGCTTCAACATTTGCAGCAGCAGCACTAAATTTCTTGATATTTTCAGCCAAATAAATTGGTTCCTCCTGCTTCTTGGCCGCCTCTTGAGATTCAACAAGGGTTGTATCAACGGAATTTAAAACCAGTGGAGGGCCCTGCGATTTTCTAGCTTTTGATGAGCTTTGTTGTGCAACCATTGCTAAAGATTCCTCTGTTTCAGCCCCATGTATATGTACAACTTGTTTAACAGGGATAGGTCCCACTGCACCCTATTTCATTGCTAAAGACAGCTGGCTGCATCAGCTGCATTTTCCCTTTTCCATAGCAGTTTTTCCAAGATCAGATTGGCCCAAAACATCTGAGGCTTGAACAACCATGTTATGATCCAACTTTTGAGCATCATTTTCCTGTCTAACTTGTGGCTCTATTGGTCTATATTCTGTATATGTACCTGGCCTATTTTGATGAGCATAAGTATTCTGTAAATCTGGATATTTAACTGTACAAAAATGCTCTTGATGACCAAGATGCCAACAATATCTACAGTATGAGGGTAAATTCTCTTCAATTACAATAGCTTGCCAGAATCCATACCCTGTTTCACTTTGAACCCAGACTCGAGATGGTAGCAAATTCAATAAATCGATCTCAACTTGCACCCGAGCAACCGAGGGCCTTTTGAGATGTTCAGTCGCATTATCAATTCGTAAAGGTTTACTAAAAGACGAAACAAGCGAGAAGATAAAGTCTTCATCAACCAAGTGAATAGGCAGCATAGGCAGGGACAACCAAATTGGAACAATTGGCGGTTCCCGATCAATACGAAATTTAGATGTCCATTTCATGATTCGCATTGGTTTTCCATTTACATTCCAAACTGATTTAGAGAATAAGCGTATGTAATCCTCAGAAAGCTCGAATCAAATAAGTATATGTTTCTTATCAATCAAACCTGTGAGAACATTACTCTGAAGTTTTGAACGGCAATAAATCTTCGAACTACATCAAGGTTCGGCCTCCCTTGGGAGGATTTTCCGATGAGAGTATTATCGAATCGAGCTGCTAGAGAGTGTTTCAATTTCCTTAGGAATTGTAATCGCCGGTTCTCCCTTGAATGTGCCATGGAGGAAAACAGTAGGGGAGGGGCCGCTAGTCAGCTTTTGAGTAAAATCCGAATGCTGGGGGACATCCGGAGCAGCCATTGACGAGGAAAGGAGAGCTTAGGCAGAGGTGAAGGCGGAGAAGCCATAGATTGGAGGTTTTGGGAGGGGACGGCGGAGGTTTTAGGGGTTCGTCGCTGCATTCCTTAGGTTTTTCTTATTGATGATGTTGATATTATTGGAAAAGAATTCAGAAGTGATGGTGATTATAACATATAACAAAGTTCCAGTCAAGGAATATGTTGATGAAGATGAATGAGGCACTTGATTCATTATTTAAGTTCTAATAAAGTTCTGTCACATGTTAGTATATTATAAGACGAAAGAGCAACATCTCCTTATTATAGCTTAGGTTCAATAGATTTATATGATGTGATGGTTTTTAAGTCTATTAATGGTTGCACACTGATATATGTATTTGAAGACTTTAATCATAAACATATGTATTGGAATTTCATATTTGTTTCACTTGTTCTCTATGGCACCCTTGTTGATTTTGTGTTTATTTTACATACTAACTAGGATGGTTAATGAGGGCAAAAATGAGAAAGGTGCAAGGGTCAGAGGTGTTACCAGACTCGCATGGTTGATTGGTAGACCTGTTGGTAGCTCAAAGGAGCCCATGGAATGGGATGAATTTGGTAACCATATTGGGAAACACCAAACAAGATTTTATTTTTGGATTGTATTTCAGCAATGCCGTGATACTTATCAAATGGACAAATGTTGATAAAGCCAACTTATCCTTTAGGTAACATCCTTTAGTAGCCAAAGCTGCTTTGTTTATGCATCATTTCTGCTATTACTTAATCGTTCTACAATAGATTCTCTAAAGATTGGTTACTGCTTTATTTGTATGCAGAAAAACAACAACCAAGGCAAGAAGCCTCTGGAAGTGAAACCTCTGCTTAAACGTGTCTGATGTCAGAGTGTCATTACAAAACAAGCAAATAAAAGGAAAATGTTTATCAGGAACATAATGTTAGCTACTTACTAAAATGTTCAAATCTTCAGCTGTTTGATGTACACTGAGATTACTAAAAATTATTACATGTTGCAATTGGATTTTTTTCTTCTATTCTACCATTTGTTTTTGGTTTGTATTGAGTACATTAAGGACAAGGAAACAACCATTGTGTTATGTATTTTCATCACGAGGATACAGATGGTGGGTACAACATGGGGATACTCAAGTGTGTATGACACATTATTAAGCAAACCAAACAAAAGGGGTGCAGATTCATCACCATTATTATCTAGATTCTTGGCGGAACATCAATCCAGATATGCAGACTTACGTCTTTCGGAAGAAGACTAAGGAAATGGACACAACTTCATTAAGCCTTCCATGAAGATAAAGGCGGGGTATCAGAGTTGATCCATGTACTTGACATGTATCGATGTCTCTCTCCCTTAATAGCATCACCAGAAGCACAAGACTCCAGCTCAGCCATCTCTTCAGGTGTTAATTTCACCGATAAAGCTCCAATGTTTTGGTTGAGGTTCTCAATCTTGGTGGTGCCTGGAATTGGGGATACATCATCACCCTGGTGATGAACCCAAGCCAGTGCAAGCTGAGAAGTAGTACATCCTTTTTTTGCAGCCATTTCATTAACACGTTCGAATACTGCTTGGTTATGCTCCATATTTTCTGGCTTGAACCTTGGATGACCCTAAAAAAGACAAAGTATACAACCAACAAAATGAATAATTAATGTGATGATAGAACACGGAAGGCGCTTTTGTGGGTTCTGTTGTAAAGAGGATCATATAGCGGTTTAGGTATAATGTATGAAGATATGATATGACTAACCGCTAACTAACCTTACGCATGTCATTTTCAGACAAGTTTTCTATCACTTTTGCCCCCGTTGAAAAGAATCCACGTCCCAAAGGGCTGTAAGGGACAATCCCAATACCAAGTTCTCTGAAGAATAAAAAGCAAAGCCAGAACGTCAGGTTTTTTTTTTTTTTTGTTTTTGGGAGGAACTTTGCAAGGGAAAATCACCTTACCGGCATGTAGGAACAATCTCTTCTTCTAAATCTCTAGCCCATAAGGACCATTCGTTCTGAACAGCGGTAATTGGATGTACTGCATGAGCCCTTCTAATTGTTGAAGCATTGGCCTCGGATAGACCAATGTATTTTACTTTACCCTCCTCAACTAGCTTCTTCATTTCTCCAATCTGAGAAAAAGCAAGGAACATGAAGTACAGAAGGTTATTGTACTAGAACTATGCTACATAAAGGAGAACGGTTAAGCCTAAGGTCATACACAAGTTCCTTTGAAGAAGGTCATAACGATAACAACACTCAAGCCTAACTCACACCAGCTGGTTCTGTTATATTAAACATCTGTCTCAATTGCACTGTGTTACAGGCTCATAGACCATACTCTCCCTGATGGCCGGAAATTCAAATCCTGGCTTCAATTACATTACAAACAATCTCCTTGCCCAGGTGAATCCATCCTTTCCTACTTTTCCAAGTCAAGCATCCACATTTGAAGTCACATTTATTGCCCTCGATTTTTTATTTTTATTTTTACCAGTGAATTTCAGGTGGAAAAGTGTTGAACCCAAGAATATATATGGACAAAATGAATCGACTTTAAACTACCATGTACATGAGTACGTCTTAGACGGAGTCAGGCCAGTTAGATCAATTGTATGCATACTTAGCTTCCCAAATAAGAAACATAAACATGAAGTTATACTAAGAGTAAAACTTTTCCTGAACATTACTAACAACTATGAATGTGTTTGAGGCCTATTCTGACTATACATGAAAACAAGAACAAAGAATGGGAGAGTATACTGACCGTGACTTCGATAGGAACAGAAGTATCGATACGATGAATATAATAAAGATCAATGTAGTCAACATCAAGCCTCTTCAAGCTGGCCTCACAACATGCTCGTACATATTCTGGGTGACCTTGAATCACCAATTTGCCATCCTTGAAGCTAGTACCAAACTTGGTAGCAATCACAACTTTCTCTCTTGGCACTCCTTTCAGAGCCTAACATAGAAAAAATTAACCTTTGTCAGGATACCATGCATATCATTGTAACAATCTCTTCCTTGAATAATTACAGTTCTACATCAAAATATACAAGTCCCAGTTTTTGTTCTTCAATGCAGAAGGAACTCTTTCCCCCCCAATAATCATTATACTTAATTAGATACTAATTTCACTTTCTCCAGCTCGATTTTGAGTTCCAGTTCACTAGTGATACAACAACAGGAAAAGGAAAAGAAAAGAAAAAGACTACAGACTGAAAGTGTACCTTGCCAATGAGGATTTCGTTAGTGTGAGGTCCGTATACGTCAGAAGTATCGAGGAAGGTAACACCTGATTGGATAGCATGGTGGATAAGTTTGATCATATCGGGCTCCGGTTTGGGATGGCCATAGCTGAAGGACATGCCCATACAACCAAGTCCTTGTTTAGACACCTCCAGACCCTGCGACCCCAACTTGATCCTCGACACTTTGGAAGCAGCAGCAGCAGCAGCCATTTTCGGTTCCGGCTTGTTTTGGTGCTCAGTATCTTACTATCAGTGGCTATAGTGATAGTCTTGATAGATGTACGGATTATGTTTTGCAGTGGGAGCATATGAAATGACGCAAGCGCTGAGGTTGTATAGTCATTTAGAAAAAAGGAAACTTCTTGGATGGTGTCTCCATTTTCATTTGTGATGAAACCATAACTAAATAAATCTAAACCATACAATTTGAATTCGTTTTATAGCAGACGATCAGATCATGCCCACACACTAACTTCATTCTGCGTATAATGACCGATACATCCAATAACAATCCCATTAAAAATAAAATAAAAATTTGAAACCCAACCTCAGAGCCTTTGTATTATGCCATGCAGTCTCTGAGGTATGTCTCATTAATTCACTCTAAAAGATGTTGTTTGTGCATTTTATTTTATTTTTATTTTTAATTAATATGAAGTCGATATAATGTATCAAACTCTCACACTCCAACTTAAATATTTCTTTATTATAGCTTAGGTTCAATAGAATTATATGATGAAATATCTCTAACAAAATTTTACCTAATAACTAGGATGGTTGATTAGGGTAACAACGGGAAACATGCAAGGGTCAGAGGTGTAACATCCTGTTGTTAATATGTGATTTTTTGCTATCATAATTAATGCAAAATTTACACAATATAAACAAAGAGGAGTTGGTTCCAAGTTCCAACCTTTTTGCTATTCGTGCCGGTGGCGGAACCAGAAATTTTTCTTGGAGTGGTCTTGAGTTTCACTAAAATACATATCCCAAAAAAATTCCAATGCTAAAAAATTACATTCATCGTACATCAAGCAGTTACGAACATGATTAGATTTAGATGGTATAAGGTAGAAAAAATGTTGATTTAAAAAATCTAAGGTAAAGAGAATAAAATATTAGATTTAGATCGCATAAGATTAGAAAAAAGTATTATAAGCATTTCAGTGGTATAATATACCAGAAAATGTCTCAGATAAAAGGACAAAAAAAATAGATTTATATAATATTGATGTAAAAAGTCTAAGGTAAAGGGAAAAAATATTAGATTTACATAAAGTAAGAAAAAATGCTATAAGTATTTCAATAGTATAAGATATACAAAAAAATGTTTGTCTTAGTATTGAACCCATGTGTGAGATAAGAAAGACAAAATGTATAGATCATATACCACTAGGCCACCAGCAAATTGTTGTAAACTTAGGAAGCATTAAGTACATATACTAATAATAACACTAATTCAATTTTACGAAAAAAAAAAAATTTGTTTTTTTTTCTTTAAATTTTGGGGTGGTCTTGAGACCACCCCACCTATAGGGTGGGTCCGCCCCTGATTCGTGCAGGTTTGGCATGGTCATAGTATGGTGTCCATGGTGTGAAGGGAGGATTTGATAGCACATGATGCAGTGAATTGTGAGGTGATTCCCAAAAATGTTCACTCCATGTGCACGCTCTTTCACAAGAAGGTACTTCATAATAGTATAGGTTTGAACTGGATTTTGCAGTTACTGTAACTAAAAAAAGAGAAAACAATATTATTGATGATGTTGTTTTTGTTTTTTTTTTCCCCTCCTTTTTTTGGGTAAAGTAGAGTTTTATTCCACGAAAAAATAAAGTGAAACTTACAATAGCCGAGTTTCTAGCTTTAGGTAAATCAAAAGAACAGAAAAACTAGAGATCAAAAATCTTCTTTTTCTTCATATATCGAGCTTCTTTCTGAGCGGGAGTCATTTTTTCTTTCACCTTGGTGTCCCGATCAGAAATGTAACCAGTTAATCTAGCTTTTGGACGATCTAAACTCATGTTTTGAAGCTCGGCTAAGATAGAATTTTGACTATCTATACCCGAAGAGAGTTAATGAAAGACTCTTCTCTCACAAAGGATATATAGGATCTCAAAAGAATTCTTATAGAACAACCTTCACTGTACTCAATCCCTTAGCAGCACCATCAAGTTTTGAGGGCCATCACCTATTCCTTTGTCCAATTGTTTGCTGCCCAATTTCCTTAAGTCATTTCCATCACACATTGTCAAGCCCAATTGTGTTTGAGGGATAGCAACTTTTGCAAACCTTGGCGATTCCTCGAGAACATGCTCAGCCTGCTTAAAAAGTGCTTCATCATGCTGAGCTTCAACATTTGCAGCAGCAGCACTAAATTTCTTGATATTTTCAGCCAAATAAATTGGTTCCTCCTGCTTCTTGGCCGCCTCTTGAGATTCAACAAGGGTTGTATCAACGGAATTTAAAACCAGTGGAGGGCCCTGCGATTTTCTAGCTTTTGATGAGCTTTGTTGTGCAACCATTGCTAAAGATTCCTCTGTTTCAGCCCCATGTATATGTACAACTTGTTTAACAGGGATAGGTCCCACTGCACCCTATTTCATTGCTAAAGACAGCTGGCTGCATCAGCTGCATTTTCCCTTTTTCCATAGCAGTTTTTCCAAGATCAGATTGGCCCAAAACATCTGAGGCTTGAACAACCATGTTATGATCCAACTTTTGAGCATCATTTTCCTGTCTAACTTGTGGCTCTATTGGTCTATATTCTGTATATGTACCTGGCCTATTTTGATGAGCATAAGTATTCTGTAAATCTGGATATTTAACCGTACAAAAATGCTCTTGATGACCAAGATGCCAACAATATCTACAGTATGAGGGTAAATTCTCTTCAATTACAATAGCTTGCCAGAATCCATACCCTGTTTCACTTTGAACCCAGACTCGAGATGGTAGCAAATTCAATAAATCGATCTCAACTTGCACCCGAGCAACCGAGGGCCTTTTGAGATGTTCAGTCGCATTATCAATTCGTAAAGGTTTACTAAAAGACGAAACAAGCGAGAAGATAAAGTCTTCATCAACCAAGTGAATAGGCAGCATAGGCAGGGACAACCAAATTGGAACAATTGGCGGTTCCCGATCAATACGAAATTTAGATGTCCATTTCATGATTCGCATTGGTTTTCCATTTACATTCCAAACTGATTTAGAGAATAAGCGTATGTAATCCTCAGAAAGCTCGAATCAAATAAGTATATGTTTCTTATCAATCAAACCTGTGAGAACATTACTCTGAAGTTTTGAACGGCAATAAATCTTGAACTACATCAAGGTTCGGCCTCCCTTGGGAGGATTTTCCGATGAGAGTATTATCGAATCGAGCTGCTAGAGAGTGTTTCAATTTCCTTAGGAATTGTAATCGCCGGTTCTCCCTTGAATGTGCCATGGAGGAAAACAGTAGGGGAGGGGCCGCTAGTCAGCTTTTGAGTAAAATCCGAATGCTGGGGGACATCCGGAGCAGCCATTGACGAGGAAAGGAGAGCTTAGGCAGAGGTGAAGGCGGAGAAGCCATAGATTGGAGGTTTTGGGAGGGGGACGGCGGAGGTTTTAGGGGTTCGTCGCTGCATTCCTTAGGTTTTTCTTATTGATGATGTTGATATTATTGGAAAAGAATTCAGAAGTGATGGTGATTATAACATATAACAAAGTTCCAGTCAAGGAATATGTTGATGAAGATGAATGAGGCACTTGATTCATTATTTAAGTTCTAATAAAGTTCTGTCACATGTTAGTATATTATAAGACGAAAGAGCAACATCTCCTTATTATAGCTTAGGTTCAATAGATTTATATGATGTGATGGTTTTTAAGTCTATTAATGGTTGCACACTGATATATGTATTTGAAGACTTTAATCATAAACATATGTATTGGAATTTCATATTTGTTTCACTTGTTCTCTATGGCACCCTTGTTGATTTTGTGTTTATTTTACATACTAACTAGGATGGTTAATGAGGGCAAAAATGAGAAAGGTGCAAGGGTCAGAGGTGTTACCAGACTCGCATGGTTGATTGGTAGACCTGTTGGTAGCTCAAAGGAGCCCATGGAATGGGATGAATTTGGTAACCATATTGGGAAACACCAAACAAGATTTTATTTTTGGATTGTATTTCAGCAATGCCGTGATACTTATCAAATGGACAAATGTTGATAAAGCCAACTTATCCTTTAGGTAACATCCTTTAGTAGCCAAAGCTGCTTTGTTTATGCATCATTTCTGCTATTACTTAATCGTTCTACAATAGATTCTCTAAAGATTGGTTACTGCTTTATTTGTATGCAGAAAAACAACAACCAAGGCAAGAAGCCTCTGGAAGTGAAACCTCTGCTTAAACGTGTCTGATGTCAGAGTGTCATTACAAAACAAGCAAATAAAAGGAAAATGTTTATCAGGAACATAATGTTAGCTACTTACTAAAATGTTCAAATCTTCAGCTGTTTGATGTACACTGAGATTACTAAAAATTATTACATGTTGCAATTGGATTTTTTTCTTCTATTCTACCATTTGTTTTTGGTTTGTATTGAGTACATTAAGGACAAGGAAACAACCATTGTGTTATGTATTTTCATCACGAGGATACAGATGGTGGGTACAACATGGGGATACTCAAGTGTGTATGACACATTATTAAGCAAACCAAACAAAAGGGGTGCAGATTCATCACCATTATTATCTAGATTCTTGGCGGAACATCAATCCAGATATGCAGACTTACGTCTTTCGGAAGAAGACTAAGGAAATGGACACAACTTCATTAAGCCTTCCATGAAGATAAAGGCGGGGTATCAGAGTTGATCCATGTACTTGACATGTATCGATGTCTCTCTCCCTTAATAGCATCACCAGAAGCACAAGACTCCAGCTCAGCCATCTCTTCAGGTGTTAATTTCACCGATAAAGCTCCAATGTTTTGGTTGAGGTTCTCAATCTTGGTGGTGCCTGGAATTGGGGATACATCATCACCCTGGTGATGAACCCAAGCCAGTGCAAGCTGAGAAGTAGTACATCCTTTTTTTGCAGCCATTTCATTAACACGTTCGAATACTCGTTGGTTATGCTCCATATTTTCTGGCTTGAACCTTGGATGACCCTAAAAAGACAAAGTATACAACCAACAAAATGAATAATTAATGTGATGATAGAACACGGAAGGCGCTTTTGTGGGTTCTGTTGTAAAGAGGATCATATAGCGGTTTAGGTATAATGTATGAAGATATGATATGACTAACCGCTAACTAACCTTACGCATGTCATTTTCAGACAAGTTTTCTATCACTTTTGCCCCCGTTGAAAAGAATCCACGTCCCAAAGGGCTGTAAGGGACAATCCCAATACCAAGTTCTCTGAAGAATAAAAAGCAAAGCCAGAACGTCAGGTTTTTTTTTTTTTTTTTTTTTTGAGGAACTTTGCAAGGGAAAATCACCTTACCGGCATGTAGGAACAATCTCTTCTTCTAAATCTCTAGCCCATAAGGACCATTCGTTCTGAACAGCGGTAATTGGATGTACTGCATGAGCCCTTCTAATTGTTGAAGCATTGGCCTCGGATAGACCAATGTATTTTACTTTACCCTCCTCAACTAGCTTCTTCATTTCTCCAATCTGAGAAAAAGCAAGGAACATGAAGTACAGAAGGTTATTGTACTAGAACTATGCTACATAAAGGAGAACGGTTAAGCCTAAGGTCATACACAAGTTCCTTTGAAGAAGGTCATAACGATAACAACACTCAAGCCTAACTCACACCAGCTGGTTCTGTTATATTAAACATCTGTCTCAATTGCACTGTGTTACAGGCTCATAGACCATACTCTCCCTGATGGCCGGAAATTCAAATCCTGGCTTCAATTACATTACAAACAATCTCCTTGCCCAGGTGAATCCATCCTTTCCTACTTTTCCAAGTCAAGCATCCACATTTGAAGTCACATTTATTGCCCTCGATTTTTTATTTTTATTTTTACCAGTGAATTTCAGGTGGAAAAAGTGTTGAACCCAAGAATATATATGGACAAAATGAATAGACTTTAAACTACCATGTACATGAGTACGTCTTAGACGGAGTCAGGCCAGTTAGATCAATTGTATGCATACTTAGCTTCCCAAATAAGAAACATAAACATGAAGTTATACTAAGAGTAAAACTTTTCCTGAACATTACTAACAACTATGAATGTGTTTGAGGCCTATTCTGACTATACATGAAAACAAGAACAAAGAATGGGAGAGTATACTGACCGTGACTTCGATAGGAACAGAAGTATCGATACGATGAATATAATAAAGATCAATGTAGTCAACATCAAGCCTCTTCAAGCTGGCCTCACAACATGCTCGTACATATTCTGGGTGACCTTGAATCACCCGTTTTCCATCCTTGAAGCTAGTACCAAACTTGGTAGCAATCTCAACTTTCTCTCTTGGCACTCCTTTCAGAGCCTAACATAGAAAAATTTACCCTTTGTTAGGCTTAGGACACAATATCATTGTAACAATCTCTTTCTTGAATAATTACAAATTCTACATCAAAACACACAAGTCCCAGTTTATTTATGTTCTTCAATGCAGCAGAAGGAACTCTTCCCCCCCTATAATTATTATACATAATTAAATACTAGTTTCACCTTCTCCAGCTCGATTTTGAGTTCCAGTTCACTAGTGATACAACAACAGGGAAAAAGAAAGAGAAAAAAAGAAAAAAATACTACAAACTGAAAGTGTACCTTGCCAATGAGGATTTCGTTAGTGTGAGGTCCGTATACGTCAGAAGTATCGAGGAAGGTAACACCTGATTGGATAGCATGGTGGATAAGTTTGATCATATCGGGCTCCGGTTTGGGATGGCCATAGGCGAAGGACATGCCCATACAACCAAGTCCTTGCTTAGACACCTCCAGACCCTGGGACCCCAACTTGATCCTCGACACTTTGGAATCAGCCATTTTTCTTGATTTTCAGGTTCCGGCGAGTTTTGGTGCTCAGAATCTTACTATCAGTGGCTATAGTGATAGTCTTGGGAGAATATGAAATGACGCAAGCGCTGAGGTTGTATAGTCATTAAAAAGAGTAGTCATTGCGGTGAAATTTGGACCACGCAGTTTGAATTTCAGTTGTAAGACAGACGATGCAGATCACGCCACACGGTTTCACTCCGTATAAGGCGGGTGTACCCATTAAAATATATAATAAAAATTTGAAACTCAAGCTACAGAGCTTTATGTGTCACGCCCGAGTCTCTGAGTTTGTTTGTCTTTTTTTGAAGAAAAATCTCTCAGTTATGTCTCATTAGTTCACTTTAAAAAGATATTTGTACATTTTTTTATTTTTATTTTACGGACACAAGTCGAAATAAGGTATCAAACTCTCACACGCTCGAGCTTAGGTTGAATTGAATTATATGATGTGATATCTCTTACAAAATTTTAGGTAATAACAAGGATTGTTGATGAGGGTAACAGCGGGAAAGGGTCAGAGGTGTTACACGGTTGATTGGTAGACATGCTGATGCTGTTGATATCTCAAAGGAGCCAATGGAATGGGGATGTATTTGGTAACCCCCCCTGATCCCTAATCCCTAATCCCTAATCCCTAATCCCTAATCCCTATCGAGAAAATACTACTAAACAAGATATATATTTTTTTTCTTTTATTGTATTTCAGCAATGATGAGAGCGCATCACAACAATTCAAATGGACAACATCTTAGATAAAGTTGTTGATTGAAGACTGACTGATGGATCCGCCTTCATTATGAGGATTTACACTAACAAAGGTGTCTTTATGTATTTTCACAAATTAAGAATACACAACTCTTTCCTTTTTTTACTGAAACGATACAAACCACTGTTTTCTTTATTTATTCATATTTATTTTCATACATTGGGATCAGTTCATCTGTACAAACTCACCTGTCTGTCTATGATACATTATTAAGCAAACCACACAAAAGGGAAGGGGGATGTTACATCCATCATCCATCACCCATCACCATATATTATTATCCAGATTCTTGGCAGAACACCAATGCAGATACGCGTCTCTTGGCAGCAAAATAAGGAAAACGGACACATCTTCATTAAGCCTTCCATGAAGACAAAGGTGGGGTATCTGAGTAAATCCATGTACTTGACATGTATGGATGTCTCTCTCCCTTAATTGCATCACCAGAAGCACAAGACTCCAGCTCAGACAGCTCTTCCGGTGTTAATTTCACCGATAAAGCTCCTATGTTTTGGTTTAGGTTCTCAATCTTTGTGGTGCCTGGAATCGGGGATACATCATCACCCTGGTGATGAACCCAAGCCAGTGCTAGCTGAGAAGTAGTACATCCTTTCCTTGTAGCCATTTCATTAACCCGTTCGAATACTCGCTTGTTTTGCTCCATATTTTCTGGCTTGAACCTTGGATGACCCTGTAATACAAGCAAAAGAAGATTTGAATAATTAATGTGATGATCGATAGAGAAGCCACAGAATCTGCAAAAGTTATTTTAGGCACTTTTGTGACTTCTGCTAAAAAGAGGATCATATATATAGTGGTTTAGGTATACTGTACCCTAACTAACCTTACGCATGTCATTTTCAGACAAGTTCTCTATCACTTTTGCACCTGTTGAAAAGAATCCCCGCCCCAAAGGGCTGTAAGGGACAATCCCAATACCAAGTTCTCTGAAGGATAAAAACAGGACCAACACGTCAATTTTTGTTTTTGGAACTTTCAAAAGGGAAAGTTATGTTACCTGCATGTAGGAACAATCTCTTCTTCTAAATCTCTTGCCCATAAGGACCATTCGTTTTGAACAGCAGATATTGGATGAATTGCATGAGCCCTTCTAATTGTTGAAGCATTGGCCTCAGATAGACCAACGTATTTTACCTTACCCTCTTCGACTAGCTTCTTCACTTCTCCAACCTGAGGAAAAACAAGGAATCCAAGGTACAAAAGTGTAGTGAATAAGAACTATGCTACAAAGGGAACAATAAGGCCTAAGGTCATACACAAGTTCTTTTGAAGAAGGTCACAACAATAACAACACTCGAGCCTTACTCCCACTTTTGTTGGTTCGGCTATATCAAATGTCCGTCTCAATTGAGCTATGTTATCATAGACCATACTCTGCCTGATGAACTAAAATTCAAACCCTTTGATGAAGGTCAAATTTTATGTAAATGTAAGTGGAGAAGGCATACAAGTACCTCGAAAGTAGAAAATGGCTTCAATTACATTACAAACATTCACCTTGCCCATCTAAACCAATACAAAAATCACATTTATACTCCCCATCCTTTCCTACTTTTCCAAGTCAAGCATCCACATTTGAATTCGCATTTATTGTCCTCAATTTCATTTTTGCCGGTGGATTTCAGGTAGAAAAAGCGTTGAATCCAAGAATATATATATAGACAAAAATGAATGGACATTAAACTACCATGTACATGAGTACGTCTTGGACAAGGTCAGGCAAGTTAGATCTATTGTATGCATACTTAGTTTGCAATTGAGAAACAAATACTAACAACTATGAATAGGTTTGAGGAATATTTTGAAAGAAGATTAGAAATGCAACTTATGAAAACAAGAACAAGGAATAGCAGAGAATACAGACCGTGACTTCGATGGGAACAGAAGTATCAATTCGATTAACATAATAAAGATCAATGTAGTCAACATCAAGCCTCTTCAAGCTCGCCTCACAACATGCTCGCACATATTCAGGATCACCTCGGACTACCATTTTCCCATCCTTCAAACTAGCACCAAACTTGGTAGCAATCTCAACCTTCTCTCTCGGTAGTCCTTTCAGAGCCTACCATACCACAAATTACCCTCTGTTAACAAGACTTATTGGCCTCCAAGAGGAGTTGCATAAGATATTGCAAGACAATATAAACAAATGTTTAAAATAGAGAATTCAATCATCCTGATCCACAAAAACCATGTGCAACAAAATCTATACTAAGATGTGTAAAATACACAATATCTAAATCATGCACTACTACTTTCAGCACAAAAAACAGATTATGTATTCATCTAAATGTTGTAGAGATTCTACTTCATGCTGTTATGAGCAGAGACTAGTAAAACAGATAAACTTGTTAAAAAATAATGATGCAAATGCTCTAATGCAGCTATGCAGACAGTACACAATATCATTACAACGGTCTATTTCCTGAAGATTTTCAGATCTACATCAAAATACAAGTCCGAATGTAACTATTACACTTAATTAGGTACTGATTTCAACTTCACCAGCTCAATTTTCAGTTCCTGTTAGAACTATTGATACAACAACAAGAAAATAAATAAAGAAAAAAAAAGGGGGTACCTTGCCAATGAGGATCTCGTTAGTGTGAGGACCGTATACATCAGAAGTATCGAGGAAGGTAACACCTGATTGAATAGCATGGTGGATGACTTTGATCATATCGGGCTCTGGTTTGGGGTGGCCATAGCTGAATGACATGCCCATACAACCAAGTCCTTGTTTAGACACCTCTAGACCCTGCGAACCCAACTTGATCCTCGACACTTGGGAAGCAACAGCAGCAGCCATTTTTCTTGATATTCCGGTTCCGGCGAAGCTTTGTTGCTCAGAATCTTAGTATCAGTGACTCTTTCGTAAGGCTTCAGCTGTGAAAATTAGTCTTTGATAAAACAATTATGTTTTGCTTGATGGAAATGACGCATGCGCTGAGGTTGTATGGTCATTCATTCATAATTGAATTCAAAAGTTAGTCTTTTTTTGCGGGGGCACGTGTCTCCACTATAATATTTCTCTGTCATTAGATGCAAGATTATCGGCTAGATGAAGATTACGCAACAGTGCGGCGCCCAATAGAATTTCCCCTATTCAGCTATCATCGTCGTCTACCTAGCGCAATAGCCTCAGCTCTTGCGTCAATCATCTACCGACGATTTATCTTTCCAAATTAAAAATCGATTTGGAAACCCCACCTTTGCTTCCTCTTTTGGATATACATATATAACCCCACACCACACTGGTCAGTGATCACTGAGGTGCTACTGCTGAGCAATTGGAAATCACCGGAATCTTCAATTCTTGAAAATGGCAGCTACTGCGACCAATGTTCCGAGGGTCAAATTGGGTTCACAAGGCTTGGAGGTGTCCAAACAAGGGCTGGGATGTATGGGGATGTCTTCTAACTACGGGCCACCTAAGCCCGAGGCTGACATGATTAAACTCATCCACCATGCTGTCGATTCCGGCGTCACTTTACTCGATACTTCCGATGTCTATGGGCCCCACACCAACGAAATCCTCCTTGGCAAGGTACTGCTACTTCTCTGGCTAGCGTTTAATGTTTGGATTCGACTCCTATAAGCTGTTAATGTGCAAATGCATCGATTTGAACCCTCAATGTGCTGCCCCTGCCATGAAAAGACTCGCAAATCTTACATTTTGTCGTTTTAAAAGTCACTGGAGATTAAGGGACCCGTTATTTCAACCATGTTTGGACATGAGCTGTTTTGAATGAGTAGTAAATTTTTGGTCTTTGTATATAATGTTCATATGATGTTGGACAAGGAAGCTTGTCTGATAAAAAAACTAAATTTTTTTTCTGGGCGGACGCCGGACAGGTACATTTTATAACTTTTCATGTATCAACATCGATTGCTAGATAGAGACTTGATATGAGCCTGTGTTAGGGGGAAGTATTGATTTTTGTGCAAGTTGTGAATGCGATTGATTTTAACATCTGAATAACGTGTGTGTGTGTGTGTGTTGTTTCATTGTGGTAGGCTTTGAAAGGAGGACTAAGGGAGAAAGTTCAAATTGCTACCAAATTTGGTATTGGCAGGATGGGTGGGAATATGAAAATTCGTGGCGACCCAGAATATGTGCGAGCTTGTTGTGAGGCAAGCTTGAAGAGGCTTGAAGTTGACTATATTGATCTTTATTATATCCATCGGATTGACACTACTGTTCCCATTGAAGTCACGGTTTGTATTCCCTGCCATTCTAGTTTTTTTATTTTTTGGTCTGTCGTAATGGATTCATTGGTAAAGAGAATTGGGCATGTTAGTCTAGAACCCAAAGCTTTTTCTTGTTGGTTCTGTTGTTCAAAGATGGTTACTTGATTCTCAGGATATCGTAGTCGAATAGCATTTCTTTGTCTCCACAATGCTTATATGCTTTCTCTACGGCTCCTTCGTTTTGTAAAATCGTATGGGTTAGTTCGTGCATGTGCATGTGCATTTTGGATGTGAATCTCAGATGTTGGAGATCTTTCTTTAACCGTATTACGTCAAACTGTTTGATTTATAGATGAAATATTATTCATTGGCAGCTAGATAGAGTTTACTTAGTTGCATGCTATTAGTTGTTGTCTCTGACACATGCTCAAGATTAGGAGTCACTTTTGTTAGGTGATGTGGAATTCAGTGTTAGGCAGATCTTTCAAATGTCCAGTTTGGATCTTGTTACATTACTATACACTGATAAATTGGGTTTTGAAGGTTCCTTCTTTTGAACCGGAATCAAGTTTATGGATAGTTTTTCAAAGATAGTTTTTGTTTCTATAATGTCGAAAGCTTGCCCAAGTATTCGATGACTACATCTGCTTTCAAGAATGTGAAAGAAGAATCGTAATATCTGAGAAGTTGTAAGGGCCTGTTTCCATGGTATTTATGATTGAAACCCAAAAGTGAAAAATGAGAAATGTATACAGCGTTGCACATGCCATCTGCTGCTACCTGTATCCCCATGCTAAAGCTAGGGGCATACGGCATACCTTGTGATTAAGTGCTTAGAGCGGCATAACATGGACTTCAGTTTACATCTTGGAGCATGCATATCTTTGTAAATCATGTGGGTTCAAAATCATTGTTCTAGGACAAACACAAAATTAAAATTGACAAGCATGTTTGTGTGTGGTGTGTGTGTGGTTGTCATTTAATCAGATTGGAGAAATGAAGAAGCTGGTTGAGGAGGGTAAAGTAAAATACATTGGTCTATCTGAGGCCAATGCTTCAACAATCAGAAGGGCTCATGTGGTTCATCCAATAACAGCTGTTCAAAATGAATGGTCTTTATGGTCAAGAGATTTGGAGGAAGATATTGTTCCGACATGCAGGTGATACTCTTTTTTGTTCTGTTCCCAATTACAGTAATGATGAAAACCAACTTAATCTGTAAGTTTTTTTTTTTCTTTTCATTTTCAGAGAACTTGGCATTGGGATTGTACCGTACAGCCCTCTCGGTAGGGGGTTCTTTTCAGTGGGCACTAAATTGGTAGAAAACTTGGCCGAAGGAGATATGCGTAAGGTAGGTTAGGTTTTGCAGCAAAATTCTTGCAACTTTTTTCATGGTATCAGGGGTTTATAGATCCCAATCGTTGTCCAATTTTAGGGTTTTCCAAGGTTCAAGGCGGAAAATATGGAGCATAACAAGAAAGTGTTTGAACAAGTTACTGCAATGGCTACAAGAAAAGGATGTACTACTGCTCAGCTAGCACTGGCTTGGGTTCATCACCAAGGTGACGACGTATGCCCCATCCCCGGCACCACCAAGATCGAGAACTTCAACCAAAATGTGGGTGCTTTATCCGTCAAATTAACACCCGAAGAGAAGGCTGAACTCGAGTCCTATGCTTGTGCAGACGCGATTAAGGGCGAGAGACATGCTTACATGTTGAGTACATGGGTCAACTCCGACACGCCGCCTCTATCTTCATGGAAGGCTGAATGAAAAGGGCAATTCTGTCTCTTTGGTGCTTGAAGGTGACTCTCAGGTCATCGGTGTCTGGTTGTTCTAAAGCCCCCGGGTATGATAAATAAAACATTGTCCAACAAGAATGGTGATGGATCTTATTACTAGTGCTAAGGACATTGGTATGTTTGTATAATAATAAAGCCCTCAGTGTTCAACTTCAAAGTATGGTATGTACAGTATGGCTTGATGTTTTGAATCTGTGAAGAAATGCTCTGTTTCTCTTTCTTTTTCATTATTGTTGTTGAGAGAGAGAGAGAGATCATTTAGCATGTAACTTTGTTGTTATTGCTTTTTATTTTGTCCTTCGAGTTTACGAAATTATTGACAAAAACAAGTGCGATGTCAAATCAATGATCGGGTCCATGCATGCATGCATAAGCAGAATTAGTAAACCTTAAAGACATTATCAAAGTTACTTTCAAGACTCAGTATTTTAAAATTTTATTATTACTTTTTATTTATTTATTTATTGTATTCTCTTATTAATTTTTGTAACCTTATAAAATAAGGTCAAGGCTCCTGCAATCCAAGCCGATCTAATCCGGTAATATGCCCCTGCTGCCCAGTGGCTGGCTAATATCATCTCCAAATGTATGTAAACAATATAAAAATGAATAATAGTGGATCGTTATTATTAATGACCAACATAGATGATTAATCAAATCTAGTAAATTAATTTTAGAGAATTCTTCTTCTTCTTAATTAATGCAATATCACACACACCAACTCAAATTTAATAATATTTGACAACGTGTTTCCAAACCTGCACACCTGCCTACTGCCTACTGCCTACTGCCTACTGCCTACTACCTACTACCTACTACCTATGTATGTTATTCCAAAGTCCAAACCAGCTCCTGCTGCTGCGGGAAATTGGTAAATCGGACACACACAAAGCAGGAGGCCGCACCGAAATTTTGAAGCAAGCAAACAGGTTCTGAGGGATCATCAAATCAACGGCTAGCATAAAGTTATCAGTTTCAATTCGGGTCCACGCATAATGATACTCCAGATATGACTTTAAACGGGGGCACGCCGAATTTTTTATTAAAGGTCCGACAACCAAGGGACCCAAGACAAATTGTTATTACTTCAATCGGGCTCCTACGCGACCTCATTCGAAGCAAGGGGGACCGCAAACCCAAAAATTTCGATTTCTCAACCCAATCGGACAGGTCATTCTGGATAACATCGACGCAAAAGACTTAAAGTCGCAAGTTCGATCAAACGAGTCATTTTGGCGACCTTGGAAGAGAAAGCTTGCAATCTCGCCAAAACGAGGGCCACGCAAATACATACCTCAATGAAAAAATAAAATATGAAGTAACAAATGTTTCAAACAGAGTACAAAACATAAAATATGAAGTAACAAATGTTTCAAACAGAGTACAAAACAAAGTCAAAGCTGAAACAGCGGCCACCAACGGTGTCAAATCATTACAAGATTGGAAAAAAGGACTATCTGTGAGCCGGAGCCAAAAGTACATGATTATGATGATGAAACAAAGGGAAAACGAATCAATCCCGCTTGTCAGAAGGAGGAGTCTCGGTATGGGGACCAGACATATTCAAAAACTGGTCGCATTCTTGCTCAGGACTCTTCTCCTCGCCAGCAACACTGGCAACATCAACCCCCACAGTGCCGTCAGCGGCCTCAGCTTCCTTCTTTGCGAGCTCAATGGCCTCCCTCTCCATCTCCTCCCTCTCCATCATTTTCCATTTCTGTGTATGGAGTCAATTATGTTAGTTTGTTTTTTAATGTGTAACATCTCATTGTTTGTTTGAGAAACATAATCAAATAGTAATTAATATTGAAACGTAATGAAATTGATAACCCGAGTTGATTATTATTTTAAAACAAACGAGACGATGAGGCTAATTAGCAGTTACTGAATCTAGCTATTATGACATAGGTAACGTCATATCTGGGTAAGGAGTTTGAACGTTGGCCAGAATCTTCTTATGCTCACCGCAAACTTTAAATTCCCGTTGGAAACTTCTTGCTTCAGTCAGAAAATTCTTGCCCTTGCCGGAAGATTTTGCTGAGAAAATGTTAGATTTCGCGAAAAGTGTGCAAGTGTTGGAGGACACCTCCTTTTATAGACGGAGCAGGAAAATGAAACGTCGCCCCCGAAATACAAAATTCAAACGTAAATATGGTTGCACGGTTATCGAAACATCCCCAGTCAATCAACGATCGCGGTTAGTCTTGTCTGAAGGATGCAGGTTCTTAGATCTAAACGAGTTAGATCTACGCGCAGCGGATGGATCACGACTTATACATCACAATACATAATTAAAGGACTTAAACTACTACAAGGGGGTTAAGATCATGTTACCAATAGTAGGAAGAGAAGCCAAGATCTTCCGATGTGTTCTCCAAACGGCGGTTGGTGGACACCCTTCTTGATACACGAACCTCCTTGATATGCAACACCAAGAAAAACTCCAAGTTTTTCTCCAACCGGGTGGAGCTAAGGATCGAACTCCTTAGCCTTTTTTTCTCTATAAATTTCGTGGCCCCCTCTTCACCTGGGACTCTATAACTCTCTTTTATAAAAGAAATCCAAGAGAGAAAACCTATACCCAATCGGTTTAACAAAATAAAAGAGATAATTCTAATTATTATTACCCAATAAAAATAAGAGATAATTACAATCTTATAATAAGAAAATATAATTATCCTTATAGTTAAGAGATAAATAATAAATAAATTATTTTCTTTTATTTATCCAATTAATTATTTAACAAATAAATAACTAATTACACAATATGTCATTATCCAGAAAATTAATTTCTTGGAAAATCCAAGACATATTAGGCGCCACACTAAGCTCACTGAGGCCCACATAAAAATGTCTTTTCATGATTATATTATTTAAATTCATTACTAAATAATATTCATGCATATCAATTAATTAGCCCGACCAATTAATTATCACTGAGGCCCAAATAACAAGATTATTAGTCCGAATTACGAAGCCACATCGGGGGGCATGGACCTATAACCAAGAGCTCCAATAATTAATTATTCATCGAATGAGAATAAGTACATTAATTATTAATTCCGGGATTACGCCACCATAAACCCAAAATCGAACTCTACCGATTATAGATGTATACTTATACTCAACCCATGTAGAGTGAATAAGCGCCATTGATATAATCACTACATACGGATTAACCCTCCATGATCATCCATTTTGAGTGGGAAGTCTCCGTGAACCCGACTTTCGTAATATCTTATCCTTATTTACCATTAACCCACGATGATCAATTAGTTCACATATCGACTAGTGATCAATTAGTCTAATATGAACTCCCGGGATCGATCACTTTCTTAAGGCTAACAAATAAGGGGATCGCTCTCTCTACTTCCCGCAGGAAGGAATGGATTCCATGTCTGTGAAAATCGAAACTACTCACTCATCCTGAGATAGTGCCAATGAGAAGTGGCTTGGAACACATATTTAAGTGAACCGTAACTAACACATCAAACACTACCCCGGACAAGCGGCACCTGCGTGATCACCTCGGGATTAATGTTGATCCATATATGATCATCTAATGATTTAATAAGATTCCTCGATTACGGAATTACATCGAGAAATACAGATTAAATCGGTCCAGTCCTATATGAATGCCATCATATATAAATGGCCCACGTAGGTACCCTCTACCGATAGTCCGGATAAGACTATCACACCATAAGGTGTTCTTGGCGCATTATTGGTGTTTTAATCAAGAGACCCTAAACTCTGATTAAGTTCACTCCGGACTAACAGTTTTAAGTATACCACCACTCACTCAATCCTCACGTGTAATCCATACACTGAGTTAAGTGGTTACATACAGATATACTTAGGGTTTGCAGCAGTGTATTACTTTACAAGCACAAAGCAAGTAATAAGGTGAGATAAGTTCTGTCATCCATTATTAAAAACAATTACACAAATTATCTTTCGGGCACTACACCTAACATTGTCAACCGTCATGTCAGTTATGAGATTGAGGTTACGCCTCGAGTAACTCCCTCGATGAGCTAAACTGGACAGACACTGATTCTCTTCATCGACAAACGAGCACAACTACTATAAGCATCTCGCAACGAGTCGCTTTATGCCATAAAAGTTGCACAAACCCATCCGCTTAATAGTGCGGTGCCGAAGCCTGTCCGCTTTATAGCGCAACACCTCTCAGCAAACCGCTCACGCCATAAACGTTGATCTAAGCCCGGTCATTTGTTGATCGGCAACAAACTGCTTCACAGGAAATCATCGGGATAAGTCAAATTGAGTCGCCTACATGCTCTACTCCCTACCTTCCTCTTTTGTGTAAATAAGCAAGGCACGGAGTAAGGGCCATTGATAAGACGACCCCGCTAGAAATCTTACGGATCCACATCTAACCCGGACGAGAAAACTAAAGCACCGAAAGGTCTTCGGAACCGCCTACCCACGAACATGTAAGCCGGAGCGACCCGAGAAGCGACCTGATTCGTCAAGCTTCATTCTACGAAAAGGATTAGGGCCGAGCCTGCCGATTCCTATCCGCAGTCCGTCTGACCGGACCCTGCCCGCACGATCAAGGAAACTAGGACTCAAACGCGATGAAGACAAGGGAAGCTCAACCAGCGAATAGAAACGGGTCTGCTAGAGTCGACAAATTAGCAGAGTCGAGTCTGCCATTTCTTTTATTCGATGATATTATGACTTATAAGCTGTAGCTATTTATAGGCAAATGACTAATGATGATTACGCTAATGATGACAAGACATAATTAAGTACGATGGGACATAATTAATTACGATTACAATATAACTATCTTTAACAGCTCTGACGGCGGCTTCATTTGGAGCGGGTCCAATGCCTATTCGAGAAATAGCAGACCCGACTCTGTTAATTTGTTGACTCTAACTCCGCCTTCATCGAGCATTGAGTCCGACCACCGTTGTTCATACAATCACCACTTTCTCACCGAAGAAACTGTTAGGAAATCTACGCGGGAACGCAACGGAATTCAAAATTTTGATTTCCTTTACCCAAGATCGACTTCGTTTAAGCAACAAGCATAAAAGAAGTAGACAAAAAAATACCTTGGTTAATCTTGGATCGACGCTTTGTCTACGATTGTAGTTTATGCACGAAGCCGCCCAAACGTTCGGCCTCCATCGGTGATCCACACGAACACCTCGGAATCTCATCATGGATTGCTACCAGAAAAACTCGGCTGCTAGACCGACTTTTTCTCTCTCATAAATCTCTCTCTAGATTGCTCTCTATTTTTCACAAGAACTATTAGCTCTTGGAATTGTGTTGTTACAAAAGAGCTTGGCACCCCCTTGTTTATATAGGGAGTGGTGCGCCCCTCTCAATTCCCAATCTGATTGGGATTAGCTTCCTAGTAAATTGAGGAGAAAGAAACCTTTTCATAATAAAATAAAGAAAATCCATTTGATTGATTTATCTCATTAAATATTCAATATCTTATATTAAATATATTCTAAGATATATATTGACAATATCTTATATTGAATATATCTTTATCTTATTACCATAAATCTATTTTTCCAAAATCAATTAATATCTAATATTAATATTATGGTAATCTTATTAATTAAATTGCACAACTCAAATGTATCCAATACAAAATGGAAGTGGCGCCCCAAATCCCAACTAATTTGGGAATTAAGATTTTCTTTAATTAATATAATACTATGATTAATTAATTCACAAAATACATGTATATCATATATATATATATATATATATATATTTGAAATATGTATCTAGATACATATATTTAATTAATCACCACAATTAATATCTTGTATTATATTTATTCATAATAAATAAATACCACCATATTAATTTACCACTATAACCTTTATAGTCTCGAGATAAACTTTTCTTATTTGGCTATCATCTATAACCACATTTTAATCCGGCTAGATTTTCATATGTGTGTGACCCGATACGCTTCCGAATATGTTGGCTGTAGGCACAAAGTGCAAATTACGAAAATTCTTTTCATACCTAACGATCACGGGATAGCGTCTAGCAACACACCGTGACCCCCAATCATCGGAAGAGTCAAATGCAATGACTACTACCTTTCATGTGAAACAGTTACCGTGTAACTTACAATCCTATCGCTGTAATAAATAATATCCATACGGTTGTTTGTCGAGTGTCAAACATCAACGACCGTATCTTATAACCTGAATATCATGCTCTCTCGAAGTAACTCATTTACTTCCACTTTGTAAAGATTTACGAGAGTAAGAAATTCCTTATAAGAAGGCCCTTTCGGATATTCACCCTACTGATAGGGTACGCGATTTCCGGACGACCAAACATGTATACTCCGCATGCTTCAGTATCACACCCAATCACTACCGCATGATCGCCCTATGGCTAAGTGAAACCTTAATAGTGTCAAAGCATGACAATCCACACCGTGATGCCATGTAGACTCCGGTCCTAAGGATAATTACACAACCGTCACATAGTGCGACACTTAACCGTGTAAGTGGGTCAGTCTAACGTACGCATTCTCTAATACACGTCCACGTGCAGTCCAAGTGTCTCTCCACTTCGATAGACAAGATCTATCCTTGCCCTTAAAGACAGAAGACATCTAATACGTGCTAGTCTGTTTATACTATCAATGCCCTATTTAATAGTACATCAGCCTAGAGACATTTAAGTATCAAACCTATTAAAGTGATTAGAGATCTCATCAACCATAATTGTCTATCATGGTTTCTCTATCACAGTTTAATACTAAGGACGTTATCATATAACAATTCATAATTGGTTCCTTAAAAGAACGTATATATGACAACAGAAAAACCATTTAATATATGTATAAACATAAAGAAATAGTAGAAATAATCCAACCCGGTGGGATCCGGTCCAACCCGATTGGGTTTAGGACACTATTTCAACAGAAACAACCTTATAAACACCGTTACCGCCACCCTGATATTTACGACGATATCAGTTGGCTCCGTTACTAGAAATCCATGTGGAAAATTTTGAATAATTGATCCACTATTGGCATTTTTACATTTTACTTTGAGTATTGACGATACATAGTTTCACCCCTCCACGTGTCGTCATTTGGTTGGCTCTCGGATTAAGAGTAAATACCAAGGTATGCATGTCGAGACATGAGGTAGTCTATGAAGATCGACATTCGAGCAGTGTAGGTCCGTGGTCCAGAGTCGGTCTAGCGCAAGTCGGTTAGATAGACCTCGAGGATAGAGTCCGCACCAGCTACGAAGGCCCATTATCAGCGTGATAACTTGGGCAAGGGGCAAGGCCCATTAAGGGTAAATGTGACAATAGCTAGAACCAACCTAACATTAGGGTTAGGGCACGCATTATCACTATAAATACCACACTCCAGGAACTACGTAAGGCTTGATTCCTGGACAATTACATGATACGTAGGCAATCTAAGACAAGCTCTTAGACTCAGCCGCAAATAACACCAATCACCATCACGTTCATAGGGCATTAAGGTTTTGGATATTCAATACTAGATTCGTAGAAGCCCGGATTAATTAGGTGACATAATTTGTCATCGTCATTGGCGCTAAAAGGAGGGCCTTCTATTGTTGAACACACCAGGATCACGATGCCTCCAAAGGATAAGACGGCCATGAAAGCTAACTCCAAGGCCACATATCAACAAGGTTCGCAACTCCATGAACAAGTGGATCTGGATCCACAAGGGACAAAGGACCCGGCCATGGATCCTATCCGTGAGAATCCCCAAACAAAGACACAAGGTCTCGCTCCAGAACACCAAGTCATTGTGGATCAACTAGCAGGGGCCGATCACGAATTAATGTCCAGGGTTATAGCAGAGGCGTTCATGGCACAACAGCAAGCAGATGACGGCAAGAAAGATGTTGTGAAAAAGCCCAAGCGAGCTCTTGGGGACGAAGTCAGCGCGTCTTCTAGCTCCGTGGAGAGAAAAAGACATGAGATCCAACAGAAACATCAAAGGATGGATGAGGACAGCGTCAGGCAAGAGCTGGATGTCATTCTAGGAAAAAGCCAAGTCTCGTTGTGGTTGCAATCGCCCTTCACTAAGGAGATTGAAGAGTTCCCAAAACCAAAGGGATTCAAAATACCAAAGATAGAACCCTATGATGGTTCCATATTTTCCTGAGGATCATCTACATAGGTATCTATCTCAGATGAGGCTGGACGGCGCACCCGATGCGATGAGATGTCAGGCTTTTGAGACACTGCTCGTTGGTCGAGCCAAAGAATGGTTCAACAAGCTACGACCCGGGTCAATCTCTAGTTTTACCATGTTAGCTCGCAAGTTTCGAGATGTGTTTATTGTAAACAAGAAATTTCACTTAAGCGCCACACACCTCATGAATATGAAGCAACAAAAAGACGAAACAGTGCTATAATATCTGAAGAGATTCAATCTTGAGGCTATGCAAGTCAAGAACGCAGATGACCGACTTCTAATCACGTCGTTTGTGGGAGGGCTGCGTAATACAAAGTTGTAAATGAAGTTGAGCAGGGATGTCCCTCATACCATGGATGAGTGTGTTAATGTGGCGCACAGATTCTGTCAAGGGGAAGAGGCAGTGCGTAGACACACACAATCCGACTTGATGGATTCAAAGAAGGACACTCGAGGTCCGAATAAGAATCAGTCCAAAGGACAGAACACTGAGACCAAGCCGACAGTCTAGTGAAGGATGTAAGAGCTCAGATCTAAATGAATTAGATCTATGCGCAGCGGATGGATCACGATTTATATATTACAATACATAAATAAAGGATCTAACAACTACAAGGGGGTTAAGAAAATCATACCAATAGAAAGAAGAGAAGCCAAGATCTTAGGATGAGAAGCCTTGATCTTCCAATGTGTTTTCCAAACGGTGGTTGGTGGACACCCTTCTTGATATGAGAACCTCCTTGATATGCAACACCAAGAAAAACTTGTAGTTTTTCTTCTTAAAAAACCCAAGACAAGAAAAACAATTTTTTCTCTCTTTATTTGGTGGTGAGGTCGAAATTTGCCATGCCATTTACACTTGGAATAACTCTCCTTTTATAGGAGAGTAAATCCTTGGTCTCCAAGTTTTAATTAATTAAATAAAATAAAAGGATATTTTCCTTAATGACTAATTGTGACATGTATTGACCAATAGAAAATCAAATAACAAGTCATCCAACCAATCATATAACAAGAATATCTTTTATTTTCCATAACACAAGAAAATTAATTCTTGTGCTAATTAGAAGACCTTAGGCGCCACATTAGGGTTTAGAAACCCACATAAAATGTCTTTTATGTGTATTATATTATTTAGCCCAACTAAATAATATCCATGCATATCAATTAATTAGCCCAGCTAATTAATTATCACTGAGGCCCAAATAAACAAGAATACCGGCCCGAATTATAAAAGCCACATTGGGGACCATGGACCTATAACCAGTAGCTCCAATAATTAAATATTAATCGAACAAAATAAGTACATTAATTATTAATTCCGGGATTACGCCACCATAAACCCGAAACTGAACTCTACCGATTATAGATGTATACTTATACTCAACCCATAGAGTAAATAAGCGTCCACTGATATAATCATTACATACGGACTAACCCTCCATAAACTGTCCATTCTGAGTGAGAAGTCTCCGTGAACCCGACTCAGAATATCTTATCATTATTTACCATTAACCCCCTAGTGATCAATTAGTTCACATAACTGACTAATAGCTAATTAGTCTAAATATGAACTCGGCCGATCGATCACTTTCTTAGGGCTAACAAATAAGGGGACTGTCTCTCTACTTCCCGCAGGAAGGAATGGATTCCATGTCTCTGAAAATCAGAACTACTCACTCATCAGGAGATAGTGCCAATGAGAAGTGGCTTGGAACACATATTTAAGTGAACCGTAACTAACACATCAAACACTACCCCGAGACAAGCGGCACCACGTGATCACCTCGGGATTAAGGTTGATCCATATATGATCATCTAATGATTTAATAAGATTCCTCGATTACGGAATTATACCGAGAAATTCAGATTAAATCGGTCCAATCTATATGAATGCCATCATATATAAATGCCCCATGTAAGTACCCTCTACCGGCGATTCGGATAAGATCACACACCCTAAGGTGTTCTCAGGCGCATTATTGGTGTTTTAATCAAGAGACCCTAAACTCTGATTAAGTTCACCATGGACTAACAGTTTAAGTATATCACCACTAACTCAATCCTCATGTGCATGCCATACACCGAAAGTTAAGCGGTTACATACTGATATACTTAGGGTTTTGCGAGATGTATTACTTACAAGCACAAAGCGAGTAATAAGGTGAGATAAATTCTGTTATAAAAAACAATTACACAAATTGTCTTTCGGGCATTACACCTAACATCTAGGACCGCATTACAGTGCCTATCTCAGACCGTATGGGAAAGAAAAGAGCTCCGCGCGATAAAGATCTCATCCCACTCAACCGGTCGCACGGAGAAGTTTTGGCCATTATGATCTCGAAGGGTATTGCAAGGAAACCGAGTCCACTAAAAAAGCCTCGAGAAAAGAAAAATCCCAGAAAATATTGCGAGTTTCATGAGGATGTAGGTCACGAAACGGAGGAATGCTCTGACCTGAAGAGAGACATCGACGCTTGTATACAATAAGGCAAGCTAGATGAGGTGGTTGACAGATCTCAGGGGAACGAGCCCACGGGGCGCAGAGAATACAAGAGGAAAA
Organism: Gentiana macrophylla; assembly: GCA_026214975.1. Lineage (NCBI taxonomy): Eukaryota > Viridiplantae > Streptophyta > Magnoliopsida > Gentianales > Gentianaceae > Gentiana > Gentiana macrophylla. The sequence goes on along the minus strand of CM047815.1, from coordinate 101,382,293 downwards.
ATTCTGATCAAGGCCGAGATCGTGGTCGCGACAAACAGAGGCGTAGGGATCGATCACCACGTCGGGATCGATCTCCAGGTCGAGAAAGAGACAGCAGGGGCGACCATGATCGAGATAGGTACAACGATAATCTACCCAATAATTACGTCAATACGATCTTTGGGCCAGCTGAGAGCGAGAAAGACCGAGCCAGTCGAGAGCCAACTAACAGCTCGAGGGAAAGTAATAAACTGAGATTTACAATGGAAGTCGGGTATGGACCCAAGGATGACATTCTAAAGTCTCGAAGTCACAGTGAGGGTTTGGTAATTGAAGTGGTGATTAGCCGAGCTCGGGTATCGAGAGTCTGCATCGATAATGGTAGCGTGGTAAACATCTTGTATCACTCGGCTTTTCAAGTGATGAAGCTGAAAGAGAAAGACATAGCTCCTCTAGCATCTCCTCTGTTTGGGTTCACAGGACAAACGGTTCATCCCGTAGGGTCAATTAAGCTGATAACGACGTTCGGAGATGGCGAGAAAGGAAGGACCCTTGAATTAAACTATGTAATAGTCAAGGCTCCCTCAGCATACAATGTTATTTTGGGATGACCCGCCCTCTTCGACCTATGCGCTATCATCTCCACTTTCCAAAATAGCATGAAGTTTCCGACCAGGAACGGCTACCATGAAGTAAGGGGAGACATTGACGCTGCGCGGAGCTGTAACTCCATTGTCATGGACGGGAAAATGGCAGTACAACAACTCCTGGTCGAGTAGCTGATCCCAGAGGAAGAAGAGGAGAAGAGTTGGATCTCGGTTGATCCAGTCGAAAATGTTCGACTATGGGAAGGCGAAGAGGATCAGTGTGTGCAAGTCGGAATCTGGATCCCGGCCAAAGAAAAACAATCACTGGTCGAGCTGCTGATTGAGTTCATAGATGTTTTTGCTTGGAGGGATGTTGACATGCCGGGACTATCCACGGATATCACGGTCCATAAACTTGAAATAGATCAAGCCAAGAGGCCAGTTAGACAGAAAAAGAGGAGCTTTGCGCAGGATCGAGTGGAAGCCATAGAGAAAGAAGTTGGGAAGCTGCTAACCGCCAGGATAGTAAGAGAGGTGTTTTATCCCGAATGGCTAGCCTATCCAGTGCTAGTCAAAAAGCCCGACGGCAGCTGGTGTATGTGTGTGGACTTCACCGACCTTAATAAAGCATGTCCCAAGGACTCATATCCATTGCCAAAAATCGACAGGTTAGTAGATACTACTATCGACTTCGAAGTGTTTGGATTTTTAGACGCGTATAAGGGATATCATCAAATCCTATGTATCCCCGAGACGCGGAGAAAACGGCTTTCATTACGGAATTCGGCACTTTCTGCTATGTAACCATGCCGTTCGGCTTGAAAAACGCCGGGCTACATACCAGAGAGCAGTCAACAAAATCTTCGCTAAAAAGATCGGCAGATGCATGGAAGTGTATGTGGACGACTTGCTCATCAAGAGTCGATCCATGAGCCAGTATTTGGTACACGCCCGGGAAGTGTTTGAGGTATTGAGGGACATGAAAATGAAGTTAAATCCGAAGAAGTGCACCTTTGGTGTCAGGTCGGGAATTTTTTTGGGATACATGATCTCGAAAGACGGGATTCGAGCGAACCCGGACAAGTTCAACACTTTAAAAAACATGCCTGCACCCCGAAACATAAAGGAAGTGCAGAGATTTACCGGTCGAATGGCAGCCCTCAACAGGTTTCTATCAAGATCCACGCAGCGCACACAACCATTTTTTAAGATTCTCCGTAAGGCCAGTCCTTTTCACTGGGATGAAGAATGTCAGACAGCCTTCGAGGATTTGAAAGCCTATTTGTCAGAATTACCCACTCTTACTTCACCTCGAGAGGGAGAGAAATTGTTGGTTTACTTAGCAGTGTGTGAAGAAGCAGTAAGTGCGGTTCTAATTCGAGAAGGGGTCCACGGCCAAGTGCCAATCTATTTTGTTAGTAAAACTTTACATGGGCCCGAGAACTGATACTCACCAGCAGAGAAGTTGGCGTTATGTCTGGTACATGCCTCGAGAAAGTTGAGGGCGTATTTCCAAGCTCATCCTATCACGGTGGTTACGGACCAACCACTGAAGCAGATCTTAGCGAAACCCGACAATTCGGGCCGGTTAGCAAAATGGGTGGTGGAAATGGCACAGTATGATATCGAGTTCGTCCCCCGAACGGCGGTTAAGGCCCAGGCCCTGGCATATTTCTTGGCTGAAGGAATTTCCATCCAACTCGAGCAAGAGAAGCAAGGTGCAGACGAACAGTGGACTCTCCAAGTCGACGGGGCGTCGAGTAAAGAGGGGGCAGGAGCCGGACTCCTGCTAATCAGTCCAAAAGGTGAAGAATTGCCATATGATCTTCGGTTCAACTTCAAAGCAACAAACAACGAAGCTGAATATGAAGCTATGATCACAGGTTTGAAACTTGCTCTGAAATTAGGAGTCGATAATCTGTTGGTGTACAGCGACTCGCAGTTGGTGGTAAATCATATCAGGGGGAATACGAGGCCAAGGAGGAAACCATGAAGAATTACTTAACAGTGGTACAACGCCTCATACCTAAGTTCAAATCGGTTCAGATCAAGCAAGTCCCCAGAAGTCAAAACAAGAGAGCTGATGCGTTATCTAAGCTAGCTTCGAACCTCGTCTCGAGCAAGAAAGTCTTAGTCGAGTTGTTGACGGATAGAAGCTACAAGGAGTCAGAGGCGCATCCGATCATTCAGCGGGCGACTTGGATGGATCCAATAGCCCTTTACCTTAAGGACGGAATTCTACCTTCCGACAAGGTGCAAGCACGCAAAATCCGACTTCGGTCAGCTCGGTATGCTTTCTTTAACTCCATACTTTATCGAAGGTCCTTTGTAGCGCCATGGTTGAGATGTGTATCAGAAGAAGAAGGGGAATATCTTCTCGAAGAAATTCATGGAAGGGCCTGCAGAAACCATTGGGGGGCTAGGACGCTTGCCCGAAAATGCAAGCTAGCGGGGTACTTTTGGCCGTCGATGCAATGAGATACGAATCGCCTGGTTCAGAGGTGTAGGACTTGTCAAATTCATGATAATATCACCCACCAATAGGCCCAAGAAATGAACGTCATCTCGTCAGCCTGGCCATTCGATCAGTGGGGTGTCGACATAGTTGGACCCTTACCCCGAGCTCCGGGTAACAACATATACGTGGTCGTCACAGTGGACTACTTCACGAAGTGGGTCGAAGCCAAGGCTTTGACCGACATCAGAGCCGCGACCATTAAGAAGTTCTTGTGGATCGATATTTTATACAGGTACGGGATTCCCAGGGCTCTGATCTCAGACAATGGCACCCAGTTCGAAGATCGAAGGGTTAGGGAATGGTGTAATGAGTATCACATCAATCAGCACTTCACCTCGGTCGCTCACCCACAAGCAAACGGTCAGGTCGAGCAGACTAACCGGCAGATCAAGCTAGGGTTGAAAAAGAGATTAGAAGCCGAAGGGAGAGATTGGGCAGCACAACTTCCGAGCATCCTATTGTCGTATAGGACAGCTCCAAATTCATCGACATGAGAAACTCCCTTCTCTATGGTTTACGGATGCGAGGCAGTAATCCCAGCCGAGATCGGTCTTCCCTCTCCTAGAGTTCTGGCATACAACGTCGAAACCAACGACCCCGATGTTCGACAAGAAAAGACAACATCGAGGAGCGAAGAGAGATCGCTTCAGCTCGAATGGCTAGATACAAGCAAAAGATTTCACAGTACTATAACTCAAGGGTCAAGTACAAGTATTTCAAAGTCGGGGACTTAGTCCTCAGAAAGAATGAAGCAAGTCGACAAGAACCGACTGGAAAATTGGAACCGAATTGGGAAGGCCCGTATCAGATTCTGAAAGTTCACCCCAAAGGATCATACCAACTCGGGCGAGCTGATGGAACCACGGCTCCTCGACAGTGGCACGCCAACAACTTGAGGAAGTATTACGTTTAAGTTAAGCTTTACTTTAATTTCTGTTTTTACATTTTTATGCCTTGTAATAAGTCCATGCGACAATTTCATAAATATTATAATAAACATGTCTTTCCTCGAGATACTTTTGTGTTTGTTAGGATATACCGCCTTAAGTCTAACGCGATACAAAATGTCAAAGGCAATGCAGTCGACAACGAGAAGGGAAAGTCCGCAAGTCGGATCCTTCGATATAGCCAAAAGCAAAATGAGCCTAAAAGGCAAAAAATGCTAAGGCAAAAAATTTGACCAGCCAAAAAGAACAACGAGCCTAATGGGCAAAAAATGCTTTGGCAGAGGGTAGGTTCGCAAAGTCGGACCAAACGCCCAGGATCGATACATCTATGGCCGAACGAGTCCGTGCGACAAAAAATGCTAAGGTGATCAAGTCGATCTCAAATTAACTAGACTAACAAGTGCAATAAGAACCAAATACACTTGGGGGGCAACACGACATCGATAAGCAAAGGGCAAACAGAGCCAAAGGCTCGACAAGCGAAAGCTAAAAGACATCGAAACGTGAAAGAGACAACAATGAAACGTGAAAGAGACAACAACCAAAGAAAGAAAAACCAAATGCTACAAAATTGAGGAAAACTTGAAGCAAAATCGGCATAAAATAAGGCCAGGTCGAAAAGACCAGCCGTGACAAGGCAAAGTATAATTATACAGATAAAAGCCAAGTTCAACAAAAATTATTACAACTATCAAGAAGAATCATCAGGGGTTGGATTGACGTCAGCAGGGGTCGACTCGACAGTAGTGATGAGAGATAAATTTATGATCATTATTACGACATTTTACCCCAATATTGATACCATTTTGAGCATTATTGTATCAAATCAAGTCAAAATTACTAAGTTTTATTCAAATGTATAAGTAGTAGTTATTATATAAATTATCGTATTTTTTTTAGTTTTTGTATCGGTTTAGTAATAACGAGTGTCGTGTCGGATTTACGTTTGGTATTTTGGTGGTTCATTGCGAGATTATATATTGACCAAGATTCCACGTAACGACATGTTTTGAGTCGAAAAGATGTGTTTAGAGGTTAGAAGAAGGTGCCACAAGTTTATAAGTTCAACGGAGCAAATTTTCTAAGTACTTAAATCGTTACATATTTTCGACGGAGATTTGACCCAGCTTAGAGGCATTTTCAGGGGATGACTTCTTAATGAAAGTTGTAGATCTTCACATAAGCTTTCCAACGCACTTTGAATTACGTCAATTGGAGGTCTACAACTCAAGTTATGGTCAATTGACTAATCAATTCGGATTAGTAGAAATCCCGTAAAAGACTCGACATACGAATGGCTCATCAAAAAGACGTTATCTGAAAAAGTGTTCTTAATGAAAGTTGAAGACCTTCATATAAGCTTTCCAATGCAATTTAAATTATGAAGATCGGACTTCTACAACTCAAATGGTGGTCAAGTGGCTAATTGATTTGTATTAGGGAAAATGTCGCAAAACGTTCGGAGTATGAATTGCTTATCAAGACGGCGTTTTCTGAAGAAGAGTCCTTCATGAAAGTTGAAGAATTTTCCGAGAGCTTAATTTTGACGTTTGAATCATAATTTTTGGAGGTCTACAACTCAAGATATGAATTTTAGAAGTTTTATTCCAATAAATATAATCGAAGGATCTAGAATTTCGCTGAGTTGTTATGTAATCATAACCACCGGACCGGTCCGGCTCATTCAAGGACCGGTCCGGCCCTTCCCCAATTGCTTATATATACATGCTTCAGGGGAACATTTCATTTGCCCCTTTTCTTTCCCTCTTTCTCGTTCCTTTCTCTGTTCTTTTTTTTTATAATTTTTTTTTGCATACACTTTATATATATATATACACACACACACGTCCCAAAATATATATATACATCCGTATATATATAGTTCATCTATCTTCTTTTATTTTATTTTCGGGCCCGTATATACATATATATGTCTACGTATGTATGTATATATTTTTTTCACATATATAAATAAAATAGTTATAGTATCGTTGTAATGGCGGAATAATTATCGAAGATTGTTGATTTCGAAGCTTTGGCATGTTAGATCCGGTGGAAACGACCCCGATTCGATAGTCATAACCGGTAATATATTCTAAAATTGTTATGTTTATTATTTCTATTTCTATTTATATATGATATTAAACTAAAAATATATCTAAATAAGATATGAATCAAATTAGTTAATTTTTGGTAAAATGAATGATCGACTCTGGTAATAATGATTAAAATCAATTATGATGAATCTCTTTCTTTCTGCGCTTAATGAAACGTTAAAATTGAAAGACCGGAGGGTAAAATTGGCCGAGTGAAAGCGTGACAACGAAACCCGCTTCTACCCGGGCGATTTGTCTTGGGAAAGATAAATTTTATTGACATTTGTACTCGAGATCGTAATAATGTTAAATCATCAGTTTAATTGAAACTTAAACCGGAAAGTTGAATCGTCCGGCTTTGACAACCGGAGCCTTTTAAATAAAATTGACCGTTTGACGAACGGAATGACTCCTTTTATCTAAAGGTAGATTTGTACTCGGACCTGCTTCGTAAAACCGTAGTAATGATTGTGGACCTTGACTGATGCAATGGACATATGACAATTTCATACGCTCGTGTGAGGAGGAGTTGTCTAGCTTAGGAGTACACCGATTCATATATAATTTACACCTTGAATAAAGGAAGATCTGTCTCATTTATTTCTACTAAAAGATATTGATTCAGTAAAGTATTCTTGGCTAGATCAAAAATATATATATATTATTTATTTTTTTACTGTTTTACTAACATCTAACTAATCTAACTATCTAACCCGAGGAAAAGTTAAAAACTGCGACTTAGATCGAGTTAATAATAGCTTCTTGGTGTTTAACCCCACTTAAAAGAATTACCATGTTTTCCCTGAGGAATACGACCTGACTCACCAGACTAGCACTACAATTTGACCCGGTACACTGCCGGTTAGGATCTGTATAGCCTAGGTAATGTCCGTTAGCTTTCTGACGCCGTTTCCAAGGTTAGAAAAGGTCCGTCAGCATTTTGGCGCCGTTGCCGGGGAAAACGTCGCTAATTTCTTTCTTTGTGTCTAGGGTTACTACTTGTATTAGCTCAAAATTCTCGAGGATAAGTCAACACTCTTCTTGTCACATTTCTATTTTTATTTTCTGTTGGTATCTACATTCTTTTAGTTACCAATTTTCTTCTTCTACCAATTTCGAGTTATTTTCTATTTTCGATAGTAGAAAGTAAACGTGGTCATAACAGCCGAGGATAAGTCAATACATTTCTCAATCTCATTTGTATTTTTATTTTCATTGGTACCTACCTATTTGGTAAGATATCAATTTTTTTATAAAAATACTCGATAAATACCGAGTGGCTTCGGTAATTACCGAGAGAGAGAGAAAAAAAAAAAACGAAAAAAAAAAAACTCGGTAAATATCGAGTGGACTCGGTAATTACCGAGAGAAAAAAAAAGTGGTTTTTTTTATCGATTTCGTGTTATTTTCTATTCGATATTTTCTACTCCACAAGAATTGTCAAATCGAGTTATGAAAACGGCCGAAATCGAATGAAACACCATCCTAATCGGTTTTATCTATTTCAAGTTATTTTTCTATTTTTCGATAGTTGATGACCGTAGTGGTAAGGCCCCACTCACTCCTTATAGGCTGATTTAAACACTTACGAAAGGCGCTTAAGAGTAGAGTAAAACGCGGTCATATCACCATCGGAAATCCCGACCAAGTATCATTTTCAAATCGAAATACGAGAATGATCAAAACTAGTGATGAAACACCCGAACGAGGGCTTGATCATGCCCAAGGAATATTAATAAATAAAATAAAAATAGAAATAATCGAATTGGAAGCAGAGTTGGAAGGAACCAAGTTTGAAAGGGCCAATTCAAACCGAACCTTATCCACTCAACCCAAATTCATCTCGGTTCAACCAGATAAGGCAACACCATATCCAATGCATATTTTGAAGAAAAGGTACGAATGATGAAACACAGTCATTCGAGGAAGCTTTACCATATTCATCTAATGACAAGGGTAAGGGAGGTATACATTCTATCCCTATTACAAAGATGAAGTTGGATAAGAAGTATGCATGTTTTCTCGACACTTTTCGGTGCTTAAATATTAATATCCCTTTCATCGATGTTTGTAAGGGAGAGTTTAGTTTGGGAGTTAATCATGAGAGCGTTGTTTTCAACATTTACATTTCATTGAAATATCCATGCATTACACTAGAATCTAGTTCTTGTGTAGACACTTTGTGTCCCCTTGCTGTGGATCGTACTAACACGCAGGTAATTGAAGAAGATGACTCCAGCAATAATGTGAAAGCTCGTAAACCGAAAGCTCGAAAATCAAAGGAAAAGTTCAAGAATCGTGTGGATTGGTGGAAATTGTCTAACCTATGTTGGAAACCAGTATTGAAGAAGGATGCGATGTCGTGTGAGGATGACCCACCACCAAAGGCCTTAAAAATCAAGCACGGTAAAGTCCGGCTATAGACTATAAATGTAGTCAATGACGGGTACTATCCTTCCTTTTACTCCTTAAGCATTTATTTTTAGTGGATTATGTGCTTAATTGTTACGTGCTTTTGTGAGTAATTGTTAGAAGTATCCCGTTTTGTTTAGTATATTATATTAGTTAATCATTATCATTTTGGTCGAGCAAACGACGTTAACTAAAAAAAGCGCGCTACCGGAGGCGATCCGTAAAATGTTAAATATAATAATTACTCATACTTTGGATGATACTTTGCTAATACTTCGGATTGATTTTCATTTTGTTTCACCAAGTCTTAGGATGAATGTTTGAATGACATTAAACGGGAACGATTAGGTGGTTATCCGAAAATCCCGAGGGAAAACTGAGAAAATTCAAATGCATCATTTCTTGGACTTAGGTTGTTCGAACGATTTGAAATAACCCTTGAGGATCTGGGTATAAAAGACTCAGAGTTAATACTTTGCCATATATTTCATATCATGATCTAGTCTGTTTTAAATTTCAAAAATAATGTGTGACATGTATTAGTTCAACTACTGTGGAATATTGTGTGTTTTAAATCAATAAAAGTTTATGTGGTGTGTTTATCTACCCTTTTGCATTACACTGTCACACTCCACACACTTTTATTTCATTTGCACACACAACGGTCATAACTTTGACCCAACCACCCACCCTTTCATATAATCTGAGTATTTGTTTTGACTTGTTTTAGTGCACCATTGCTTTCCCAACAACTTATTTACACTCATTTTACATTGAGGACAATGTAAGTTCGTAAGTGGGGAGTGGAGTCGTTGGTCTAGCAATGGCATTAATGTTTATTTTGTATCAATAAATCCCTTAGTTTTCGATCTTTTTCGAGCATTATTTAGTTGATTAAAATAAAGCTCAGATAAGGTATATATTTCATGGATTTGAAGATATAATGATCAATTTGGATGTGTATAACCAACGTGAACCGTAAGTGCATTGTAATTCCAAATATATTTGTGTAACATGAATTCCTTCACGTAAAGCCTTTGATATTGAAGCGGAAAATTTTAAATCAGATCCATTCAGTATCCTAGTGGTTATTCTAGATAATAACAGTAACTTAGTACCTAACTTTTGAACGTGTACTGTGAATATCTGAAGGTTTGAATGTGATAGAAAGGATATAATTTAAGTAGAATTAAAATAAGATGAAATATTTATATGTCGGTTGTAGCTACCAATGATTTGAGTGCAGTAGGGTGTTATCACGAAACGTCCTATATCACTATGAGGTTTAAAAGCTCCCGACTGCCTGATGATAGAAGTCCAGCTAGGGTGTTATCACGAAACGTCCTATTGCTGGGAATGAGGGCATATGTTACACATGTGAAAAAAAAAAAAAAAAAAAAAAAAAAAAAGAGAAAAAGAAAAAGAGTTAGATAGGTATTAATGTATTCAATCTCACCTCATGACGCTTGCAAGATAGTCGATTTTGGCAATGAGTTCGGATATGTTAGCATTCTATGAAAAAAAAAATTTAAGCGTGGTTGAAAACTTAGTTATCTTCTGACTATCCCCAGTATAAACTGAATGATATGCTTTAAGGATTATCCTAATAAGTACACGGGAGAACTTTGTGTGGAACTGTTCCTGCCTATACCTAGGAAAGTCATTAGGGCTGTCTGAATGGATATTTGTGTGTTTGCTTGAATTATTCAAGAGAGGATAGTGGAAATTGAAAAGGCTTGTCACACACACACTCTATTATACATTTATATTAAGGTTAATGCCTGGTTGTAATTCTAATGGTTGTATCATCTGGTTGTCCCTTATATCTTCTATCTTCATAAATTTATCTCTCATTCATTTTGTTTTATCGCTTGTTTTGATCGAGGACGACCAAAAGCTAAGTAGAGGGTTGTGATGAGAGATAAATTTATGATCATTATTACGACATTTTACCCCAATATTGATACCATTTTGAGCATTATTGTATCAAATCAAGTCAAAATTACTAAGTTTTATTCAAATGTATAAGTAGTAGTTATTATATAAATTATCGTATTTTTATTAGTTTTGTATCGGTTTAGTAACGGAGTGTCGTGTCATCGGATTCGTTTGGTATTTTGGTGGTTCATTGCGATTATATATTGACCAAGATTCCACGTAACGACATGTTTTGAGTCGAAAAGATGTGTTTAGAGGGTTAGAAGAAGGTGCCACAAGTTTATAAGTTCAACGGAGCAAATTTTCTAAGTACTTAAATCGTTACATATTTTCGACGGAGATTTTACCCAGCTTAGAGGCATTTTCAGGGGATGACTTCTTAATGAAAGTTGTAGATCTTCACATAAGCTTTCCAACGCACTTTGAATTACGTCAATTGGAGGTCTACAACTCAAGTTATGGTCAATTGACTAATCAATTCGGATTAGTAGAAATCCCGTAAAAGACTCGACATACGAATGGCTCATCAAAAAGACGTTATCTGAAAAAGTGTTCTTAATGAAAGTTGAAGACCTTCATATAAGCTTTCCAATGCAATTTAAATTATGAAGATCGGACTTCTACAACTCAAATGGTGGTCAAGTGGCTAATTGATTTGTATTAGGGAAAATGTCGCAAAACGTTCGGAGTATGAATTGCTTATCAAGACGGCGTTTTCTGAAGAAGAGTCCTTCATGAAAGTTGAAGAATTTTCCGAGCTTAATTTTGACGTTTGAATCATAATTTTTGGAGTCTACAACTCAAGATATGAATTTTAAAGTTTTATTCCAATAAATATAATCGAAGGATCTAGAATTTATTTGAAATTGTTATGTAATCATAACCACCGGACCGTCCAATTTCATTCAAGACCGGTCCGGCCCTTCCCCAATTGCTTATATATACATGCTTCAGGGGAACATTTCATTTGCCCCTTTTCTTTCCCTCTTTCTCGTTCCTTTCTCTGTTCTTTTTTTTTATTTTTTTTTTGCATACACTTTATATATATATACACACACACACGTCCCAAAATATATATATACATCCGTATATATATAGTTAATCTATCTTCTTTTATTTTATTTTCTACTGTATATATATATATATATATTATACGTATGTATGTATATATATTTTTCACATATATAAATAAAATAGTTATAAAATATCGTTGTAATTACGAATAATTATCGAAGATTGTTGATTTGAAGCTTTGGCATGTTAGATCCGTGGAAACGACTCAGATTCGATAGTCATAACTTAGGTAATATATTCTAAAATTGTTATGTTTATTATTTCTATTTCTATTTATATATGATATTAAACTAAAAATATATCTAAACAAGATATATGAATCAATTAGTTAATTTTTGGTAAAAATGAATGATCGACTCGTAATAATGATTAAAATCAATTATGATGAATCTCTTTCTTTCTGCGCTTAATGAAACGTTAAAATTGAAAGACCGGAGGGTAAAATTGGCGAGTGAAAACGTGACAACGGAACCCGCTTTCTACCCGCGATTTTGTCTTGGGAAAGATAAATTTTATTGACATTTGTACTCGAGATCGTAATAATGTTAAATCATCAGTTTAATTGAAACTTAAACCGAAAAGTTGAATCGTCCGGCTTTGACAACCGGAGCCTTTTAAATAAAATTGACCGTTTGATGAACGGAATGACTCCTTTTATCTAAAGGTAGATTTGTACTTTCGGGACTGCTTCGGAAAAACCGTAATGATTGTGGACCTTGGTCGATGCAATGGACATATGACAATTTATACGCTCGTGTGAGGAGGAGTTATCTAGCTTAGAGTACACCGATTCATATATAATTTACACTTTTGAATAAAGGAAGATCTGTCTCATTTATTTCTACTAAAAGATATTGATTCAGTAAAGTATTCTTGGCTAGATCAAAAAAAAAATATATTATTTATTTTTTTACTGTTTTACTAACATCTAACTAATCTAACTATCTAACCCGAGGAAAAGTTAAAAACTGCGACTTAGATCGAGTTAATAATAGCTTCTTGGTGTTTAAGCCCACTTAAAAGAATTACCATGTTTTCCCTGAGGAATACGACCTGACTCACCAGACTAGCACTACAATTTGACCCGGTACACTGCCGGTTAGGATCTGTATAGCCTAGGTAATGTCCGTTAGCTTTCTGACGCCGTTTCCAAGGTTAGGTTTAGGTCTGTCAAGTAGCAGCGGAAGTCGGACGACCATACTTTTGGGTCAGAGATTCCCCTTGTTGGAACTCCTCACTGTACTGGTCGTACAAGGCTTCCGACTCGGCATTGCCAGAGTCGATACGTTGAACCCCGGATAAGCTACCGAAGCCTGATCCACCGCCAGAGTAAAGCCACTCATCATAGCCGCACGCATCAGCACGATCAAATCTGCGTCGAGCTCCTTCGACTTTCGGTACTCTAGGACCGCGGTTGCCTTGGCCGTCTCGATCTACGCACGACCCTGGTCTAGCTCGGCCCTCAAGGCATCTCTCTCTTTTTCCATATCGACCCTTAGGGCATCCCTCTCATGTCGGGCTAGTGCTGAGTCAGCCAGAGAAGCCTTGTGCGCCTGGTGCACCTTCTCGAGGTCCACGGCCAGATCGGCTAACCTCTTACCCTAATCCTGCCGCTCATTTTGTGCTCGGGTCAAGTCGTCGGCAGTAGCCGTTAGCACGTCCTGCAGCTTCTTGATCTCGACATTCGCCTCGTGCGTGTGAGTCTCAAATTTAGACTCTAGGCCGGCTATGGCGGCGCCCTTCTTAACGTTTTCTTCAATCAGCTTGCAGATCTCCCTCCTCAGAATCGTCTGGAGGCCTCTCTGCCAATGAGGTTATTCTGTCGACAGAAAAGAAATGCGTCAAATAATAAATACAAGGCACATGCCTCGAGAAAAATCATCAAAAAAAAGACAAGTGACTTACGAGGCGGCTCGACTTCTGAAGCACAGAAGATAGGGCTCTGTCCTCCATGGCCGCGCAGTCATCAGCAACCAGGTTCATGTCGATTTCGGTCTCGGAGAGGCCTCACCAACCTTGGCCTTTCTCTGTTGATCCTTCACCAATTCGGGAAGGCTCGATCTTTTCTTGGGATGCGCCGTCGCTTCCTCGACGCTCCCACCGACATGTGGAGTCATGTCGACCAGCTCCTCCTCGTCCTCATCCCGCAACGATCCATAGCGGACTTGTAAGCCGCTGGTGGTTGGGGTTCGAGTGGATGAACGGGCTGGAACCGTCGACTCGATAATGGGAGGTGCCCTGGCCTCGGCAACTTGCACAGTAGGGGTTGCTTAGGCTCCGAGAGATGGGGAAGCCCTGCCCTTTGGTGGGGGAATGTGTGTCGGATCGGCTATAAGAGAGAACTTTCCCTCTGCGAAAGGAGAAGACAAAGTTAGTATAAACAAAGATATTAAGTTATAAACCTCAACAAAATAAAGATAAATAGAAAGTCCTATGGTTCTCTCGATCTTCGACATGGATTTAAGGATAAGGCATCGGCCCTGCCTCTTCCAGATTGGCCAAGCCATATAGAGGGTGTAGATCTCGAGTTACCACCTCGAGTCCAGAGTTATCCATAGTGCGGGCATCCCGAGGGGCGGGGTCACTACTCAATTTGTCGTACTTCGTGCCTTTCGACCTCCACTGCCTGATGTACGGATTGTCCATACCGTGGCGAAGGAAGAAAAAGCTCGGCTTCCAATCACCATGAGACGAAGGTCCCTTGGACACGAACTCGTGTCGGTTCATCCTTCGCTGAAAAGTATACCACATCTTGTCTGGCATACTTGCGATCTTATAGTAATGGCGGAAAAGGGGGACCGAAAAGCAAACACCGGCCGCTCGACATGCGATTATAAATCCCATCAAAATCCTAATAGCACTGGGGCCTAATTCAGACACCCCAATCTCGTAGTAGTTCAGAATTGCTAGGACAGCCGGGCACAATGGGAACACCAGCCCACTAGAAAGCTGAGCCTCGTAAACAGAGCAAAACCCTTCTGGGGGTTCATTGGCGAATTGGTGAAGACCGGAGGGAAGTTGGGTTTCAAATTGAGGGCTGGTAATATTGAATTTCCTGTAGATTTTGTTAATATCCCCAAGGGAAAGGACACTGAGACAACCTTTAGGATCTTTACCATCCATCCTAGTGACTAACTTTTTGGGTTGGTTAGGGACATGAGGAGAGGAGGCTGCAGATTCGCCGGAAAGTGACCGGAGAGGGTGATCAGAGTGGACAGACGCCGGAGTTTGACTATGGGAAGGTGATTCACTACCCTTATCAGACTCAGTGGCACTACTTGACATGGGTAAATGCAAGAAAAAGATGAAGAACACAAGAGAAGCACTTACTTGAGAATTGGAGTTTATGCGAATGGAGTGATGAAATGGCTCTTCTCCAACCTCTCTGTCCTCTTATGCTTGCAAGGATCTCCAAATGATGTGAAAGGATGTGATTGAGGGAGTTATAAGGAGTTGTAACCCCCAACAAATCACGAGAATCAAGGCATGGCGTTACAGTTGACGGAAGATGAGGCGTTAGTGCGCTATGACGTCATGGCGCAGTGCCACGATTGGCTAGGGTTACAGGTGGCAGACGAAGTGCTGATGCTTTTTCCCGCCAAAACGATGATCCAGCTCGAAGACGATTTCAAAATGGCAGATTTGACCTCGGACAACGGGAGTCGCCTCTCTTAAGTCTGGAGGGCTTATGAGGATACAGTGTTTCACCCATCCATGTGTCGTTATTTGGTTGGCTTTCAGATTAAGAGTAAATACCAAGGTATGCATGTCGAGACACGAGGTAGTCTATGACACTTGACATTTGAGCAGTGTAGGTCCGTGGTCCAGAGTCGGTCTAGTGCAAGTCGGTTAGATCGACCTCGAGGATAAAGTCCGCACCAGCTACGAAGGCCCATTATCAGCGTGATAACTTGCGCAAGGGGCAAAGCCCATTAAGGGTAAATGTGACAATAGCTAGAACCAACCTAGCATTAGGGTTAGGGCACGCATTATCACTATAAATACCATACTCCAGGAACTACATAAGGCTTGATTCCTGGACATTTACAAGATACGTAGGCAATCTAAGACAAACTCTTAGACTCAGCCGCAAATAACACCAATCACCATCATGTTCATAGGGCATTAGGGTTTTGGATATTCAACACTAGATTCGTAGAAGCCCGGATTAATTAGGTGACATAATTTGTCATCGTCAAGTATTAATTTCTTATTCATCTCACATTCGAATCATGTTTTCCAATAGTCTATCGTTATTGACATAAATTCTGATAATATTATAAGTTCTCAATAAATTAAACAAGGCCGGCCTATACAAAATTAATCACAATGTGGTCTGGTCTTGATGGGTTAAAACATATAAATTAGCGTCACTGTTTTCTCCGGCTATGTCAATAAACTTGCCTACCTGGACACTAAATGTACATTTGGCCAGATTGAGTTTCATTGAGTGCCTTCGAATGTTCTCGAAGGTTTCTTGGAGATCGGCATCGTGGCCCCGGTTAGATGATTTGATGACCATGTCGGCAATATAAGCTTTCATGTTTCTCCCGATCTACGAGCTGAAGACCTTGTTGACCATTCTCTGATAGGTCGAGCCCGTGTTCTTCAGCCCAAAGGGCATCATCTCGTAAAAATATAGGCCCCTAGCAGCTCTGAAGGCCATTTTCTCTTTGCCATATTCGACCATCTTGACCTGGTGATACCCCGAATAAGCGTCGAGAAAGCTCAAAGTTTTGAAACCGGCAATGGAGTCGACCAGTCGATCAATCCTTGGGAGAGTATAAGGATCTTTCAGGCATGCTTTGTTGATGTCAGTGAAATCAACACACATTCTCCATTTGTCATTGTGCTTCTAAACCATCACCACATTAGCTAGCCATGTAGGATAGGCTAGCTCCCTTATTATCCCCGCTTGTAGGAGCTTGTCAACCTCTACCTTTATAGCGACCTCTTTTTCAGATGAGAACTGTCGGGCCCTTTGTTGTATCGGCTTGAAGGTGGGGTCGACGTTCAGGTGGTGTAAGGCGATCTCGGGATCAACCCCTCTCATATCCGTCACTATCCACGCGAATGCAAGACACCATTATACGTATAAGAGAGCAGGGGCGGCTCTACATATTGAATTGGGGGTGCGGCCGACCCTTAAAATAAAAATATTACGTACAAATAGTAGATAATTTTTTTTATAAACACACATACATGTGAAATCAACCCTTTTATTTTTATGTATCGACCACATATTTTTATCTATTGCCCCATAATTAAATGTATAGAATTGGATATCCAAATATATGTGTGATTCGAAGAAAAAAATGACAAATTTTTGACCCCGTGTCAAAACTCCTGCGGCCTCCCCTGAGAAAGGGCCTATACAGCTAGAAAAAAAGGTTTTTTTTTTTCTCGAAGAGAATAATTAATTAAGACACACAAAATTAATGATGACTTTAATTTGTGGAATGAATTATGATAATCATGCATAATTAATTAGTTTAACTAGGAAATGAAGATGCTTTCCTTTTATCTTTTAGAGCAGTGATAGATGCACAACAGTTGTGCCACAACGAGTGACACAACGGTGATCTGCATCGTTGATCATTTTGGATTTATCATGATCAATATAGACTCATTATGATCAATGATACAGATAATCGTTATGTCACTCGTTGTGGCACAACCGTTGTGCCTCTATCATTACTCTATCTTTTAATTGCACGACAAGACTCAAGAGATTAAGGCTCCGTTTGTTTTGATGTTGGAGTTTTTTTTTGAGTTTTTTTAGATACTAGTGGATAATAGAATATAATAAAAATGATTGAAGTAATTATTAGAAAGTTAAGATGTTTTTTTGAAATTTGTGTAGATAAAGAAATAACTGGTGAGAGAAATTGAAATAAAGTAGAATAATGAATAAAATAATGATAAAAAAGGTAATAAAGTTGATAAAAGAAAATGGTAAGAGATGATTTAATATTTTTTAATTTATAGTTGGAGAATTGATTGGTGGGAGAATTTTAAGAAATGATTGGTGATGTGATGTAAAAAAAACCTAAAAAAAACTCAACCCAAAACAAACAAGGGCTAAGTAGTTTGTTCTACTAGAATTAATTATGAGCGATAGCGAAGCCAAATAGGCTTTTTTATGCGAAATTGGAAAATCAGTCGTGTCGACACTGTGACAAAAATCGAAGTGTGCCTTTTCCGACATGAAAAATATGGTAACGTAGATCATCACGCTCAAACGTAGGATCTCTACGCTTAAACGTATGAAAATGTAAACACAAAGATCTTTCCTACGCTTAAACGTAGGTAATTTACGCTTAAACGTAGCTTTTGAACGTTTAAACGTAAGTATATTCAAAAATAGTTTTTAGATTTATCCACCTATAAAAGTAATAAAACGACGTTTGGTAGACATTGTTACGCTTAAACGTAGAAATATATACGCTTAAACGTAAGAAATGTAAAACACATAACCAGGTGCAAAAGATCTTTCCTACGCTTAAACGTAGGTAATTTACGCTTAAACGTAGATTTTGAACGCTTAAACGTAAGTATATTCAAAAATAGTTTTTTAGATTTATCCACCTATAAAAGTAATAAAACCTACGTTTGGACGTAGATAATATACGTTTGGACGTAGAGTATCTACGTTTGGACGTAGTTTTTCTACGTTTAATTTGATTATCTACGTAGATTATAATTTGATTGAACATCAACGTCAATCTTTTTTATTTATTATGTTGTATAGTGTGTTTGAGATTATTGAAAGTGACATAATTGTTAGGATGTTAATGGCATAAGTTTTAAAATAACTTAATTATATGGCATAATACAAATAATTTAATCATAATTTGTAAAAACAACTACACAATACGATGATGCTTAAATAAACTAAGGGTGATCGTTAAATAATATCACTAATGTTTAGTAATCATCACGTTAAACACGACGTGATTTTCTATACGTTGATCAATGACTTCAAAGCTGCATTCATCTCCCGCATTTAGGTCATTGTCCGTAATGAAATCATACAGCCCGCTTAAACGAACTTTCTGGGAGTTGACCATGAAAACAATTCTAGCAGGCCATGATTCCCCTGTGGCAATTCTCAGTTCCACGGTCTTGTCTCGCAACATGTCGTTTGCTCTAGCAAATGCCTTTGGAATATTCTACAATTCACAAACAAAATTAAATCTTCGCTTTTAAAAAATAAAAATAAAAATAAAAAACAATATAGCAAGTAAAATTCTCACCACGTAATAACAAGCATGTGAAAAAACCCACTTGCCGCTGTCGTCTCAAAATGGGGATTTGGGTTAACAACACTGATCATCATCTTCTTCACTCTCGACTCTTGAACATCATCATCTTCTTCACTCTCGGACTCTTGAACACGGGATTTTGGTTACTAGATTTTCATTGTTCGTGGCTCAACCCCTCATCATCTTCTTCATTCTCCTCGGCCTCGTATCTTTTTGGAGGTAAAAAAATTCTTCTCATAATACAATATAAAATCAGTGTTAATTAATAATGATCCAAAACAATAGTTTTGAAAGTGAAATTCCCATGTTCAAACACAAAAACTCCCTCTCATTCAAGTAATGAGACGCCACATACTCCTCCTCTTTCAACCTTCCCTAAAGAAACAAAGATTTTTTTTCTCATTGTTAATATAAATTTTCTCACGGCTTTGAAGCTTATGTCCGGTAAGCTCATAAAGCGCTATCTTATAAGATCCTCCTAACTTCAAGTAGTCGTGGCTTTCAAATACAAACCGATCAAACCCGGCAGAGTTGACAACAATAATCGTGGTGCTCGTGCTAGGAGCAAGCGTCACGAAGATTATTCATGGAGGATTCCCACATTTGAAGATGATGATTTACCGAGGTGTTTATCCACCGTGCGTTACATATGAATGACGTGAGCGAATTGTTCATTGGGAAGAAATACGATTCAAAGAAGATTTTAATTTGAAAATAAAATCTTATAGCAGGTGAATACACAACTAATGATGTCCATACTTGTGCCTCTGGAGTCGGATAATGACAATCGCAAGCTCACAACTTACAAAGATGTTACAATTGACTTATGACCAAGCATACCGAGCTCACGAGATGATGAGAATGATGGTGAGAGAGCAGTGTTGGCAGCGATACCCTCGCCGTACTTGTGGATGGTGCGTGAGGCCAATGAAGGGCGTGCAATAAGCTGCGGCGATTGATCACACGCGTGGCGCTCGCTCGTTCTCGGCATCCACCATACCCCCTAGCATCAATCGCCTATCGACTTCCTCGGCGATCGAGATACCCTATCACACGACTACGCAAACAATGTATATTACATTACAATTAAGAATAACAAAATGTTTACGATAACCGGATATAATTAAAAGATACAATAACAATGTTTATTAAGCTTATTACCTTATCTCCGCTTTCGCCGCGCTAATCCTTTCCATCTGCGGAGGGTAGTTTTGCAACTCCATCTCAACATCCGAGGAGTGCATTAGGATCTCTAGGGTGGCCGCAGCGATCGAAACAAAGAATGTCGGGAGGGTCTCGTAAGCCCAAAAATAGAATGCGCATGTATAACCCCCCGTACGGTCACCACCTTACTGTGAAGTAGGCGTCTTGTATGTGTTCATCAAATGACATATCTTCTTAAAAGTCCGGTCCCACAAATAAATTGCCCCATGGATACTTGTTTATGTCTTCTACATTCTCCACCAAATAGAAAGCGAGCGGGGTACCTATTGGTCTCATCGTGACCCGTCATTATCCCGTTAATAAGGTAGACTAAACCGACACGTTGGAGAACTTCAGGATCCTCACCCATCCAATAACCACTTCTCTACAATATCCGGTATGGTTATCGGTTTATTGTCGGGGAAAATGGATGTGGCCGTATGTCCCCTTTTAAAACACCTTGAATAAGGTTGGGGATCTTCGGGAGATCACCAAGCGGTAAACCGTCATCATGCATCTTGAACTCCCTCCTACCGAATTTTGCGATGTACCACCGAATCTAAATCGCAACTCATTAGGCATATTCGGATATATAGCCTTGAAACATACATATTGGCGGACTGAGAGAGAAGCCGGTGCTTTCGGCATACATTTGAATAAATACTTGCTTCTCATTAAAGGCTGAATCATAAGGTTCATCACTCGACTCTAAACCAAATCTATAGGCTACTGGAATTAATTAATGGTTAATTAATCCTTCCAAATGGCTCAACTAAGAATGAGTCATTCATACTAATTATTTAATTAATTAATTTTTAAAAAAATGAAGAAAGAAAGATCCAAAAATCTTGGTCAGCAGTTTCTTATAAATATATCAAGACTGGACATGTATGAGTATGAACCCCACAATCCCAAATGCATGTTCTGCAAATATATATATAAAAAAGAGGAATATAGATATATCTATATATTACACATATATGCATATGGCAAAAGTGAGGCTACATTCTTGGTTGTTTTCACTCATTATGTTGGCTCTCCTCTCCTCCCAAATGGAAGCCAGGCACTCCGGTACGTACCTAAGAGATCGATCGATCCGATTATATATATATATATATATATATATATATATATATATATATATATATCCAGAGGCAGTTGTAGGATTTTTAACATGAGGGTCAGAAATTTATCAAATTTTTTTCCGTATCACACATATACTTGCAGGCGCCCCTGAGAGGCCAGTGAGTCATGTTTGAGCCCCTTAAAGTTGTCGCATTAGTAACTTGCTATTATATCACCCATTATATTAAGATATTGACTTCCTCACCTCACATGGCCTGAGTTTTGGGATGAGGTCCCTTCTCTTATATGGGTTTGGGCCTAGATTTCTACATGGTATCAGAGTCACCCCTTTATTGTTTAAGTGTTGGGCCTCTTTGTTGGCCTTGTGTGCCCGGCCCACACTTGAGGGGGCGTGTTAAAGTTATCACACATTGGACACTTGCTATTGTATCACCCACCATATTAAGAGATGAACTTCCCTCACCTCACAACCTAGGTTTTGGGATGAGGCCCCTCCTCTTATATGGGCTTGGGCCAATGAATTTAAGGGCCCCGCGAAATTTTAACTCAATAGTAAGTGTGTATATATATATATATATATATATATATTGCATTTTTAAAAGTAAATAAGGTATTGCTATAATGGTAAGCAGTCAAGTATAACTTGATAATCAACCATGGTTCAATTCTTGATAAAGGCAAAAACAATATATTTTTTTAATTTGGTTAACCCTTTTTGAAAAGGGCTAAAATAATATTTGGTCCCGAGCCTAAATTTGGACAGGGACACCACTGGATACTTAGATATTCAATTCTATTATGGGGAAATAAATAAAAACAGGAGATCAATACATAAAAATAAGAGGTCAATTTCACGTATATACGTGTTTATAAAAAAAAAATCTACTATTTGTATATAATATTTTTATTTTAGAAGGTCGACTGCATCCGCTTGGCTCTATGTAGAGCCGCCCCTGTATATATCTGATTTATTTTTTATTTTTTTAGTACTCCAAATCCTCTTTTTTATTTTTTATTTTTATCTTCAACTTATTGCTTGAATTTTAATAATATTTATGTTTGCTGTTAAGAAAGAAAAAATGTTGTACGTTTTTGTATGCAGTTTTTGGTGGAGCAAAGTTTGTGAATGTACCTACTACAGCTGGTGATATTGATAGAGGATGTGTTGGTATCCCATGCAATAACGATGACGATTGCCATACTTATTCTCTCGATTGCATGTGCTCATCATCCCTTGCCAAGCAAGGCAACCCGCTTCCATTGAATCCGTTATGCATCCTTGATAATCCCAACGTATTTGATTGTATTGGAAAGCCCTGCGACGATTCAGAAAACTGTGACGTTTATCCTGTTAACGTCTGCGGTTGTTCCAGTGATTATGCTTTGCCAGATGATGACCCTGATCATGTATATGGTTACAACTGCATTCCATTAGATACAGATGAGTACATCGACGTCGACAGTGCCGGTCCGGATGTGTCCTCCCCTGACGACGACGACGGCGACGACGACGACGATAATGATGGTGGCTCTGATCATTCGGGTGGTTCAAATCATGTGTCCTCCAATGATAATAATGGTTCTGATTCGGGTCTCAGTCACAGTAGTAGTAGCTCCGGTAATTCGGGTCAGGATGATGACGGACATGTCCTTGGATTTCCGGATAATTCAAATCAGGAGGGGTTGTGTCTACCTTTGGATTTTCGGATTCGGATCATGATCCAGGCGTGTATTCCTCTGCACTTTCGAATTCGGATCATGAAGACGTGTCTTCCCCTGAATTTGTTTAATTTCTTGAGAAAGGGTATAATAATGGTATTCGTTGTGTCACAACGTTATATATACATATGCAAATGTATGGAGTTGATTATGTTTGTTCCATTATAAGCTATATAAATAGGACTTCAATTGTTGGGTTTTCTTTCATAAATTTATGCATGATAATGAAACAATCATGTCTACCTAATTTTTATTTTTTCTCTAACCGGGAAAAAAGTGAAATATTTTGTAATAGGAAAATATACATGAAGGTTATTTTTAAAAGATCTATTGTTAAATTGTAATCCTACCTTAAACATGTTACATTAATAATTAATTAATGTTGATGTTATGTATATTCTTTGCTTCATTCTTAAAATGTCTGTGGTTTTCCTACCTATACAAATTCGACTGAATACATCATGTTTTACAACATTATATTATATTTATTTTAAAGAGAAAAAGGAATCATATTAATTCAAATCCGTCAACCAAGCGCACATAACATCGTCCGGAGGATGGGTACCCAAGAAGCAACATCTGTTGACATAAGGTCATGCCGAGCCAGAAGGTGCATTGGGTTTCAAAGTGCTTAACAAACGGGAAAAAAAAAAATAGATGCAAAACGTATAGATCGATTCCGAGTAACAATAATAAGCTAAACATCCAAAAGCTATAAGATTTTAAGTCGAACGTCACATCCGTTGGACGCATAACAAACAATCACTTTCCATAACCGCACTTCCTATTTTATTGCATGTTCAGGGCACATTCCTCCGTAACAGCCAATGACCATCGAAAACAATGCTACAACGGGCTTTCCAGATAAACCACAGAAGGCAACGGCACTAATTAACATTATATTATTTGAAAAAAATTAACGAGTTTAAGCCATACCATATGCATAAAATTGGACCACATCAGCGGCGGAGCGATACAATTTTATTGTTAAAAAATACATTTATGTTCTAGTAATAAGACTGTCAGCAAAGTGACTTGATCTCTAATCTCGTGAAAATAATCTGTTAAGTCAGCTGAGTGATAATCAATTGAGTAAGTGTATTTAATTTGTGAAAGTCAGCTGGTGAGGTCTGCTGAGTTTCTCTATGTCAGCTAAGTTCTGAATACAGCTGGGTTCTAACAAAATATATAAACTGTTGAAATTCAGTGCATAATAAAGATATATATTTTATGTCCGTGGAGTAGTCTGCACAACACCGAAAACCACGTTAAATCTTGTGTTCTTCTTGTTTATGTTATTTCTATTGATTATTACTGTTAGATTGCATCTGGTATTTTCTTCTTGCATCTGGATCCTCTGTCCTGTTATAACAAAGACGATAAAACATTATGAGTTGTTCATACTCGTGGAGAATAATAAGTCGTCTATAATCAGACAAAATTGCATCGATCCCTCTGTCACCTGCAGCCGTTTGCTTTTGATTCTTTTTTTTTTTTCCTTCTTCTTTAAGACTCGTTTTTAGGGTTTAGATTCTGAATCGAATGAAACCGAACAGAAGTTCTGTTGTACTATTATGCATGAATTGCATCTTTTTCATAGGAAAACAAAAAAGAATATTTAAAAAAAAAAGAAAATTATATATATATATATATTGCCAAAGTTTTAGAATTTACAATATTTGTCTTCTTATAAATATATATACATACAGAGATCAAGACTAGGAGATGAGTATAAGCACAATTGGTACATCTACACATTATCAAAATATAGAGATATAATAACAGATGACAAAGGTTTCTCTGCCAGCTTCTTTCTTGTTTTCATCACTCATTCTATTCTCTATGTTTTGCATCAAAATCGAAGCTCGCCCCATCGGTAAGAGAAGATACGTGTATGTAATCATATTTCATCAAACGGCTCATTTAAAGGCACCGTAGCGAATCTACCGCGACACATGCATGTCAGATTCGACTTTACAGGATCGAAAATGAGCATAGATTCGCTATAGTGCCTTTAACAGCTAGCATGTCTATTCTTTATACTTTTGATGTTATGCTATGTTCAATATATATGCAACTACCCTATTATCATTTCATGCACTATTATGTTCTTCAATGATCAAATAGTTTTCAGAAATTAATGTTAGTTCTATCTTTGCATATGCAGTTCCCAGAATAACAATGCGAAAAGTGCTGAATGATTGTATCGGTAAAAGTACAACATGCAAAAACGACGAAGAATGCAAAAAGTTGTACACCAATTGCTTGTGTTCATCCTCGTTCGAGTTAGAAGACGACAACCCTCTTGCAAATAATCCCGAATGCATCCCGAATGATCCAGACCCAGATGAAGACATTACTGATTGCAGAGAAAAGCCATGCATTGATACAAATGACTGTAAGAGGTATACTGTTTCTGACTGCATTTGTTCATCTGAGCTTTTTACAGAAGAAACTGACCCCTCTGCTTTTGATAAAATACAATGCATCCCTGATGAACAACCCGGTGATGATGGTACTTCTGATGAAAGTTCTGATTCGGGTTTCGGTGGTTCAGATCAGGGAGATGTTTATCCCTAGAGAATACTATTGCAGTGAAGGCTACTGTTAAGGGTGATTTTGTACGGTTTTTAACATTATAGTTGATAATGATTTCCTCCGTATTTGTATAATTTGCATAGGAAATGTGGTTTTAAATGATTTATTAAGCAAGTGAGTTTTTAATTAGTTTATTCGCAAAATGAGGTTGTGTACGTGTTTTGATTATGGTTTTGTGAGTATTTGGATTGTGTTACGTTTTGCGATGTCTTAATGTGATGTAGATACATGTTGGAGGCTAAATTGATGATCAAATGTTGATATAATTCGAGCTAAATCAAGATAAAGATTGAAGAAGGAAGAGATAATGATCAAGAAACCGGAACCAGGCACTTCATGGGGATTTTGTCCACACTTGTAGGCACTTTCAGGGAAAGTTGTCTTGATGAAAGTTGTAGAGGATTGAAATAGCTTTCCAACGCATGTT
This sequence comes from Gentiana macrophylla, assembly GCA_026214975.1. NCBI lineage: Eukaryota > Viridiplantae > Streptophyta > Magnoliopsida > Gentianales > Gentianaceae > Gentiana > Gentiana macrophylla. Next base: position 101,356,444 of record CM047815.1, on the reverse strand, counting down.
GAATCACCTCATTTGGAGCCCTAGAAGTGAAGTTATGAGCAAAATACTGGAGCTGAGTAGTGGGCGGGCGTCCATAAAAGTGAATCGGCGTCCGTAATCGTATTTTACGTTCGAGAGAGTTCGAGGCGCGTTACGAGCGGCGTTCACCTAGCGTCCAAGAATCTGGACGAGCGTCCATTGAAGCAGACGGGCGTCCGTTTTGCCGACTTAGCCAAACCGCCTCAAAACTCTATATAAGCAGCGTTTTTCTCAAACCCTAAGCATACAATTCGATCCCTAAACCCTAGGGAGCAGCTTGGCTGCGTTTTTACTCCTTTATTTTCCAGTTTTTATGCAATAAAACATCTAGATTAGATAGTTAGATTTATGTTCTTTATTCCATCAATTCGAGTTTGCATAAGGATGCTAGGAGGCTAAATCCTCCTTGAACAAGCGTTGTGAAGCCGTCCGTTTCAACAGTTTGATCTCTAGTTCGTGATTATTTTGTGAGTATCTATTAAAGTTGTTACTTTTATCATGTTTTTATATGTTGATTGCGTGCTATATCGAAAGATCCGTGTTTTTGTTTATTGTTTGCTTGATGAAAGTCATGTTAACCTTAGAACACCATGATAAAAGTTTAGACCTTTAATCTAATCACAACGAAAGTTATTAGATTGAATCTCTAGGTTAGAAATTGAAAGATTTCACGCCTAGGTTAGAAAGACTTAATCTTTAATCGAAAGATCGAAGATTAGAAAACGAACTCGTCTACGAGAGTAGGAGTTTATGCCTTCGATTAGGTGAATCACGACTTGAGTAGAGATCACGAATTAATCCGAGTTAGAATTGAATGTTGATAGGATAGGTGGATCAATTGCTTGTTCGTTCGTTATAATTTGATTTAATCCTTAAAACTTGAATTGTTTAGCTTTAGTTTACTTTTCTGCACTTTAGTTTAGTTTATTTATCGCTTTCAATCTTTCCTAGCATTGGATTAATCTCCTCTGTCTAGTTACTTTTTTCTGCATATTTGTTTAGGTTAGATCCGTGACATAGTTAGTTTAAAACAAAAGCTAGGATTCACATTAAATCTAGTTCCCGTAAGATCGACCGGCATTAGCCTCCATACTACGATCCTTGCACTTGAGGTTAACCGGTTTATTACTTGTTGTTTTGTATTGATAAAATCCGGGACAAGTTTTTGGCGCCGTTGCGGGGAACCGGACGGTTGCCTAGTTTTGTTTTTGTTTTTAGTTTGTTTTCAATTCTTGTTTTTAGGTTAGATCTTTTCGATCTCTTTTTGTAGTTAGTAGTTTAGTCGTTTTAGTGCGTTTATACAGCCGTGTTTACGCCGGTTAGTTAGTATAAATTTTAGCTTCTAAGTCTATACTCTTTTTACGTCTATCACGCTCTGTTTTTCTAACCGTTTACGCCCGATTGGGCGGCGTCCGTTTTACGAACGTCCGTCGATTCTTGTTTGATCGGACGGCGTTTATTTCTTTGGGCGCCCGTCCGGCTGAAGTTTCCTCAATCTGAATCAAAATTCGACTGCTTTGAGCGGCGTTCATACTTCGGGCGCCCGTCCACGAGAATTGACAAGCGGACGGCGTTCAAATTTTGAACGCCCGTCCATTCGCGGTCGATTTAACGTCCATCAAATTGGGCGCCGTCATCTGCTCGCCATCGATTTTATTTTATTTCAATTAGGTTTTCTGTTTTTTTTCGTAGGTAAGTGTCGTAGGTAGGTTTTTTAGGTTGAATCATCTGACTCCACACCTTTCACGATCAAATTTTAGGATAAAAGGGTCTGTTTTAGCACTTGATAGTATTTTGGCCATAACTTTCGGCTCGAGTGTCGGATTAGCGCGCGGACCCATTCGGAAAGCTTCGTTCGGCGCCGACGACGTGGCGTGACGCGCGGAGGCCGTCCGACACCGTTTTCGAGGTCAAAATCCACTGTTTTCCCTTCCATTTTGGGCTCGAGAAAGATTTCAACACGTTTTTAGTGTTTCTGTTTTTCTGTTTTTAAATTTTTAGTAGTTAAGTTTCGTAGTTTTGATTCCTCTAGGTTTAGTTATCCTTTCCCTCTGCCTGATCATCCTTTCGTCATTTTCTATCCTTTCTTGCTCAACACCTTGAGTTGGTGTTCGGTTTATGCAAACTCGTAGTCATAAGGGACCACTAATCTATTCCTCGACCCGAAGCGGACCATAGTCCGACCCAATAAGCGGAGACTTCGTTTGACGAAGAAATGCTCTAGATCAAGAATTTGAGCAATATCTTTCAGAGAAATCGAAAGAATAGTAATAATGGCGGCGGAAGATAGACGGACGTTGGCCGACTATGCCATGCCCGGCACATCACCATCAACCCGGCTATCGTCATGCCTACCATTCTTGCTCCAAACTTCGAGCTTAAACCGGACTTATTCGGATGATGCGGCATGCATCGATTTTCCATGGTTTCCCATCCGAAAACCCCACACTCACTTACACACATTCTTGCAAATATGCGGTACTACCCGTATCAAGGTGTAAGTGAGGGCGCCATCAAGCTTAAACTATTTCCATTTTCCTTACGGGGAGGCACTCGAGTGGTATCACTCTCTCCTCTCTGAATCCATCACTACGTGGGCGGAGCTCGAGAAGGAATTTCTAAGTCAATACTTTCCTCCTTCAAAGACAAAACCTATGCAAAACGAAATCTTCACATTCCGTCAATTTTGGAAAATGAGTCATTCTTTGAGGCGTGGAAAGGTTTAAGTCTCTCTGCGAAAGTGTCCCCATCATGGCTTGCCAAAGCAAAGGCAAGTCCATACTTTCTTCATTGGATTGACCGAGCTCACCAAGGGCATGGTCAATAGTTCCTCTGGTGGGGCATTTCTCAAGAAAACACTGATGAAGGATGGGCATTGTTCAAGACATTGCCAAATATAACTATGCCCCATCCTATCAAGCTATTCAGCACCTCCTCCTCCTCCCAAGGTCGAGGAAGTGACTATGCAAAATCGATTGCCATGTTGCAAAAGCAAATGGCTAATTCTCGGCCAGACAACATCCCAAATTGTTCTAATCGAGTAATCGGACTCTTTTTCGTTTCCACGTAACTCTCTCGGTTCTCGTATTGCGGCGCGTCTTTGTCGGGCCGCCATATGGTGGCCAATGTCAATTTTCTTCCCCTCTTTCCGGCAAGTCAATGCTTTGTTCATGACTATGGACGGCATAATCCAATCACATGCCAAGTGTGTGACAACGTAGGGCATCTTTGCTGCTCACATCCCATGATTGGGCGAATCGCGGAAGTCAATGCTTTCTGGCGGACAAATCGAGATTCAATAACCAATTCTCGCCGAGCAGTTTCCAAAACCAAGGGTTTAATCAATCTTGAGGATTTAATCTAATTCGAACTTCAATAGAAACCACAGTTACAATCGAACCCAAGCTATAATTTTTCCAATCCACAACAAAGTTCAATCAATTGGCCCGCCAATTCTAATTCGCATTCAAAGTCACCAAGTCGACCACTCCTCAAAATCATCGAAACTCTCAAGGACCCTCCCAATCCAACAATTTTGAAACCAAGTTGGAGGAGCAAAGCGGACGATAAAAAATCTTGAGAGACAAATAGGGCAATTGGTGGCGGCTAGCGTCAAGACCCCAGGGCATCTGCCCGATTTCTGAGAAAAACCCAAAAGGCGGTCAAGTCGCTCACACGCCGATTTAAGCAACGACCAATGCACCGACCTCGTGCCAATAATGCAATACGGTAAAGAGGAGGCGGTCGATGAACTTAAGTGGTTCTCAAGTTGGTGGTCCCCACGGCTTCGAAAACCACTAGCCCTCCTGCCGCGATAAAGCGGGAGGGAAATGAGCACCCATCATCCCCTCGGCCGCAGAAGGAAGGCAAATCGGTGGTGATCCTGATAGAAGAAAGAGTTGAGATTCCTCAAGTGGTGATCCGCGAGGAATAAAGAATCAATTGGAAGTCCTCGGTGGTGATCCACGAGGAATGATGAGTTAAATGATAGTCGGTGTGGTGATCCTCGACTAACAAAAAAAAAAAATGAAAAGACGGTTCGGTGGAAAGATTTGGAAGACAAGGCCATTAGTTAGCCCTCGAAAAAGTATTTTCCGAGGAGGATTTGAAAAAGCTTCCGTTTCCACCGAGGAAGAGCAACATTCCATTGGTTGAAGACAAAAAATGCGAGAAGGTGCTAAACCTTACAAAAAATACTCAGAGTAAATCTGCCATTATCCGAGGTCTTGGTGAGATGCCTAAGTATACAAAGTTCATCAAGGATGTTGTATCTTCCAAGAAGAAGTTAGCGAGGAATGGATCAAGCAATTGGTAAGGAGTGTTCTATGGTCAATTATCAAGACTTACCAACCAAGAGAAGCGACCGGGCAAATTTGTGCTCACATTGCGGATGGGAGGCCTAGTCTTCCCGAATTCCTTATGTGACTGGTGCATCCATCGACTTGATGCCATTGTCCGTTTGCAATCGGCTTGGTTTGCGAATCTTCTAGAACCCACTACCATGAACTGCAGTTATTCGATGATAGGTCCTCTAAGAAAGCTTCAGGATCCTAAGGGACGTATTGGTTCAAATAGATAGGTTTACCTTTCGAGCTTGACTAGTACGTCTTGGATATTGAGAAAAGTGAAAGTGTCCTTTGATTCTCGGAAGACCTTTTCTATCTACGCAATTTAGCCCTCATCGATTGTGATGGTGGGCATGTCACCATTCGAGTTGGTGACCAGGAGGTGAGCTATAGTGTTTGAAATCTATCAATGTACCTTCCGGATCTCCAACCGGGCTGTTCCATTGAGAGACGTCGATGACTTCAATGACTTCATGGATAAGCAAGTCTTGGTGTAGAAGCGAGAATATGAGCGATTGATTGATAATCCCGAATAATCATGGTATGGTTAATCTAGACCGAGTTAGCGGTGATTTTGAGGATGAGCTAAGAGAAGAAGCCTTGGCGGTGGGACCACTAAGTAAGCTCGGCGATGTTGAGTTGAAGAGTGGCGATCTTAAATCAAGTCTAGAGGATCCTCCCGTAGATTTGATGCTGAAGCCGTTACTAAACATCTTAAGTATGTGTTTTTAAGAGAAGGTGACAAGCTTCCTTTGATCATCTCTCAAGCTATCTCGTATAGAAGAGCTTAAAGCATTAAACGTCTTGCGCCAAAAATGAAAAAGCCTTTGGATGGCGGTGGGAGATATCCGAGGATATCTCCCGACATCTCTATGCACAAGATCAAGGCGAGGAGGGTGCAAAACGAGTTTAGACTGACCTCGGAGGAGGCTCAACCCTCACATGCAAGAGGTAGTCAAGAAGGAGATCATTAAGCTTCTAGATATGGGTATCATATATCGCCATTGCAGGGGCAGGTGAGTGGGTATCCCCAACTCGTAGTTCCCAAAAAGGTGGAATTACTATTGAGAAGAATGAGAAGGGAGAAGAGATAGCATTGAGGCTCGTTCTTTGGATCTGAGTATGTATCGATTATCGAAAACTCAATGAGGTCACAATGAAAGATCATTTCCCCTTCCTTCATTGACCCGGATGCTTGGCGTCTGGCGGGCACGCGTTCTATCGCTTCTGGATGGATATTCGAGGATATTTCGAGATACCCATCGATCCTGTTGACCAAGAGAGACCACTTTCACTTGCCCTTATGGTACATTCGCCTTTCTGACGGATGCCATTTGGTCTATGCAATGCCCCTGCTACCTTTCAGAGGTGTATGATGGCAATCTTTGACGGGCTAGTTGAAAAGTGCATGGAGATTTTTATGGATGATTTTTCGGTCTTTGGTCAATCCTTCGATGATTGCCTCGATAATCTTGATCAGGTGTTGTCTAGGTGTGTGGAAAAGAACTTGGTGCTAAATTGGGAGAAATGCCATTTTATGGTAGATGAAGGAATAGTTCTTGGCCACAAAGTGTCCGCCAAAGGTATAAAGTAGATAGGGCCAAGGTTGAAGCTATTGAGAAGATGAGTTATCCTAAGAATGTTCGAGAAGTCCGAGGTTTTCTCGGACATGTCGGCTTCTATGGGAGGTTCATCCAGACTTTTCAAAGATCGCCAAGCCCCTGTCTACCTTACTAAAAGAAGGCGTTACTTTTGATTTTGATGATAGCTGCAAGCACGCGCGTTTGAGGAGCTCAAAAATCGTCGATCTCTCTTCCAATTCTTATTTCACCCGATTGGAACTTGCCTTTGAGCTTATGTGCGATGCATCCAACTATCTTTGTTAGTGCGATCTTAGAACAATGAATCGAAGGAAAGTTCCACCTATCTATTACGCCACCACACGTTGAATCCTTCGCAAGTTAACTATCGACTACGAAATGGAATTATTGGCGTAGTGTTTGCTATGGACAAGTTCCGTAGTTACTTGTTAGGTGCTCAAGTGATCGTGTGGGTGATCATCTTTGCTTTGGTATCGATGACTAAAAAGGATGCTAAACCGCGCTCTTGCGTTGAATCACGACCTACAAGAGTTTGACGTTCAAATCAAAGACAAGAAGAGCGGTGAGAATGTAGTAGCGGATCATGTGTCTAGGATGTTAAATGAGGAAAAGAATGAACCGGATGATATAGATCTTTACTTTCCTCAGAAAACATCATGTTGATCGATGGCCGTTCTCCTGATGTTCCTTGGTACTCCTCCATTGTGAACTACCTTCATGCCAAATACCTTGATCTGAAATGTCTTATCAAGAGAAGAAGAAGTTCTTCTCTCGATATGAAATATTTCGTTTGGGATGAACCTTACCTTTTCAAGATCTGCAAAGATGGTTTCTTTGAGGAGGTGTGTTCCCGAATCGAGCAGCGCGATATAATCGAAACAATGCCATAGTGGACCCACAGGTGGTCACTTTGGTCCTTGGAAAACGATTCGAAGATCTTTCAATCCGGTTTTATTGGCCAACGATCTTTAAAGACACGAAGCTTTACGTAAAGCTTGTGATCGTTGTCAAAGAACCGGAGCTTTGACAAGGCGATTTGACATGCCTTTGAAACCCATCCTTGAATGCGAAGTCTTTGATGCTTGGGGCATCGATTTTATGGACCATTCCCATCATCTTGTGGCAACAAATACATCTTAGTCTGCGTTGACTATGTTTCGAAATGGGTGGAGGCAATAGCCACTCCTCACAATGATCATAAAGCGGTCATGAAATTCCTTAAGAAGAATATATTTGTGAGATTTGGATGTCCACGTGCCTTGATAAGTGATGAAGGACACACTTTTGTAACCGACCCTTGGAGAAAGTCCTCGAGAAGTATGGTGTTCACCATAAAATCGGCACACCATATCATCCGATGACTAGTGGTCGAGTTGAGCGAAGCAACGAGTCTTAAGAAAATCTGGAGAAGGCGGTGAATAGTCATAGAAAAGACTGAGTGCGAAGTTGGACGATGTACTTTGGGCATATAGGATCGCCTATAAGACCCCTATGGGTACATCGCCATATCAAATGGTCTCTACGGAAACCATGTCATCTGCACTGTCGAGCTAGAGCACGCAGCGTCTTGGGCTCTGAAGTTTCTTAACTTCGATTCCCAATCTGTGGCAAACACCGCGCTGCAGCGATTGCATGAAATGGATGAATTCGGACTCCAAGCTTACGAAAGCGCCAGGATTAGTAAGGAGAAGATGAAACTCCTCCACGATGCCAAGATAAAGAAGAGAGAATTCAAGGTCGGTGAGCAAGTGTTACTCTACAATTCCAGGTTGCATTTGTTTCTGGCAAGTTGAGGACACGTTGGTCCGGTCCTTTCGAGATTCTCCAAATCATTCCTGGAGGTGTGCTAGAATTACGAGGTTATGGTGATCAACCGTTCGAGTTAATGGTCGAGGTGCAAGCACTATATAGGTGAACATAAAGAAAAGCCTTTGATTGTTAAATTCCTCGAAATCCTCGGGTGTGGGACTTCCGAAGTCAACCACTTTGACGAGTTTTCACCCGATTTGTTTTACGAGGATGACGGTTGTGTTAAATCTGAAGATGTTCTAGCGGTAGTCTTTGATATGGAAGAGTATGAAAGAGAGCAAAAGCTTAAACGTCATCGGAGGAATCGGAGAAGAAAGAAATCAGCCATGGGGAAGATTAAGCGAGTTTGGAAGGTTATAAAAGATTTTACCCCATGTGTTGATCTTTGTTTTACGCACCACCTACGGACCGGAGCTTAAGCGAGGTAGTGGGTGGCGAGAAAGGTTAAATGGCCTTGATCGGTGAGCTTCAAATGTGTCGAGCTAACGACAATAACCATTAAGCGCTTTCTTAGGAGGCATCCTAGATATCCCTTATTATATTAGTTTCTTTCTTTAGTTATTTTTCCTTGTTCTAGTTGTTTTAATCTTATTAGGATTGTGTTGTTTTTGTCAGTCACCATCCTAGGCTTATAAAGGGTCGAAGTGTTGTTTTGCTTACGATTTCCTCTTATCTTTATCTCTATCACTTTTATGCGCGATATGATATAATCCCTTGTATCCCCGAGGTATTTCTTTGTTTTTCAAGTGTGCAGGATATTTTCGATAGCGATTGTGAGCTTTAGACGATTTCAGTTTTCCGGTGGATGGTCCACAGTCTCCTGATTTCCTCAAGCATTTCTGTATCTGGACCATGGCCACTTCCAGACTTGCCACTTTCGAACTACAATCAGCTAAGTACTTTCTTTTTTTTAATTCTTTTACCATGAGGACATGTTGTTATTTAAGTGTGGGGGAGGGGAATAAGCTATGTATCTACCATTTGCTTAATATATGATGTTTCTGTGCAAAATGGGCTGGATTTTTCAAAATTTTTCGACACTTTTGTTTTTGTTTTGTCCCGAGTGAGCAATACACGTTTTGTTCGGTTTGTTGTAGTCATTGATGCTCTATGCCATATGTTCCGTAAGTTAGTTGATTCACCAGATTTATTTTTCACGTGCCATAGTGAATGATGAGCTAATTTATAAAGTTATACCCCGTTTTGGATTAGTAGTTTTTGATTATCTTATAAGTCATGTACTTAGTGCTACGTATATATCGTGAGACTTATGATAGTTTGTGTTTAGTTCCAAGTCGATGTCTTTGTGAATATCTAGAAGTTTGAATGTGATAAGTAATACGTAACTAATGTCATTTGAAAAGTTGAGTTAATAATGAAATCAATAGTGTGTGTCGGAAGTCGGTCGATGATTTGAGTGCGGTAAGGCATTATCTCGAAATGTTTTATTCCACTATGATGACCAAAAGCTCACGACGATCGAAAAAAAAATGCTGCTTTATGATTTGAGTAAGGTAGGGTATACCACGTATGTCTGATACTGCTATGATGAGCAATAGCTTATTCTGATGTGTGTTTAAAGTGAAATGGCTAAATCAACTAAGATATTGTTACGAAATTGAATATAAGGCTTAGTTTTCGTTAATCTTATCCCCAGTATAAACCGATGGATATGTTGTAGGGATTGTCCTCTGAGTATTTCAGAAAGGCCCTAGATTCATTCGATCATTCTTTTCGGGATATGTCACGTTTGTAGGGTGCATCTTATGAGTGTCATTTATTACTAGTCTCTGAGGGGTATTAGCTAGTTTTGCTTTGAGTTCCTCAAGTTTGGATTTAGTGGAAATTTTCTATGGCTATGCACACACACGGGTGAACTTCTAGTTTATTGACTAAATGGTATATGTGTTGAGATGTCTATATTCTTTCCGAGCCTTTATCTTGTTTTGTTTTGCTCGGGACGAGCAAAGTTTAAGTGTGGGGGAGTTGTTAAGGGTGATTTTGTACGGTTTTTAACATTATAGTTGATAATGATTTCCTCCGTATTTGTATAATTTGCATAGGAAATGTGGTTTTAAATGATTTATTAAGCAAGTGAGTTTTTAATTAGTTTATTCGCAAAATGAGGTTGTGTACGTGTTTTGATTATGGTTTTGTGAGTATTTGGATTGTGTTACGTTTTGCGATGTCTTAATGTGATGTAGATACATGTTGGAGGCTAAATTGATGATCAAATGTTGATATAATTCGAGCTAAATCAAGATAAAGATTGAAGAAGGAAGAGATAATGATCAAGAAACCGGAACCAGGCACTTCATGGGGATTTTGTCCACACTTGTAGGCACTTTCAGGGAAAGTTGTCTTGATGAAAGTTGTAGAGGATTGAAATAGCTTTCCAACGCATGTTGAATCACCTCATTTGGAGCCCTAGAAGTGAAGTTATGAGCAAAATACTGGAGCTGAGTAGTGGGCGGGCGTCCATAAAAGTGAATCGGCGTCCGAATCGTATTTTACGTTCGAGAGTTCGAGCGACGCGTTACGAACGGCGTTCACCTAGTGTCCAAGAATCTGGACGAGCGTCCATTGAAGCAGACGGGCGTCCGTTTTGCCGACTTAGCCAAACCGCCTCAAAACTCTATATAAGCAGCGTTTTTCTCAAACCCTAAGCATACAATTCGATCCCTAAACCCTGAGGAGCGCGGCTTGGCTGCGTTTTTACTCCTTTATTTTCCGGTTTTTATGCAATAAAACATCTAGATTAGATAGTTAGATTTATGTTCTTTATTCCATCAATTCGAGTTTGCATAAGGATGCTGGAGGCTAAATCCTCCTTGAACAAGCGTTATGAAGCCGTCCGTTTCAACGATTTGATCTCTAGTTCGTGATTATTTTGTGAGTATCTATTAAAGTTGTTACTTTTATCATGTTTTTATATGTTGATTGCGTGCTATATCGAAAGATCCGTGTTTTTGTTTATTGTTTGCTTGATGAAAGTCATGTTAACCTTAGAACACCATGATAAAAGTTTAGACCTTTAATCTAATCACAACGAAAGTTATTAGATTGAATCTCTGGGTTAGAAATTGAAAGATTTCACGCTAGGTTAGAAAGACTTAATCTTTAATCGAAAGATCGAAGATTAGAAAAGCGAACTCGCTCTACGAGTAGGAGTTTATGCCTTCGATTAGGTGAATCACGACTTGAGTAGAGATCACGAATTAATCCGAGTTAGAATTGAATGTTGATAGGATAGGTGGATCAATTGCTTGTTCGTTCGTTATAATTTGATTTAATCCTTAAAACTTGAATTGTTTAGCTTTAGTTTACTTTTCTGCACTTTAGTTTAGTTTATTTATCGCTTTCAATCTTTCCTAGCATTGGATTAATCTCCTATGTCTAGTTACTTTTTCTGCATATTTGTTTAGGTTAGATCCGTGACATAGTTAGTTTAAAACAAAAGCTAGGATTCACATTCGCCTAGTTCCCCGTAAGATCGACCCGGCGTTAAACGCCATACTACTACGATCCTCGCACTTGAGGTTAACCGGTTTATTACTTGTTGTTTTGTATTGATAAAATCCGGGACAGCTACAATGATCGAAACAACATAATCTTACGCAATTGACATGAAGGTTGTGTGTACCGAACCAAGTCGAGATGTTTGAATTTGAGTTGTATAATAAACGAACTAAATTTTATATTTGAGTTCTGTTCGTATACGCGTTCTGCAAATGTTGGTGTGTGAAAAAGGATGTTTATCACTCTCTACTAATTCTCAACAGTGTCGTTTTTGTTAAAAAGATGCCTCCTGCTTTTCATTAACTCCCTCACATAGGAAAAGCTTTACAAGTTAAAACCGTGAAGATCGACCACAATTGACCTCTTATATATACATAATACAATTGAAAAAAATAAAAATAACAATAAAAAAAGTATTTAAGCAGAAGAATAATCCAATAATGCAAACTTGACATGTAGACCAATTTTACTACCTTGAGTAATCAATTTAGCAGCAGTTACCAACCAATGTCCTGGATTGTCGTAAGGGCCGCGTGCGACCTCTGCAGTATCCACATATCGAAGAAGCTTTTTAGAGCGGACAGGGACAGGTGGACCGTCAGGGTATATACCGGAGTTGAGCACCGCAGGGAGTTGTTTTGGGGCCGCGTCATAGGTGGCTGTGAACGTGAATGTCGTGCTCAGATTTGTCAGGAAGTTCGACTTCTGTGATACTTCCGGTGCAGCTGCCCACTCCGTCTTTCTAATTGTGCAGTTAGGTAAGTGTGTGTACAGCAAGCGGAGGTGAAGCACGTTCTTTGGCCATTTTCCTTTGCTGATAAGCTGTGCACCTGTCACCACGAATACCCCACCTGTTTCTTCATGAATCCAGCTGGGATCGTGTTTTACAACCGAGGTGCATACGTTTGAAAATCCTTTCCATCTGACTGGTTCCAAAAATTGGTCACAGAATTCGTAGTCATCCGAACCTCGCCATTGACTTTGCTCGCACAGGCTAGGTTCACCCGAAACGAATTCCATTGTGTTTGGAAGACTTGAAAGATGCTGAACGTGTATTGCCAACCGGTTGCATTTTTTGCCTTCTAGGTACAGGCGTAAGCCAACAACTGGTTTTTGACTGCTCGATACCTAGTAATGTGCAACAACAGCAAAAGTATATGTAATGAGTATCCATGTGAACTAGAAAGAAAATAGTCAGTTTAGGAGCTATTCAGATATGGAATTACGAAAAACCAAGTTGTACTGCAACTTGAACATATTGTGCACTTGAAAATCCAATCACATAAGTAAATATGTATTCTGCATCAGTCGTAGATTACAGTATGCCTGTGAAGATTGACTAAACATGCATTGTTTAACTGTAATGCTCATTTGCAAGATAATGGAAGTACCTGGCTTGAGCTCACATGAATCTTTGGGCCAAAGAGACTAAATTGCAACGGAGGACATGACACATGTCTCCGTTGATGTCTTAGAGGGAGCTCACAGTAAAGAGGTGCCCATTGCCTAGGAACTTGGAATTCCAAGAAATACTGTAAATCTTCTAAAGCAGGCTTGTCTGAAATTTCAATGAGATATCAGGGAAAGGCGAATACAATAACCGGAAAAAGAAAAGAAAAAAAAAATGCTACCCTGATATAAAACACTTACATCTAAGATACAAATTTATTGCATGACTAAGATATCCACTCCCTGGAATTCCGGTAAGTAAAGATGTAACAGGCACAAGTTTAAACAGTATGGCCTCTGGGTTTTTGGCAACAGTCTGAAGCCATTTGGTGTGGCTCTGAGCAAACACGTCACCCCCTCTTTTTGACCATATAAGAGTAAGGCCCTGTTCCATATAATTCATCAATATACAAAAACTAAAAAACAAAACATTTATTGTTGAAAATAACTTACATCCTTGCTTGATGTTTCTGTGATGCTGGTAAACTGCATGGTGTGTGACTGCAGCATACGGTTGAACACTTCAGGAACCTGAAACAACAATGTAGGATGCTGAATTCTGTCTCTGCACATACACAACAAGAAAGTATCAATAAGTTCCACAAGGAGTACCTTTTTCTTCTCATCTCGTGTGTTTCTCTCTTGTAGAGGAGTCAGTCCATCAGAGAAAAGAATATCTCCGAGATCCTCTAAATATCCTTTAAGCTCGGTCGAAGAAATGGTTGATGATGGCCTCTGTTTCACACAAATTAAATCCTGACCTCCAACAGCCAGGCCAACAACTATATGAGTTCCATACGCCTGAATGAACCTGCCTAAGAAATGTTCATTATGCGTCCCTCATCTGGGTACTACTTGAATGCTAGACAGTATCACTTCAAGCATAATTAGGTTACTAATGTGCTCCCATACAGAATAAAGTACACCGAATTGTCGATAAAACCCATTAACTTAATTATGATTAGCCTTTTATAGTATGCCTATTCAAAAAATTCATGCTTCCGTAAGCCTTTGTATCGTATTAGGATTAGTAAAAGCTTTTGAATTTTTATCTGGTTACCCATAAAAAAAACATATAATTTGAGTTGGAATATGTTCTGGATGAACAAGCGTATAGTTTCAACACAATGGATACCCTTTTGATTTACAACTCTTATTTCTTTGTTTAAAGTTTGAAGCTTTGATTGAAAAACAACAAATAGAGGTGAACCTCTTTACCTAGAAAGAGATGCGGGATCCCAATGAGACGGCACTGACTTCTTAACTTGTTCTTGGAGTACTAATGGAGATGCAGTTAGGTGGAGATAATACAAGGAAATAAAGTAACCGTCAAATGCCAGACGTTTTGCATCAGCAGCATCATTCATCCATGCCCCGCTTAAATCAAATATAGCATTTAAATATCCGGATGGAACTTTCACATGAAGTGAAGATTTTTGATTCAATAACTCTGACATCTGCAAGCAAAAACAACGAATCTTTTAGCATCCTTAAGAAGAGACAGCTTTGGTGACATTGGTAACTTAGCATACATTGTAAAAAAATGAAAAATTAGTATGCAAAAACCAAGCGAAGAAGCTGAAATGACGTAACTAGCCATGTTATCTACTCCCAATCAGCTAAAAAGAAATAAGCTAACAAGAATAGAAGCACCAAACGCGATCAGAAATGATGGCATTTTCCTCTCTAGTTACACATTTTTTGAATTCAATATTGAATTATCAGTCATCAATACAACATATTTAAATGGGATAAAACAAATCCATCGCACTTTGCAAGCAAATACTATAAATGACACAGAAGACTGTATCTTGTAGAATCGAAAAGGGGAGCTCTTGACCATCATTGCCATATGCATATGTAATCCAAGAAAAAATATTCTAAAGAAAATAAAATATATTTGCAGTTCAACTCTTTTATATGCTTCCTTCACCTAAAACCTTAGTCAAACAATCTTCAAATTCGGTGCTCCCCTCCAAACAAAATTGCAAGGAACAAAACAAAAAAAAACAAAAAAAAAAAAAAAAAAATAGAAAAGGAAGTTGATTTTTTCAAAGAATTGAAAGAAGGAGAAGCTGCATCACCTGATTAAGCTCTAAAACATCAGACTTAAATCGAATATGATCTCCTTTATCACACTTTATATTCTCCGGCACATTCGGAATCACAACTCCACCACCACCTCCTCTTCCGGAAGCTCCTCCTCCTCCACCACCACCACCACCGCCGGTGACGACAGGGATGACAACATCACGCCTCTTATCCTCATCCAAAACAACCAATCTAGCACCTCCTGGACATCTCTTAA
Organism: Gentiana macrophylla; assembly: GCA_026214975.1. Classification (NCBI taxonomy): domain Eukaryota; kingdom Viridiplantae; phylum Streptophyta; class Magnoliopsida; order Gentianales; family Gentianaceae; genus Gentiana; species Gentiana macrophylla. Next base: position 101,341,394 of record CM047815.1, on the reverse strand, counting down.
TAAATTTCAACCTGAAATCACTAGCGAAATCAAAACCACAGCCCAACGCTTCAACTGCCCTGATCTCCACAGGCTTCTTCTCGTAATCTTCCTTCCCTGAGCTAAAATACATTCTGCTACAGTCTCCGGTCCCGGCGACGACGTGCAGATTTCTAAGCTGATAAGGACGTCAGAGCAGAAGGATCTTAACGTTTTATCCAAATTAGTCTCCAGAAAAGATGTTTGTTTAAAGAAGAAAAATTAAACGGTGGTTGAGTTGAGGGTAAAGCTGAAAGGAAATCAAAGTGAAAGTGGTGAGGCGTTGACCTTGACTAGACAACGACATATTCCGTACGTGGCTGTTTGATTTTCGTTCTTAAATTAACATTTGGTCCCCCAACTATTAAATGGCTGCCATTGCACATTGTTAATGTTACGTAGAGAATGTAAATCGAGTTATATATCCCCGACATTGAGTTATATATATTTTGATAGCCTTTATTTTGTATCATCCCGTGATAATTTTTTGTCGACTTGATATATTTTGTAATAATAATATTCCAGTCACAATAGAATCGATATTTAGAAGTCGGTTATGGAGTCGAAACCCGACTTCATACAAACTCGATTATGAATCGACCTTGTAAAAGTCGGTTTTTTTGTTTGAGAATCGGTATGCACATTGTTGATTCTTTGAAATGGTGTGTTGCATCGGTGGTAGGATGTAGCAGCAAACCGGGTGGATTGCAATAATTGCCCCTATTTTTCAGATGTAATTTTTATAGTCAATTTGTTTAATTGACTCAGGATCATCTCAAATGAAAAGTTAAATCACATGGTAAAATGTATATGTATTTAGACTTGTTATCAAAACAATATAGTTTGGGAAAAAGAAATTACACGGTGATCGTTCTTTAGCTAAGATCCTCTCAAATACTCGAATGAAAAGTTCTCTTAAATACAAGCAAGTGATCTAACGCACATATAACATATGAAAATGATATAACTGTATGTTTTGTTTTTAATTACGTCATATGTAAAAACATATTAAATTTAATGAACACTTTCCTCAAACAAAGAAAGAAACAAACAAACAAAAGAAAGTATGATGAAGATAAATTTATATAAATTAGGTAGTTATCATTAAAATTGTACAAAAATAGGCTAGTCGTTTTGTGGTATGAAAAAACGAGTTAAGGGCATACGATATGCCATAGTATTAAATCCATTCATAACGTATTGTAAGAAATGGGTGCTGAGGGAGGGAGGAGTATTCATTCGAAAATGTCAACAAAGGAGGCCAAATTTCCCATTCCTATCACCATCCAAATGTTTCTTTGACTAATTCAAAGTTCAAACTCAAGTCATCTCCCACAACATACAATATATATATATTGAAATTGAAAGCAGCCCAAATTGAGCTAACTTCATGTCACTCCAACCACTTTGTCTTTATTTTTCTTTAAATAAAGGAGATTCTTACTCAATTAATTAAACACTTTTCACACTTCATTATAATATCACTATTATATATTTATCCAATTAATATCTTCTCGATCCTACCAAGCATTGACATTTCAACTTATTGCGGAAAAATTACTACATCTACTCAAAATACTACCTCCAAAATATAAATCATTTTAAACGAACTTTATATTGACATAAAATAATAAAGTTAGTTAGATTACATGCGTGTTATTAATTTTGATTAAAAAAGACTAAAATGACATTTCATTGGTATTAATGTAAAGTAGTAAAAAAGTGGTTGAGTATATAATAAATGAGGGTAGTAGAAGGAAAATATGTAATTAATCTTTATTGATTTTGTATATGAACACATTTATGAATTAATGCAAAACAAAAAACTAAAAAGAACACTTACATTTTGGGACGGAGGTAGTACACTATAAAGCTCAACATTAAGTTGAAACCATGTTGGCTTATTTGACATGATGGTCCTCCAAATTGTATACGAGACCTAAAGAAATGTACTACACTTGAAATTCTAGATGATGAAGTTCATAATAATATTATTAATTCATTATAAATGTTCATCAGGATTACATATAGTAGCTCACCCTCATTTCTTGTCTAAGGGACTAACAGCTCCATAAATCTATCACCTATATTCTGGAGCCTGTAACAGCTGGACTTACACATGTCCACACCTCCAGTGCAACACCTGGACTTCATAGGAAAGACAATACTACCCTCACAATTATTATAATAAACATAGAGTAAAGACTTATTTCTCAAAACCCTCCCCTCAAACTAAATGGGGTAGACACCACATTGAGTTTGCTTCTGAACCCATGGAACTGGACCGGAGGCAATGCTTTAGTCAAAACATTTGCAATCTGTGCATCACTTGGAACATAAGCTAAATTCATCTCCTTATTAATGACTTTGTTCCTTATGAAGTGAACATCTATCTCTATGTGTTTGGTTCTAGCATGATAGACATGATTCTGTGCTAGAGCTGCTGCACCAATGCTATCACACCACAGAACAGGTATAGATTGATCACTAATGTGCATCTCTTTGAGTAATTGAGTCAACCAAGTCACTTCTGCTGCTAGGTTTGATAAGGCTCTGTATTCAAACTCAGTGCTGGATCTAGCACAACATTTTGTTTCTTTGAACTCCATGATAGTAAGGAAGATCCCAGATAAACACAGTAACCACCAAAAGACTTTATGTCAGAAGGTGAGCAGGCCTAATTTGCATCAGAAAATCCAATCAGATTCAGGCCACCATCATGTTTGAAGGGCAAGCAGTATCCCAATGTCCCTTTTACATATCTCAAGAGCCTTTTCAATGCTTGCCAGTGAACATTAGTTGGATTTTGCATGAACCGACTTAGGTAGTTGACAAAGTTGGCAAGATCTGGTCTGGTACATGTAAGAAACTGAAGTCCACCAATGGCACTTCTGTATATTGTTGGATTGGACAATGGTTCTCCTTCATCTGGACTGAGATGTGTTCCAACTATCATAGGAGTAGGGCTTGGTTTTAAATGCTCCAAATGCAGTCTCTGAAGTAGTTGAGCTGCATAGTGTTCTTATGACAAGTAGAGCCTTGTTGAATCTCTCTTGGCTTGCATACCCAGAAAATGAGCTAGTGGTCCCAGGTCTTTCAATGCAAACTTGGAGTTTAAGGCTAATGAACATAGTCACATCAGTCTGATGATTACCTGTAATTAATATGTCATCCACATATATAAGAACATACATCACATGGTTATTTTTCCTGTAAGTGAACAAGGAAACATCAGAAACGGATTGCTTGAAACCCCAAGTCAGCATCTGTTGTCTTAAAGCATCAAACCAAGCTCTTAGGGCTTGCTTGAGGCCATATAATGCTTTTTTCTGCCTGCAAACATAGTTAGGTCTTCTAGGATCAACAAAGCCCTCGGGTTGGGGCATATATATTGACTCAGTCAGTGGGCCATTTAAAAAGGCATTATTAATGTCTACTTGATTCATTTTTCAGTTTTGAGAGACAGCAACAGCCATGAAGACTCTAATAGTTGAGGCTTTTGCCACAATACTGAATATGTCTGTGAAGTCCACACCATATGTTTGGTGGAAGCCTTTAGCTACCAATCTTGCTTTATGCTTTAGGATAGACCCATCAGGATTCAGTTTCAATTTAAATATCCATATGTTCCCCACCAGATGTTGGCTGAGTGGGGAGGAACCAACTCCCAGGTATTGTTACTCATCAAGGCTTTGTACTCATCATTCATAGCCAGTCTCCACCGGGCTGACCAAGAGCTTCTGACACTTTTGTAGGTTCAGAAAGGTGAGTGGCTAGTGTGTTTTGTGTGATTGTGGTAGAGTAGACTTTGGGTTTGAATATTCCACTTTTGGATCTTGTTTGCATAACATAGCCAGTTTGGACAGGTCTAGTAGGAGGTTCTGTAATCACAGGGTTTTGGTTATTAGGCAGGTCAGTGGTTTCAGTGGTGAACTGGGTGGAGGTGAGGTTGCCACGGGAGTAGTAGGACTCTCATGAGTGTCAACAAGGCAATGGACATCGGGTGCGGGGACATGTGACATAGGAGTGTGAGATGGAGAAGGATTATAGGGTTCACCAGTGAATGGTGAAGATGGAATAATGGCAGAGTCCTGTTATGTGGATTTAGGTGTTTGTGGTGTTATGAAGTCAAGATTGGGGTTTGTAGGTTGAGACATGGGAAGTACAAACTGACTGATAATGGCAGGGTCTATAACTGTTGATCTTTTAGGGCCTTGGTTAAATCATTCTGAGAAGGGAAAGCTATTCTCATTAAAGACTACATCTCTAGATATGTAGATTCTCCCAGTTTGGTCAAGGCACATATACCCTTTATGATTAGGACTCAACCCTAAGTTGACACATTTGTTAGTCTGAAATTTGAACTTGGTATTGTGAAAAGGTCTGAGATTAGGAAAATATGCACGACCAAACACTTTGTATTTCAGATAGTCAGGTTTTCTTTTATAGGAGTTCATCGGGTGACTGGTTTTTTAGGGCAGGAGTAGGGAGATCATTGATGATGGAGACAGACTCTACAAAGATGTCCCACCAGAATCTTAAGGGAAGAGATGCCTGAGCTAATCATGTCAATCCTATTTCTACAATATGCATGTGTTTCCTTTCTGCCTTTCCATGTTGCTCATGAGCATGGGGTTAGGGATGTCTAAATTGTATTCCATGCTTTTTAAGGACTGGTTCAAAGACTCTATACTCCCCCCCCCCCCAAAGTCTGACTGAATGCATTTTATGGTAATTCCAAGTTGATTTTCAACAAGTGTTTTGAATCGGATAAATGCAGATAGGGTATCAGATATGGCTTTTAAAGGATAAATCCAGACAAACCTAGACCAATCATCAATAAAATGTATGTAGTACTGATAACCATCAGTTGACTTGATGAGAGCAGGGCCCATAGGTTAGAGTGTATAAGATCAAAAGCTGAATGAGCATGACTTTGAGATTTGTTATAAGGGAGAGAATAATTTTTACCATATTGACAAGCTTCACAAAAAGCAAAGTGTTCATTAACAAAAACATCAACTTGATTCAAAACAAGGTTCAATACAAGTTTAAAAGGATGACCCAACCTTCTATGCCATATATTTCTATCTTTATTAAAACTAACAGAACCAACTAGAGCAGTACTTTGACCAGACTTAACAAGAGATGAGCTAAAGGCTGCTTGTTGATCTTTGGAGTGAAGGGAGATCATGTGGCTTTGTGGAAGAGTCTTGATACTGGGAGAGGTTGACAGGTGGTACAAGCCATTCATAATAGCTCCTATTTGCACCAGTCTCTTGGTTGTTTTGTCCTTGACATAGCAAAATTTATCATCAAATTCAACAGTCACAGGCAAATCAGAGGTAAGCTTAAATACACTAACAAGATTTTTAGTCATATTAGGCACATGTAGGGAGTGATCTAAGTTTATGTGTGTGTTGTCTAGGGCAGGTAAATAGCAGGTACCAGTATGAAGGATGGGGATTAGCTCACCATTTCCTACTACCAAGGAGTCTGAACCTAAATAGCCAGCACTGAGATAGAGATTGTTTAAATCTGAAGTAATGTGGTTTGTGGCCCCACAATCCATGTACCAGGTAGGATCATCAGCATTTTGTGGAGAGGCAACAAAGGCCATGTTAGGTCTTGAATTTCCATATCCATTAGAGCCATTAGAGCTTGGAGGGACGAAGTCTTGCTCAAATTTGTGCCATCATTCAATCACTGTGTGTCCTGTCTTCCTACATAGTTGACACACAGGTCTATTTCCATAGTTTGAGCCTGCTCCTCGTCCACCTCTACCTCCTCTATTTCTTTCACCTCTGCCAATGTTTGAATTCGAGTTCCTGCATCCAGAGCTGTTTGATCTCATTTGTTGATTTGTAACCAAATGAGCACCGGGACCAGTAACCTCACTCTGTCCTAATGGATTAAACCTTGCAATTAACCTTTCATGAGTGATTAATTGAGACTGCACATCTTGCCATGACAGTGATCCAACTCTTGCAGTGAGGTTGACAATGGCTGATTCATACTCATTATCTAACCCACCAAGAGTTGACAGAATTAACTCAGCTTTGGACACAGGATACCCGGCTGCTGCTAGATTGTCTGCATATGACTTCATTTGGGCAAGGTAATCTAGCATTGACTTAGCACCTTTAGTGGCTCTAGCCATGGCACTCTTGAACTCAAGCATCCTTGCCTCTGTCTGACTATTGATGAGAGTCAAATTAGCTTACATTTTCTATGTAATTATACCCTGTTTATACCTCGTTTTATATATTTTCGGGGACATTTGGTTGTATTTTGATGTATGATGTATTATTTTTATATGATTAAAAATACGTTATATTATTATGTTTTATCAACGAATTCTATATAAAATATATGAAATTATGGTATAAATGATATAAAATGTTAATTAGAATAGTTAGTAGTAAAATTTAGTAATAATAATAATAAAAAGTTGTAATTTTGTACCGATTTTAGTAAATCGGATTAATAAATGTCGATTTACGTGGGTATTTGTGGTATTTTATTGCAGATTTATAAACCAAGACCCGAGAATCGACATATTGAAGTTTAATCATATCTCAGAGTGATTTAGAGAGTGCCACAAGTTTAAATGGTCAATTGAATAAATTTTAAGTGGATAAGTGGCCAACCAATCTGGATAAGTAATAATAGAGAAATATCTTCGACAAAACGAATGGCTCATCAAAATGATATTTTCGAAAAAGTGTTCTTCACGAAAGTTGTAGATTTTTCCAGAGTGTTCCAATGCAATTTAAATTATGAAGATTGGAGGTCTACAACTTAAACGGTGATCAAGTGGCTAATCGATTTGGATTAAGAAAAATCCCGTAAAAGCTTCGGAGGAACACGAGGTTATCAAGAAAGCGTTATCTGGAGAAGAGTCCTTCATGAGAGTTGTAGAGTTTCTCGAGATCTTAATTTTGGCATTTCGTTTGCGATTTTTGGAGGTCCGTAACTCGAGATATGAATTTTACAAGTTATATATAATTATATATATATAAATATCTTCACTGCACATCTTTGAGTTAATCATGGAAGTGGGGATCATCATTAGTCCGGACCGAGCGGCCTAATACGGACCGGTCCGGCCTTTACCAATTTGTCTATATAAGGAGCGAAGATCGAAAGCGTTCGAGAGTACCAAAATATATATATATAGATCTATATATATATATATCTCCTTCTCTTTTCTTTTAATTTTTAGTAGTAGTTGTAAATAAGGCGCTTACGCCGTAATAATGTAGTTTTAGTATCGTTGTAATGCTCGAGAAAATCTCGGAAGTCGGTTTTGCTAAAGAAGTTGTAATGTCCGGAAGATCGATTTACGAATCAACCGCCGTATTCGGGTAACTTTTCTTAAGTATTTATGTTTGTTTTTGTATTTTTCGTTGTTATAATGTTTTTAGGCTAAATATAATCTTGGCCAAAACTATGTAATCGGTTTTATTTCGATCTTTTAGTTAAAGAAATGTTGTTAAGTTAAAATGACTAAAATTGAGTTAATTGAATCTTTTTCTATTTTGATCGTATTCGTATTGACATATTTAATAGATCCGAGGAATTCATAATCTAATTATGAATTGACCTCGTAGTCGAATTTGAAATAAAAGATAGAAAACCGAGGTAAAAAATTGGCCGTGTGAACAACGTGATAACGGAATCCGATTTCTAACCGGGGTAAATTTGTTTTGGGAGAAATGAATTTTATTATAATTTGTACTCGAGATCGTAATAATGTTAAATCATCGCTTTAATTAAAACTTAAACCGAAAGTTAAATCGTCCGGCTTTGACAACCGGAGCCTTTAAAATAAAATTGACCGTTTGACGAACGGAATGACTCCTTTTATCTAAAGGTAGATTTGTACTCGGGATCTGCTCAGATTAATTCGTTTACCGTAACGATTGTGGACCTTGGGTCGATGACAATGGACATATGACAATTTCATACGCTTCGTGTGAGGAGGAATTGTTTACCTCGAAGTGAGTGCACCGCTTCACTTACTCAATTGGACCTAAAATAAAAGGAGAGATCGAACACATTTCAATTAATCGAAAAGATCGTATAAACCAATTATATAAGTTTTGGCGATTCTAAAATTATCTGTTAATATCTTGGTACTATATATTTATATCTATATATATACTTTGCAATTTATGTACATCTATATATATTTATATATCTATATATATTATATTAGAATAACTTTTAAATTACGTATTTATTTTATGTTGATTAGAATAGTAGTGATCGTGTGTGATAAAATTGCGATTTAGATCGAGTTAATAATGACTCTTTGGTGTTTAACCACACGTAAAAAGAAATTACCAAGTTCCTCGAGGATTCGACACCTGACTCATCATACTAGCACTACGATTTGACTCGGTACACTGCCGGTTAGGATCTGTATAGCCTAGAAAAGGTCCGTCAATGTATTTACACCTTGGTTATCATTTCGGGACCTAGGACGTAAAGTCCGGGATTCTCGGTCTTTTTCGGTGTAATTTACTATACTCTCGGTCACCCTAGTGTCCTGTACGGATTACGTGTGGTTTTTGCTGTGATTTTGTACAGGACTTAGGTGTTTGAGATGCCCGGAAGGCGAGTTACGAGGATTGGAACGTGTGCCCGAAGCTTAAACGTTCAAACGGATCAAAACGCGGCGGTACTACAACCATACATTCCATTGATCTGCATTTTGATCCACCTTAGAGGCATTTTCTGGGCTTGACGTCTTCATGAAAGTTGTATAAAATTTCATTATCTTTCCAACGGATTTTGAATCACTCGATTTGGAGGTCTACACACAAAGTTATACCCGTTTTTCTGAGGGTCTGTCACCATAGAAAGTTGCTGATAGGTTTTCTTCATGGATTTTTTTGACAGCGCGCCCTAGCAAAATCTGAGATCTGAAAAAACACTTTAAATACCCCTCATTTTAATCTAGATCGAATCCCCCCTTCTCTTTTAGATCGATTTTTCTGCACTTTTTCTGCGGTTTTCATTAGATTAGCTTAGTTTAGAAGTATATTAGCTTAGATTAGTCGTAGATCGTTGTAATCCGTTGATTCTCGAAGATAGCTTGACGTGTTATTGACAGGATTTCGTTCGGTGGATCGATTTTCTACGGCATAATATATTCGGTATTTCATTTTCATTTCTTGCTCTTGCTTTCAATCATGGTTTATGTTAGCTTTGATGTTGTGTTCTTGTTGTTTTTCTTGTTATGATGAGTAGCTAGTTTTACCGATAGTCGAGTTATGTGATAGCCTTCGAAATCGAATCCTTAGCTCGTTGATTGAAGTGTTTTGATGTGTTGATTGTTAGATTCTCGATGTTGTTTTTGTTCTAGAACTTATGCCTAATGACGTTTGTTGAACTCGCGACTCGATAATCGTATCACACGTGGCTTCTTTACATATGTATTTTGCGAGAGGTGCGGGAAAAGGGTTCTAGGATCACCTCTGTAAAACCGACCGAGTTGTTCGGATTCGGTTTCGTGTGTGAGGTTTATATCATTGTTAATGAGCGTCATAGATCGTAGACCGTGTCGGGTCGGTTAAATCCGGTCGTGATTTGTTGAACTTGACATAGGAGGGTAGATTATTGAATTAATGTCTATACTGCAATTAGGAACGACACCCTTTGAGTGACAACGAGGTGGACTGCTGAACCTAACATAAGAGGGTAGTTATTGATCCGATGTCTATTTTCGTAAGCAGGAGACGACACCTTCAACGATGGCGAGAACATTAGAGTTTGTCGAAACACTTCGGAAACGAGTTAGGGTTAGAGAGTAGTTGGTTGGATCATAGCTCGGCTATCTTGTTTTTCGTAGTTTTAAATCTTTTCTCTTTTGTAAATTTAGTTGTTAGAACCGGTGATCTGACAAATCACCATGTTCAAAGTGTTAGATGTAGTGCCCGAAAGACAATTTGTGTAATTGTTTTTGATAATGGATGACAGAATTTATCTCACCTTATTACTTGCTTTGTGCTTGTAAGTAATACATCTGCCGCAAACCCCTAAGTATATCGGTATGTAACCGTTTAACTCGGTGGCATGGCATGCACGTGAGGATTGAGTTAGTGGTGATATACTTAAAGCGTTAGTCCGTGGTGAACTTAATCGAGTTTAGGGTCTCTTGATTAAAACACCAATAATGCGCCTGAACACCTTAGGGTGTGATAGTCTTATCCGGATTTGTCGGTGAGGAGTACTACGTGGGGGGCATTTATATATGATGGCATTCATATAGGATTTGGACCGATTTAATCAGTATTTCTCGGTATAATTCCGTAATCGAGGAATCTTATTAAATCATTAGATGATCATATATGGATCAACCTTAATCTGAGGTGATCACAGTGGTCTTTGCTTGTCCCGGGTAGTGTTTGATGTGTTAGTTACGGTTCACTTAAATAATGTGTTCCAATCCACTTCTCATTGGCACTATCTCCGGATGAGTGAGTAGTTCGATTTTCACGGACATGGAATCCATTCCTTCCTCGTGGGAAGTAGAGAGACAATCCCCTTATTTGTTAGCCCTAAGAAAGTGATCGATCGGCCGAGTTCACATTTAGACTAATTAGCTACTAGTCGGATATGTGAACTAATTGATCACTTAGGGGTTGATGGTAAATAAGGATAAGATATTCTCGAGTCGGGTTCACGGAGACTTCCTCTCGTAATGGACGATCTATGGAGGGTTAATCAGTATGTAGTGATTATATCAATGGACGCTTATTCACTCTATGGGTTGAGTATAAGTATACATTTATAATCGGTAGAGTTCGATTTCGGGTTTATGGTGGCGTAATCCCGAAATTAATAATTAATGTACTTATTCGGTTCGATGAATAATTAATTATTGAGCTACTTGGTTATAGTCCATGGTCCCGATGTGGCTTCGTAATTCGGACTAATAATCTTGTTATTTGGGCCTCATTGATAATTAATTGGTTTGGGCTAATTAATTGATATGCATGGATATTATTTAGTTGGGCTAAATAATATAATACACATAAAAGACATTTTATGTGGGCTTTTTTGACCCAATATGTGGCGCCATTAATGTCCTAATAATTAGAGAGAAATTAGTTTTCTTAGATAATTATTTAACATGTGATTTATCTTTTATTTGTTAAATGATAATTCATGGAATAATAGATAATAATATGAATTATCTTAATTTGTTTGGGATAATCATTTTATTTATCTTTTATTTGGAAAAGGATTAATGTGATAATTATCACTTAATTATTTAATCCTTGGAGGACATTGATTACTCTCCTATATAAAGAGAGTTCTCCCAAGTCTAATGGCAAGGTATTATTCACGTCACTATTCACCGAGAGAAATTGGCGAAAAATTTCGGCCTCTATTCTTAGGGTTCGAGTTGGAAAAATCTTGGGATTTTTAGGTTTGCATATCAAGGAGGCTCGTGTATCAAGAAGGGTGTCCACCAATCGCCGTTTGGAGAACACATCAAAAGATCTTGGCTTCTCTTCCTAAAATTGGTAACTTGATTTTAACCCCCTTGTAGTTGTTAAATCCTTTGATTATGTTTTATGATATGTAAATCGTGATCCATCCGCTGCGTGTAGATCTAACTCGTTTAGATCTAAGAACCTGCATCCTTCACAAAGCTGTGTTGACCTAAACTAGGGACGAGAACGACTTTGGTACTCGACCAGATTCCCTGTGGGATACGACATTGACTCACCAATTCTAGGCTACAGTTGACCCGGTACACTGCCGGTGAGATTGGACACTTAGAAAAGGCCGATCAAGTTTTATGGCGCCGTTGCCGGGGAATCCGGTTGATATCTTGTAAGTTAGTTGAGTTCTTAGGATTAGGTCGTTTTCTTATTTATTTTCTAAGTATAGTTTGTTTTTATTTGTTTTTGTTGAAGTGTCACACCATCTACTCCGGTAGTGGTAGTGACTTGATACCGTGATTGTGTTCGTGATGTTTCCTTGGTTTGCAGTTAATAGATCCTTCGAGGAAAGTGAGTTCGTTGTTCTGTGCAATGGACTCATCGAACAAATCGTGGTGGTGGGGATTGAGCCCCGTATTTCTCATATTTCATTTTCAGGGGGTGCTCGATTCCTACGATTTTGGTAGGAGATGCAAAGGTTTGCTCTCTCTTGTGTACAACTATCCTTGACCTAGTTGGGGTAGAAAGTCGAGTGAGGACCAGAAACTCGTAATGTACTTTTATTACTTTTCTCTCCCCTCGTGTTTCACTGTGTTTCTTTAGTTTGTATTTTGATACTTGGCTAAGTTTTGATGTAATATAACCCGAAGAAGTGTGTTTTGGGGGCTAGTTTTTGGTGTTTTTGGTTTTGATAAGTTTGTGGTGATCCGTCAAGTTTCATTTCGATATCTCCATACCAGTATTCTTGGATATTGTGTTGCTTGTTGATATTAGCACAGTACCACTGGAGGACTTTCTACGGATGCCACGTGATCGTATTTCGCTTTTCGGTTGTAAGCTATGTTTTCTACCCTTATCATTCGTGTTTGGTTTTAAAGTAGGGGTTGGTTGGTTTAGCTTCAATGTTTCATTTTCATGTTGAACGAGTTATACTTAGTGATTGTTTTTCCTTTAGTGTAAATGAGTCGGTATTTAGAAATTTTGATGCCTTTGACATTGGTTTTGATAAATTGAGCCTATAGTTTTGCTTTGATAAAACATATAGTGATTATACGAATGCATTTCATTTGAGTTGGGATCTTGTATTGAGAATGGAATAGTTCTATCACGTTAGCTTCAACTTCACGAATCACCTTGACTAGTGAACGATTATGGTAGCTATTAATGACCCGGTTACCTAGAACTTATATTAGTAACTTCGAGGCGAAATAGAAAGGTCGGTCTTGGTTAGGTATGGGATGACGGTTTTGGCATTTATTTTGACCCGATCAGAGCCAAAGGTCAACCTAACCGATTAATCCATTGTTACCCCTCTATGCCTTTTGTAGGGTGGTTAGACTGCCACCCGAACTAGCCTTTCGTGTTACTAGCCCGTGAAAATTGATGTCCCTAACTTTATTTCAGTCTACGTATCCTTGACTACCTTGCAATTGAGCTTGTTCGTTCCGCACATTTTTACGATGCTGTGAGGTATTATTGAGACGTAAGTAATGGTATGGAGTCGTGATTTACGAGTTGTTTGGAAAGAGGAATGTAACAATGTGCTGGTTGTGGCTATTGATAAATTTTTTTGATGTATAGTATCTTTTTTTCATGCTTTGATTCAAAAAAAAAAGAAAAAAAAAAGAAAAAAGAAAGAAAAGGAAAGAAAAAAAGTGTGTTTGTTTTTAAAGTGTGTTATAAGTCCAAAAAAGGACTAAAGTGTTGTTTATTGAAGGAATGTGAAGTTAAAGTTAAAGTTAGGGTTTGGATTTCGTTTTTTTTATATAGTCGGAAGTTTGAAGACGAAGTTGATACCGAGTTTCGTGTTTATTTTTGACTTGGTTAAAGCTCCCTTGCACTTTCTTCTTTCTATTTTTATCGTAAATATCCTTTCGTAGCCCTAACCTGTGCCTAAACATTACAACCCTTCAAGTCCTGCTCGACCGTACTAGACTTTGATTGACCTCGATTAGTGGAGATGTTTACGACGTATAAGCCTATGGTGTAGCCTCGGTACATTAAACGTCTATAATCTAAACCGGTCGTAGTTGATAAATGTTGGAGAAAGCTATTCACACACACACATTCTCTTCTCAATACAAGGTAGAACCTAAATCATATACATTTGTGTCAATTACTTGTGTTTTACCATTTCAATTCTTATAGACTTGATGTATGATAGCAATGTTGACTCCATCTTTATTTTTGAATCGCTCATTTTTGCTCGAGGGCGAGCAAACGCTAAGTAGGGGGTAGTTGATGAGAGTCAAATTGGCTATCATTTTCTATGTAATTATACCCTGTTTATACTTCGTTTTATATATTTCCGGGGACATTTGGTTGTATTTTGATTTATTTACACCTTGGTTATCATTTCGGGACCTAGGACGTAAAGTCCGGGATTCTCGGTCTTTTTCGGTGTAATTTACTATACTCTCGGTCACCCTAGTGTCCTGTAGGGATTACGTGTGGTTTTTGCTATGATTTTGTACAGGACTTAGGTGTTTGAGATGCCCGGAAGGCGAGTTACGAGGATTGGAACGTGTGCCCGAAGCTTAAACGTTCAAACGGATCATAACGCGGCGGTACTACAACCATACATTCCATTGATCTGCATTTTAATCCACCTTATAGGAATTTTCTGGGCTGGACGTCTTCATGAAAGTTGTAGACAATTTCATTAGCTTTCCAATGGATTTTGAATCACTCGATTTGGAGGCCTACACACAAAGTTATGCCCGTTTTTCTGAGGGCCTGTCACCATAGAAAGTTGCTGATAGGTTTTCTTCATGGATTTTTTTGACAGGCGCCCGCCTAGCAGCCCAGATCTGAAAAAACACTTTAAATACCCCCTCATTTTAATCTAGATCGAACCCCCCCTTCTCTTTTAGATCGATTTTTCTGCACTTTTTCTGTGGTTTTCATTAGATTAGCTTAGTTTAGAAGTATATTAGCTTAGATTAGTCGTAGATCGTTGTAATCCGTTGATTCTCGAAGATAGCTTGACGCGTTATTGACGGGATTTCGTTCGGTGGATCGATTTTCTACGGCATAATATATTCGGTATTTCATTTTCATTTCTTGCTCTTGCTTTCAATCATGGTTTATGTTAGCTTTAATGTTGTGTTCTTGTTGTTTTTCTTGTTATGATGAGTAGCTAGTTTTACCGATAGTCGAGTTATGTGATAGCCTTCGAAATCGAATCCTTAGCTCGTTGATTGAAGTGTTTTGATGTGTTGATTGTTAGATTCTCGATGTTGTTTTTGTTCTAGAACTTATGCCTAATGACGTTTGTTGAACTCGCGACTCGATAATCGTATCACACGTGGCTTCTTTACATATGTATTTTGCGAGAGGGTGCGGGAAAAGGGGTTCTAGGATCACCTTGTAAAACCGACTGAGTTGTTCAGATTCGGTTTCGTGTGTGAGGTTTATATCATTGTTAATGAGCGTCTCATAGATCGTAGACCGTGTCGGGTCAGTTAAATCCGGTCAGCGGACTGTTGAACTTGACATAGGAGGGTAGATTATTGAATTAATGTCTATACTCAGAATTAGGAAACGACACCCTTTGAGTGACAATGACGTGGCCTTTTCTAGTGCTAATACCAGTCCTTAACCGACAGTGTATCGGGTCAAACTGTAGTGCTAGTATGGTGAGTCAGAGTATCGTATCCTCAGGGAACTTTGTAATTCTTCTAAGTGTGGTTAAACACCAAAGAGCTTTTATTAACTCGATCTAAACCGCAATTTTATAACACAGATCACTACTATTCTAGTCAACATAAAATAAATACGTAAATTAAAATTTATTCTAATATAATATATATAGATATATAAATATATATAGATGTGCATAAGTTGTAAAGTATATATATAGATATAAATATATAGATGCCAAATATATTATTAGAGAACTAGCCAAAGTTTATATAATTGATTTATACGATCTTTTAGTGAATGGAATGTGCTTTCGATCTTTAGGTTCAATTGAGTAAATGAAACGGTGTACTCCTAAGGTTAACAATTCGTCCTCACATTAGTGTGTGAAATTGTCATATGTCCATTGTCATCACCCAAAGTCCACAATCATTACGGTTTTTCCGAATGTGTCCCGAGTACGATTCTACCTTTGAATAAAAGGAGTCATTCCGTTCACAAACGGTCAATTTTATTTAAAGGCTCCGGTTGTCAAGGCCGGGCGATTCAACTTTCGGTTTAAGTTTCAATTAAACTGATGAATTTAACATTATTACGATCTTGAGTACAAATTTTAATAAGATTCATCTTTTAGACAAATCTGCCCCGGGTAGAAATCGGGTTCCGTTGTCACGTTTTCACTCGCCAATTTTACCCTCCGGTTTTTCTATTAACGAGTTCATAACTTAATTACGAGGTGTCAATTCATAATTAGATTATGAATTCTTTCAAGTCAAACTTTATTAATAGGAAAAGATTCAATTAACTCAATTTTATTCAATTTTACTTAGACGAAGATTCCTTTACCGAAAAGATCGAAATAAAACGATTACATAACTTTGGCTAGTTATTAGATTTAGCCTACTAACATTATACGAAAAGATAAAAAGACAAAACAAACATAAATACTTTAGGAATTTTACCCGATTACAACGATTGAATCGGAAAATTGTATTCTTCCGGATGCTACAACAACTTCAACAACATTGATCTTCGATAATTTCTCGAGCATTATAACGATACTACTTTATTTATGGCATAAGGCCTATATATATACATACTACTACTACTAGAAAGAGGTGAAGAAAATATATTTGGTACCCCTTCATGTGCCTGCAGATCGCTTCTATTTATAGGCGCTTTTTCCACTGCCGGATCGATCCGAGAAAGGGCCGGATCGATCCGGGAATAAAAATATTATCCCAGGATATTCTCTGCGCAGGGCCACATGCTGGTCTAATCATGATGTTTCCTCGGATCGATCCGAGGTAAATCGGATCGATCCGGATAGATTTTTTCCAATCTTAATCCGAAACTTGATAAAATCATAACTTGAGCTCTGGATCTCCAAATGACATAATTCAAGATGCGTTGGAAAGCTCTTGAGGAGATCTATAACTTCCATGAAGACTTCTTTTTCAGAAAATGCCTTTTGCTGGGCCATTTGTTCGTCGAAAATATAACTTGATACGGCGTCACGAACCATTGATCCATTTGAACTTTAAATCTCGTGGCACTTCCTTTATTCCTTCAAAAGATATGATTTTACTCCACAAAATGTCGTCACTCGGGGTCTTGGTTTACCTAAGGTCTGTAAAATACCAAAAATAACCACGTGAATCTGACACGAAACTCCGGTTATTAACCCGGTACAAAATTTATAACTTTTTATCATTTTTACTAGATTTTTATAGTATTTAGATTTATTCATAGCTATTAATATTTTATAAGATTATCTGTTATAATTACTTATATTTTATATAAAAATAGTCGATAACGTATATAAAACATCGTAATTTTTATCATATAAATGTTACACATCAGACAACGAGGTGGACTGTTGAACCTAACATAAGAGGGTAGTTATTGATCAGATGTCTATTTTCGGAAACAGGAGACGACACCCTTCAACGATGACGAGAACATTAGAGTTTGTCGAAACACTTCCGGAAACGAGTTAGGGTTAGAGATTAGTTGGTTGGATCATAGCTCGGCTATCTTGTTTTTCGTAGTTTTAAATCTTTTCTCTTTTGTAAATTCAGTTGTTAGAACCGGTGATCCGACAAATCACCATGTTCAAAGTCATGTTGACCTAAACTAGGGGATCGAGACCGACTTTGGTACTCGACCCAGATTCCCCAATGGGATCTTGATGAGCTAAAATTTACCCCTCGAAAATATATTTATAAAGACTCAAAAACAGTGGGTAAACTAACTCTCTAACCGGCGATGGACCGGGTCGATTGTTAGAATAGCTACAGGAGAACGAGGTCGATCCCAAGGACACAAGTGTTTGTAAGTACCAAAGTGAACGTGTGTCTTAGTCTAGCGATCAAGTTTTTGGAAGGTTTGTTACTACACGACACTAAAATAATTTTTAGTGATATCAAGTCTAAAGAGAAAAAGAGAGAAAGAAAGTTAAACTACTAGATTTTTAAAGATAGGTTAAAAGACATAGCCGAACCATGATCAAAGTAGCTAATTTCAACCCCAAGGATAGACAAAACCGGAGTGTGCATTATAACAAACGAACTCTCACATTCAATCTCACGGGTGCGTGCTCTAATTCGATGTTAAGATCTCAACAACTCTCCTTTAACATCCTATGTGAGGTTAATCAATTCTCTTTTAGAAAACCGATTATCCTAACATGATTAAGTCTTGTGTGAGACGCTTGATATAACCCTCAGTACGGAAACAAGTCCGAAATCACTCGGTCGAAGTTACTACCGATTCATACTCATCAACGTACTACACCAAACATCTTAACGAGAATGTGTCAAAGCAGTAAACCGAAGCTTTACCTAATCCATGGTCTACCCGAAAGACTCCGTGAAACAACTTGTCATCTTGGCTCAAGAACCACCCGGCACTTCATAGTTCAACCCCGGTCTAACACTAAACTACACTAATCTAGACTACCACATTCAAGTTACTATGTTGATAATAAAACACCAATGAGCGCTGGGCTTTGAATTCACGACCTAAAACCCCAAGATGTTTTACCTCCCGATCTTAGAACCATTTTTCCCACACCACTCTCTCTGAACAACTCTCAAGAATGATGTGTGTGATTTTTGACCTAGGTAGCTAATCTAGCCCAAATCCGTTATAACAAGTTCTAAGACGTGAAATATGTAAGATTCAACAATAAAAAGCACAACACACTCCCAATTTTATCTTCCAAAGGTTGATTTCACCAAATTTTACATGATTTGGCTATGAAAAGTTTAGCTACCCATATAGACGGATTCTGTCAACATGTCATGGATTAAAATGGCGGGAAGTTTTACATAATAGCCTTCTGTCAATATGGCAGAATTCTATTAAAACCAAATTAAAACCGAAATCCAATCATTTGTCAGATTCTCCTATATATGGATACTACTACAGATACATATATATATATATATATATATATATATATATAACGAGAATGAAAGAAACAAGAAACAACAAGAAAGAAATAGCTAGCTATAGATATAACAATAATGAAAGAAAACAAAAGCAAACTTACTATTATAACAGAGATATCTTCGATTACATATAAAAAAACTTGATATTACAACGATTTCAGCAACACCGAACTTCCAATAATTTCCCGAGCATTACAACGATACTAATATTACTAAATTTATTTCGGCATAAGACCTTATTTACAACCTAAAAACTAAAGAAAATAAGAAGGATAGATATATATACATATATATATATACATATATATATATATATATATATATATATATATATATACGCTATGTATATATATACGCTATGTATATATATAATGGTGCACCCCTTCTGCTCGCATCTGAAGCTCATTATATAGGTGAAATTCTCCCAGGCCGGACTGGGTGGTAAGGGCCGGACCAGGCCGGCCTAATCATTGCATTCACCCTTGATCATCTAATTTACTGGATATAAATTTATATATTTGAATAAAACTTAAAAATTCATATCTTGAGTTCTAGACCTCCAAATGACATGATTCAAGAGGCATTGGAAAGATCGTTGAAAAATCTACAACTTTCATGAAGGACACTTCTTCAGAAAATGCCGTTTTGATGGGCCATTTGTTCGTCGAAGATATTTCTCGATTTCCATCAAATCGAATCGATTAGCCACTCAACCACTTGACTTAGTGACACTCTCATAGCCTCCATAAGATATGATTATACTTCAAAATGTCGTTACTCGGGTCTTGGTCAACCTATAATTCTACAATAAAGCACAAAATACCAAGCGTAAATCCGACACGACACTCCGGTTCTTAAACCGGTACAAAAACTAGTAAAACTTATAAAACACGATATTTTATAAAATAGTCATGACTTATATATTTTTATGAAACTTAGGAATTAATGACTTAAATTGATATAAAAGTGCTCGAAATGATATCAGAAATGGGGTCAAAAGTTATAAAAATAACAGTGAATTTTTCCCTTATCAGATACGACCTTGACTCACCAATTCTAGGCTACATTTGACCCGGTACATTGCCGGTGAGATTGGACACTTAGAAAATGCCGATCAACTATTGAACAAATTTTCCAAAGTCACCCATATATCTCTAGTTGTATGACATCCAACCACTTCATGTAAAGCCTGCTCTGTCATAGAGCTCATCAGCCAACCCATCAGCAGTTGATCACTCAGATCCTATTCTTCTTGGGCCTGGACACGTTGAAATGAAGAAAGTGACATTCCAAGTGGTGAAGCCTCAGCATATCTTGGATTGTTCCCCAGGACATGGTTTTTAAGTCTATGGCTTCGGATAATTGGAAGAACAATAGATTTCCACAAGAGATAATTTGAACGATCCAACTTTACATTGCATGTCTGATTTAGATTGCTAGTAAAATGTAGAGGACTTACATTTCCAGATCCAAGTTGTCCCAGTCAGGAATTGTAGGAATGGACGGGTAAGCACTAACCAGTGTTGGATTGATGTAGCTGGGGATAGTAAACTCAGGCCTCCCGTAGCTTACTCCGGGATTCACAGGAAGGCCAGTGAAGTCCAATCCGGCACCAGAAAGATTTAGCCCGGTGTAGTTACCAGCAGGAATGTTTTGTCCTAGAGGGACTCCCAGAGATCCAATACTCCTGGAATATGCATGATGTTTGTGGCTACAACAACTGAATTTTGAACTTCAGTGTTGACCGGTGCTCCGGTGGTTGCAGTGGGTCCTGGCGTGGAGTTTTCTCCGGCTGACTGTGACAAGTCCATAGCTGCCAATCCATCCTTAACCTGGCTCTGCTATCAACTTGAAATTCTAGATGATGAAGTTCATAATAATATTATTAATTCATTGCAGATGTTCATCAGGATTACATATAGTAGCCCACCCTCATTTCTTGTCTAAGGGACTAACAGCTCTAGAAATCACTCACCTAAATTCTGGAGCCTGTATCAACCGGACTTACACATGTCCACACCTCCGGTGCAGCATCTGAACTTCATAGAAAAGACAATATTATCCTCACAATTATTATAATAAAGATAGAGTAAAGACTTATTTCTCAACAACTACAATTATAAGGTTTTGAAATTAGGTGGCTTTGACGACTCCTCTGCACATGCACGTTTGAAAAAAAATTGAAAAGTATTTTTGTTTTTCTTTACAATGAAAGAAAGGATTGATGGTTTTAATATACTTTTTGAGAGCAAAATTGGGTGGTTTTTTGGAAAGTAAACTGCACAATATTCACCACCTTCCCTAGCATTAATGGTATTGGTATATCTTTTCTTATTTATTTTTTTGGTTGAAACAATTAATGTAAATTTCACACTTTTTCTTCTTTTAAATTAGTAAGTACTGTGTAGTAACATCTAGTGCAATTTTTCCCTAAGTTTTCTGTCAAATACATGCATATCTTGTTATATTGTTCATGTGCAGGGGCGGATTTAAGAAGGAGGGAGGGGGTTGAGTGCTCTCTTAGATCCAGAAAACACACTATTATGTATGTTGTGTATTTTTTTTGATCTCTCTACAAATTTATACTCGCCCATAGTATCGTCCCCTTACCCGGGATCCTGTGTCCGCCCATGTTCATGCGTCATTTGCTTTGCGTACATACATATGCTTCCTACATTTTCAGACACCCAAAAAATAATATTTCAGACGCCCCATATTTTGCTAATTATTTTCTGCAAGAACACAGGCAATAGTGATCGATGACGTTTTTTCATATACAATCAGAGTCATTGAACGTTAAGTTTTTATTTCATTTTTTATTATTAAATTAGTCGGTTGTGATGAAAGTAAACGTCAATTCGTAATTATGTTATTTCTCATGTGTAATTAGAATTTGTAAATGAGTTGAAATTTCTTTCGTGAAATACTACGAACTTCTTTTCGTATGACTCATTTCATGAGAGAGATCGACTCGATTCGGTTTTTTCGAGTTCGAATATCAAGTCGAGCTACTCGAATAATTAACCGAGCCGAGCTCGAGTTTTAAAATATAGCGATCGAGTAGCTCGCGAGCTTAATCGAAGTAGTTGATTAAATAATTATTTAATTTATTAAATTTATTATAAAATATTATTTTTATTATTAAAAATATTATTCGAGTCGAGTATTAGACGAGCCGAGCTCGAATTTACCATATTTCGTTAAAATTAAATGAATTCTAAGATAATAATCGAGATTACGAGTCGAGTCGAGCTTTATCGAGTACTTAGCGAGCCGAGTTCGATCTTGATTTTTTATCGCTCGATCGAGCTCAAACCGAGTTTTTCTAACCGAAACTTTTAATGAAATTTCATTCTGAAATTTCAGAGTATATCGATTTCACTCGACTTCGACTCGATTACACCCCTATTCAGTGTAATGTTTCCACCCAATATTTTTTGAGGAAACTCCCTTACAACACATTTAAAAAAAATTAATTTTTTTCATACACCCCATTTTTCCAATCTATAATATATATACACCGTCCAAAATAGTACCATACCATGCTATTTCACCTCAAACCGTGACCGTGTTATTTTTTACGGAATACCGTTATATTTACAACGGCATCATTATTACGACATTTTACCTTATTATTGATACCATTTTGTCCAAGTTTAACACGGTACCGTGCTATTTCAAAAAAAATAAGATTATACATACAAGTCTATTTCAACCCCATTCTCCGGTGAAAACCCTCAACCCACGTTCCCTCTCCACTGAGCTCCTTCAACTCAGGTACCGCTCGCTCCGGCACCACTCATCCTCTAAAAAATAAGCCTTTTCTTCTTCTTCTTTACATTTTACAGGCATAGAAATCATATGACGATTCCAAAAATCGTCTATATGAAATCTAGGGTTTTTTCTCTTGATGATAAAATAATGGGACTCCTAGAATACAGAAAACAATGAAAAGAGAGGGGGGTGATTATGAGATGTTTTAGAGTACACCGATTCATATATAATTTACACCTTGATGGTGGTGAGTTGCTTAAAAGAATTACCATGTTTTCGTATCGATCCAATACCGGGATTATAGATTGAAAATAGCATGGCTGGAGCTTAATAATGACACGGTTTCAGGCAATATATGACGATATCATGCTATTTTGGGCGGTGTATATAAATTATAGATTGAAAAAAATTACTTTTTTTAACAGTATATTCAATGACTTTCCACATATTTTTCCTCGTATTTTGAAGACGTGAGATTAATTTTATGATGTCCGAACCAAAAAAAAATCAAGAAAAATTTAATATTATCCGTCCCAATTTGTTTGCGACATTTTGAAACTCACAATATTTAAGAAATATCAATTAATAAGTTGTTTGATCATTTAAAACTTGACTAATCTACATATTTTTGTCCTTTTTATATGTAGTATCATTTTCATTTTATAAAATAAATTAGGGTAATTTAGGCAATTAAAGCAAAAAATTTGAATCTAATTAGAGTTATGAGACTTTTTTATATTATTATTACAATTTAAAAAAAAATTAGAACTATTTACAACCATAATTATGGACTAACACCCATATATTGTGGGAAGGGTAACTTAAGTAAATTTATACTGTGAATAAAAATCGTCTATTTTAGTATCTTTCCATTTTTTGGGACGTTTTTTTTATGGCCATTTAAAAAATTCTAATTAATCTTGGATTTCGTTAATTGATGTAATATTATTAGGGTTATGATAAAGTGAAACTTAAAGGACCCTCTAAAAGCGTTTCGGTATTTTGAGAAAATATTTTAAAAAAGGAAAGAAAACAAGGATGGACCCTCTAACCCCCCGGAACCGAACAAATGAACCGGCATGTTTTACAAGTGTCGGTCAAAATGAAACTTTTATTTGGATAAAATCGGGTCACACCCGCTCACTGGACCTGTTCACCCGACATAGTCTTTTTTTTTTTTCACCTATAAAACGCAAGAGCACAAGCAAATCCCACAACTCCACTGTTCCCAAACCGGCGGCGCCGTTCTCAAGAACACACAAAAACTTCAATAAACAAATAAAAAAGGAAACCTACTTTTTTTCTTTCTTTTCTGAAGAGGTAACAGAAATGGAAGAAAAGTTGAGCCTTTCGGATTTGAAGGAAAAATTGGCAGATTTTGCTAAAGAAAGAGACTGGGATCAGTTTCACAGCCCAAGAAATCTTCTTTTGGCACTGGTTTGTTTCTTTTCTTCCTCCCCTTTTGCAGCACATACAGAATAGAATTCATGTTTCTTTGAACAACAAATTTTGCTTTTTTTTTTTTTTGTTTTGTTGTAAACCTATTATAGTTATTTGCTTTTTTATTCTTTTTTCCCTCCATATATTGTTCCAGAGTTTACATTAATTATGTAACTAGCTTACTAGTGTACGGATATCCACTTGTACTAGCTTTATATGCCCATGGAAAGCCACCATTTTTGTCTTCTTTAAAACCATTGAAATTTCATATCTTAGGTGGAAAAGTTTTTATCTTGTCTTGGTATATATATACTGGTAATGTCAGTAAAGAATAGTTTATAGCCTTTTTATTTTCTTTTTGCTGCTCATTTTTAATTAACACTTGCAATTTTTTACCTTTAGAAATCACTAATGCACGGTCAAGATAAAGTTTTTAAGCAAAACAAAAATGCTACTGCTATGTCTGTATACCACAACAAAATGCCTCAACAAGCATACAAAATCATCGCAAGGGCCGAGATGTTTTGCTATGATTTTTACGTGTTTTGTTATTATTTGCTTTGTTTTGCGACACACCTTGCAAAGCTTCAGGATCATTTCGTTGTGATAGTAACATGACTCTAAGCAAAATATTTGTTCTTTCTTAATTAAGTATTGTTTTGGAACATGTAATAGCCTTCTAAGGCAGCCTAATTTGGTTGTTTTTTATTCATTGTTTCACTTAGTCAAATTGCTCCACTTTTTTATTTGTCACTTTGCATTCTGTAAATTAAACAAATTATATTATCTAACTAAATATGCTTTAACTACAGCATCTGCAACTCTTTTCTTACCTGCCCTCGTTGTTGTTGTGTGTGCCATATGTTTCACACCTTTTGAAAAGGTCTTGGAACAACTACACGTTTGAAGTTCCAAAAAAGCACTATATGTATTCGAAAGTTCAAAAGGCCCATTTGGGAAACATATATATATATATATGGACTTGAGAAAAATTGACATTTTATGCATTGTAGTAAAGTTATATCAAATGCTTGTGTCATATCTATTTATTTGTACACCTTTTTAATCTATATTGAAATAGATATTGGACATGTTTCTTAAAAAAAAAAAAAGTGTTTCTAGTGGCATAAAGGTGTTTTTATTCTAACATCCTAGCTTGCATATGGGTATAGATACGTGAGCACGGATATGCGTATACATGATACGCGGGTGTGAGAATTTTAAAAAATAGGATAGGATACGTGTACTGAAAACATGGTTCCCTCTATTTTTTGTAGTATTTCAACCTTTTGGACAACTTTTCATTCATTCTCAATATACTCAAGATGGTTTTTCATTTCACAATACCGAGTTATGGATATGCATGTATGAATCTTGTATCTAACTTTTGAAAATTACAAACTTGCCTCTAGGTGTGTATCCTATGTTTTTAACATGCATATGTGAGTGTCGGATACATATCGGATACGAAACACTAGCGTGTTTAATTGACAGTGTAACGATTTTCAACTTTAGAATCGACTTTAATTGATAGTGTGATTCGGTGTGGTGTCATTAAAACCATCTAAAGAAAATGGAAGCCAATGTTGATTCCTTGAAACTATTATTAATTGAGATATGGCCTATGGGGCAGGTATGGGTTGTAAAATATGGGTTTCTTGGAGGACCATACAAGAAATTTAGAATAATAATAATAAATTGGTCCTGTGTTGTAAAGAGGGTATGCATGTGGGCACCAGGATTCATAATCAAAGGTGTAGTGAATGAGTATTCTGCAACTTTATTGATGCTTCAACAATTCCAATGTGTAAGGGGATTATAAAGTAGATGATGCTTTACCTTTTAATTTATGGAAGAAGAAGTTGAATGGTGCTTACTTTTCCCACTTAAATGGAAGTTAAGTAAAGGCTGTACCATTTTTTACTTTTTACTCGGTACTTCTGCAAGTTCAGTATAGCACTGTAGTGTAGTCAAAGAGCTTTTATAACAATGGCTGCATGCATGCATGCCTCCTCCCTGCCATTGAATTGTCACATTAATGACAAAACATATAATATACTTTTATGTAGTATCCACTATCCAGCATGTGGAGATAAAAGGGAATACTTGTGTGGTGTCTCCACACGTGTGGAGTTCAATATGAACCACATAGTTTTATTCTGTATTTAAACTGTGCGGTTCTGATCGTTTCACCCGTCGATCACTTCACCTCAAAATCCCTTCTCCACACAAGTATTTCCCTGAGATAAATGTGTTTTTACTTAGTAAATGTAAAACACGTGTTAAATTATGTGTTTTTTTACATTGCATCGTGTGTTTTTACGTTGTAAATGTAATACACACATTGAAGCTTGCGTGGTTTTTATGTTGTATCTTCACATGCGGACACACACTGAGTCAAGAATTACTACTAGTTGGGTCTTGATTTCTGTGGGACATAGAAGCTTGTTTTGTTTCGGTACATGTTAGACCATTTTAGCACATGAAGCCTATGTCACAAACTCTTCATTGCATTTGTATGGATTCAATAGAATTGTAACATGATTTATAATAACAAACAATATTTGTCTTTATATATTATGCACATATCATAATCTAAACAATGCATGCAATGCAGCTTCACCTTTACCAAAACCCCAACAGAAAATTCGTCCATTTTCAACTCGTGTCTTCCTCTTAGTTTTACAAGTTGAGAAGCGTATCATGTTATATTAGCTAGACGATACCCGCACCCTCCACTGGTCACCAACCTGTTAGATGTAAGGCATGTTTACAAAAGGACACAATTATTTTTCTTTTCTATACGTGTATCATGCATCTAACGTGTCAGTGCACATGAAGACTCTCCTGATAAAAAAAAAAAAAAAAAAAAAAATGGATGATAAGGTGTTAACGAGTGTGTTTTGTGGTTGTTTTAGGTTGGTGAAGTAGGAGAGCTGTCAGAGATATTCCAATGGAAAGGGGAGGTGGCAAAAGGATTATCAGGTTGGGGAGAAGAGGAGAAGCAGCATGTGGGTGAGGAGCTATCAGATGTGTTGCTTTATCTGATAAGGCTATCTGACATATGTGGTATTGATCTTGCCAAAGCTGTTGTTAGAAAATTGGAACTCAATGCTCTCAAGTATCCTCCTCTTGTTGATCATCATTCCAAGGGCTCTTCTTAACCACCCCTTAAGCATATGCAGCAGTTGATTCAACCGGTGATGTCAATGATGGGCAATATTTGAACGGTATCTCTACATGTAGAGTGATCTAAACCACACAATTACATCTTGGGTTTAAAATGTGTGGTTCAGATCTCTTCACATACGGAGACATCATATACAAATATCCTGTCAATGACAAAGGAAATGGTGTTACTCTAGATGGTGTTTAGTTTGATCATGATGTACTTTGTTTTCGTCCTTTTTTAGTGCAGACTGCTAATTTTTACTAATTTTTGTGAAGTGTTAGTTATATCATACTTTTCTTTTTTTGAGAGGGGACATAAACTCATTGCATCGGAATCCTTTAAATGCTAGATTCCGATCCATTCAGTTTGTATCCACCAATCTTTCCAAATATATACATACATAACTGATATAGAGCACATCAGCACAGTGATGTATAAAAGTAGAATTGTATTTTGACCAAGGAAGGAATATACAAAGAGATACCGTTGCAAGTTTGATCAGTTAAAAAAGAAGAAATATGTATATTGAACAATCCACAAACTTCACCATCTTGACATAATAATGTGTGGCCTAAGAACACTCAGCTAACTAGATGCAGTAAGTGAATTCATCTTTTGCTCTTTCTGTTTAAGCTTAAGCTAGCTAGCTCAAGATGATGGGGATTTGGTGTGTAGTTTATACCAAACTCAGACGTGTTTATACAGCTAGCTGATCAATGATCATCATGGCACCCGTTCAAGAACACGCTGTAACGCACTCTTGATGCCTTCTTGATCCAGTGACGTGGTCAGATGTATTTCCTGCACCTGTCTGCCAGCCCGAGCCAGAAGAGTAAACTGATTTCCAGTGGGTGGAACCTGTCATTGATGTATATATATATGTATGTATTCCAAGAAAAACTTGAGAAACATATTGAATGAAGTAGAATGTCGAAATTAAGCGATGATTAATCCAACTTATCATTACATTGGAAAGCCAGAGCTGTAGATCTTGTGATACCACTCGTTTCTCAAATCCTTGCCTGCTGATTTTCACACCGTCAATTCTGCAGACAAAAACAAGCACTGTGATACCCCTTATTGGTCCGTTGTTTGTTTAGACGTACGGAATGGAATAGCATCATATGTACGTACCCTTCTTCTTGAATAAGCTCTTGAAATATTGTTTCTAGACCAGAAAGAGGTTCAATTTCATAACCTTGGTTTGTTTCATCACTTACAAATGTATCATCCTGTGTACAATTCAACATTTGTACTGATAAATAACTCCGATTCGTTTCATACAAAAATCCAACATCATTGTCTACACTTGAAACTAACAAAATGAAATATACATCTACCTAACCTGAGGAATAACCTTTTCCAATGTTTCGAGCAGTGGATCTTCCTCTAGTTGTTTCATCGATAATGTAATCCGAGCCTTTTCCCTAAAGACAGATAATGACAGCTTTTACCATTACGCCTAGGTTTCCCATTTTAGTGACGAAACTCGAGGACTTTTGTGTCATTTATTCTGTGGTAACAACCTCGTATAGTTCAAATAAAACGCCGAATATTTAAAATATTAACATATTACCTATCGATGTTAATGACTTTAACTTTGACTTCATCCCCCTCAGTCAAAATGTCTCTCACATCTTGAACAAGATCCCAAGAGACTTCTGAGACATGTACAAGGCCAGTAAGGTGATAATTGCCTGCAAAAAAGAAATGTATATTTTTTTTTTTAATAAACGCCCCCGGATTCCTGCTAGAAACTGTGTTATTATTCGGAATAGTACCATCTGGGAATTTCAAATGAACAAAAGCACCATAATCTTCAATAGAACCCACTCTAGCTTGAAAAACATCCCCAACATTGACCATTTGAGAATACTTTGTCCATGAAGCTTCTTTTTCAGAGAATATTAGTTTTTTGTTCTCCTCATCACAAAGGATTACCTAAAGATCGAGGAATCCCAAATGCCATAAAACTTCATGAGAGACACGTAAGGTTTGAATGAAAGACATCGGTGTGATTTTTACAAAAATCACATGTGAAAAAATAGAACAACTTCCTTTCGCACTTAGGTTTAAAAAACTTGAAGTATCACAACTTTAGGCTTAGAAATTTCAGTCTACGAAACACAGATTAGTTATCCGTGTGCTTTTAGGGCTGATGCAGTTTTTTTTTTGAAGTGTTTACAGTTGAGAGAAGCCATACCTTTACAGAAACGACTGTACCAGTTAATCCTTCTGCAACCTCTTGAATAGGCTTTTGTGGTTCTGCAAATTACAAGATATTATAAAGCCAAAGCTGAATGATAAACTAATAGGAGTAAATCATTTAAAAGCAATTTATGATTGTAATTGAGCAGGAAATCCAATGACCGAATGTCACTCCATCTCACCAAACAATAATTAGCAAATCGAAATAACTGAAGGAGAAAAAAGTAGAAAAATCAAGCACCTTTATTTGAATGTGAGGGGCTTAGTTGTGGATAAGGAAGAAAACCAACCAAAGAATAGAATCGAATCAGCATGCCACCATTATTGAAATCTTCAACTCTGCCATCAAAGATTAGCCCCCGTTCTTTGTAAGCTCGTGCTGCCTTCCAATCAGCAGACCTCTACTTCTTTGGGTGACAGAAACAACATCAAAGCAGAAAAGATCATAATAAGCATGTTGTTGAATGAAGCAAAATCGATATGGGAACTCTAGAATGCAGTACCCTAATTAAACATTAAAAGGAAAGCACTGTTCCTACTGATCATACTCTGCTGCAACATGACTAATCTTCTCCACGTGTCGACAAGCATGCACTCAAATGAAGAGAAATGTAAGAGCAACATTACTGCTCTGCACCCACTATTTAATCATGACTGCACTACTGGTTTGATACTTGCATTTGTTTTATTAACCAAAACTAACTAGTACATTAATGTTCAGTAAGTAACTGGTCAGTCTCTGCATGAAATTTGTGATGTTTTGATATCTCCCCCCTTCTGGGCTTAATTTCCCCATCTCTAAGTTCATTCAAATCATTATATCAAACAATTGAGCTACAATCCAGCATAACAT
This sequence comes from Gentiana macrophylla, assembly GCA_026214975.1. NCBI lineage: Eukaryota > Viridiplantae > Streptophyta > Magnoliopsida > Gentianales > Gentianaceae > Gentiana > Gentiana macrophylla. The sequence continues at coordinate 101,311,151 of CM047815.1, read as the reverse complement.
CACAAAAAAATACAATCCTCATTAATCAACTTTAATCTTCATGAAGAAGAGTCTCAAAATAAAGATGAAAATACATTACATAAATAAATAAAGAGATACAAAACACACACCCGCGCTTGCTTAACATCATCAACTGCCGAAGAAACGGATTTTTCCTCAACCTGATCAGTTTTATCGGTATCAGCACCAGAAACCACCGCTTTAGGAGTAAAAATTGCAGCTTTTTTAGCAGGGTAACCTCGACATAACAAGCATGGGAAGCTCAGCATTCCATTCCAGCTAGCAACAGTAGCTTCAGAAGCATAATTGTATGGAAGAATAGATATCCCTCCTCCAGAAACTGAACCCACTGATGCAGCAAAAGACAGTGGCATTTTTCCTTTTCCTTTTCCTTAGCCCAGAAAAAAAATGGATGATGATGAGGGGATTGGAGGGGAATGGTTTACGTGAACTACAACATTAGAAGATGGAAATCTGCCCACAGTTGTGGAATGCTACTGGGAAGACGAAATCCTCGAAAAAGAAGGAAAAGGATGATCAGATGGTTGTGGAATGTTTGTGTCCACGTGTTAGCACATCCATACAGAGGATAAGATGGATAAACTTTTACTCTGAGTTCACCACCGTAGCCTAGCTTCACTGTGTTCCCTAATCAACAAGGAATTTTCATCTTTTGTCCTGTCTTGTTCCCACTCTCACTGATAAGTACTCATATGCTGATTTTGTAATGTAATGTAATATAACGAAGTTATTCCAATACGGTTTTTGATATACGATCAAATGTAATGGACGAAATTTCATAATAGACCATATGATAGGTGATGAGCGGCGGAGATATATAGAGGAGTGAGGTAATATAGTAATGTGAGGCAGAAGGGTGGTGGGGTAAGGTGAGGTCATGTGAGTGTGGGCATCAAGGATATGAAGTGGGGTGGGATGTTTTAGGGGTGATGACGTAAAAGTGATGGTTGATGTTCTACGTAGGAGCGAGGAGGGGGCGGGGATGGTGAGAGTGGGATACTATGGTAAAGATGGATGAAAGTGGTGAAGAAAGTCGGGGTAAAAGTAGGGCAGTTGGTGTAAGTATAAGAGTCTTGATCCTCTCATATGATCTTACCGTCTTGTGAGAGAGATTTATGTGGATCTCTCTCATAGACAAGAGAAGAAAAAAAAAATGCAGGTACTCACGTGGATATTTCTCACATGACAGTGAAACACAATGAGAGGATAATAGCTCGTAAGTATAGTGGAGTGAGGAAATGTGGGATAGAATGAGGGATAAACATGGTGATGAGTAAATGTAAGGTATGGGTGAGGTGGCTGGGGGTAGGGTCGAGGTAATAAGGTGGTCAAGGTTAATAAAGCTTACATGTTAGCACATACCACATATAAAAGGAGATTGAGTCAACAATATAAGGTACATAAATATATATATAATATAAATGACATAACAAATCAACAAAGAGACTTAATACTTAAACAATGTAAATAGAAAGGCAATTTTGACAAAGAACTAAAGACCTATTCTTTTGATACTACATGTATGTTGAATTACAATTACTTTCAAGAACTAAAGTTGTTGGTGTAACGCCCGCATCCCCTGGATCTGGGTAATTCTTATCCTAAGAGAAACGTTCGTGCGTATAGCGTTAAATAAATCTAACATTATATCTGCAGTTCTACGTCGTAGTATAAAATAAAAACAAACTAAAGCTAAAAAGACTCGGTTAAAAACATAAATCTACTTATGAATAGAAAGTAACCATGCTAAAGATGGCTAGTTAAATTACAACGACGAAAAAACCCAAAGACTTATACAATACGATGTCTTAAAAGTAGAAATACAATGAAGTCTAAAAAAAAAATACAACTAGTCTAAGACAACATTTACAAAGAAATAAACTAAGAGCTTTGTCAAGACTTCAAAGTCTTCAAAGGTCGTCATCTACACTTGATCAACCTTGTTGCCTTCTCACCCCACAACGCATACAAAGAAAATGCAAGGAGGTAAGTACAAAGTCTTAGTAAAAGTGAGAAGCTAATGAATAACTAAGTTCTACAATGAAAAGGTTCATATTATTAATTATTAAGTTATCTTTATAAGACCGACTAAATTTAAGGTTCACTTCATGTCCATCGACAGGTCGTGACTATACGTTTCTAGCTTAGCTTATCTTGGTTATATCATTACTCAAGGACACAATGCATGGTGAAAATTCCACCACGAGATATACTTGCCAACTACGGTGATTAGCACCGGTAGTCCCGGGATCTCCCCGGTATGCATATATGTTCGATGGATTTCCTCCACTACCCTTCAGCCTTTTGAGCCAGTAGCGTTGTCCACCTTTTATGAACGTATCACATCGCCGATTTGAATCAGTGTCTAACCAAGAATAAATGACATTTTATCTTTTACTACCACGTATGTAACTTTATTGTCGTGAATTAACTAGTCACTTAAGTGTTTTCAAATTTCAAGTAAGCTCCATCACATCTCCTACTCTCGTACTTAGACCACTAGACACGGACAAGGCCTAGCACATACACAGACATTGATGAACTCTAGTTCATCAAAGCACAAGCCCTTTCATGCCCTTCCGACGGATCCGAACTTCAACTCCCTTTAAGAGTACATTCGGTGTTTTAACTGAACGAATCAGAAATTCAATCGAAGCTTGTTTATGTTTAATTAATGTTGTTTGATCATGAAACAAGGTTTAAAATTCAATACAAATGTACCAAAACGTATCACAACTCATTAATTACAACTTACCAAAATGCGGATCCCAAATTGCATGAGCAATGGGTCTTACATGTAAAGGGTCTTGTACCAATGATTCAAAATTTCCTTGCCAAGCTACATGAAACAGATTGCCGGAAGTTCACAGAAAAATTATTGCTAATTGACCGAAGTGAGAAGCAAAAATATTCTGATAAAGACGTTCCTCAATAATATCATCATGACTCTCGAAGTCATGCGCGATATGAATTCTATCACCAAACAACACCAAAACTCAACCTATCATTATAAAACTATAATTACTCATTAGGAAGAGCCTCTTACCTTAATTTCCAGCAAAACTGGAAGCAAAACGCCAAGCAATCGCAACAATCGCTGATCCACAACCCCAAAACCTATTTGATCAACAAAACCCAAAATCATATTTTACGGCAAAAAAAACGAAACTGAAAAAGAGCATAAAACTGCAAATTACCTGGATTACTGCTGCGAAACTAATTTTAGAATGATCTACACTCCAAGACGATCGTTTACGACTACTCATGGTACCGAAAAAGCAGTTACTGGATTGAAAGATACGAATTTTTCAAGAATTGAACTATACGAATCTACCGAAAACTAGCGCTTAAACCGAAAACTTACGAAATTAAGAGATGTTATTTTTCAAAGTTAAATCTCTCTTCGCTACCGATCACTTTTCTCTCCATGGCGTCTTGAAACGATCTGCGGATTAGTCAGCACGGTTGAAGTTTATGTTCTCCCTTTTTTTTTTTTGCTTTCTGTACGCCGTTCTTCCTTGTTGCCGCGGTTTCAACTTTTTTTTTTGGTCAGAATGTGCGCATGAAGCTAATAAGGAAATTTTGGGGATTATTCCCTTTTTATAGCCAATAATTAAATCCATTATAATTAATTGCTAATTTTTTTAATTAAATAATTGGGATAAATAATAATTGGGTTAGTAGTAAATACACTGGCGACTATTTTTTGACCATTTTATGAAAAATCGGGATGTTACATTCATTCCCTAAGAGAGTTTAATCCTCGGCTCGAATGTCGAACTGAATGTCTTGAATCTGAACTTTCAAAAAGCGTTTCGTCTTCTAACTCTTAGAGTTTTCTTCTTTTTCCATCTTCCCAACTCTTCTGCTTGTCTTGAGCCAACTTGAGATTGCGACGATCCGCTTCAACTTGATATATAATATATATGTTAAACACAATTAACTTCTGTTATTTGCTCACAAAAGTGTCATGTACCTTGTAAATTTGATGTTTTATCTCGATTTTTTTTTTTTCCTTTTTTTTCCTTCTTAATCATCCCAACTTCAATCTATAAACCGTTTGAAGTAACACCATTAGTGAAGATCCATCCACTTAACTTAACTTAACTTATTTGCATGATAACGTCAGTGCTTTGCTCATGAAAAAACTTATTAATCTGCCTCTTATGCTTAAAGATAAAGAATTGATGGATGTTTAAGATTTCTAAGTGTTTTCCCCTTTACAAAATAAACAAAATTAAAGTGTCAGTAGCCAACTAATTAAAGTCATTTAAATAATGTATTTGTTCGATTGGTGTACCTCTTAACCAATAAAAATGACACACATGATGATCTTCCTAAACAATGTATTTTCAGTCAATTAAATAAATTAAAGGGTTTTTTTTTTTTTTTTTAGGGTTTCAATGATTGAACGTCACGTTCTTTCTACAAAATTTGCAGTATTTTTATGTGTAGGAGGAGGATTGTATATTAATTATCATTTGTATTTGTATTTGTATTTTTGTTAGTGTTGTTCATAGTTGAGTTATTATGTTTTTGTTTACCAGTAGTAGTATAATCATAGCCGACATTTTTGGTGTATCTTTAAAGTCCGATCTATATATATATATATATATATTATGTATACGGTTTATTTATTGACTAGTCACGAATTTGATTAATCTGCTGCAATTATTGTATCAAATCCTATATTTTAATTTCCTAAGTGTGTCTACTAATAAATGTGAATATTTATTTTTAGTATGTAATAAGTAAAAGGTATTTCACTTTCGTTTTGCGACTTCCACTTATCCTACATCATTTTCTGTTATTTCATAAAGTCGGACTAGAATCAAGCTCAATGGGGTCTTTTTTCCTCGCTGATTCTGTCAAGCCCATTCTTTTGGTTGTGGTTTCGCTGGATGTATGAACTAATTCAGACTGTGAAACTGCGAATGACTTGCTACTCGGATGACCGTAGTAATTCTAGAGCTAATACGTGCAACAAACCCCGACTTCTAGAAGGATGCATTTATTAGATTAAATGTCAACGCGGGCTTTGCCCGTTGCTGCGATGATTCATAAATAATAACTCGACGGATCGCATGGCTCTCGTGCCTGCGACGAATCATTCAAATTTCTGGCGTATCTAGCAAACGATGATTTTTGATACATAGAATAATGTCAATTAAATAAAAATAAACGTGAAAATACATGGATGTAACGTTTTGGCATTCCATGAGTAGTACTCTTGCATGTATAATTAATTAAGTCAAAATTAAATATACGTGAAGGATATATAATGCATTAAGGATATAAATAAACTATTTCATCTGTTTTTTTACAGTTACATAAAGCTGCAAATATCTGTAAAAAAAAATACTTTGTGGAAGACGAAAATATAGTAGATAAATAAAGATAATAATAATAAAATAATGTACTGGGACATTAATCATTGAGGGAATCAACCTTGTGACAAACAATGACAATTTTACCTTACTTTTCTTCCATTACTATCCAATTAAATAGTCCCTGGCCCATGACACCAGTTGTGATACTTATATCTTTACATAATCTAAATTACAAAAACAAAATAATCGGATTGACTATTTTATTTCAATCGAGGACGATGAATCTAACTAGTTAGTGAAACTCATTATATAACTCTACTAACACTTTTAGACTAGAATTTTAACACGATACAAACGGTATTGAAACCGACTATCAGAATAAATTAAGTGTCGAATGTTGTGAAAAACATTGCGATCTTGTCTTTAAGAGGATCACATTGAAAATGTAGAAGAAACAATATTGAGGTGTAAGATTGAGTTATAATAATTATTAATGCTCCATCTGTTTCGAAAACTGAGGAAGTTGTCAAAAAGATTTCTTCAAAAATGTAACGCCCCGTTTTCGGACGCCAAGTCCTTATCCGGAAAAAGAACGTTCGGCACGTATAAAATAAAATAAATTCTACTTTATACGTAAGTCTCTACTACGTCGTATCGAGTTAAGCAAAACGGAAGCAAAAGACTCGTGTAAATTTTTCCAAAATAACCAAGAATAGAAACTCAATATCTAAAGAAAGAAATGTAGCATTATTACATTGGAAAACCGAACAAATTAAATCCAAAAGTACGAATCTTCCAAACGTAATCTAGAAGAAATTACAAAATTCCAACCAAGCTCCAAGTCTAAAATAATAAATAAAAACATGAATAAATACAACTCTTCAATTCCGGCGTCCTCAAACGTCGTCATCAAAGTCCTCCTCGAACTCCAGATTTATTTGTGCGTCTTCTCTCCCCCAAACACATAAATAAACATGCATTTGAGGTAAGTCGTTAGATACGTAGTAAGTAGTAAGCAACAATTTAATAAAGCTTTTATAACAAGTTTTATTATAAGGATTATCTTATGAGACCGACTCGATCAAGTTCACTTACATGCTGTCGACGTGCGCTATTATACGTTTAACTTAATTTATCTTGGTTACATCATTACTCAAGGGCACTATGCATGATGAATATCCATCACGAGATATACTTGCCAACTACGGCGATTAGCACCGATTGTCCCGGGATCTCCCCAGTATGCATATACATCCGACTAATTTCCTCCACTACCCTTTAGCCTTTTGTGCCCGTAGCGTTGTTCACCTTTTATTGACGTATCACATCGCCGATATGAAATTGTGCCTAACCGAGAATAAGTGACGTTTTAGCTTTTACTACACTTATGTAATTATTATTGTGAATTAACTAGCCACCTAAGTGTTTTCAAGGCAATACTCACCTTATCAACTCTACTCCCTCACTTAGACAGCTAGACATCACATCCTATCAAGTACATAGACATCGATGAACTCTAGTTCATCAAAACACAAGCCCTTTCATACCCTTCCGACGGTCCCGAACTTCAACTCCCATTAAGAGCACGTCCGGTGCCGGAACCAAATGCATCAGAAACCCAATCGGGGCTTGTTCATGTTTAATTAATGTTATTAGATCACGAAACAACGTTTAAAATCCCAAAACATAGCTTAAACAACATTTTATTAAAAATCGGGGCAATTCGTGCGCATCCTTATGGAATGCGTGCGCATTCTCTATCTAAAAACCTGCTGAAACTCTCTGTTCGAGCAATGCGTGCACATTGTTCATGCTGTGAGCATCTTGCACAACTCTGAACCATCAATGTGTGCGCATTCTGATGAATGCGTGCGCATTGATCCTGAACCAAAGGACTCCTACAACCTGAACCATGAATGCGTTCGCATTGTTCAGAAAGAAACTAAAGCCAACATCCTGTAACAGGAATGCGTGCGCATTCAACGCTGCTAAACCCTAAAAACCTGATTTTTCGACCCTTAACGATCTCTACTCTAATACAAACACGTTCTACACGAATTATATTAGAAAAACATCAGAAAAACGTGGCTTACTCATCTCCTAACATCTCTTAATCCATAAACATCATCTAGGTAGAATCCTTGATACAAAAACACATCAAAACACGATCTAACTACTCTAAACCATAATTAGATTGTAAGAAGAACTTCTTAACTTTTAGCAAGCAATTCCAACTCCAAACACAGAAAAATTGCAGCAACTCAAACCTTTTCTGCAGAAACCTATGTGATCAATCCATAATTAGATTAGATATGATCACACGGTTCTATAACAACAAAACTATGAATTGATGAGTTTGAATGCATCAAACTCGAACAAGAACAAAACTAGGGCTCAAAACATACCTTAAGAAAACCCAACTTTCTGGTGTTGAATCGGCTCTCTTAACGACGATTCTGTTGTTCTACTATGATATAAAAATGAATGATATCTAACTAAGCAACTGAAAGAAATATCTCTCAGCCCTAAAAAAACTCTTCACATGCCGTTCTCTCTAGAACGTAGGAAAATTTCTGATTTATTTTTGGTTATGAAACTAATGGGATTATTTTCCTTAAATAACCAATCCCAAAAATAATAAAATCTTATTATTTTCCCTTATTATAAACAAAAATCATATTTTCCTTAATATATATATATTTATATAAATCTCGAATATATATATATATATATATATATATATATATATCTCATAAAACTCAACTCCACTAAAAGAAGTCAGAATAATAATATTTCGTTTTCGAAAAATGACACGTCTCCCCTTTCCCGAAAATCGGAATATTAAAAAAAAAAAAGGGATCGCGGGTTAGAAGGACAAAATATATAAGATACAAAATGGAAAAAAAAAAAAAAGAAAAAAAGATACTGGTTGAGAAAGACAAAAACGCGCTCGTTACTACATGTGTTACGTCCTTCTCAACCACAATCTTTTTTTCTTGTCATTTTTTCCCATTTTAGATTAAAAGTGGTACTTCACAACATTCTCCTATAAAAAAAATAACTAAGGCAGTTACATTTTCAATGCAGCATTTATTGTATTTTTTTCTACCTCTACGCTTATTTATTAAGAAGTGATAGACTATATACAAAATCATACTTCTTTTTTAAATGTCACATGTGGAGACCAGATTCATCTAAAAAATGACTAAACTTAATCTAAAAAGTGACTAGGTTCATCAAAAAAATGACATCAAATATGACAGTTAAAAAAAACCGGAGAGAGTATTAATTATAGACTAAGGGTTTTTTTAGTCATTTTGACATTCAAATTAAAGCATTAACTCACATCCTTGATATGCGCGTTTTTGACAACTGACTCGGTTATTTCGAAACGAAAGAGTATGTGTGAACCATTTTAAACAATCATTAGCCTGAGTACGTATTTCATGAATCATGCCGTAAATAACTAAGAAACACTGCTAGATCTAAGTTTTATGGGCGCTACAACATGTATCATTTCTTTCATTTATATTTTCCTTTCTTGATGGGTAAGGGAAAGAACATGGACGGACCTAGGGCTGGCTAAGGTGGAAGCAGTCGACCTGATTTTTATTTTCGGTATATAAAAATGTTATATAATTTAGTTGTCTTAATTCAGAATATCTGATCATACACGTATAGTTCATTAGCTCATCCAACCATCAATTCATGATTCCGACCTTAGAAGAGAACACCGGATACACGCTTAAAGATAGGCATTACACCACCGAGTAGTGATAGTGTCATAACAAAATGATCACAATAAAAAAAAATAATCACAACAAAATGCACAACACATTTGTCGACCATTGATTATGATGTGAGACCTATAATTTAAATGGGTCCCAAAAAAATCAATAATACAAAAGGTTATTATGATATTTTATTATATATATTTTGTTGTGACACAAATATTTCTTTTACACCACGACAGCGGCTTATAACGGAGTCTTTTAGCTGTAATAGGCCATACATTCACAAAAGGTTTTTTTTTTTTTTTTTTTTTTTTTTTTTTTTGTGGAATTCACAAAAGCTCTGTACTACCAAAATCTCTTCACTTTATATTCTTCAAATTAATTTTGTTTATTTAAAATAACTTCAGAAATAGCAGTATATTTAAAATACAAAAAGGAAAGTTTCCTAATAAAGAAATATAAATAAAAAGGAAAGGTCAATGAACGAAACAAGATCATTTCTTTATCCTCCTCCCTTTCTTGCTTCCCCTTCACTTTCCTCCGCTATTCACTCCCTTTTTTTTTCCTTCTTCTTGCTTTACCGTTCCCTCTAAGTCTCATCACTTTATTACATTACATACCAGATTTTAAAACAAGAAAAGAAATCAATCATCACTTTTCTTTCTATTTTTCCAGGAAAAAAGTTGACAGCTTTACTTAATCTTCTTGAAAATGGAGAAGCAGAATCCTTATGGGCTGAATGGAAGTACAGCAGAAGAGCAAACAAGCTGCTTCTTTACTAATTCCAACAATTGGGATTTCAATCCAATGGATCAAAATGATCCCTTTGAGTCTGCATTGAGCTCCATGGTTTCATCTCCAGCTGCTTCCAGTGGAGGCGGCGGTGGCGGTGGAGGAGGAGGAGGAGGTGAAAATGTTATGCTAAGAGAGCTGATTGGTAGACTAGGTAGCATTTGCAACTCTGGTGAAATTTCACCACATTCTTATAACAACATTGGTGGCAATACTAGTGCTAACACTACCTGCTATAGTACCCCTTTAAATTCACCTCCTAAGCTCAACTTATCTGTCATGGATTATCAGATCAGAGGGAATTTGCCATTTTCAGGATCCCATTTAGCTGCTAAACCAAGTTTAATTGCACCATTTCCACCTGATCCAGGATTTGCTGACAGGGCAGCTAGGTATTCTTGTTTTGCTAACAAGGATTTAGGTTGTTTAAATGGCATGAGTGATGCAGATTTTGGTCAAAAACTGATCCCAAAGCTGGATTCTAGCAAGATTTCTGGAGCTTCTAGTAGTAATTGGTCCAACAAGATTTCTGGATCCCAACAAGTAATGGATGCGCCTGGTTTCTCTGTTCCTGATAAGAAAGTGAACAAGTTTTCGCGGCCTACTACCCCGGAAAATTCAGGGATTGGTGATTCTATGGAGATTTCTTCACTCACTGAACAGATCACAGTAGGTCCAAACACCATAAATGCCCTAAATGAAGCTAATCCAAGAAAGAGGAAATCAATAGCTAAAGGAAAAGCAAAGGAGCCCACTTCATTAAACTCATCCAAAGATGCCAATGTACTCAAGGTTGCTTCTATAATATAATCTGTAAAAAGAATGTTAGTTGAAGTACTAATGTTTGCTTCTTACTGCAGGTTGCAACAGAAAAGACCGACACAGATGCTAAAAGAAGCAAATCAGAAGAGGACAATGTACAAGAGAAAGATGGTACAAAGATAAAGACAGAGTCAAATGGCACTAACAAAAGTACAGGGGATGGGAGCAAGAAACAAATCAAGGTTGAAAATGCTAAGGATAAGCTACCAGAGCCTCCAAAGGATTACATTCATGTCAGAGCCCGAAGGGGCCAGGCTACTGATGCACACAGCCTTGCAGAAAGAGTATGACTTTTCAGCCACTTGTCATTTTTTTTGAATAATATCATATCATGATTTTGATCAATGACTAGTTATTGATATTACTAAACAGGTTAGAAGAGAGAAAATCAGTGAAAGAATGAAGCTTTTGCAAAATCTTGTTCCGGGATGCAACATGGTAAACTTCAAGAACATTCCTTTTGATTCTGTAAGAACTTTACTCTGAAATAAAACCAAGAAAAGTTTTTTTGATTCTGAGTAGCATTGGGGACATTCATTTTAGGTGACAGGAAAAGCAGTTATGCTTGATGAGATCATAAACTATGTTCAATCACTGCAACACCAAGTTGAGGTGAATTTAGATTACACCATTCTTTATAATGCTAGTTTGAAAGTGGATTGAGTTGCTCACTCTATTATGTGTTTTGATTGCCATTTTGTAGTTTCTTTCTATGAAGTTAGCTACAATAAATCCAAGATCAGATCTTAATGTTGAAGCTCATTTGTCCAAGGAAGTAAGTGGAAGACATATACACTATAGTAGTAGTTCACTAGAACATTGTGAACTCTGAAAATCCCTTTCAATCTTTGCATCTGAATTCTTTTGGCTAATTTTAGGCGATATCACATCAAGGACTTTTGCATCATAACATATACCCATCGAACGCTACTGCGCCTGAATTTCCTCATCCATTCTATCCACCACAAGGAGGGCCTAGTAGTATGCAAAGTCCAATGCCTAATGGAATGGAAGCTATCTATGCAATGAACCATTTGAACGGTTCAACCGGACAAAACACGAGCATGCAAATGCCATCTTCAGACAATTTTGGTGAAGTACCGTCTCAGGTAACAAACAGATTTTCAGTGGAGAAGTAGTGTCAAATGAATCTTTGCATTCAGTTTCAGAAATTACAAATTCTTTTTTTCCTTCAGGTTCCTGCATTTTGGGGTAATGATCTTCATTCGGTAGTGCAAATGGGACTTAACCAACAAAATCAGAGTCAAAATTTGAATGGTTAGTGAAAGAATCATACTTTAAAAGAAACTCACAAAATCGCGTTACAAATTTCTGTTGCATTAATAAATAAGCTTATTATTTGGCTTTGCAGACATCATGTCAACTGCTCAAATGAAGGTTGAGCAATGATATATTTGTTTGTCAAACATTGTTGAATTTAATTGAAGCCCCGAACGCGAGAGGCTTTCTGTACATGAAAAGACATTCAAAACAGTTAAATTTGAGCAACTTGAAGAGAAGACATCTTCTTGAGTTCATGCATGTTATCCTGCAAACAATACAATGAGCAGATATAAAAAAAAAAAAATTATTTTTTTGCAGGGGATATGTACACAACATATAATGAATGGTAAATTTTATAGTCTTCTAATTGTACTAAGAAATCTTGAACTAACATGCAGTAGCATGCTGAGTGAGAATTTGTACTCAAAGGGATGATATAATTTGTACCTTTAAGCAGAGTATACTATAGTGATGAACACTATGCCCCCCCCACCAAATGTTTACAACATCTTTTGTGAATATGTCATTCAAACAAACTTAATATAATTCATATGCTCTTCTGTTGCCCATTTTATATCTTCTACATGACTATTTCCTTAGCTTCTTTTTGTTACATAGTAGTATATTGTATATAATTTACTGAAAGTGCATTTTTGTTCTTTCTTCCTCCATAATGAATGAAAAGTCCTCGCCACTGTCCTTATTAAAAGATGACCCCGAGACCAAATCGCTACATAAGTCGCACAAAAAATTAAAAATCAGACGACGTATTCTAAAGATGGATAAATCCTGAGGCCAATCACCGCATGAATCACAAAAGATGTAACGATTACTTAAACACATCAGCATCGCTTATAAAAAACATGGTTACCTCGAATCACTTAAATCCATCATCGTGTATCAATCTTATTATATCAAGTATGTAGGATGAAAGCATAGTAACAAATTGATTTTGACTTGGTTTTTCTTCTCTTTTTTTTTAAAGCATTTTAGTGAATGTCATATTCAAGATTAAAAAAAGAAAAGAAAAAGTAGAAATAATTGGAGGAGGACACTTTCTAAAGGTGAAAATGATTTGATTATTGCTAAAGTTTGTAAGGACAATCATGTACATGAGCCATGTAGATGTAGATTAAGAGCTAGAGAATAAATATTCTTAAATGTATACTGCAAATGCATAGTCAAACTTTCGTTTTTGTGAACCCTGCAATGTAGACATACACTTATTATTAACCAATACTATAATAAAAGCATATTATTATTATTATTATTATTATTATTATTATGAAGGGGTACGGGGTACCCTTCTCTTCTGCCAAGTAATTTCCCACCGACTGATTGCAGGACATCATATCCTAATAAATAAATAATATAGGGATTTAATTGTTTTGACTTATAGAAAAGAAAATGGTAGTATTTGTAAACAGCTGTTTTAGTGGGGACAAATGGCCTCTCTTAAGGTCCTTAGGACAGGTTGGTTTTGATTGATAAAATGTAACATCATACATAGTACTCACTTTAGCTGTACTCCCTCACAGATAAATTATTAAAATAAAAAGTAATAACCTCTGATTTAAATGTCTCGCGTTGCTTGTGATGTTCTGTGGATCTAAATCATGTAAGATATGAAAAAAGAATACCGATATCAGAGTTCGTTAAAATAAAAATAAAGTATCGATTCGATTCGAATGTGAATGTGAATGTAGAAAAATATAAAAGCTTTAGGTTGGGATAAGTATTATCAGGTTGTCACTCTTTGTTAAGTTGTACAAATAAACATATCATGCACCCCACCACCACCTTTTGCTTTTCTTCCAACTTAAGTAGAAGGAATATGCTCTTTTTAACTTTCTTTGCCATTATCATTTTGATTAGGCTGAAAGGACCTGTCATTAGTCCAAAAATATATATGAAAGGACTTGTCATTTGATATCACATTCAGCAATCAATTTATTGTCTATACAGTATGTATCCTCGATCCGGGAAATACTTGTGTGGAGAGGGATTTTAAGGTGAAGTGACGGGTGAAACGATCAGAACCACACAGTTTAAAGACATAATGAAACCGTGTGGTGTGTGTGTCTTCACACCGTGTGGAGACACCACACAAGAACCACCCCCTCGATCTCCAGTGAACTTTACGGTGCTCCAAAGATATGCACCTGCATATTCTTCAATATAGATAGAACATATCTTTCACATCACAATAAAGTGACTGTAGAGGATCCGGACTCGTTGTCTATTACCCTCTTTTCAATAAGATGTTGGGCGTAATTCTAGAACCCGAAAAGTAGTGAAAACTCTCTCCTTATTATTGTATAGTTCAAAGTTTATACGAGTTATTGTGGTAGGTGCTAGAAATCCAGGATTCTACAATAGGACTATACACTTTGTACCGTAACAAAGTGACTCTTGTATAGCATGTAGCACTTAATTTAGTCTGAAAGTGGACTCTAAAATGCTTAACACAAGTTTTATATATAGTAAGTTGTATGTATAGATTTGGAACCATGTTGTAAGGGGACCAAAGCAACTAGTGGAAAATAAGTGGGGACAACTATTAAATGTCCTAAGCAACACCATATACTCCCCCAACAAAAATAGATACACTGTCTTGGCAATTTTCTTTAAGGGTTTGGTTCATAAGTGATTCTCACTTTCTACCCAATTTCCTCCTACCATTAATTTTTTCTGATTTAAAATTTTTTTTTTTTAAAAAAAAAAGGCCAATATCTTGTCTTTCCTAATATAAGGTGAAAGTGAATTGGATGATACAAATTGAATCCTCTCTGTTGAAATGAGTGGATTAGATTTAGGATTGGTCTTTTCTTGTTTAAATATCATTTTCACTGTTTAAATACATATATATATATATATATATTCACTATCTCTGCAACAACAACAACAACAAAAAAGTGGTCCACTGGGTTGGGAGAGATGCATGAGACATACAAGACAATGCCACTGGTTTCATGTCTTGTGGTCTTCTGGACTTGATTCCCTAGGCTGTCAAACCATTTACAAGATTTTTCCAGAGAAAGAAAGAGTCTTTCTTTCTTGTATCAGACTGTCAAATTAATGTTATTTGTATAAAAAGACAAAACAAGACAAACATGGGCTCAACAAGTTCTAACAATTTATCTCATATCATTTTTCTAAATAACTCGTAACGTTCAACTCGTTTAACATTTCTTAAATTCTGTCATCCGTGTTATATCTTTCTCAAAGTTCGATTAAATTCTCACTTCACACGTGACATGGGTTATAAATCGAGCATAAGGCCTATAGCCGTGAGGTTCTGGAGAGGGTCTCAACCTCATATGGGCCCAAGTCATGAGCCGGACCCTTCCTACTCATGTATAAACGATCTAACCATTGAGGTCTGAGCTAGGCCTTTAGACTCGTAGTGGACATAAGTCAAGACACGTTTCTTTTATGCAAAGCCTGTTTGCACGTTGTTCCGGGGAGGGGGGAGATCGAAGAGCAATTCATGCATCTCAGAAGGCCTCGGATCCATCCAACCCTCTTTGAGAGGATAACCCGATACAATCAACATGAATTACAGCTCTAACTAAGTTTTGAGTTTTGGGTAAACTGCTATGAACCACTTCTCCATCATCTTATGACAAGCAAAACAATAGACTGGTCTATATACCGGTCCAGTAAACATCATAATTATTTCACAGATACCATATCTTTCCATGGTCCTATTGCCCAATTGGTATAAAGGTATAAAGGAGAGGGGGGACCAGTCTATCCACAAACAAGATTAACCAACTCTTTTTTTGTCACCAACAACACACCATTCACAAGCTGGGGAGGGGAGGATTAACCAACCAACAGACCTCGTGGCGCCCTGATCCAAAATAACTGGTCACGTTTTGAAGTTCCAAAGCTGATGGTAGAGTTGTGATCCTATTCCTATGCATATATCTTTACCTGCAGATCAACTACTTGCTCCTTCGTAACAAAAAAAGATAACCTTTTTTTTTATTTAAAATAAAACAGCAAGCAGCTTGTAACCTTGGAAATTGAAATGATATCAGCAAAAGAACAAGATCAGAATATCGAATTCGTATCACATGTTATGTAATCAGTAATCCAAACTCGGCAAACTTTTTGATATTGTGTGACAAAATCTTGTGTGAAACACAATCTCCAAGCTTGTATGTAAGACATATATTGAGTACATACAACACGCTAACTAGCTTTTTCATCAATGTATAATAATAATATAATAATACCCTTATATATTGCATCGATCGTACCCAGAGAACCATGAAGATGGGTCTTCTGTGTTATTGCTATACGGTTCAAACTCTTCACGCCATTGCTGATCATCGCCAATATTTTGTATCTCACCTACAATTGGTGTAGCTCTTTCTGAATCGACGTAAAGAGGCGTTGCTGATCTTGATAGATGAGGAGGCTCTGGACTTGACTGATTCAAGGCAGTGATCTTTTCAACATGTTCTCTTCTTAGTTGTTCTAACTGTTTGTAAGCTATGCCAGCTTCATGTTCTGCCTCAATCGCTCGTCTCTGGTAATTGAGAAAATATTATAAGTGACCCAAACAACCCATATGTCTAAGGGGGGGCTGAAAACAATAACGAACACTCAAGAGCATGTTTCATACAAATCATTATTAGTTCTTTCATGCTACATGCACAATCTAACTAACTGGATTGCACAATACCAAGGCTCGTAAACCAAAAGACGTGTCCGAACTAAGCAAAACAAGGAAGATATTAAGAGACAAAGCTGACAGAGAAATAACAAATAGCTGAAACAAAACAATCAACAGTTCATGAATGTATCAGCCAACTCACCTCAGCAGCAGCTATTGCTCCTTCCGCTTCTTTAAGCCGCACAAGCAGTTCACTTGCTGCCTCTACTGCTTCAGCTGTATCCCTTAATTGGGCTTGAAGACTTCTATTTTCGTCCCTGAAGAATCGTCGTTCTCTTTCCCGTTCTACTTTGAGCGCTGAAATTTCAGCAGCAAGGGCGTTTATGAACTTGGATTCAGCCCCCTTTACTGAAGCCTTGGTGGCAGCTTTTCTTACATCCTCGATTCCGTCCTGAATTTTTCTGTGTCTTTCAAGCAACTGCATGTGCTTTTCTTCGAGATCCGCATACTGCTCAAGCATCCGTGCATGGCCCTCCATTGCAAGTCGCATTGCCTCCGAAAGCTCTTCTGAGCATTGCTTCTCTGACTCAAGATCATGCTTCTGCCTTTCAGCATGTGCACGGGTAGTATCAAGCTCTGATCTTAATTCTTCTACGAGAGTAATCCACTTGCTCTCTGTTTCAGTCCATTGAAGCCTTTCCTGCTGAAGTCTTCGCTCAGCATTATCTTCATTTGCTTCTGAAACTGCAGAATATGTTGGAGCTAGGCAAGGCTGACAGGAATGTGTTAGTTGCAAGAAAGGGCTTCTTCTCCTTGCTGCTTTCGGTGAGGAATCTATGTATGATTGCAGTTGATTTCGTAAGTCTCGAATTTCTTCTAGCAGCACATCTCTTTCACCCAAATCAACAAAATTCCTGTACTTATCCAGGTCATCTTGTACCCTTCTCAGCTCAATTTTTGCTCTTAATACTTCAGGATGGTTTTCATATTTTTCCTTCATAAGCTGCAAACACCAAAACATAAAAAAGCGTCTCAAATACCAGTAGTTAGTGGAATGCAAAATTGAAATAGCAGAAGTTGGTAAAATGACTGCCTTGTGCTCATGGGCCACTGATAAAAACTCATCTTCCATGAACGCTTCAGTTGTTAACAATCCATCCATTACGTTCTCAAGACGGAATATTTTGTCTTCCCGCATTTGACTGATTATTGCGTTGCATTCTCGCTCGTGCTTGTATTGCTGAACCTGTTGATCAAGGTCAGAAAAGAGATGGAAAAAAAGAAAAAGTATTAAAGGTCAAATAATAAGGGATCCCACGGAATTGAGTGGCTTATCATAAGCATCAATTAAGCAAAGCCTACCATGCGGTTGAGGTGCATAATTTCTGAATTTTGCTTGGCACATAATTCTTCCAGTGCCATCTCTCTTCGTATAGCCCCGGCTAAGACCTTTTCAACAGACTGAACAGATGATAAAAATGTGAGGAAGATAGCCATTGAGATAAAAACTATTCAGCATTCAGATCATTATAAAACTTCACATCATACCTTGGGAACATGATTTTTGGACTTATCACAAGACTGCAACCCATCAACTGGCACAAGCTGCAAATTCGAGGCATCCATTTCGTCTCCATAGTCTGCCTTGGACTCTATTCCTTTGCACTTGTCACACACGAAAACAGCTCTATCGTTCTCTACCGGTTCATCATCGAGTAATAGAGTTTGAACGCCAACATCAACTTTCGGAACCGGTACTATCGCTTTAGTATCTACAGGTCTGTAGGAAAATCTGAATGCAGAATGCCTCAAAGATACACCCTGTCGGTGGCTATCCAAGATTTCAAGTCCACATTGAAGACTGGCAGCCAGATGTTCTGTCGGTTTGGAACGGCTTTTGTTTCTTTGTGAAGAAAAACTTAGACACATACTATTTGAGGGTTTTGCTAATGAAAGACTAGGAATTCCAGACTCCAAACATTGGTCCACCAATCCTGCATGGGAGGCAGTGGCCTCTGAAGAGGTTCGCAAACTCTTCCTGCAATTACTGTTGACTGTAGGTGAAATGCTTGGTGTGGGAGACTTAAGAACGGGGGACACATTGGCTGTGGCTGTAATCAAATCTGCTGAAGATGCATTTTCTACAGAACGTTTGGGACTTGTAGAAGGGATGCTTTGAATAACGTCATGAGAAGTTTGGTTTGATGGACTGTAGGTGGAAGAAGCCGGTTCCAGATTATCAACTTGTTTACATTGACTACTGATTGCATCATTATCTGTATTTTCAGATGCTTCTTCCATTTTAACATCTGTATCGTCCTCACAGGCATCATCACCTGCACCCATCGGTTCCCCAGGTTGGTTATCATCCATACCTCCTCTTTCCTTTGTCTCGGCCAAGTGGAGAGCAGAATGGTCGTCTTGATCCACAATCTCCATTTCCACATCACTGTCATCTTCTACCCGGAGTAAGGTCGTAGGACGGTTGAGGCTCAATCTCAGGAGATTCAAGCTTCTCCTTGCATTCCACGCGTTATAACTATTTCCATCTTGGTCCGTCTTATCTGGATTGGACTTCATTCGATTCAATTCATCCTGTAATACAAGAAAAAGTACTGTAAAGTGATACACTGAAAATCGCACTTGTCAATGTATACCAACACATGTTATTTGAGAGACCAACAATGCAAAAGTCTTAAGCTTATACCTTCAGCTGCCGTATCACTTCCCTTAAGACATTCACATCATTCTGCATTTCTTCATTTATTATAGCCTTGTTTATTACTGCCTTTGCACGCTGGGCAAATCTCAGAGTGCTAAGCGTCTCGTTCTTGCACCTGTCATGCATATCACAAGCAAAGGTCTTCAAATCACCAAGAAAAGGAAGGAAATTAACTAACCTTCAAAAAAGGAAGTCTTTTAACATCACACAATGTCAGCATTACCTTTCAGCTGGTGAAATTCCACATATCATCATCATCTTTGCATTCCCTCCAAGAGATTCCTGTAACAGAAATGTCAACTTGGAATCTCTGTAAGGAATGTGTCTTTGCTTTCCTGTCTGTGAAACCTCAGCAAGAATGTTTATCAGGTTCCTGTTGGGATAAAAAGGAGGAGAAGAACAAGAAGAAAACTCTACTTGTCAGGAAGCATAGTTGCATAAACAGAACACAAAAATTACCAATTACCAAGCAAAATAGCACAGCAGAAGGATAATCTTGAACAACAAAATGAACTAAGAATAAGCTTCCTACCCTAGTTGTGAAAGAGAACGATTGATGTTCCCAGCTTCCTTCAGACGATCACCAGCTGCACCTGTAAGCTTTTGCCTTTCTGACCCCGCAAGATCAACAAGATTTATCCTACTTGTTTTTAAGCAGCTCTTACTACCGTCAGATAAGCTCTGTAACATTTAAATTTAGCTCAAATTTATCTTAAGCAAACCAATGATTATACATGTATCACAGGATACACAGCTCAGAAGTAAACTAAAATATCAAGTTCTTGATAGCCAAATCAACTACAATACATATGAATGAAGTGTCAAAGCTGCAGATTGAATAGGGAGCTCCAACATGAAATAACACTAGTAGAGTGAAATATCAGACAAGTTCAGATATAATCACCTTGCATCGCGACTCGACAACACATGTAAATACACTGTGAGACCGAGAACTCTCGGCATTTACACTTGTGGATCCTGTTCTCCTATTTGACAATCCCTGCAGGATTATAACAAAACATGATCCGCAGTAACCATATTTGATAATTGGAAAACAGACTGCCTCCACAATTGTACACCTTAACACCTTAATGCTTGGCATTCTTTATGTAGATGGTTTTTTTTGGGTGGTTGGGGGGGTGGGGGGGTGGGGGGGTGGGGATTTGATTAGAGAAGCATTAGAAAGCATGTGTAACTTCCAACAAAGTTCACTAGTAGGGACAAATTAAATTGGTAAGGAGCCACCATTATCAACTTTGTGATATCCATCAAAAGCTTATTTATCTTCAAATGAAATAATGAATGAACAGAAAATAAGGGAAAGATCATAAGCAATCACCTCACCGAATCTTATAAATTACACATAAATTGAGACCACTAAAATATAACAGAAAATGAAAAACGTGTCACTTTTCACCAAGTGAAGTAAACAAAAGGAAATAAAATCGCTGTGTACCTTTATTATAAGCTTCATCACCTCTTTCATTGAGGACACACAATCCTCTGTCAGATTTTCAACATAAACACCAGCCTTGGCATCCTCTCTGATCTGTAAGGCCATGGTAAATTACATGAGAAGAATAAGAGCTGGAACATGAAAGCTCTCTTAAGGGAGAAATGAACCACTTTGCATTATACTAAGAGCAAACACCAGACTACCTGTAGGTTTTTTTGACTAGGGTCCAATAGATCAGTTATTTGCTCATTGTAAATCTGCAAGTGAAAAAGTCAAGTCCATCAATTGGATACCTGTGCAACAAGAATAACAGCAACCCCCTTTTAGCAACCTAACCTCTAGGAAAGAACATCGGCATTGATACATCAATTGCTTGTCGGCATGCTTTGTTTGCTCCTGCACAGATGAAGGAAAGAAAAAGCTGGCATGCACGAAATACCTAAAAAAATTATTAGGATTTCAAAAAAACAGAAGAAGACAAGAACTACCTCTCCTATTCGAGCAAAAAGTTGCTGAAAAACACGAGGCGTTAAGCCTTGTTCGTTGTTTGACAACGTGTTTTCCATCAATGAACTGGCCGGTCCCCACATAGTGTAAGTCTTCCCACTTCCAGTCTGATAAGAAGGAATTTATTATATCATTCTATAAATCCTAAACCAGCAATGTATAGATAATAAGATTAGGATATATTCATTTGAAAAAGAGAGTCTAAGCACATTGAAAGTATATAAGTAACTAGGAGCAAAGCATGACAAGAAGAAGCATTGATGCAGGAGTACCTGTCCGTACGCAAATACAGAACTGTTAAATCCCGAAATGCAGTTTTCCACTAGAGGAGCTCCAACAAGCTTAAATATATGTATCTGAAATATAAAAATAAACAAAGAAACCTTTAGCACTTTTCCCTCCCTTTTTTGTAATAAACAAGATTTTCACATACAGACAAAATAAGAGGATAAAATACTGAAAATATTGCCTGTGATGAGTCCGTGTAGGCAATCGAGTCAAATGTGAAGTTATGTCCAGCTATCGACAGTGAATCATCCGAGATCTTCTGGACTATCATTTCCTCCTCTTCTTCATCCTTGTTTAATGGTCTAACTCTCACAATCACCTGAGTTGTTTCAAAATAAAGAGATTAGCAGGTTGTGGAACTACAAAACAGGGCAACCTGATACACAGCAAATAATGTTTACAACAAAGCAGCTAACATTAACCAATCTACGAGTAAAATGCTAACAGCAAAACAGCTATTCAGCTAACATTAATCAATCTATATCTTTAAAAAAAAAAAAAAAAAAACAAAAAAAAAAAACAATAATACTTCATTACCTTAACTCCAGTATCAGCAGAGACACCTTTTTCAGATCCAGCAGACTCCACACTCAGCTTCCTCTTAAGCGGCGGTCGTGGTGGAAGTGGAGATTTCATCTTCATCGGTTTCTTCAAATCAGATGAAGACGGAGAAACAGTACAATCCATTGCAGCTACAACTTGATTGGAATCCAGTGGTGGTGCATTCTCCTTAGAACCACTCGATTTCGTCTTCCGAGGAGTTTTCTGCTTGGTTGAGCTAGGGTTCGGAGAAGAAGGCAAGCTGGATTCATTATCCTTCAAGATTGGGCTTCTTGGAAGCATGAAATGCTTCATTTTCAAAGAAGAAGATCGAAGAACGAAGATTAAAGTGATAAGAACCCGCACAAACACACAGTGATGAAGGAATCGGACAAGAAAGCCGGAGAAATGTGATGAGAGAGAGAGAGAGAGAGAAGAGAGACGAAACCGTTCGAATTTGAATTTCAATGAGCGCCACTATTATTATTAGTGCTATTGATGAAGCCTGCCCTGTGGCTTGTGAACTGGACAGGACAGCTGAGAATTTGTTTTTTTTTCCGATATTATTTATTTATTTTTGAGGAATTTTGTACTTATTATTTTAAATGCCAGCTTAAAAAAATGTTAATGATAATGCTATGTATCCCTAATATTTAGTGTTACTTATATTTTCTATTAAAGTTGCCATTTTGATTGGTCTCTCGTTTTGTAATTAACTAAAATGACTAGTGAATCAAAAACAAAAACAAAAAAAACTAAAATGACTAGAATCATATACGATTAACGAATTATTTATTTTATAGGAAAATGTCATAAAGGACAAGTTTACATCTTATTTATGTAAAAAGGACAAGAAAATAATACAATGGTTGTGAAAAATAATGTATATCCAAAAATACCCTTTATAATTATAACTAGCCTCATTTCTCCATTATCCCAAAATGTATAAACCCTAGCCTCAATACTCTTCTCTTCTCTGCAAATTTCACATAACCTATCCCAGAATATTGCACGGAACTCCTCGACGTTGCACGGAATATTGATAACACCTTCATGATCGTTTGCCTCCCATCCTCCCATCTGCGTTTTCGTGCTACTGCATCTGCAAATTTATGTACTTCATCTCCTAAAATTCTCTTAGCCGCCATTTCGAATTAAATGATTCTTGCTCCCGCCGCCCTTTTTTTTTTCTTTTATCTTCAAAAATAGTATTAGTCATCAAATTATCTTAAAGATTGGAACTTTATAGGCTTTCTGTTGGAACTCTTCCTCCGCCTCCTTCAAAGAACTCCATAAACAAATGGATGATTCACGTTCGTCACCGGCACCAAAACCTCTGTTGCTCCTCCTCTCCTAATCCAACCATAACCGCTCACGAATCCTTTCGGCACTTGATGATGAATCAAGTTTCGATTCCGATTATCTTTGAATCGATTCGGTGTGGTGATAATTCAAAGATCTCGCGATAAGTTTAGATGAAAATTCAGATGCAGGTGATTATTCTTATCTCCTCCACCGTTGCCGTTGCCGTTGCCGCCGTATCCATCACCGACGAAGACAAATCAACCAAAAAAAAACACACCGCTCGCGTGAATTAGCAACAACTAGCTGTTTTTAAATCTGTTATAAGAAGAGAAAATAAGAAAAAGGCCAAGGAAAATGTAGTAACGCTTTCGGCATTTTTCTATGAATGTGCACGATCTTAAAGAGATGACAAAATCCCTATCGGGGTTCTTCCCAAGTAGGGTATAGAAAGAGTAACGTTTCGGCATTTTTTCTATGAATGTGCACGATCTTAATGTACACAAATCCCCTATTGGAGTTCCCCTTCCCAAGTAGGGTATAGAAAGTTGTCAGAAGCAATGGAAACACCCTCAAACATAGTAACACATAATGTAGTAACTCGTAGTAACACCAACACGTAGTAACACCAGCACGACTTTAATGTGAAAAGAAAAAAAAAATATTATCATTAAGGGTATTTTTGTACATCTCTTTTTTTTTGTCCTTCCCAACCACTGTCTTTGTTTTTCGTCCTTTTTCATCATTTACCATCTTATATTGTCCTTTAGACCCACCACCCGTTTATTTTATAATTGTATATACTGATTTTTCTACTTTACATAATCTATATCTGATATAAAATGTATCAGATTCTCTATTTTATCTAGTACGGTAGATAATAATAATAAAATTAAAAGATAGATAATAATAATAAAATTAAAAAATTTGATTGAATGCGATAGATATAAAAAAAAAATTATCAAACCTGTATTTAATAATATGTATAATATCGAAGTTAAGTCTTTTGGTTGGACTTCACACCTCGTATTTCATTCGCTAATTTTAACAAAGGATTTCTAACTTTATCTCCAATTATCCTTACTCAATAATTATTTAAATAAAACCCAACTAAATTATGTCATATCTCCAAATTATCCTTACTCAATAATTATTTGAAACCCAGCTAAATTTTGTCATGGGTTGACATAGGCAAACACACGTTAGTAATAATTTGTCATGGTCAATTGAAACCTTTTGTATTGTTATTTTTAACACATGTTATCTTTTTATTGGCTTGATTTGTTTTTAGGGAAAATTATGAAAAATGATAAAAAAAAACTTTATGAAATTATCAAAAAGGACAATAGCATTTGTATTTTAGTAAAAATGACAAAATATCTTGTATTAAGACAATTTTGCCCCTATATTAAAAAAAACAACAAACAACAACACCCCACGTTCCCGTTGGTGCAAAGCTCATTGGACTTATAAGACTTGTTCCTTGAAAATGTGCCGGATTCAGAATGCTTAAGAACTGGAGCGGATCTGAGAAGGCGGCGGCTGATGCTAAAGCATCTAAACGAGCACCAGCAGAACTAGTGGACATAACCACTGATCCCTCTAAACTCATGCTTCCCAAGCCGGCAGTGACAGATGAGAGTGAAAACGGAACACCAAACCCAAAGGAAAATAAATCAGCAGTAGTACCTACACCTGTAGACACAAAACCAGCCATACCACCAGGGGCTATGGTAGTCCTAGGAAAAGACTGGTAGGAGGTATGAGTAGGTGCCTGAGAGATCCAGGTAGGCAAGGTATACGGATTTGCTTGACACTGAGGCTGGTTATCAGAAATATGTTCATAAGCCGGATTTAAGGATCTTAAAAAAGCGCGTTGACCCCTGATACCAATACGGATATCGTCAGCCCACATCCGAACTCTCTCAAAGCCTGAGATCATATTAGCGTCAGTTGTGGCTTGACCCCTCAAAATGGCAGCTAGTGTAGAGTCTATGAAGTCAAACCGAGCTTCCTGAGCAAGGTTCTGGACAGGAAACATGCTCGGGGAGGAAAACAAAGGTGAAACAGATGTTTGAGAAGACCTATGAGGTAATCCTTGAGTTCGGGCGGGGTTGTTGTAGTCTAAGCGGCCGGTTGGAAGTTTAGCCAAGTGAGGGCCAATCCTAGGCGTAGAAGGTGATACAATCCTGTCAGGTGGAAGGACAGAGACTTTGGCTCGAATGCAGAAATTAAATCAGGAAAAAGGCATATTGCCACTCCTAAAACGACTGGTAGAAAAATCAATAGTTTTGGTATAGATAAGACGTCCTAGATTGACTGGAACATCGAGAACTATTGCCCAGGATATACAAGCATCATCAGAACCAAGGACTAAGATGTCGAGAGGGACTCACATTATGACCTAGAAAATGTTTTAAGGCCCGAATGTCCTTGATACATCCTCCAAATTTAAACCTTCTTTCAACCCAAGTGGCAGATGGATCGAAAGCGTGTTGAGCTTCAAGAGACTTAACGAGCATTAAACTGGACTGATCAAGGCTCCAGACTGTATAGTAATCTTGCTCGGCAGGAATCTCAAGAATTCTATAAAAGGCATTAATAATTTTAGGACTAAAAGGGATGGTGGTGCAACGGATTGAAACTGAGGTGAGTGGTCCGTTCTCAACAGGTTCATAAGCTGAAATAACCGAATAGAATTCGGCTACCAGTGTGACATTGACATTATCGGTTCGTTCCTTGGCAATTTCTAACTAGTTTCGCTTTTCAAAAATTTGATGAAGTTCAGTGCTTAGAGACCCAAATTCTACACCACGTTCAAGCAGAAAATTACAGTTTCGAAAATACGTGTCATAGGCTTGAATGGCGGCTGGAGTGGCGGTTCTCCGAAAAGAGACCGCCTCTTTTTCGGCAGTGAGAGGGCGGGGCTAATGGATTGGGACTACTACAACTGGGGTAGTGGTCTTACGTTTTTTACCGGTATTTTTTCTACGAGGATTGGATGACTCGGCCATCTATGGTGGTGATATGAACAACACACAAATTACAAAATTAAAATTGCAAATAAAAAAAATAATATAATAATAATAAAACAATCTATATTACGAATTTACCAAATAAAATTGATACCTTGTTCTTATGTTTATTTTTGTGTTGACTAGAAGAGACTGGTGGCCGGAATCTATGGTGCTTCGCCGGAAAAATATTTGGAGCCGCCTATCCAAGAGTAAACAGGGTGGTGTGCTTGTTTGCTAAAAAAAAACTTTAAGAAGAAGACGTGTGAGGTAGATTGGGGGGTTAAAATGTTGGGTTGATTTAAGAAGATGGAGGAGATGAATGAGGTTTGGTGGAGGAGATAAAGGAGTTATGGGGGGTGGAGAGGAACCGATTATTGAGGGAGGGAGTTAAGGAGGAAAGAGGAAAAAAAACTGATTCTGAATTCAAAATGGGTATACCCAGCGCAAACCGGTATATGTCCGGCGTGCGCCGTAATGCTTCACAGGGTTTTTTTTTTTTTTTTTTTTTTTGCTATTTTTATTTAATTTTATCATATGTATATGTATTTACTTTATTGAAGTATCATTATTATTATTTTTCCTTATACTACCGAGTTTTTATTGATTATAAAAATATGTAGGTAGACACATTGTTATTTATACTTATTTTTATTTATTCCTTTTATTTTGACATCTTAGATTATCAAAATGATGATAATTAATTTACATTCTTTATCAAAAGGGGACACTTCTAAATGATTACTCACCAAAGCATGCAGCAGCTAAGTATACTATCAACCGGAAATAAATGCTTAAGTAATCAGAAGGATAGTACCCATGATTGCTAAATTTATAGTCTATAGCAAGACTATCTTCTGTTTTAATTTACCGGAGGGTCAACAAGTGACATCACTTCTCGAGTTGGAGGGATTCCTTCTTCTTCAATTAAAATCTTCACTTTATGACCATTCGCTATGAAGGTCGTCTTTCCATCCGTCAATTCGACTGCTCCAGATGCATGCACTTTAGTTACCAAAAATGGACATGTCCATCTAGACTTAAGCTTACCTGGAAACAATTTTAAAGGCGAGTTGTATAAGAGCACTCGATCACCCACATGGAACTCACGACGAAAGATTCTTTTATCATGGAAAGACTTCGTGCGTTCATTGTAGATTCTAGCGTTCTCATAAGCATCAAGGCAAAACTCATCAAGTTCCGTGAGTTGGAGTAATCGATAGTCACCAACGACCTTAGGATCAAAGTTAAGAAATTTAATAGCCCAGAAAGCCCGATGTTCCAACTCAACCAGGAGATGGCAAGACTTGCCAAAAACTAGTCTATAGGGAGAACAACCAATCGGTGTTTTAAAGGCCGTCCGATATGCCCAGAGTGCATCATCTAATTTTTCTGCCCAATTTTTACGGATAGAATCAACAGTTTTTTCAATAATTCTTTTTACCTCTCTATTAGATACCTCGACTTGGCCACTAGTTTGCGGATGGTACGGCGTACCAAGCTTGTGTTTTACACCATATTTCTCAATCAACTTGGTGAATGGTCGGTTACAGAAATGTGACCCTCTGTCACTAATGATAGCCCTGGGAGTGCCAAATCTCGTAAATATATTCTTTTTAAGGAATTTTAGCACTACTCTGGTATCATTAGTTGGGAGAGCTTGGGCTTCGACCCATTTAGATACATAATTGACCATTACTAAGATAAATTTCATACTAAAACATGGAGGAAAAGGACCCATAAAATCAATCCCCCAAACATCAAACAATTCACACTCCAATATAGGTTGAAGGGGCATCTCGTGCTTTTTAGAAATATTTCCCCATTTTTGGCATGACTCACAAGATCGTGCATAATGGTGTGCGTCTTTATACAGTGTGGGCCAGTAAAACCCACATTGCAATACCTTGTAGGCGGTTTTCCACCCCCCATGGTGGCCGCCAGCCTCACGATCATGGCAAAAGGATAAGATACTTAAAATTTCATTATCGGGCACGCACTTCCTAATTATGCCATCCGAACATGATGAGAGTCAACTTTACTATGCTCCGGTGCATGTTTTAACCCCCATTTATGACACTTTTGGCTTGTATTGGGTAGTTTTAGACCATTTATAGGGCAAAACACATTGAGCAATCACTTTGAGGTGAACCGTCACATTGATGGAAAACCTCGGCATTTTACGATGTTTTTGACCCTTTTCGAGCCCTATTTATCTTGTGGGATTATGATTGTTATGTTGGTTGCTATGGAAATGCAGGAAATAGGTGACTCGTGAGCCCGGAAGATGAGGCATGAGACTTAGAGTGATGAAACCGAAGCCCGGAAATGGAACGGATAAAAAATAGTTGATGTTTTCGCCTTACATTCACTTTATCTGCACTTTCAGCATTATTGGAGGCATTTTATGGACTTGAGGTCTTCATGAAAGTTGTAGATAATTGAATGAGCTTTCCAACGCATTTGAATCACTCAAATCAGAGCTCTACACGCAGAGATATTGCCCAATTACTGAAGGCCTATCAATGCTGAATAATAACACAGAAAGAATGTGCGCACATTCAGAAAGGTGTGTGCAAATTGGATGGACATGTTGTATTGTGTGCGCACACCAGGCGGAATGTGCGCACATTAGACCGTTTTCAAGCATAATTTTTGAAGCATATATATATATATATATATATCTTTTTGCACAGATTTTTACATACTTTCCCCTTTACTTTCTACACTTGATACTTCACTCCTAGATCCCCAAATTCATCTCTAGGTCGAAATCCTTCTCCTCTTTCCCTTAGATTAATTTCTACACCTAATTTACTTAGATTAAGCTCAATCTAGCTTAGATTTTAGCTTCCCTTCCCTTAAGTTTTGCATTTTGGATCATCTTCTTCACCAATTGACATGGGTGTTGATGAAGCTTGATGTAAATCTCGAATTTCTGCGTTTTGGGTAATCAATTTCATTTCTCTCTCATTTTTATGGCTTTAATCTTTGTTTGATTGTTATTTCTTGCTTTGTAATGAGTAGCTAATTTACTACATAGTCGAATCATGTGAATGTTGAAGAAATCACCCTCTAATTGATGAAATTGGGAATGGGTAGTGTTTAATTGTTGTTATATCGATGAATTCATGTCTTAAAACTTGTTCTTAATGCTTGAATTAGCTTGTACACCTGGTTCATGAACTCACACACCACTTTTATAAATGTATGTTGCGAAGGGGTGTGGGAAAAGGGGTTTTAAGATCGTTATTTACAATTGACTGAGTTGTTTAGATCAATTGGGTAACGAGGTTAGTCGGTGTAAATCGAGCGGCTCTAGTTCTTAATCTTGTTTCGGTCAGTTAAATCCTTAAAGGCGGACTGTTGAACCGGGCAAAGGGTACTAGGTTGTTGCATGGCGTCTAGTACCATCTTAGGAGTTTGCACCCATGAACGAGTTGATATAAGCATTAGGATGGTTGGTTGGTAGTTTCCATTCCCAAATAGTCGATTAGAGGGGCGAAAGTATTCAATTGGATCGTGATTTGGCTATGCCTCTATCTCTCTTTACTCTAGTTTAAATATCGTTTTAGCATAATCAAAACTTGAACAAACTTGATTAGCCTAAACTAAGTATGAGAATGACTTTGGTATTCGATTGATTCCTCGTGGGATACGACCTTGCTCTTCACTATAGTGCTTCCGACCCGGTACTCTGCCGGTTAAGGTTACTATTTTGGTCATCAAGTTTTCTGGCGCCGTTGCCGGGGAGTTAATCGATATCTCATAAGTCGTTTGAAGACTTAGGCTTAGGTTTTTTTTTTTTTTTTTTCCTTTTCTTTTCTTGGTTTTTT
This sequence comes from Gentiana macrophylla, assembly GCA_026214975.1. Classification (NCBI taxonomy): domain Eukaryota; kingdom Viridiplantae; phylum Streptophyta; class Magnoliopsida; order Gentianales; family Gentianaceae; genus Gentiana; species Gentiana macrophylla. Next base: position 101,280,876 of record CM047815.1, on the reverse strand, counting down.
TCTTGATGTTGGATTTTTGTTGAAAAGTCACACCATCTACTACGGTGGTGGTGGTGACTAGATACCGTGATTGTGTTCTTGTTATTCCCTTGAATTGTAGTGTATGGATCCGTATTGCCATGAGGGATCTTCTCCCTACTCATTTGGAGGCTTTAATTTCGGTGGCATGGGTTTTGGATTCCAACCATATTATCAATTCAACCCATACACATCACCATACAACAATGAGTGGGAGAGTCCTCCAAGTTCTCAGTTTCAATACACCAATGCCTATTTGCAATATGCTCAACCTTCACAAATACCTCCTCCTCCACAAAAGAGTACGACTGAATTGTTATTGGAGCAAATCAACAAGACTTTGCAAGAGCAAGGCCGTGAGTTGAGGGATCTTCGGATTAGTTCCAACAACACATTTACTACTCTTCAATCGGAAATAAAGAGTTTGAAGAACAGGGTAGAGCAGTTGATTGAGAAGAGAAAGGTTGAGATGAGTGCTAAAAATGATGAAATTTCATTTGTTCCACCGTCGACTCTTGAGGTAATCACCCATCATGAGTGTCATGAAGAAGGTATGAAACATGCTATTAGTGAATCATTTATTCCTTCTCCTTTGAACCTTATTGAAAAAACTGTGGTGGTGGATCACATTGAATATGTTGATGTTGTGGTTGAGCCAAAATGTTATTGCTTGGTGTTTGAATCTTTGTTACTTGGCATATGCTCTCATTCGGGGAAGTTGAATTCATTGTGTTGCATGGTAAATTTCTTGAACCAATCATGGTGGTGGGGATTGAGCCTCTTGTTTTTCTTGCTCTATTTTAAGGGTGTGCTCAATTCTTTTGATTTTTGTAGGGAGGCGCAACAGTTTGCTCTCCTTTGGTATAACTATCCTTAGCATTGTTATGGGTAAAGAGTCGAACTAAGGACTTTAAACTTAGAATGTTTTATGTAGATGCTTTTATTGTTGTTCTAAATAAAAGTGGATGAAAGTTTTTTTCTAATTGCCATGTTCTTGATGCTATTGAGCAAAAGATGTGCAATTTTTTTTCTTTCATTCCACTCGTGCTTCGTTGTTTTTCTTTTAGTTTCTTAATAAGTCGAGCCAACGACGTAAAACAAAGGCTCTTGGGGGAGGCAACCCAACGTTTCTCTATTTTGCTTTAGTTTTTTGTGCTAGGAGTGGTCTAGGATGATGCTTTAGGGAATCTTGGTACCGTCTTGGGTAATCTTTCTCTGACCCGTTTTTGGCTCATATCTTTATTCATGGATGTTGTTTTACTTGTTTGATTGTCTTTTCATCCCATGCGCCCCGAGTCGGTTCCTCTTTTTGGTTTCATATGATCGTGTATGTGACTTTGCGCTCTTTTATTATATCTCGATTTTGTTGCTTGCTTTTGGCACGGTGGTTGTTCCCCGTGCATGCATTTTCTTGGTGTTTTTGTCTCATGGCTTCAGGTATTCGAGTGGAACTTTCATGGATATGTCATGTACATGGTTTGCGCCTCTCTCCCAGGTTAAGCTAAGACTTCTTTCTCCTTTATCATTCACACACTGAGGACAGTGTTGCATTTAAAGTGGGGGTGGTAGGCTTAGCTTTGATATGTGCTTCATTGTTTTTCTGGCCATTGTGTTGTATGCTTCTCGTTTGGTCACTTCTTTAGCAAAAATTGAGTAATTTTTAAAATTTTCCATGGTATTGATGTTGCAATCGTATGTTGAGCATTCACATTGATAGGATAAATGATTTAGTGAATGTTTGAATGCACGTTACTTGGTTTACTACCTTATCTTGAAAATGAGTTTTTCATGCACGTATAGCTTCGATTTCATGAGCCATGGTAACTAGTGACCGATTATGGTAGACTTAGGCACAATTCGGCTACCTAGAACTCATACCATTAACTTCGAGACGAAATAGAAAGGCCGACCTTGGTAGAGTTTGGGATGACAGTTATGGCGTTTCTTTGAACCGACCAGAGCCAAATAGTCATCCCATGACATATTCCACAGTAACCCCTCTAAGCCTTGGTAGGATGGTTAGACCCCCATCTGACACTTAGCCGTTCGTATTTAGCCAGTAATTTCCCGACCCCCAAGCCTTATTTGTGGTCTACATTCCCTTGGACACCCTACGAGTTAAGCTTAATCTCTTCATTTCGAGCATACTTGCTAAAGCAAGTGTGGGGTGGTAGAGGAGTACATATGTATAGAGAAGTTGGTTTTTACGAGCTATTTTCACGATTTGGAGGGGAGGAGCTCATGTTTATATAGTATGTACATGATGGCCTTTGACTCAAACCTATTTAATTTGTATAATGCAGCTTTCTAAGTTCAATCAAAAAAGAAGAAAGAAAAAAAAAAAAAAAAAAACTCAAAAGAAAATGAAATCAATCAAAGAAAGCTTGCATTAAAGTCAATAAAAGTGTAATAAATGTTGAGTCAAAGAAAGCCAAGCGTTTTAAGACTTGTGTTTTTATTTGATTAGTGATGTTGGTGTTTGGGACGAGTCTCCGGTTTGGAAACATGATTTCATCTACATTTGAGCCTCGTTACACTTGATATATAGTGCGATATGGCGTTTTACTTAATGAATCATGTTTCTAGGCTCATTTTGAGCTAGCTAGAGAAGGGTAGAGCTAGCTACGTTTTACATTGTACACCCGTGATTAAGCTTGCTCGTTTTTATCTCTTTGTTGATTATTCCCCAGAAATTCCCTTCGGTTAGCCCTGTCCCTAGCCTAATGTTACAACCGTGCAAGTCCTACTTGACCTTACTTAACCTCGGTTGACCTCGATTAGTGGAGATTCTAATGAAGTATGAGCCTATGGTGTAGTCGTATTAACCTGGCATCCATAATCCGAACCGGTGAGCCGTGGTAAATGTAGGAAAAGCTATTCACACACACACACATCCCATTTGCTTGATAAGGTATGGTTAAGTTGCATTCATTTACTCTTTTACTTGTTGGTTATCTTTGATATGTGATTGGCTTGACCTACGCGTGTAAAGTTGACTCTTTGGATTCTTTTAAAATACTCATTTTGCGCGAGGGCGAGTAAACGCTAAGTGGGGGGTGGTTGATGAGAGTCAAATTTACTATGCTCCGGTGCATGTTTTAACCCCTATTTATGACACTTTTGGCTTGTATTGGGTAGTTTTAGACCATTTATAGGGCAAAACACATTGAGCAATCACTTTGAGGTGAACCGTCACATTGATGGAAAACCTCAGCATTTTACGATGTTTTTGACCCTTTTCGAGCCCTATTTATCTTGTGGGATTATGCTTGGTATGTTGGTTGATATGGAAATGCAGGAAATAGGTGACTCGTGAGCCCGGAAGATGAGGCATGAGACTTAGAGTGATGAAACCGAAGCCCGGAAATGGAACGGATAAAAAATAGTTGATGTTTTCGCCTTACATTCACTTTATCTGCACTTTCAGCATTTTTGAAGGCATTTTATGGACTTGAGGTCTTTATGAAAGTTGTAGATAATTGAATGAGCTTTCCAACGCATTTTGAATCACTCAAATCGGAGCTCTACACGCAGAGAAGGCCTATTGCCCAATAATAACTGAAGGAATATCAATGCTGAATAATAACATGTTGTATGTGCGCACATTGCGGAAAGGTGTGTGCAAATTGATGGACATAGGCCCATTAGACTTCACACACTTATAAAATAAAAAAATATAACAAGTGTGCGCACACCATTATGTTATGTTATGATTGATAGAAAGTGGAATACAAGAATTTAGGCCCAACGCCATTTTCAAGCATAATTTTTGAAGCATATATATATCTTTTTGCACAGATTTTTACATACTTTCCCCTTTACTTTCTACACTTGATACTTCACTCCTAGATCCCCAAATTCATCTCTAGGTCGAAATCCTTCTCCTCTTTCCCTTAGATTAATTTCTACACCAAATTTACTTAGATTAAGCTCAATCTAGCTTAGATTTTAGCTTCCCTTCCCTTAAGTTTTGCATTTTGGATCATCTTCTTCACCAATTGACATGCGTGTTGATGAAACTTGATGTAAACCTCGAATTTCTGCGTTTTGGGTAATCAATTTCATTTCTCTCTCATTTTTATGGCTTTAATCTTTGTTTGATTGTTATTTCTTTCTTTGTAATGAGTAGCTAATTTACTACATAGTCGAATCATGTGAATGTTGAAGAAATCACCCTCTAATTGATGAAATTGGGAATGGGTAGTGTTTAATTGTTGTTATATCGATGAATTCATGTCTTAAAACTTGTTCTTAATGCTTGAATTAGCTTGTACACCTAGTTCATGAACTCACACACCACTTTTATAAATGTATGTTGCGAAGGGGTGTGGGAAAAGGGGTTTTAAGATCGTTATTTACAATTGATTGAGTTGTTTAGATCAATTGGGTAACGAGGTTAGTCGGTGTAAATCGAGCGGCTCTAGTTCTTAATCTTGTTTCGGTCAGTTAAATCCTTAAAGGAGGACTGTTGAACCGGGCAAAGGGTACTAGGTTGTTGCATGGCGTCTAGTACTATCTTAGGAGTTTGCACCCATGAACGAGTTGATATAAGCATTAGGATGGTTGGTTGGTAGTTTCCATTCCCAAATAGTCGATTAGAGGGGCGAAAGTATTCAATTGGATCGTGATTTGGCTATGTCTCTATCTCTCTTTACTCTAGTTTAAATATCGTTTTAGCATAATCAAAACTTGAACAAACTTGATTAGCCTAAACTAAGTATGAGAATGACTTTGGTATTCGATTGATTCCTCGTGGGATATGACCTTGCTCTCCACTATAGTGCTTCCGACCCGGTACTCTGCCGGTTAAGGTTGGTCGTTACTATTTTGGTAATCAGAACACTTTCGAAAAATGTCCGGTTTTTCCCAATAATAGAATTTTAAATCATAAAAGAACTTCTTTTTCTGTTGCCATGTCCAATGAGACGGAACATACTCACAATTAAAATAATTAACGATATTACAGAACCATGGCGAGCTCTCCTTTGGTGTATTACCGGCTTTAATGGGTTGCATTGTTGGGGGAGCATCTACCATGAGGAGTTGTTCGTCCGAAAATGAATCCTTAATCTCTTGTCTCTGACAGACCTAAACCTAACCTTGGAAACGGCGCGCCGAAAGTCGACGGACATTACCTAGGCTATACAGATCTAAACCGCAAAGTGTACCGGGTCAAATTGTAGCTCTAGTCCGGTGAGTCAGTCGTATTCCTCGAGGAAAACATGGTAATTCTTTTAAGTGGGGTTAAACACCAAGAAGCTATTATTAACTCGATCTAAGTCGCAGCTTTTACTTTTTCTGGGTTAGATTATGTTAGTAGTTAGATTGTTAGAGTTAGATGTTAGTAAAACAGAAAAATAAAACAAATAAATACTAATATAATATATATTTTTGGATCTAGCCAAGAATTATATTCTTCGAATCAATATCTCTTTTTAGTTAATAAATGAGATGTGTCTTTTCCTTGATGCAAGGAGGTCAATTATATATGAACCGGTGTACTCTAAAGCTAGACAACTCCTCCTCACACGAGCGTATGAAATTGTCATATGTCAAATGTCATCACCCAAGGTCCACAACCGCCCCATGCTAATCTTAGTTAGTCTCGAACATGTACCGAGTACAAATCTACCCCGGATAAAAGAGGTTATTCCGTTCGTCAGACGGCCGATGTTATTCAAGAGGCTCCGGTTGTCAAGCGGATCGATTTAACACAAACGGTGTAGTTTCAATTAAACTGTGATTTTAACATTATTAAGATCTCGAGTACAAATTTCAATAAGATTCATCTTTCCAGGACAAATCTGCCCCCGGGTAGGAAATAGGATTCCGTTAATCAGACGGCCATTTTTACCCTCCGGTTTTTCTATTTTTACTCATATCCTGACTTCTCTGGTCAATACATCGCCAGGTTATATGTGGTATTCATCATGATTGATTACGTCATTCCGAATATATTATCAATACGTAGTGAAATAGAAAAAGATTCATTATAATTAGTTTTAATCATGATTACCAGAGTCGATCATTCATTTTACCAAAAGATTAACTAACTCAGATTCATATCTTGGCTAGATATTACTACTACTAATATATATATATGTATATAAATAGATAGAAATAATAAACATAATAACATTAGAAAATTACCGATTACAATCATTTGAATTGGAGCCTAATCCTCGTGAAAGTAACAACGGCTTCCGAGACAACAATCCTCGATAATAAATCCAAGCATTACAACGATACTACTCTATTTATTTATACACATATGCATATATATATATATATATATCGATATATATATATATATATATATATATATATATATATATATATATATATATATATATATATATATATGGGCCCTAAAATGAAAACAAGAAAAAGAGAAGAAAGGAGATGGAAGAAGAGGGAAATGGAAGAAATGGGGAGGAGATGAGAAGAGAGGAGCTCTTGGCCATGGAAGAGGCCAAGAAGGGGCAAAGGAAATGGGAGAAGAAGGGGAGGTATTTATAGGGGAGATATACATATATATATATATATATATATATATATATATATATATATATATATATATATATAGGCGATGGATATTTTGCAAGTTTGTTAGAATCAATCATTACTCCTCACATGCACCCTTAGGAGAATATAATCAAGTTGGGAGAATATCTCCACTTTTCCCGGCGTTTCTATTGCGGCGTTTATCGATAAAATAGCCATAACTTGAGTTGTAGACCTCCAATTGATGTGATTCAAAATGCGTTGGAAAGCTCATTTGAAGATCTAAAACTTTCATGAAGAAGTCTTCCCCATAAAATGCCTTTAAGTTGGATCAAATGTCTGTCGTAGATATTTTACGGTAGAAGCATTCAGGACAATTGATCCGTTTGAACTTGTTAGCTTATGGCAACTTCTTCTATCCTTAAAATACATCTTTTTAGACCTCAAAACCTGTCGTTACGTGGGATATTTTGATGGCCTTGGACTCCAAGTATTCCTTCTTCAGTCAGGCAAATCTCTCGTTTCGTTATTCAGTCTTCAGTTATGTCTCCGTAGTAAATCTTATCTTTTTTACCTGAACACAAAGAAACGAACCGCGAGTAAATCTGACAACAAAAGTTCGTAAACTGCGTTAAATTTTACTGACTCTTTTTAGGTTAATATTACAGTCTTTAGCTATGATATTTTTAGATCTAACATAATAGTGAAAATAAAACGTTTATAAAATATAGTAATTTTATCACGACAGTCCGGTTATTAAATCGATAAAAAACTTATAAAAATACCATAAAAACATGATAATTTATATAATAATTACTACTTATACATTTTGATAAAACTTAGTAATTTTGACTTGATTTGATACATAAATGCTCAAAATGGTATCAGAAGTGGGGCGAAATGTCATAATAATGATCATAAATTTATCTCTCATCACAAACCCCTACTTAGCTTTTGGTCGTCCTCGAGCAAAACAAGCGATAAAACAAAATGAATAAGAGATAAATTCATGAAGGTATAAGATATAAGGGACAACCAGATAATACAACTATTAGAATTATAACCAGGCTTTGATCTTAATATAAATGTATAACAGAGTGTGTGTGTGTGTCAAGCCTTTTCAATTTCCACTATCCTCTCTTGAATAATTCAAGTAAACGCACAAATATCCATTCAGACAGTCCTAATGATTTTCCTAGGTATAGGCAGTAACAGTTCCACACAAAGTTCTCCCGTGTACTTATTAGGATAATCCCTAAAGCATATCATTCAGTTTATACTGGGGATAGTCAGAAGATAACTAAGTTTTCAACCATCTTAACCAAATTTTCTATTTCTTTTTTTTTCGATGAGCTTAATTTCACATTTGTAGCATATGCCTTCATTCCCAGCAATAGGATGTTTCGTGATAACACCCTAGCTGGACTACTATCATCAGGCAGTCGGGAGCTTTTATACCTCATAGTGATATAGAACGTTTCGTGATAACGCCCTACTGCACTCAAATCATTGGTAGCTACAACCGACATATATATAGTTCATCTCTTTCTCTTTTTTTTTTCATTTTTTTCTTCATAAACTTAACTTATATCCTTTCTATCACATTCAAACCTTCAGATATTCACAGTACACGTTCAAAAGTTAGGTACTAAGTTACTGTTATTATCTAGAATAACCACTAGGATACTGAATGGATACAGATTAAAATTTTCGTTTCAATATCAAAGGCTTTCGTGAAGGAATTCATGTTACACAAATATATTTGGAATTACAATGCACTTACGGTTCACGTTGGTTATACACATCCAAATTGATCATTACATCTTCAAATCCATGAAATATATACCTTATACAGTTTATTTTAATCAACTAAATAATGCTCGAAAAAGATCGAAAACTAAAGGATTTATTGATACAAAATAAACATTAATTCCATTGCTAGACCAACGACTCCACTCCCCACTTACGAACTTACATTGTCCTCAATGTAAAGTGAGTGTAAATAAGTTGTTGGGAAAGCAATGGTGCACTAAAACAAGTCAAAACAAATACTCGGATGATAAAAAAGGGTGGGTGGGTGGGTCAAAGTTATGACCGTTGTGTGTGCAAATAAAATAAAAGTATGTGAGTGTGACAGATTGTAATGCAAAAGGGTAGATAAACACACCACATAAACTTTTATTGATTTAAAACACACAATATTCCACAGTAGTTGAACTAATACATGTCACACATTATTTGAAATTTAAAACAGACTAGATCATGATATGAAATGTGTGACAAAGTATTACTCTGAGTCTTTTATACCCAGATCCTCAAGGGTTATTTCAAATCGTTCTAACAACCTAAGTCCAAGAAATGACGCATTTGAATTTTTTCTTTTTTTTTTCCATCAGGATTTTCGGATAACCACCTAATCGTTCCCTTTTTAATGACATTCAAACATTCATCCTGAGACTTGGTGAAACAAAATGAAAATCAATCCTAAGTATTAGCAAAGTATCATCCAAAGTATGAGTAATTATTATATTTAACATTTTTACGGGTTGCCTCCCGGTAGCGCTTTTGGTTAACGTCGTTTGCTCGACCAAAATGATAAGGATTAAATAATATAATATACTAAACAAAACGGGATACTTCTAACAATTACTCACAAAAGCATGTAACAATTAAGCACATAATCCACTAAAAATAAATGCTTAAGGAGTAAAAAAGAAGGATAGTACCCGTCATTGACTACATTTATAGTCTATAGCCAGACTTTACCGTGCTTCAGTTTTTAAGGCACTGGTGGTGGGTCATCCTCACGCACCGCATCCTTCTTCAATACCGGTTTCCAACAGAGGTTAGACAATTCCCACCAATCCAAACGATTCTTGACCTTTTCCTTTGATTTTCGAGCTTTAGGTTTGCGAGCTTTCACATTATTCTTGAAGTCATCTTCTTCAATTACTCGCATGTTAGTACAATCCACACAAAAAAAAAAACACAAAGTGTACACACAAGAACAAGATTCTAGTGTAATGCATGGATATTTCAATGAATTGTAAGTGTTGAAGACAACGCTCTCATGATTAACTCCCAAACTTCTCCTTTACTAAAATCGTCAAGAAAACATACATACTTTTATCCAACTTCATCTTTGTAATAGGGATAGAATGTATACCTCCCTTACCCTTTGTCATTAGATGAATATGGTAAAGCTTCCTCGAATGACTGTGTTTCATCATTCTGTACCTTTTTCTTCAAAATATGCATTGGATATGGTGTTGCCTTATCTGGTTGAACCGAGATGAGGTTGAGTTTGATAAGGTTCGGTTTGAATTGGCCCTTTCAAACTTGGTTCCTTCCAACTTTGCTTCCAATTCGATTATTTCTATTTTTATTTTATTTATTAATATTCCTCGGGCATGATCAAGCCCTCGTTCGGTGTTTCATCACTAGTTTGATCATTCTCGTATTTGATTTGAAAATGATACTTGGTCGATTTCCCTGATCGATATGACCGCGTTTACTCTACTCTCTTAGCGCCTTTCGTAAGTGTTTAAATCAGGCCTATAAGGAGTGAGTGAGGCCTTACCACTTTTGGTCATCAACTATCGAAAAATAGAAAAATAACTTGAAATAGATAAAACCTGAATCAGATGGTGTTTCATTACTGATTTCGGCCGTTTTCATAACTCGATTTGACAATTCTTGTGGAATAGATAATATCGAATAGAAAATAACACGAAATCGATAAAAAAACCACTTTTTTTTCTCTCCCGGTAATTACCGACTCCACTCGGTATTTACCGAGTCATGATTTTTTTTTTTTTTTTAATATTTTTAATTGGTATCTTACCAATAGGTAGGTACCAACAAAAATAAACGAACCGCGTTTACTTTCTACTATCGAAAATAGAAAATAACTCGAAATTGGTAGAAGAAGAAAATTGGTAACTAAAAGAAGGTAGATACCAACGGAAAAATAAAAAAGAAATGTGATAAGAAGAGTGTTGACTTATCCTCGAGAATTTTGAGCTAATACAAGTAGTAACCCTAGACACAAAGAAAGAAATTAGCGACGTTTTCCCCGGCAACGGCGCCAAAATGCTGACAGACCTAAACCTAACCTTGGAAACGGCGCCCAAAAGGTTGACGGACATTACCTAGGCTATACAGATCCTAACCGCGATGTACCGGGTCAAATTGTAGCTCTAGTCCGGTGAGTCAGTCGTATTCCTCGGGAAAACATGGTAATTCTTTTAAGTGGGGTTAAACACCAAGAAGCTATTATTAACTCGATCTAAGTCGCAGCTTTTACTTTTTCTGGGTTAGATTATGTTAGTTTAGATGTTAGTAAAACAGAAAATAAAACAAATAAATACTAATATAATATATATTTTTGGATCTAGCCAAGAATTATGTTACTGAATCAATATCTCTTTTTAGTTAATAAATGAGACAGGTCTTTTCCTTGATGCAAGGAGGTCAATTATATATGAACCGGTGTACTCCTAAGCTAGACAACTCCTCCTCACACGAGCGTATGAAATTGTCATATGTCAAATGTCATCAGTCCAAGGTCCACAACTGCCCCATGCTAATCTTAGTTAGTCTGAACATGTACCGAGTACAAATCTACCCCGGATAAAAGAGGTTATTCCGTTCGTCAGACGGCCGATGTTATTCAAGAGGCTCCGGTTGTCAAGCGGATCGATTTAACACAAACGGTGTAGTTTCAATTAAACTGTGATTTTAACATTATTAAGATCTCGAGTACAAATTTCAATAAGATTCATCTTTCCAGGACAAATCTGCCCCCGGGTAGGAAATAGGATTCCGTTAATCAGACGGCCATTTTTACCCTCCGGTTTTTCTATTTTTACTCATATCCTGATTTCTCTGGTCAGTAACATCGCCAGGTTATATGTGGTATTCATCATGATTGATTACGTCATTCCGAATATATTATCAATACGTAGTGAAATAGAAAAAGATTCATTATAATTAGTTTTAATCATGATTACCAGAGTCGATCATTCATTTTACCAAAAGATTAACTAATTCAGATTCATATCTTGGCTAGATATTACTACTACTAATATATATATGTATATAAATAGATAGAAATAATAAACATAATAACATTAGAAAATTACCGATTACAACTGCTGAATTGGAGCCTAATCCTCGTGAAAGTAACAACGGCTTCCGAGACAACAATCATCGATAATAAATCCAAGCATTACAACGATACTACTCTATTTATTTATACACATATGCATATATATATATATACATACATATATATATATATATATATATATATATATATATATATATATATATATATATATATATATATATATATATGGGCCTCGAAATGAAAACAAGAAAAAGAGAAGAAAGGAGATGGAAGAAGAGGGGAAATGGAAGAAATGGGGAGGAGATGAGAAGAGAGAAGCTCTTGGCCATGGAAGAGGCCAAGAAGGGGCAAAGGAAATGGGAGAAGAAGGGGAGGTATTTATAGGGAGATATACATATATATATATATATATATATATATATATATATATATATATATAGGATATAAGGGCGCTTTAAGGGAAGTTTGAGGGAAGTTTTGGTGCTGCCACGTGTCGGGCCATGATTGGCCCGACACTTTTATGTTTTTTTTTTTTTTTTCCCGGCTGGTACACATTTCGACTTATAGCGACGTATTTTTTTTCCATGGTAGTACGCATTTTGACTTATAGCGACGTTTTTGAATTTTTTTTTAATTTTTTCTCTCACTTCTCCTACCCACTAACTTTTCACCAACTTTTCACCTATACATACATATATATGTATCTATATATATATATTGTGTTTTCTTTTCTTCTCACCTCCTTCGATCTTTGCGACGCTTTCGGGTATTTTTATCCGATTTCTTTTCTTATTGTATTACATTATATCGTTTCGTATTTTGATTTTATTTCATTGCAGATTTTTAAATATCGACTTCGTGGCATTTTATTTTTTATTTCGTTCGTTATATTATACAAGGATATATTTATGCTTCTTTCCCCTTCAGATTCTAACGTATTCTTTTTTCCGGTCGTTGCATTATACAAGGAGTACTTTGTTAGTATTTCGCGCCGGTTTTATAACGTGTTTTCATGGTGTTTTTCTTTTCCTCGTACGTCGTTTGTTTTATATTGTTCCGAAAATGATTTCGTACATTGTATCGGATAATTTTTCTTTTCCTTTTCCGTTTATACCCGCTATTATTTACGAACAACGTTTATTAAAATGTTTCGGTTCTTATCAAAAAAAAAAATTGTTTCGGTTTATAACGCGTTCTTGTGAGATAGCGCTTTTTGAAATGTCTCGGTTTTTAACGTGTTCTCGTAAAAAAAAATTACAGGATGTTTTCACTCTTTACCGTATAGTATAATCAAATGTTTCCGTTTTTCGGTTTTTATTTTCTCTTTTTCTGAAATAATATTTTTATGGGAGTTTCATAAATAATTTAACCTTTCAAAAAAAATGTCATAAAAAAAGTTAGTGTGTTGTTATTGTTGTTATAGTTTATCAAAACTTTATTATACTATCATTGTATTTACCGATGGTTTCTATTTTTTTAAATGTCGTTATCGATTCGTATAGTTTTTTTTAGAAAATCAATGTTCCGTGTAGTATGTCGTTTACTTCGGAGTGGCCTTTTCCTAATTGATTTGTTATCGACTCGTATAGTTTATTTTTAGAAAATCAATGTACCGTGTAGTATCCTTATATCCTTATTCAACAACTTAAAAAAGGATCGATTCTTTGGGATCCTTCCTTTCTTCAAACGGAAGGAACAGGGATAGAATTGTTTTTCATGTACGTTTCGTTTCTTTATCACTTCATGTTTTACGTATTCGTTTCGTAGTTCTTTCAAATTTGGCCTTGTTTGTGTATGTTTCCGGTCATAATTATATTGTGCTTGAAAAATGTTATTTATAATTTTATATATGTATGTTTTTTAGTTGTGTTTTTATCATTACTTTTAATTGTTGATTCTTATATTTTATGTGTCGTATTTTCCGCGTTTGTTTAAATGTCTTCGATATGTCGTATGTCGGTATATTATTTAACTCTTTTTGTTGTTTTATATCGAACTTTCCATTATACTTTTTTAAATATTAAGTGTCTTCGAATTCTCGATTGTCGGGTGTAACTCTATTAATCAATCGCTGTTGTATAGTTTTTTAAGGAAGTCGGTGGAAAAACTTCCCGGACGTTGTTTACGGGTACAAATCTAATTATTAAAACCGAAAGATTCGACTATAGTTTTTTTTATAGGTTATGCGACTGCGTACAAGTTTGACAAAAGTTAGTTTAATAACTACCGAAATAATTATTAAATTGTTTCTTATAGACTTTGTTAATGTTAATAGTAGTTATTAGATATAGATACACCCCATACATATAGCGACATGTACATAATTTTATTATATATAGTTACTACTACTTTTATATAAGATACTATATGTAATGTAATAATATAATTTACATAGGCACAGTAAAAATAGGTGTTACTTTATTGGGAAGTGGTGTGTGAGGGCTGGGCTTACAATATCAAACGTGGGATGAAGGGGGGTTGAATTCATATCATTGTATCTAGGCTAAATAAACACTACCCCTTCATTTAACCACCCACACAATACCCCTTCGATTCCCAACCCAATACCCACTCCACTTGAGAGATACCAATCTGAAATGGGCATGATAGATACCCACAAAATGATAGATACCAATCTGGAATGGGCATGCACCGTGCATTATGCACGGTGTAACGAGACTAGTATATATATAGGCGATGGATATTTTGCAAGTTTGTTAGAATCAATCATTACTCCTCACATGCACCCTTAGGAGAATATAATCAAGTTGGGAGAATATCTCCACTTTTCCCGGCGTTTCTATTGCGGCGTTTATCGATAAAATAGCCATAACTTGAGTTGTAGACCTCCAATTGACGTGATTCAAAATGCGTTGGAAAGCTCATTTGAAGATCTAAAACTTTCATGAAGAAGTTTTCCCCATAAAATGCCTTTAAGTTGGATCAAATGTCTGTCGTAGATATTTTACGGTAGAAGCATTCAGGACAATTGATCCGTTTGAACTTGTTAGCTTATCGCAACTTCTTCTATCCTTAAAATACATCTTTTTAGACCTCAAAACCTGTCGTTACGTGGGATATTTTGATGGCCTTGGACTCCAAGTATTCCTTCTTCAGTCAGGCAAATCTCTCGTTTCGTTATTCAGTCTTCAGTTATGTCTCCGCAGTAAATCTTATCTTTTTTACCCGAACACAAAAAACGAACATGAGTAAATCGACAACAAAAGTTCAGTAAACTCGCGTTAAATTTCTTATGACTCTTTTTTAGGTTAATATTACGATCTTTAGCTATGATATTTTTAGATCTAACATAATAGTGAAAATAAAACGTTTATAAAATATAGTAATTTTATCACGACAGTCCGGTTATTAAATCGATAAAAAACTTATAAAAATACCATAAAAACATGATAATTTATATAATAATTACTACTTATACATTTTGATAAAACTTAGTAATTTTGACTTGATTTGATACATAAATGCTCAAAATGGTATCAGAAGTGGGGCGAAATGTCATAATAATGATCATAAATTTATCTCTCATCAGTCTCCTTCCTTCTTCTTCAGCAAATTCCATACGACTTAAATGATCTGCTACCACATTCTCACTACCTTTTTTATCTTTGATCTCAATGTCGAACTCTTGAAGTAAGAGAAAACATCTGAGTAGACGTGGTTTTGCATCCTTTTTACTTAACAAGTATTTTAATGCCGCGTGATCGGTATAAACAATGACTTTAGATCCAACGAGATAAGATCGAAATTTGTCCAACGCAAAAATTACGGCAATTAGCTTCTTTTCTGTTGTGGCATGGTTAAGCTGAGCTGCGTTTAATGTGTGGGATGCATAATAGATTGCCTTAAGCACTCTGTCATGACGTTGACCTATAACAGCTTCAACCGCCAGATCGCTTGCATCACACATAAGTTCAAACGGTAAGTTCCAATCCGGTGCCACTAGAACTGGTGCCGTTGTCAACTGTGCCTTCAGAGTCCTAAATGCTTTCATACAGTCATCATCAAAATTGAACGGCACTTCTTTCTCAAGCAAATGACTGAGAGGTTTTGCTATGCGTGAAAAATCAGCGATAAACCGCCTATAGAAACCTGCATGTCCAAGAAATCCTCTCAGAGTTTTCAAATTTACCGGCGGAGGTTATTTTTCAATTACTTTGACTTTGGCTTTGTCTGCCTCAACACCTTCTTCAGAAATTCTATGACCTAAAACAATACCCTCTAACACCATTAGATGACACTTCTCCCAGTTTAGAACTAAGTTTGTGTCTTCACAGCGTTGTAAAACACGTTCTAAGTGTGAGAGACATTCTCCGAAAGAGTCTCCAAAAACGCTAAAATCATCCATGAAAATTTCCAAATTTTTTTCTACCATGCAGAAAATATTGCCATCTTACATCGTTGAAATGTAGCTGGTGCATTGCACAATCCAAACGGCATTCTTTTGTATGCAAAGGTTCCATATGGACAAGTAAACGTCGTTTTCTCTCTATCCCCTGCCGCAATACATATCTGCAAATAGCTTGAATAACCATCCAAGAAACAATATAATTTATGTCCACTTAATCGTTCCAACATCTGTACTATGAATGGAAGCGGGTGATGGTCTTTCTTAGTATGTTCATTCAGTTTGCGGAAATCAATGCACATTCGATATCCTGTAACTTCTCTTGTTGGTATCCATTCATGCTTATCATTTTCCTTTACCGTGAAACCACCCTTCTTGGGTACCACTTGGGTGGGACTTACCCATTCACTATCTGATATAGGAAAAATTATCCCCTTCTCCAGTAGTTTAATAACCTCTTTCTTGACCACTTTTTGCATGTTCGGGTTGAGGCGGCGTTGTGGTTGGATTCATGGCTTAGCTCCTTCATTCAAAATGATTTTGTGTACACAAATATCGGGACTTATTCCTTGAATATCTGCCACAGTCCATCCAAACGCTTTCTTATGTTGCCTCAACATTCTTAGCAACTGATCCTCCTGTAGGCTGGTTAGAGATGATGAAATAATAACCGGAAGTAGGTTATTAGTTTCAAGAAAGGCATACTTAATATTTGAAGGAAGAGGTTTCAATTCCAGATTCCTTGGTGGCTCTTCCACTGAAGGTTTCAATACTGGATCATCCAGTTCTAATTCCAAATAACGATGCCATGGTTGTCTTACAAAAGAACCTCCTATGTCTAGGTGAAAAATTACTTCTTCCATTTCCTAGTCATTCTTATCTTCTTCATAGATGGATAAGGCTAAACATTCTTCAAGCTTATCTTCAAAAAATTTCAATTCAGCATGATCCATACAGATAGAGGATATGGTATCTATGAAAGAACATGACTCTTGTGACTCGTATGGATGTTTCATAGCTTTGAAGATATTAAAGGTGACCTCATCTTCATTGACTCTTAAATTAACTCACCCTTTTGAACATTGATAAGGTTCTTCCCGTAGCTAGGAATGGTCGACCAAGAATGAGGGGTGCTGAAAATCATTCTTCCATTTCCATAACTACAAAGTCAACTGGGAAGTAAAATTTATCTATCTTAACCAACACATCTTCGATGATTCCTTTAGGACGTTTAATAGACCTATCTGCCATCTGGAGAGTCATCTCGGTGTTTTTTAGCTTTCATATTCCTAGTTTCCTATAATGTTGGTCCCTTGGAAAGGCTAACACAAGTTTAGAGGGGGGGTGAATAAACTTGTCCCTAAAACTGGATTTAAAACAAAGTAAGGTTCAGTTAAAAACTTGTGTGGAGTTAAGCTGACAAAGCTGAGATTAAGTCAAACTGACTTAACCTGAAACTGAGTCAACCGGCAGCGAATATAATTTTAGCCTTTTTATTGATCTTGTTATTCTATTATGAGAACTGAGTGTTGTGAACTGAATTCTGATGAATATCAGTTGTGACTGTGAGATGTATAACAATCAAGTATCACAATGCTGTAAGTAAATGCGTAAAGTAAATAAGGCGGATATTATAGAGGTTCCAGGTGGTGTAATCATGTACGTCCTCTCTTCCCCTGTGGTGCGGAGGAAAATTCCACTAAAACTTCTTGAGGTGAACTGTTACAAAAAGTCCTAAACAATACTCCTTGGCTAATCCCTAGCTATCTAAACAGTTGTAGAACATGTAGAATTGCTGCTCTTCAAATGCTTGAACCACTGGTCCTTAGAGGGTAGAATTGCCTCTTCACCAGCTACCACCACAAACACAGTCTACCCGACTGATTGTCACAACTATCCTTGGCGAAACCTTCCCAGTTTGCTTCACAGTCTAAAACCTTTGATGTAGAATCAAGGTTGAGCCGAGAATCAATAAGTTGATTCTTGTTTGTGGTTCTTCAGAGTGTTGAATTCTTGATAATCTTTGTAGCTTGAACACTTGAAGAAATACTAGATATAATCTTGTTATAGTTCAGAGATGATAGCAATTCGAACAGAGTAGACTGATGCACAAAATTGCTTGTTGATTCTTGTATATGCTTTGTTCTATATATTTTTGTTGTTGGTGCAAAGTCTTCTATTTATAGTGTAAAGTCCAACGTTCATTTGGCTTCAATTTGAATTGTATCAACGTCTATCTTGCAACGGCTATATTTTCTGACCGTTCCTGCTGTGTCAGTAACTCATCCAATGAAATTGTTTCCTTTACAACGTTCGAATGTACTTTCAGTTTGTTGGATGGCTGACTTATAAAACTGAGCTTCCTTATCAGTTTTGTACTGAGTTTTTCTTTTGTCAGTTTCTAATCGGCTTGGAGCGATAATCGAGATTTTACTCTTCTTAAAATATCAGTACTCCAGTTTTCATCTGATTATAATTGACTTAATCAGAGTACACCATGATACATATATCATCTAAGAATTCATTGTCCTTATGATTATTAGGTCTTCATTCAAGATCCATAAAGTTAGTTCAGGTCACCACAATCTTGCCTGAAGTCCAACTTTACAGTATCGACTTGTAATCTTCATAACTGAGTTTGAACCCTCAGTTCTTCATTCTTCAATAACTGAGTCTGTGTCCCTCAGTTCTTCGATCTTTTAGATAAGCCAACTGAGTCTGTAACTCTCAGCGAACTTACCTTCTTCAGTTTCATATAGGTGTATTCTGAGTCAGTTTGCTTGTCTCAATGATTTCCAGTTTTCTAAATGATTTCCAGTTTTCAGTTTTACGACACACTAACAATTACAGTGCTTGTCTGATGTAACCTATACAAATATCAGACTCTAGTAAAACTTATACATTCAGTTCTAGACATCTTTTAGCTTTCCACTATAACAAATTGGCTTGAAAGACTTCATCAATGGGGTTAAGATAATATTTTAACAAATAAGATGAATTATCATCAAAACATAAATTTTATTTCCAACATATAATCCTCGTAAGACATGAGATTAATGCTTGCACTGAGATCGCAAAGCACCTTATTAAACAAAAAACCCCCAATCTCACATGGAATGGTAAAACTACCGGGGTCTTTTAGTTTAGGCGGGAGCTTGTGCTGCAATACTGCGGAGCATTCTTCATTCAGGAAAATATTCTCATATTCTTCTAAACGTTTTTTGTTTGAGAGGATGTCCTTAAGAAACTTTCCATATGTGGGCATATTGATTAGTGCTTCAATGACAGGGATATTGACATTAAGGTGACGAAATGTGTCAAGGAAACGTGCATACTTCTTATCCGTTTTCAACTTTTTAATTTGATCTCTAGGTGGGTAAGGTAAAGACTCAAGATCAATAATTTTAGGGTTTGAAGTTATACCTTCCTTACCTTTATCCTTGGATGAAGACGGTGATGCTTCCTTGAATGTTTGAGCATTTGGTTGTCGCCATGTGTCATGATCCTGTACTACTTTCTTCGAAATGTGCCCTAAATTCTATTTCTCACGTTATGTGTGAACCATACCATGTCCAGTGTGGGCTGTATCTTTATCCATACCTGCTGGTTTTTGAGTGTTGCTACTCCCCACTTGGATTGTATCATCAGCTATATTGTCTTCTCTAACATGTTCATTAAATAAGGTCCGTAGATCGCTAGCCCTCGGATTTTTCAGTATTCTCGGGACTTTGATCCATTCCTCATCTTCGTTTTCTGCTTCAACATGTCTATCACGTCTCAAGAAATTTTCGATAATTTCTTCTTCTTCTTTACTGAATTCTGGTTCATCTTTGTGTTCCAAGTCCTTTTCGAATTTTTCATCCAAATCATCTTCTACTTCATTGTTTCCGGAGTTTTCTACTCCATTACTTCCACATACCCTTCCACTTCGGGTGATGATTTCATTTACTTCTCTCGGGTTCCTTTCAGTATTACTCTGTAATCCTCCCGGAGGTCTACTGTTCTTTCATTCTCCTTCCCTACTCAAATGGTCTTCCATATTTCGTACATATGCTTCTATGGTTCTCATCCTTGTGTCATGTCCACTCATGGATGTTTTTAACGTACTCATATCCTTAGTAACAGTGCCTATAGAATTCATCATGATTTCCATATTTTGAGCTTGAGTAGACATTACACCCATCATATTTTCCATTAATTTTTCCCATTTTTGTCAACTCCTTCCACCGGCGGATTTGAACTTTGTGTAACTGGTATGCTTTGAATGGTATGTTGAGGGTATGATCTATGTGGTGGTGATTGGTGGTTCTGGCTCGAGGTATTTCCTTGGTAATTTTGGGTTTGAGGATTTGCATTGTACGAACTCTTGTACTGAGTTGGATATGGAGGTTGTCCTTGCTTGTTTGGGTTCTCAGACCAACGAAAAGTAGGGTGGTCTCTTCTAATGGCATTGAATGAGTTTGAGTAAGCGTTATTCAAATTCCTATGCTGTTGCATAAAACTCACTCTTCCCTTGAATATCCCTCAGATTCTTCCATTCCTAATGACACATTGTCATGGGTTGAATATTCACTAGATACATTGCCTTCCGAGCTTAGACTTTTGCTTGCTTGTAAGCCATTAAACTTCCTACTCAGATTTTCCAAGTGTGCTAGAACTTCTGCGTTTGATGTGGATTCTCCTACAAATGCTACTTTCCTTGTGCTAGAACCGGTTTCCCACATTCGGTTGTTCTTAGAAATCTTATCAATAGCATCATACACAACTTGTGCTTCACTCATCATTAAAGAACCACCACATACATGATCAACATCCGCACGTGAGTCTTTTCTCAACTTTCGACAGAAAAGTTGAATTTGCATATCAAGAGAGTAACCATGATCGGGACAGGCTCTTAATAATTTTTTGAATCTTTCCCAAGCACTCCCAAGTGTTTCCTCGGATCCTTGTCTAAAATTAGCATTTTCGACCTTTAACTCCAAATTCCTACCCGGAGTAAAATATTGCTTTAAGAACTCAGTTTGAATGTCCTCCAACTTGTCAATGAATGATGAGGGAGAGACATGAACCAATCTCTTGCTCTTCCTTTTAAAGAAAAGGGAAACATTGACATCCTTGTCAATTCTCTATGAGCACCTTGACTTTTGGCTGTATTACACAATTCTTCGAAAATATATAAGTGATGATGCGGATCTTCGTCATCCTCACCTAGAAATTGGGCTCTTGTGTCAATCAATCCAAAAAGATGGGATTTTATTTCAAAGTTATTTGCTCCATCATTGGGTAAACGAATTGGATTGTTGGTCTCATTCCTTCTCAAGGTTTGATCACAAATAGGTCTCGGATTTGGTGGGTTATTATTATTACGGTTATTTTGGTTTCGGTTTTGGTTATTCCGATTATTGGGATTCTGGTTATTGGGAATTGGCGGTGGAGGAAGATTTTGCAATGGTGGATTCGGATTATTGAGGTTTTGTCCATGTCCTTGGGCATGAGCAAGCCCTTGTTCAGGTGGTGTTTCATCACTGGCTTCGGCCATTTCTGTCCCTCGATTTGATGATTCTTGGGGAGATTTGTCACCAAGATGTCCTTGGCTGGTTTGACCTCGTCTATTCTCTACTCTCAGCTGCCTTTCGTAAGTATTTATGTCGGGCTTGTACGGAGTGAATGGGGCCTTACCGCTTCAGGTCATCAATTATCGGATAGATTTAACAAGAAAATAATAAAATAACACCTGGCCACTTACCAATGGGGTAAGTACCAAAGAAACAAAGATAGAAATGAGATTAAGAAAAGTGTTGACTTATCCTCAAGAATTTTGAACTAATACAAGTAGTAATCATAGACACAATAAATTGGCGTGTCCCCGGCAACGACGCCAAAAACTTGATGTCCTAAAACCGGGGTCCAATATTACCGGCAGTGTACCGGGTCAATTGTAGTCTAGTCTGGTGAATCAAGGTCGTCTCCTCAGGGAACACGATACAATTCAAAGTGTGGTTAAACACCAATTAGCTATTATTATCTTGATCTAAGTCGCAGTTTTAACATAAAAGTGATAATTTTACGTCACTAATAAAATTAGCGATTAATAATAAAGACAGCAATTTCATTGAACTTTAATCTCTTTCAGTTTTAAGGATGTAATTATTCGGCCTATTTAAGGGTTTCCAAGTGTGTGAAACGGTGTACTCCTATTCTAACAATTTCCCCTCATACGAGTGTACGAAATTGTTTTATGCCTCCTCTTTGGTTTAAGAGCCCTAAACCTAATGATTCGACATGATAAACTCTCGAGTACAATTAATCTTTCCCCGGATAAGAAATCGGATTCCGATAAACGGCCAATTTTACCTTCCGGTTTTTCTACCTCGTTCTCACACCTATATCTCCGTTCGGTATTAATTAAGTGTGTGTGTGCCAATATCGTTTAATTACTCCAATACAGGCTAACAATCAATATAAGTAGAAAAAGTTTCAATGCAATCGAAATTAGAATATACATTACATAATCATCACCCGATCAACCAAAAGAGATCAAAATGATTCAATTACATTGTCTTGGCTAGTTATAAGTCTAGCCACTCATTACTACAAATACTAACATATTTAGATTAGCATTCATAATAATCAGATTAACAAAACAAAATAATACTAGAATGTTACCGGTATAACCGTTGAATTAGTGTAAGGCAGCTTGTTTTTGTATCCAGTGTTCATCGACTGAGTTGCATCCAAAAGCTTAGCCTATACTTATCAATAATCATAACTTGATGTCCACATTCTAAGTGTTAATTGTGATGAAAAATAATTATAAGTGATGTTACTAATTTTGGCTATATGAGCCTCTGTTTGTTTGCCTGCAAGATAGAAAAATATATATCTCTCCCTTCTTGTTGTGGAATGCAAAGAATATATATAAAACCGTATCTGTATGTGAATAGTAAAAAGAAAATAATTCAGGCCTTGTTTTGCCGGCGTGCGCCGGTATTTCCCCGGTTTACGCCGGAATCTCGCTAATCATGATGGATGTTAGGCTCATTAATGTGCATTAAATGCTCAAATATATTGCCAATCTTGAAATATCCGGTGTAGACCGGTATATACCCGATCTGCGTCGGGTCTTGTCAAGTCATTTCCAATAATACTCAATCTTGGCCGATATTTTGGGGAAATAATAGGATTTTGATAATTATAAACCCGCTTTGTCGATTTTCACGTTATGACTTCAAGATTTCATCATGTTGAATATGTACAAAACAAAAGAGACAAAAGACACGGTAAATCTGATAATAAAATTAGGCCGATAAGCCTCAAATAATTCAAAATAGTGGAAATTTATGATATCTATTTTCTTCGGAAATAAATTATATTACTACGATATTTATTATTATTATTGATGCAAAATGTTGCTAAAAACCTCAAAAATAGGATTTAAAATGGATCAATTTATATTATCTGGTTGACATACATCAGTCATCATCTTGCTAGTTAGATAATTAGTGAAGAGCATTTAAGATATAAAGTTATATAATTAGTGAAGAGCATGAAAGAGGTAAACCCTAAGGGCCGGGAGCCCTAAAGACGTGCTCAGTGGTAGGTCTATACCCTAGGAGGGAGATCGGCTTGTACACCTCCTCCGCCCCACCGCAGGTCAGTCAGGGAGCTGCCACAGTTCGGTCGGCTTGTTGGACTTCACACTTCGTATTTCATATGCTAATTTTAACAAAGGGTTTCTGACTTTATCTCCAAGTTATCCTTACTCAATAATTATTTGAAACCCAGCTAAATTTTGTCATAGGTTGACATAGGCAGACACACGTTAGTAATAATATGTCAGGGTTATTTCCCTCTTGATCAATGCCATGCGTCCGCCATTGTTGGTTGATATGACTAGTGTTTTGAAACTTAAATCATCTGTAGAACTAATCGATCGTGCCTGCTAAAAACAATAAAGTTGATGCCTCGACCAAAAAGTTTGGGTTCAAATCAAACCAACAATATGTGATAAGTAATTATCGATTTTATATACTGATATTGTTTTCTTTAAACCATATATCAACCTATGAAATTCATTAGATAGTGGGTTATTGATATTGTCGGAAATATCAATAACGTGTAGTCAAGCTTTTATGATGGATATCTAATTGAATATATGTGATTTTTCTAGTGAGTGATGGTGGTGATGATGAAGGTATGAAGTTGGACAAAAGACTACGAGGTGTGAACACAAGCTGTCGACAAATTTGCAGAGTAGACCTGCTTGTATTAATTATTCGATCCATTTTTATGAGTTACATGTTGCCTATATTTATAGGCGGAGTACTAATGACGGTTCGGCTAATGACGATAAGACATAATTAACTATGATTTGACATAATTAACTACAATCAAAGGGGCTAAGCTACCAGTTGTCGGGTACGAGAGTCCGCTGATCGCAATAACATCATCATGATCGCGTGTTGATCTTATCCTTGCTAATGTCATGAACCCTCTTCGCCTATCGTGTGGGCACGAGTTGAGGGAGACCGGACTCGGCCCCCAGCCTAATGTTGAGTCTGCGGGTAGCCCGGGTAGACTATCTTACGGCTCAGTCCGTCAAGTATATGTGGACTGAGGCCGATCTCGGTTGACCGCATAAGTGGGACCCTTGTTCGGGTCATTTGTAGGATCCGTAAGATCGTTGACGGGCTGGGTATATCAATGCCCCCCTACTCCGTGTCTTGCGTTTGCAAAAAAGAAGACGGGGGTAGAATAATAGGCGAGCTTACATACCGTGGCCCGGTGACCTCAGTGAGAGGAGTTTAATGCCGATTTTGACAGTATCGGGCTTAAAACGGCTATGGCGTTTAAATGTTGTGCTTTGAAATGGACAGGCTTTGGAACCGCGCTATCAAGCGGACGGGTTTAGGCAACTTTACGGCATAAAGCGACTCGTCGCTATTAAGCGGACAGGCTTGAGTTATGGGCGATCATATTGGGTGAGGGAGTTGTCCGAGGCGTAACCTTGATCCCGTATTCGATGTGACGGTTGAACTGATTGATCCTAAGCTCTGATTGGCGGGAAACGCCTTGATAATTGCATGGCAGTTATTTTGCTTAAATTTCGAATTTAAAGACGCGACGGTTCGGCTCCTGGTTGGCCTAGAGGCAACCCCATACCCTTAAACACTTTTCGCTACTTTACTCTCCTCTTAACAAAAATTCTCCGGTGATCTTTGAAGAATCCGGTCATTTCAAGAAGGTTCCGGCTGGTCGGTAGTAATTCCCAGCTAGATCAAAGAGGATTCTGGTGCTATTTTGAGTTTTCCGGCGATCCTTCATATGTTCCGACCGATATTCAAACGAGTTTCCCAGAAAAATCCTCAAATCTTCAGGTAAAAGCTCTGCTTTTTCTCAAATTATTACTCTTGATGATTGTTTATCGCTATAAGTATTCATTCCACATATAAATCACACGATTCTTATTGAGATTTGAGTCTGTCAGAGGAGTTTTTCTCTGTTTTTTACTTTGAATTTGAACCGTCATCTATGATGTACCTGGAGTAGTTGTATTTCTTGTAAAATGCTTGCATTTGTTCTTGAGCTTGGTCTAAACGGTGTATAGACTCCTTGTTGTTTTGATTATCTGGAAAGCTTTCACCTTTAATCTCCCTTTTTTGATTTCCTGGGGAAAACGGAGCTTTAGACTTCCCGTTTGAGTATATAAAAAGGGACATAGACACACTTGTATGTGTAGTTTGTTTTTTTCTTTTCTTTTTTTGGATCAATCTGGATCAAACCAAATATTTTATCCACTCCATTATCTTATTTATAATTATTTTATTAATTATATTATTTTATTATAAATTCTCTTATCAATCACTCAACATCAATAAATAAATTAATATTTAATCAATTCACTTTATTCATCTACTACACTATTTACCATTACTTTTTTAATATAATATTTCATTAAAAATTTTCTCACCAATCATTTCTTCAAGAACACAAATTTCAATATAACATTTCAACTTTATAATCATTATTTCATTATATTTTATTTTACTTTCTCTTTTTTGAATCCATTCAACCCCAATCCAACTCGAAACCAAACAGAGACTTGGTGCTTCATGTATTGTTTTCACGGGGCATCATATTTTTTTATCATGTTTTTTATATGAAAAATTATGATTTTATCCTACTTACTACCTCCGTTCCAAAATATAAGTCAATCATATATTTTTTGAGCCACAATATAAATCATTCCACATTATCATTGCAATATTTATTAGTATTTTCTCTATCTTACCCTTAATTTATATCAATTCAACCAATTTTCATATTTAATAACTATTGTGCATTTTAGATATTAACAATTAAATTTATGACTGAAATCACCTAAGATGGTCATAGCAATTCAACCAATCAGAAACATTTGCCACATCACAGCCCCGCGAAAAAAAAAAAAAAAAAAAACCAAAATATAAATGAAGAACAAATTCGTACTATATGGTCTAATCTGCAGTCCTTCGTCGTTTCTCTGCTTTCTCCGGCATCTTCCTCTTTCCCGGCAAGCCCCTTCGCCTCCTTCCGGCATTTTGGGGTTGCCTGAATTGAGCTCCAATTCCATTACAGCAGGCAAAAGAATTGATTGACAACTCAAAAGGTAAAAAATAAAATAAAATTTTTGAAGTTCGATCACACAATGGCTGCAGAGATGGCGCAAATGGATCCAGAGGGAATTGACGGTGTTCGTATGACGTGGAACTACTGGCCAAGAACAAAAGTGGAGCTATCCAAGTGCGTGATCCCACTCGCCGCCTCTATTTCTCCGATCCGGCATCACCAGGACATCCCCACGCTCCCCTACGCCCCACTCAAGTGCAAAACTTGCACTGCCGTCCTAAACCCATACTGCCGCGTCGATTACCAAGCATTGTGCTGGAATTGCCCTTTTTGCTTCCAACGCAATCATTTCCCCCAGCACTACTCATCCATCTCCGAATTCAATGTACCCGCTGAGCTGTACCCTCAGTTCACTACGGTTCAGTACACCCTCCCTCAGCCAATTCCATCTCAGAATCCTAGCTTTGCTGATAGTACAACGATTTCTCCAACTTATATGTTTGTTCTGGATACTTGTATGCTTGAGGAGGAGCTGGATTTTGCGAAATCATCAATTAAAAGAGCTATTGGGATGCTACCGGAGAATGCTGTGGTGGGTTTTATATCATATGGTACGCAGGTTCAAGTTCATGAGATTGGGTTTCAGGAGATGTCAAAGGTTTATGTTTTTAGAGGGTCCAAAGAATTGTCTAGAGATCAGGTGTTGGAGCACTTGGGGTTGAGTGTTGCTGGTGCAGGCCGGCGAGGTGGGATTCAGAAAGTTGGGATTAGTCATATCGGAATGGGTAATAATGAAGTTACCAGGTTTTTCTTGCCTGCATCTGACTGCGAATATGCCCTTGATTCGGTGCGGTTTGTTGATCAAATAAATTAATAATCTTTTTTATTCTTGATTGATGAGAGCAGTGCCATGAATATTGAATCTTTGTTGAATGTAGTTGCTTGATGAGTTGCCGACAGATCAATGGCCGGTGCCTCCTGGCAACAGGGCTTTAAGGTGTACCGGTGTGGCGTTGACTGTGGCAGCAGGTTTACTCGGGGCCTTTGCCTCAAATACCGGTGCTAGGATTATCGCTTTAGTTGGAGGACCTTGCACAGAAGGGCCAGGAGCGGTAAAGCTCTTGCCTTTTTGGTTTAAAATATCACGTTATTCATGCCTTTCTCAGCTTACTTTGTGAATAGTGTGACTATGGCCATATGTTATGAACTCTGTTATTCTAGTTTTTGTGTATCACATTGTCATTTTGGTGTTTGATCTTCATTGTGGAGGTTATGGTTTTAACCAGTGTCGTATATATGCATTTCGTGCGTTATTTGATTGCACGATTTTGAAGTTTTTGTTTCTTCCATCTTCATGTGTTACAATTAACAGATTAACCGCAACAGCTGTGGTTAAGCTATAATTAATAATTTGCCCGATACATGATTGCTTGAAGCTGAAATCGAATAGTGGAATTATTAGAAATTCGGAATGCAACTATGCAAGTTTATTTAAAAAGCTACAAAGTCAATAGGGTAGTCACATTTTTATTTTGGCAAATTAGTCTCGGAATTTGTTAATTAAACTTGAGTAATCTGCAGTGCATGCTATTTGTAGAGTTTGACTTTAACTGATGTTATGGTCACTTGAAAGTTTTATTCATGGTCGTTGGCAGCAATCAAGAGATTTGAATGTCAGGTTGCTTAGGTATCAGTTACTATTCGTATCACTGTATATTGGAAGGCATCGAATTATTCCGCAATCAGTGGAAGCTGAACTGTCATTTGCATCTGACACTGGAGATTTGCATGTATCCATACACTCTTGGTGACTAAAGCTTACATGAATGATGAGATAGCAAAGTGATTGGCATAATTTGTTTGCAAGCATGATTAATATAATTGATTTGACCTCTAGTTGCTGTTTTTGTACTTTGTGTTAGGAGTTTGTCTTAGCTTAAATGTTATCATTCCTACTGCATGCAAGTCATATTAACCAGTAATGCCTTCAATTTGACAGCTTATTCCCCTTCCCCTGCTGATTAACTGAATATTAAGACAAAAAATAAACTGTTTCTGCTTACCCAGATTGTCTCAAAAGATCTATCCAATCCAGTTCGTTCCCACAAAGATCTAGACAAGGATGCAGCACCATTTTTCAAGAAGGCCGTTCAATTTTATGAGGAATTTGCAAAACAGCTGGTCAGTCAGGGCCATGTCTTGGATGTTTTCGCCTCAGCTCTTGATCAGGTTGGTTGCGCTCATATTATTTGCTATTTCAACATTCAGCAGAACTAATTTGAGTTGTAAAAGTAATGTACATTTAAGCAAATGAAATACCTTTACTTCCGGTACGACACAGTTAGGACTATCCGTAAACTTATGCCTAAGTAGGCTATCCAGATCTGTTTCCATTGTGATGAATCCTCAATTGCATATTGTAGATATTTCTAAATGTCACTTTATCGGGATTTTTGACTATTTGGGAAAAAAAGTAGTACAAAAACGTTCCAGTAATGTGCGGGTCAGTTAACGTGTTGAGGCCGTTTGAGTATGATGCGTGGGATCTTAACTTTACAAGTGGATATTTGCACCTAAATTTAGAAAGTTAGTTGATGAATTTGCTCGAGGCAAGTATCTAGATGCGGTATAGAATGAAGTAAATAGAAAGGGGCTACTGGGTATAATACTAGATACTGCTTTATCATTCTTGTTCAGTTATCTACTTGCCGCTAAAGGTGTTTTATGCCTTAGGGGGGCCGATAAGCCTCTGGTGATAGTGACTTGTATACCTTGAGGATGTAGCTGAATGATTTAATGCAGTATTTTACTATTCGTTCTTGGGGAAAAAGTCTTCAAGTCTGCCTTTTCCCCATATATGATGTGCGATTATCATAATTTTGTATGTATTTGATAGAGTGTCTTTCATTTTCTTGATTCTTTTTTAGGAGAAAATATAAGTTCATCTGATGTCTGAATGCACTGTGAACTTTTAGGTTGGTGTTGCTGAAATGAAGGTTGCTATTGAAAGAACAGGTGGACTTGTTGTTTTAGCTGAAAGTTTTGGCCATTCTGTGTTCAAAGACTCATTCAAGCGTATTTTTGAGGATAGGGATAAGTCTCTTGGGCTCTCATTTAAGTAAGTATATTTATTAAGAATTTATTTTCCTTCAACATTGAAAGAGGTAAAGAAGGATGAATCATCTTGAATTATGGCTGATTTGACCTGACTGAAATAGCTCAGTTGAGCTTCTGTTGCTTTCATATAAGAAACTTTATTCATGATGGTCATGGTACCAAGCTGAATCTTTACTAAAGAAGAAAAACTATTTTGAGGTTACTCGTGTTACTCTATATTTTGCAACCTGAACAAAGAGAAAGAACTTTGAATTATTTGTATTATATAGGAGAATCATTTGAGGACTCTTAGTTTTAGGGGGGACACGTATCTAACTTTTGACCAGGCAGGAAAATCAGACTAGTTAATTTCTAATGGTGCAATAAAAGTATGTCAGGCGATGAGATGGTAGAGCTGAGGCCCTAAGGCGAAAAGGTCTTGGTTTCAAGCTCCACTACCAACATGTTTTCATGTCCAACTTGGATGGTTAAAATGTGTCTTTGTGTGAATTTAAAAAAAACAAAATAGAAATATCGAAACCATGGTTAGTTAATTTTTGGTGTTTTAGGCACATGTATGGGTTGCCCCCGTTGTAGTGCTGTAGGTATGCCGTATGCCGTGATACAGTAATCAGTTGTGCGTCTGATTTAAGTATGCAGAGTAGTGTTGTTAAAGCTAAGGTTATGCTGCTAAATTTTGCAGTGGCACACTTGAGATTAACTGTTCAAAGGACGTTAAAATCCAAGGAATCATTGGACCTTGCACATCTTTAGAGAAGGTTAGTTTTTATTTTTTTTAGAGAAGGTTAGTTCTCCATGAATGATAAACTTGTTTCTTTGATATAAGCATTCTGCGTGTCCATAGTCTAACTTGATATAAACTTTTATAGTCAAAGAAGTGTTACGTGACGTACGTTAGGATGTTGATATTGATGCTTTTCTTTTTCCTTTTAGAAAGGGCCTGTTGTTTCCAACACTGTCATTGGAGAAGGGAGTACCACAGCTTGGAGGCTGTGTGGCCTCGACAAGAATACGTGCTTGACAGTTTTCTTTGATGTTTCATCTAGCGAACAGTCGAATCCATCTGGCGCCCAGTTATACTTGCAATTTCTTACAAGGTACTCACAATGCTAGTGTTACATATATGTTCTCTGCCGACACTAGCCTTCGCCCCACTCCGTGTTTGAACGATTTGGAGTTGCTTCATTCACGTGCTATAGTCAACAAAATGGAGAAGAAGCTTACAATATCTCTGATTCTAATTGCAGTTACCAGGGCCCGGATGGCCAACTGAGGTTGAGAGTGACGACAGTTACAAGGAATTGGACAGATGTGGCAGTTGGATCAGAGGTCTAGAATTCAATCCTTTTGTTTTCTGTATATGTCATTTTTGTTGCTGCCAGTTTATTTCCTTGTGGATTGTGAATTTGTTCATTGATTTAGTAAAAGGCAAGTCTTGTAACTTCTGACGATGAAATTCTGGACTCAAAGCTGCATAATCTACCTTTAGTTGTTTCAGAATTGCTCAATTGTCCAAGTAGGAATTCATGGAACTCTCCTTAATGAGCTTTCATGTGCCTTCAGATGTCTCTTGTGATTGCGGGCAGCTTAGTGGTCCATTCTTTAAATATGTTTACTAGGGTAATAGTGTTGATCACTTGAAGGGAAACCAGTTATGGTAAATAGGAGAAACAAAGTATTGATCTAGGGATTCTTATTGTCTCTGGCTATTCTCCCAATTGCAATCCACCTTTCCTCTAAATATGTTGCACCCGTTTTGCCTGCATGGCATTCATCACTCAAGATCTTCTGTTTGTTTGCAACAATGTAAATTTGGGTAAGAAATTGGTGTCGTGTGCTTCAGTTAGTTTGATACTTGGCTAGTGGAAAATTTCTGTTTTCGCCTTTTCATCTTTTTGATACTCTTGCAAATCAGCTCTGGTAAAATTGATTTTGTATTTTGTATTAACCAAGCTTTGTTTGATGTTTAATTATGTTGCAGGAGTTGTTGCAAGGATTCGATCAAGAAACTGCTGCCGTAGTAATGGCCAGACTTGCTTCTTATAAAATGGAGACCGAGGTAGTAATAATTCTGAAATTCATTAGTTATAAGTCAAAACTTACGCACATTAGGCAGACAAAAAACTTGAATATTTTGGTTGCCCGGTTGCTGCTATCTGTGATTGTTAGAAAGTTGAGGAAAAGAGATAAGATTTTGTCCCTACTACTTTTATTAAACTTGACCAAATCTCTGATATATGTAAAGTAAGTTCTACTTTGATTTGGAGAATATTCATATGGAAAAGGCCAAGAGAATATGAAAATATACCAACGTTTAGTGTCGATGTCGTGTAATATTTGTTGCCCTGACTGCTTTTTCTGACAGTAATACTAAGCACTGATGATCGAATCGACTTTTGCCAGGATGCATTTGATCCCACACGATGGTTGGATCGTAATCTGATCCGTCTCTGTTCGAAATTCGGCCAATACCATAAAGATGACCCATCATCATTTACTCTGAATCCATGTTTCTCATTGTTCCCTCAGTTCATGTTTAACCTGCGGCGATCTCAATTCTTACAGGTGAATACGATGATTTTTTTTGTTAATTCCATTCTCAATTCTACTTTTTTTTTTATTTTTTTATTTTTTTAATCTTGTCTTAATCAATTTTCCCCTGTTTATTCGTCAGGTTTTTAATAACAGCCCTGATGAAACAGCATATTTCCGCATGATACTGAATCGGGAAAGCATCAGCAATGCTGTTGTGATGATCCAACCATCTCTTATAGCATATATTTTCAATTCTCAGCCACAACCAGTATTTTTGGACGTAGCATCGATTGCTGCCGATCGCATTCTCCTGTTGGATTCGTATTTCAGTGTAGTTGTTTTCCATGGAACGACTATAGCTCAATGGAGGAACATGGGCTATCAAAATCAACCTGAACATACGGTTTGTGCCATATATATGATTGTGTTTTCTTGTGTGATTCCTACTACTCGTCTTACTTTTGTTTTGTTTTGTTTGTATATGTATGTATTCCTTAACATTTGGTGCAAAACAAATGTTGATTCATTCGGTAGAAACATATTTTAGCATGGAAGTGATATCCGCATCTGAAGAAAGGAACGCTCTTAATTGTGGTCACGTTTGTTCTTGTAGGAATTCGCGCTTTTGCTGCAAGCTCCAATTGATGATTCGCATGCCATTATTAATGATCGGTTTCCGATTCCAAGACTGGTGGTGTGTGATCAGCATGGGTCACAGGTGAGATCAAATTGTTCCTCCTTCCAAACAAAAACATGCTCTTAGTAGGTAGTTTGTGATTATGTTATGTATATGTAAAGGTTGAATAAATTTGAATTGAAAAACCAGCACATTTGGTTTCATTCCTCTTCTTAAGTAGTAGTATTAAAAACGTGATTAATAATGATTGAGTAAAGTAAAAATGCGAATGAATGTTTTGAAAAACATGGATGAAACAGGCAAGGTTCTTGTTGGCTAAGCTGAATCCATCAGCCACACAAAACAATGCTCATGAGGTAGCTGCTGGTTCAGATGTGATATTCACTGACGATGTTAGTCTGCATGTGTTCATAGAGCATCTTCAGAAGCTCGCAGTACAATCTTCCTAGAGACTTGTTGTTTAGACGACAAAACATTCAAAAAAATTTCGTGATCCCATTTTTTATGTGCTGCATTCTTCGTCTTCTTTTTTGGATACCATATATCCCCCCACCCATGATGAAGAAGTCAGAATCGTCTAAGAAGAAGAAGAAGAAGAAGAAGAAGAAGAAGAAGAACCAAAAGTGAGAGCAGGGTGTAGATGAGGAGAGGCTTGACAGGAAAGTGGGTAGTTATTAGTTGTACAAGTTAAAACAAGGCACACAATTGTACCATGCACCAACAAGTTGTCAACATTTTATATTATTATTATCATTTCCCCTCCCTCCTAGACTCCTAGTTGTTGTTATATCCGCCAGAATACACGAGATGCAAGTTTACCTTTCTTTTGTGTGTGTGTGTGTGTGTGTTTTTGTCAAGAGATTTTATTTATTTTACTATACAACAACACACAACAAAATGTAACATGTGTGTTTTTATAACCATTTGTAACAATAGCTAGCATTAT
Source organism: Gentiana macrophylla (assembly GCA_026214975.1). Lineage (NCBI taxonomy): Eukaryota > Viridiplantae > Streptophyta > Magnoliopsida > Gentianales > Gentianaceae > Gentiana > Gentiana macrophylla. The sequence continues at coordinate 101,247,014 of CM047815.1, read as the reverse complement.
ACTTTTTTTGAATCGATGATTGAAACTTGTTACAACGCGCAATTGCTCTACTAGTTTTGAATTGATTGAAACTTTTTTATGTCATAACACACAAGAGAATTAGTGAGTAATGGCAACAACAAACTCATATTTTGTGATTTATTTATGGAACCCCTCCAATTATGTATGTAGTGCATGGTCCAGTGCTAATCCAAAACCCTTTAAACTACCGTTTGGTTTTCTGTTTTGAGTGAATTCACCAGAGAGAAATTGAAATAAAAAGAAAAGAAGAACAAAACGACGTCCGTTTGGCCACCGCCCACCGTGTAAACTGTAACCTTATGTTATTACTGCTAAACCCCTGCAATTCTTATTTCTCTCTACAATTTACCAGTCATACCATATCCTCCCTCCACCAAAGCACCCATGAACTTCTTCAACCTCAAGAACCCTTCTTCACCACCACAACCACAAGCCACCCTCCACCTTCCACCACTGCCACCTCCTATCGCTGCCCTCCACCAAGCTTTTACATCCCTTCAAACCCAGTTCACCACTTTCCTCCACAACCACCTTCCTCCCCCCTCATTCCCCCCTGCCACCTCTCCTTTATGGGCCAAAATCCCCAATCCCTCCTCCCCTTCCTTTCCCTTTGATTTTACTACTGGAAAAAGTAAGGGTCTTGCCATGAATTGGGAGGCAATCGAAGAGCGTCTGGCTGGGATTCCTGTGTATGCTCTCAGCAATTCTTCTGAGGAATTTGTGTTGATTTCGGGTGTTAATTCTGGAAAAAACCTCGGGATGTTTTGCTTTAGTGAAGCTGATGCTAAAACACTTCTTCAACAGATGAAGTCTCTGGACCCTTCCATGAGTGATGGTTCTCAAGTTATTCCCGTTGCTCTAAGCAAGGTCTTATTTTTTCTCTGTCTTTCCAGACGCTTGATAAAGGAATAGAACAAGTTGCCTTTTTTTTTTTTTTTTTTTTCCCTCAAGTTAGAAACAAATTCTGATCCTTTTCGCTCATTTTGCTCAAATGTTTTCTATTGAATATAGCTGAACAGCTGTCTAAGTAGAGTAACTAACACTAGTGCATATTTTGCTACAAATTTGTAATTTTGCCATGCCAAAAGAAGCGATGAGAGTAATATTTTTAACACCCGTAAAGAAACGTGAATGATTGGATAATACGAGTGCTTTTTCTGTGTGCGGAGAGCAGCAACTAAAATGCTAGTTGTACAAAGCCTGGGTTCTTGATAATAATTTTTTTTTGGATGTCTTCTGTTTGAATATGTGTACGAGCTTATGCTGAATGTGTAAAGTTTAAAAGCCTGGATATGATGATTCTATTGCAGTCCTTTTGTTGTATTATTAGTTAAGTATGACTTGTTATACTTTGAGGTGGTTGAATTGTTTGCTAGGGGGCTGGTAGAGGAGATGATAATTAACGATGAGTGCTGTTACAGGTATTTCCACTTAAGGTTGACGGGGTGGCTTTTAGGCTGATTCCAGAGGCATCTCAAGTCAAGAATGCGATTTCGGTTAGAATAAGCTCCACTTTACTACTTTGATGCAGCACTGTTGGACTGTAGGGATATCCACATTTTTGTCATATTGGATCTGTTTCTCTTTTCCGTATTACAGGTTCTTGTTGGGTTTACCTATTATAAGTTGGCAAAATTCTTTAAGATGAGGCCTCGGCTGATTTATTATTTGAATTAAACAGCAGGGTTGCAGTTGTTAGCAGCATTTAATTAACTTTTGTACTTGGAGGGAGGGGGACACTTCCTGATATTGTGCCAATTCCAGTTTTAAGTGGTTCTGTTTTCCTCCCTTCATAACTTTAAGATGAGATTTTCTGGTATACCCACTGTAACAGTAATTCTGATTTAATTCTTTGGCTATGTGCTTTAGTATTTATTTTGTTCTTTGCTTTTGCTCTGATTCTATAAATACGGGTTATGTAAGAAATTCATTGAAGCATCCATATATATAGAGATAGTGTATTCCAATCGTCTACTGGCTGGCCATAATCCAGTGTCATTGGTTATAGTCATCTCAAATAATTTCATTGAACATTCCATCTGCACCTCAATGATAGTAGTATACGGATTAATTACATTCAAAAGTGCGAGTTCAGCTTAGATCTTTGAACTCTTGTTATAGGGGTTTTGTTTATCTACAAATGGGCCGATTGCAATTAATTTTAGCTTATACCTGCAGTATGCACCTGGTTAATCGTCTCACTGGTCAAAGAGTAGCTTAACAGTCGTGTGTGATTGTTGAACAAGTCATTGATATCCATAAGCGGAATTAGACAACAAAAAATTGTGTACATAGACCACATCCATGCATTGGCTTTATGGATTCAAACGGAAGCGATTTCACCTAAATGGGTGTATTTTTACCATGTGCACTTTGCAGTTCACATATTCTTCCTGCATTAGTTTTTGTTTCGTCGTCAATACATTTCCGTAAAATATTTTTGCCACTTCTATACTCTACTTGTTAATTTTTCCGGATGAATACCGTCGAGCACAAATGCCTACTGCTGCTATTTTATTATTGTTATCATCTATTCCTATACTATATTATCATTCTTATTTCGTTTGTGTTTTTAATATTCCAGGAAAGGAAGAAAGTTGGCATTACTGCTAACGACTTTCCTGGCATTCCAGTTTTTCAGGTATTTTCCGAGTTGTACCTTGCTCTCGTATCTAGTTGCTAATCATAACAGTTCATATTCCTTATTCTTCATATCACTTTTTTGTTCTTATGTTTGTGCAGCAGGGGCACTTCCTTCTCTCTTTTTTTATTTTATTTAGTTTTTACCCCCGTTTTGCAGCTTATATATTCACATTCAAACTTGCATAGACCAATGGAATGTAGGAGTACTGGATTGTTAAAGAAAATTCAAGTTCTTACGTCATTATCATAAAGTCTTTTGGATCGTTTGCTAATAATATGTAATTGATTGAGCAAAATCTGGAATTGATAAGGCAACTTGCAACTTTGATATGTTTTTCTAATGCCCTCAATTTAACATCAGTCTCTCAAATATAGTCTCTTACTCTGTTACTCTCTATTTCTCACTTCAACACGCTCCCCTCTCTCTCTCTCTATTTGATCAAAGAATATTCAACCGGCACATAATGATGGGGGACTGAGGAACTATAGTAAATCTTGTATTCCTTCTTCCTAGGGAGTAGAAGACATGTTTGTTTGTCTGTGCGTTTTTACTTTTCAGCTTTTTCAACACACGTTTTCTGCTTAACAATGGTCCTTGGTTCCGTTGGACGCATAATTTGGGCGCTTAGACAACTTCCCATAGATTTGTGTTAGTTACATTTTGGACTTAACTAGGGGTTACTCCATATAACGTGTACATACTTCTCCCATAAATGGCTTCCTTCATTTGCAACCATGATGGTTTTTTTTTTTTTCAGTCAAAGAGCTTGGCTTTGAGGAGCCAGCAGAAGAGATATCGTCCCGTATTTTTCAGGAAGGTTAGCAGACAAACAGAATCGTCGTTTCGTCATTCCTTATTCTGTTATATCCTTGTAGCAATGTAAGGAAGAAAAAAATGCTTTCTTTGTTTTGCTGGTCACTGTTCAGGAGGACTTGGAAAAGTCATTAGAAAGAGCTTCACAAGAACAGAGAACATTGAAACCTTCTCTAAGACGTGGGGATATACAGGTAAACGTTTCGGTTGTCAAATTTTCTCTCTCGGCTAAAATTCAACTCTTATTTTCCCTGCCATATATGTTTCTGACTTGATCTTCTTGTAGGTTGCTGCCCTTGAAGATATCATTAAAGGGATGAAGGTTAGCATCTTAATGTTCATTATTAGTAGAGTACTTGACTTGTTCTTTTCTTGCAGAACCAAGTCTCTCCTCTTCCGGGTTTTTTTTTTCTTCCTTCCCGATTAATCAAGATTTTGTATATTATAATGAAATATAAATGTAAAAATGCAGGATGATTCATCATCAACTTGGGACGACGTTGTGTTCATTCCACCTGGCTACGATGTTTCAGCCAGTCCAACGAGACAGTAGGAGGCAGCTTAAACATTTTGGCAGGAAAAAAGCAAAGCCGAAAAATGTTCTTGTTGATGGTTGACGTCGTCGTTGCTTATGGAAATGAGTGATGTTCCAGTGTTGCATGTACACATTTTGTAGGGGGTTGTCAGTTGGTGGTATGGTTTTAGAAATGGTAGGATAATATATATTGGATTATGTTACTTTACATCTCATATCATATATTATCATATGCATGATGCATGTTGGAATGGTTTACTTTATGGTTGTGAAGATGAAGATGATGATGGTGGTATGATGTTTCATATCAATGTTCTGTTTTTATTTTTACAATGCAACCGTCTTACGAAGGTTGTATGAGGCGACAACATTACAATCTTTCATATCTAGTCTATCACACAGGATAAAAGTGTATTGTGTGAAAGAGAGTGAAAATGAGAGTGTGTCACACACGCCTATTGGTATGACCTAGCTGCGATCGTTGGGCATCATAAAATCTTTCACCGTATTTCAAATAAAAAATGTAAAGACGTTTATTCCACCTACCAATCATTCAGTTCACGCGTCACACATGAATGAATGGTGATAAATGCATACATTCAAAATAGCATAAAAATTACTAATAAAGTGAAGCTGCGGGCTTTCATTTCATGTCGGCGGTGGGCTGTTTAGTTGATTCGTTGGTGATCAATGAAGTTATGGCCCACTTTCCTACTCCTACTCTTACTCTAAGAGATGCTATTGGTAATTTTACTAAGTGGTCCAAAAGGTATTCAAATAATAATATTCTCCCCATCCATTTTTTTTTTTTTTTTTTTATCAACTCTCTATTAATTAATATAGTAGTATAATGAAATGATAATAATTCCAAATAGCATCCACCCACCCACCACCCTGTTGTACCTCCCTCCTATAAGTTGAGTTTTTAATTTATTCTTATCTTATTATATCCAAAAGTTAATAATACATACAAGTATTATAAGAGTTACTCCTTTTTATGAGTTTTTGCGCACACTTTGAAAAATGTCATTAATGACGGAAAACATCAGTTGTTACTATTATTGTTTTCTTAATCCTTTCCTTTAAGAACAATAATTGAGCCCCTCCCTTTCCCTTTTCCTTTTCCTTTTTTTTTTTTTTTTTTTTTTAATTTGTGTTGTGGGATCATAATACCTTAAACTATTTAACATGTTTAGTAATAATAGTACAATGGGACCAAATCATTGTTGGTTGGTAGTAGTATGATTGATTAAGGGCTAATGTTTTATTTTAGGACGCAAGTATTATTTCTTATACTACTACTCAATACTACTATGACAACAATTTGAAGCCTAAAAAACATAAACATCACTCTCTTTTCCATTTTTTTTTTTATTTTTATATTATTATAAATACTAGTATATATTATCGAACAAAATGGAAACACACACGTAAAACCAAAACAAAACAAAAAAAAAAACATAAAAACACTGAGCTGAGATTATCCTATCCGATTGATTTTGATTTACATATAATCCGAGTCTCGACCTTAAAGAGTATATATTGTCCATGTTGTAAATCGAGGATTATATCTCAACATCTATCTCTTATTGTTAAGATAAATCGATAATTTATGTAATTGAACCACACACCTCAACATATATTGACAAAATTGTCATTATAACACTTAGTTTTTTTTACCGTTCAGTTATACACGAGGGACGAATATATTGTATTATAGATGTAGTAGTATAATTCTTTCTTCTTCTTTTTTTTTTTTAAATTATTACATTACAGACTTTTGATTTTAAAGATATATATTTTTTGCTTTGGGAAATGGGGACCTGGACTTTCCTTATTTATCTATCTTCATCCAGTAATAAGTAAAGAAGTAAAGGGAATGCAGTGTACCCCATTCCCTTCCCTTCCCTTCCCTTCCCTTGTTCAGAAAATTATTGAGCATGTTTTTATTTTTTTTTTTACTTTTTCTCATACTGTGTGTGAAGCACGAAGTAATGAAGTAGATAAATCTCATTTTTTACCCACTTGGTAAATTCAGTACTGCAACGTTACGCCATAGTATTCCTTTAATTAATAACCGGAAAAAGAGAAAAAATTATTAACTTTATTGGGAGTAATAATCTATCTTTTTTATTTTTATTTTTAAAGTGAGTAATAATCTATTTAATCTTGCATATATGCTATACTACTAGTCTACTACTACTGTAGATGATGCTATAAACTTGAGTCTATTTCTACTTTATTATTTCAATCATAACAATCTATTCTACCCAGGGATGACAATGGGCACGGATGGGTACGGGTTTGGCAATATCCATACTCTATCCATCATAATTTTTTTATGGGCAATGTTAATGGCACCACACCCAATATACTCGGGCATCACACATGTGCAAAATTTGACTTTTTAGAGGTCGAAATAACACATTTCGACTTTTCGGAAGTTGAAATAACAAATTTCGACCTCTAAAAAGTCAAATTTTGCACAGCGCATAATGATCCGAAGATGTTGAAAAATCTTTATCGTGCTTAATAATGCCCTTTTTATATCCATACCCTATCCACTATCCGTGCGGATAGACATTTTTAAATCCATACCCTACCCATGTGGATATCCACGGGTTTATGGATATCCATGGATATTTGATTTTATTCACAAAAATGGAATGGACTCTATTGGTGCCATAAAAATGCTTCAGTCTATTATTTTTTATTAAAGTTTGTTTAGATGCATAGTAGTCACGGACATAGAAAATATATCTCTAACAAATACTTGTATTCATGAGTACTTGATCTCGTTTATTTTCTATAATTCAAGAAAACAGAAGTTAATAGATTTCAAAAAAAACATCACCATTTAAATTTTGGTTTAACTCGGTCTACAATAACGTTCAATTCATCTTTTGTAAACTAACAAAAGTGATGAAATTCTCTGACCATCAACGCCATTATATTTATGCGATATTATTAAAGTTTATATTCATATTTGCTTGATTTTTTTCATTGATAAGTTCAATCATCATCTAATAATCAACAGAGAATTGTTTGCTTCTCTCTATGATTTTGAGATGGAATAGTGAATTGTTATTTGAATGTATGTATATAAAAATGAATATATATATATATATATATATATATATATATATATATATATATATATATATATATATATATATATATATAAGTTTAAGACAATATATCATATGGTGGGTCGAATGGAGTATCTGAGGGTAGAGAATAGATATCCATACCATACCCGACCCACGGCGGGTTTTGAAAAATCACATCCATACCCTACCCTAACCTTAAAAATACCCTATCCTAACGGGTAATGTAAGGTGGATATCCACTGGGTTGGATCAAAATTGACATCCCTAATTCTACCATATAGCACAGTAGTATAGTACAGTAATAGTATAATATTCAGAAAAAGGACATATTATTCATTCAATAAGTCATTTGGTACTAACTCCGTCCCAAAATATAAGTCATTTTAGGTTTTTTCACACATATTAAGAAAATTAGTTAATTTGTTATTTGTCATTAATTTTGATTAAAAAGACTAAAATGACTTTTTATTGGTATTAATGCAAAGTAGTAAAAAATGGTTGAGTATATAATAAATGAGGGGTAGAAGGAGAAAGATGTAATAAATGCTTTATTGGTTTTGTAAATGGATTTACATTTTGAGATAAAACTAAAAAGCTAAAAAGACTTACATTTTGGGACGGAGGTAGTACTTCATTACACCCTCTACCTACTTAGGTTTCTGTCTTTTATTATAGAACAATGATACGATCACAACCAACCGACACAACTATTAATCAACATCATTGAATATTGTAGGGTCTAGATCTACATCAATCTATCCAGGTCCCACAATAATCAATAATGTTGATTAATGCTGTGTAAATTAATTATTGTGTCATTTAATTGTGACGGTATATCTCACAAAATATCTCATCGAAAGTGAAACAGAGAACCTCCTCCAATAATGCTTTTGAAAATGAACATAATCTTTTCTTTTTGATATAGTTAGTATGAGGTTTGTCAAAGCGATCAAGCTGAGGTTTCAAAACCGGGTAATTCTGTCGTAGGGAGCCTCTGTTACACCCCGATCATCAGATTTGCGCCACGTGGACAATAAAACAATACGGTTTTGTTTTTATATACACACGACACACATCTGACGGTCGAGTCCAATAGAGACTCCCTACCTAAGAATTTTCCTTCAAAACCAAAAGATTTAGATATCAAATCTCACCACCAACATCATGTGTACATTATTTATTCACTTATCTCATCACTAACTCATTACTACCTTTCAGAATGTCTATGAGAATGTCACGTGTTGGTTTCTCCACTAAAACGTCATGTTAAAGAGCTATTGGTCAGGCATGTAAGAATCAAACTCTGCAGACATCATCCGAACAGAAGAACGAATCAATAGAACTAGATGGTCTTGAATACGAGAGGGGATTTATTTAAAAGAAAAAGAAAGAGTAATTGAAATGAAAGTGAATAAAAAAAAAAAAGTTCGAAAAAGGAATAGAATAGCGTAGGAATTCAAAATAAAGAGAGGAGTACAAAAGTGATAAGTTTCACAGAGAGAGAGAGAGTATGGTTGGCATCCACTGAATAGTCAATTAATGACACCAAAAAGGGAGGCCCATAGGGCCCATACTCCCTCTCCCATTGTACAGAATCATTTTTTGGAAGAGCCCTCTCCCTCTCCCCTCTCCCTCTCCCTCTCCCTCTCTTTAATTAATATCTCTAAAAACCTATCAATATCATTACAAAAGCCTCCAGCTTTCGTGCTCTTGCTCAGCTGTCACCAGCCTTTTTTACTCTCTCATACATACCACCCCTTCAAACCCACCCTAGCTCTACCCCCTCACCACTCCCCCCCCATTACACAGAGATCACAAGCATGCACCACCAATCTTTAATGCAGGACATGTACATACATACATCTCCACTCAAAGCCCCCCGCCCTATATATACAACTCAATTTCAAATCCTAAGACACACTCTTCAACTACATACACACACACCCCATATTGTCTTGTCTACTTCTTTCTTTCTTATATCAAATCTTTATAATTTCAAAATGGGTTTTTCCTCTTATGGATTCTTGATCCTTTTCTTGATAAACTGTACTTACATGGTTGCATTTACTGCTGCTGGTGCTGGTGGTAGCAACTTTTATCAAGACTTTGATCTTGCATGGGGTGATCATCGTGCTAAGATCTTCAACAATGGCCAACTTCTCTCCCTGTCTTTAGACAAAACCTCAGGCTCTGGTTTTCAATCCAAGAAAGAGTATCACTTTGGCAGGATTGATATGCAGATCAAACTTGTTGCTGGCAACTCTGCTGGCACTGTTACTACATATTATGTAAGTCCCCAAATCCCAATTCCCAAATACATTATTATATCTTATTACAAAAAAAAAAAAAAAAATACACGTAAAAGTTCAAATCTTTATAAGTCATATCAGACAACCACATTTATGTCTTTTCATTTTGATTACTATGTATATTGATAAAGGTTAAGTCTCCATCGTTTTCAATTTTGTCTGTACACTACATGATAAGGGTAACAAGGACCATGTATCTATTGGTCCCGTGACTAGGCCTAAAGGATAACATTAATGTACCACATTTTTCTGTCACATGTATATGCATAATCTGTTTTGTATGGGGTAATGTAATTAACAAGAGATTATTAACTGGTTTTTGTGTGTGTTTGATGTGATGTGGTGGTGGCATGCATGCAGTTATCATCTCAAGGGACAAACCATGATGAAATAGATTTTGAGTTCTTAGGAAACGTGACAGGGGAGCCATATATTGTACACACCAATATTTACTCACAGGGAAAAGGAGACAGAGAACAGCAATTTTACCTGTGGTTTGACCCAACCAAGAATTTCCACACATATTCAATCACCTGGACTTCACAACACATTATATTCATGGTGGATAACACACCAATAAGGGTATTCAAGAATGCAGAATCAATAGGGGTACCCTACCCTAAAAACCAACCAATGAGGCTATACTCAAGCCTATGGAATGCAGATGATTGGGCAACAAGAGGGGGTCTAGTGAAAACTGATTGGTCAAAAGCACCCTTTACAGCATACTACAGAAACTTCAATGCACAAACATGTGAAGGCCGTGGTTCATGCATTTCATCATCAAACACAAGAAGATACTCCAATGGTGAATGGCAAAGCCAAGAGCTTGATGCCAACAGCAGAAGAAGACTCAGATGGGTTCAGAGGAATTTCATGATATATAATTACTGTACTGATCTTAAACGATTTCCTCAAGGTTTTCCACCTGAATGCAAGCAATCTAGATTTCTCTAAAAGATCGATCAACAACGCCCCACCCCACCCTTTAACTTCATGTTCCTCCTGAGTTGTACGTACTTCTTTATGTAATTACTTATATTCATGTTACTCTTTTTCACTTTTCCTTTCATTAATAAATGAAGCTATCATTCCTTTTGTTCTTTCAATTAGTGTTTATTATTATACACTCTTCTAATGTATATTATTACAAGACACTTGTTAAGGGCACCATCTACCACGACACCGTTACTCAACACTTACATTTAACTTTGCAGAGGTCAAAGTGGACATTTATTCAACCTCTGCATAGTCAAATGTTGAGCTTAGATTTGACTTCTCAGAAATCGAATATTAACGTGATGTCCTAAAAGTATATACAAAAAAACAACAACGAAAGGCAGCAAAAGAAAGAGGAAATTTGAAATATGCTTCTGTATTTTTTAAACTTAATGCTCAAATCGACTCAAAACATTTACAAACATGCTCGTAACTAAAATTACAACCCGGATTCCATAAACAAATTGAAATCTAATTCTATGGCTTCAAAATTATTTAGGATTCTCCAAATCAGTAATCATGCATTACCATGAACATGTATATGCTATAAGGCTATGTATGTATTCCTGTGGAGTGATATAGTATATTCTTGTTCAACTTATGAGGATGGATTATTATGGCTCTCATGAAACATTATTCATAATCCAAAGAACTACAAATTTACAACAGTAATTGACAACGTTTCAATCTGTAGTTCAGGTCAGAATATGCGGTGTCTGAAGCACTTTAGTGGTGTGAATAGAACACGTCTAAATATAACGTAAGAAACAAAGCCAAACATATAGTACCATCTTACTAAACAGAACAATGAAAAAAATCACTTTGTTATCAAACATTTAAAGGCTTTCTTAAGTTAAGCCAAAAAAAAAACTCAGAACATACTGTAATGCCCAACTCCATTAGATCATTTGCTTAATGTATTGCTATATCCACATCACAAGTTTCTTCAAAATATAAAAAGATGGCAGATGGATCACTGATGTCTGGTGCCTTCAACATTCACCGTCTCCTTTGAAAAGACTCTTTCTTCGATACGTTTAGAAAAGGTTACACGTGGACGCAGCAGGGGCTGGTAGTTCACACATTCATGCAAGAATAAAAATGTCAACAACAAAAAAGTGAATATGCATATTAAAAAAATGCTCTAAGCGAATGTGTTGGGGGAACTTACTGCATGTCTGCAGTGGACATTCAGTTCTTCATTCATTTGTGTAAGCTGTTGTTTTGCTACTTGTTCCCTTATTAATGCTTTTCTGCATGCTTCTTTCACCTGAAGCTAAAAGACCAGAAATACAAGGAGAAAACACGAATATCAAAGTCAATTATAAGAGGCTAGCACAAAGAACTACAAATATTAGTAAAGCGACTGGGAGCTTTTTCATTAGTCAGGAAGGAGGACTAAAGGAATCTCTCATTCTCTACTTCATGTGAAAAAAACATGTCTTTCTTTCGCTTTCTCTTACAAGGCCAAATGCACATTTCTTTATAAGAATCCTTTTTAACAGGAGTCCTAATTGAGTCACATAAGGAATCTAAGCACTACTCCAGACACATTAAGCAATTACAAGACGACAATTTTGATACCTTCGCTTGCCTTTACTTGCTGAAGTAAAAAAGTTCACTAGTCTTTACTTCATCTTTATTTCAGTTAGGCAGCTAAGAGATGGATATTCAGCAGTGGTCCAAAATAAGTGCTAAAGCAGGAAAATTTCAAAGGTTGCACGAATTTGGGGACATTTATACCTTTGTTCAGAAGCTTGAGTGCAAGAGAAAACAAAGTTTTCACCTAGGCCACTTTCCGTGATGTTTGTGACATAATAGATGGTATCATACATATGTGTAATTGAACATTTGACTCAAAGAATCATGAAGGAAAGAATTATCAAAGCTAAAGTATGTGATCTAAAGAGGCAGATGGGGCTTGTGTGTGTCAACAGTAATGGAAGAAAAAGCAAAACTAGCTATTAAACTCTACAAGGGGTTAATAAAGGTATACCTGGTTGCATTTGATTGCAGCTACATCACAGCCATCGCCTACATTCTTTTCCAGTAAATTCCTTAGTGTTGCTAATTCATCGATTAAACCAAAAGCAAGTTCCTCTGCATCGAGTAACTGGTTTCTTGAAAATTCAAAGGACCTTTCTGCATGCAGGCGAAATGAAGAGCAGTTCAGACAGTTGCACAACCCTCTGCATCCTCTTGGATTTCTCTTTAATATCCCTTTTATATGACTATGATTTTGAGTATCATAAAGATCAAATCCTTCTCCAAGCAATAAACCGTTGTTCGAAGTAGCACTTTCCAAAAGGCGACAGGCATTTTCAGGCTGCTGCTGCAAGACTTCTGAGATAGGCTCTACAGATAGCAATTCGCTTTTAGTAGTGGAACTGGATGTCTCCACTGAACAAATAAGTTCGCTACGCTTCAATATTCTTTTTTTATGTTGTATTGCTGTTTCTGAATGAAAAGGAAGCTGCACATCTGTTTTAGCAGTGACAGCTTCGTCTTTTACTGTTCGTTCAAGCTGAACACAAAGTTGCATATCGGATTCAACGGTTGCAGTTTCAGAAGTTGCATTAGTTCCTCCAGTAGCAGAATTGTCAGTAGAAGCAAGAGGATTGAGATTTTCTGGATAGATTTGAGCAGATGAAGCATCGACCGGAGCAGATGAAGCATCGACTGGAGCAGATGAAGCATCGACCAGAGCAGATAATGAAGCATCAACCGGAGCAGATAATGAAGCATCAACCGGAGCAGATGAAGCATCGACCGGAGGGGGGGCAACAAGACAGGCATTCGAGGCTTGCTTTTCAGCATGAACCTTCTCGTTCAAATCGGTATGTCTAATTTTTTCTACTGAAACAACGTCTACAGAAGATGGTAATTCAGAAGATATCGGAAAGTCGTTTTCCAACTTAGGAGACTGATGAATGTAAGAGGCACCTAAAAGAGAAAACAGGCAAGTAAAGCTCTTAGTCCATGAAAGTCTACATGCCTATATGCAATTTCTTAAACCAAAACCTGAAGTAGTTAGATAAAACGCATACACGAAATACCTTTTGAAACATCCATCAGATATGGTAGCAACCTTCTGTAGCTAAAGCTGGAAGACTTGAATATTTTCACTTGAGAACATTGATTAAGAATCTGAGCAAAAATAAAATCATCTTATATTCAGCACAATATCTATATCTAACCAGCATAGCACAAGGAAAACGAAGAATCCATAGAAAATTCTCAAATTAAACTACCCTTACTGGTTTAGTCTTAGGACTGGAGTCATTTTTTTGAGATGCACTTTGCTGAGAGTTCCCTGCATCACATACATATTCTTTACAAGTAATATTGGGTGGTTTCAAACCAAAGAGTTGAATCTCAAGGTATGGTGTCTTCCTTTCTCCATGTTCCCTTTTATCATCAATACCAAATTTACTCAATATAGCAGCGTCAGGTGGCGTTGTCTGAAAACAATCTTCACCAATATCCTCTATTCCATTATTAGAATTATTTGTTTGATCAGCCGTGTACACAACCTCATTAAGCCCTTCCGTTTGAGTCGAATGGTTTGGAGGCTCTTCTAAATCATGTCCTTCAACAGGATGTTGGAATCCAGAATCTTGAGAGTTTCTTTCCTCCAATTGCATATCAGTATCAGAATTTTCCTTTGCATCGCCATTTTTAGCAACACCACACGTTACAAGATCTGATGACAAACTGGTTTCTAGAATTTCCACGTTTTGGGTATTACAAGGAGTACCTGCACAAATCACATAACGTTTACTTCTAAAAGTAGCAAGCTCATACAAGTTTGCAAAACAAGTTGTTGATGAGATGTGCCCCAACATACAAACAATATTAAGAATCAGAACACAAATATTAAACAAAATGCAAGCACAACAGACACATTCGAGATACTGCATCATTATCAATGGTGTAAAAGTGTATCGTCGTTGTGAAGACACATTCAAGATACTGTTGTGCCAATGGCATTTTCTTTTACTAAAATACATGAACATCCACATTGTGAAGTAAGCTATATGGATCATCTGTCTTCATTGCACTCTGTAATTTACATACCATCTACATTGTGCTGTGTAATGTACTAGACCCTCACCAAATGCCAAAAAATTGCTACATCTCTTTAATTTTACAAAACACACACACCCACAGAGAGAGAACACACACACACACACTCCCCACATTTCCGTCTGATGCCTAAATAACATGAATCAGAAAACATAAGAGCATAAACAGAATAGGGCATACTTGAATCATTTTTTGCCATTTCCGCAAGGAAAGGTAGCAATCTTCTATAATTTAACGATGCTGGAGCCTTGAAGACCCTCCCCTGAAAAGAAAGAAATAAAGTAACAGAGAATATTAGCATACGAATTTCTACCTCTAACACATTCATTTCGAGCAGACAATATTTTCATCTAACACATAAGAGGTTAAAAGGATTATTTTACCAATTTTTTGACAGGTTTTGGGGCATTTCTTTTATCCAAAGAGCAACCATTCGTATCTTTACTTGATCCTCCCTCTTTATCCAGCTGTACAACCGGCCCAATATCGGAATCCTTTGAAACTGGAACCAAATCTTTGTTATTCTTTACAAGTTCTGTATCGGATTCAGATAATCCTGAATCAAAACTCTTACACCCTAGATCCAAATGCACATCACTTTCTAAACCCATTGACGGACACCCTTTTCCCCCAAAATCTTTCGCAATTCCAAATTTATCACTCTCTTTATCTATAACAACGCCGTTGGAAGACAATATTGTGCTAACCCGAACCTGGGACCGAGCCCGACCCGAACACTTGGTTTGGACGGAAACGCAGGGTGAAGCATCGATCCCATCAAACTTTAGGTCCATTTTACTGGGATTTTCGACTAGATTATCAGCCATCAAATGAGGCTGCTGCTGCTGGAAAGGAGGAGTTCGTCCGGGCCAAGCACGGCCAGAACGGCTGCGATGGAGAAGCGACTGGGACTTGCTACGGGTAAATCTGCAAGTAGAAGGGTATGGCGAAAGAGAAGAGGGAGACATTTGCTTCCTCTTTCTGGAAAGGAAGTTTTGTGGAGACACCATTGTTGCAAAGAAGCAGAAAAAAACAGAAAGGGGATGAAAATGCAGGGGAATGAGAGTGTGAATATCACTGTAAGTAATGTCTGCGCGCGGCGGGAAAGAGAAAAAGGGCGCGAAATGGTGTTCCTGTCTGGCGGGAGAGGGCGTTGTAATTTTTTCAACAATGGTAGGTCCCACAGATTTGGCGCCGTTTTTTATTTATTGTATAATATCATTGATGAAAATCTTAATGACGTTTGAATCCGAAAATTATTGGATATACAATAAATCTAAGGCACTTTTATTATAGGAAATGTCTTTTCATATAAATTTTTATCTTATTATATAGAAATTTATTTTTAATTTCATTCTTATTTTTTTTATTTTACGCGCGTTCAGTTTGGTCAGAATGTGACACATTATTCATATTGAAATATGGTCAGAATATACGTGTTGAGAGTCCACACTGGTTGATTCTGACCATCTTTTAGGTAGAATGTTTGAAGTTTTCCTAACTCATAGATAGTCAGAGCATCATTCTGACCAATATTGAGTCTAATACTCTACACATTCGCATTAGAATCGGTCGAGATAACAACAATGATATAAGAAAGCACCACTATTGATTCTCGATCAATTTGAGATGAGAATATTAAAAGTTTTTCACTCAATTTTAGTCAGAATGTCTTTCTGACCGGTATTGAGTATGAAAAACATTCAAAATTCTGACTAGAATAAAATCAGTATAATGATCGTATTCTGACTCAAATTAGGTCATAATGATTGTTGTGTGAATTGACCATAAATTGGCCAGAATAGTATATATTTTCCGGACTCATTTATGGTCAGAATGACAGACGTGTGGAATATCCAAACGAAGCCCACTCTGGAATCTTGGTAAGCGTAAAACAACATTTGTGTGAAAAGATAGTCTCATTATATATATATATATATATTCCTTTTATTTTTATGATATAATACATCTAAGGCAAAGATTAATAAAAAGAATATACTTCCTAAAAATAAAATAATGTTATAAATATACTCGTATTATATGGATGTCCATTAGATATAAAAGAAAATTAGGGATTAGGACACTTTACACCTTTTTTTAATTAACACTCTAGTTAACATTTTTTATAGGCTAAAAGAGAAAATTATAATTAGATGACTAAATTGCCCTTACTTAAGTTTTGAAGAAAGCCGATGTCGAAGACAAAAAAATTGGTCTGACGAACTTCGTTTTGGATCGTGATTGATTCTCTTCCAATTTCGCTATCATCGATCTTCGAATTCATGGGCTTCTTCCTCAGCAGATCGAATTCATAAGCTTCTTCCTCAGCAAATCATCGACTGAACATGTGTATTTGCCAATTGTATTTTTTTTCTTATTGTTCAGCGAAAGCAAAGATGATAAATCTGGGTTTTATGAGTTAAATTTCAATGCTCCTAATGAAATTGAGCATATATATGAGTTTCTTAAGTTTATTTCGTTCTGTCCTGAGTTTGATGTTAGATAACGTGATTCACTGCTGATTTTCTCTTATTCCTTTGTTAACTAGGTTTTTGAAGATGGTACTTACAGTGGAGAGTCATGTGTTTTGTATTTCCTATGTATGCTTCGCATTCGAAAAACGATGGAAGAAATTATGCAAAACAGAACAAGTTCGAGGAGGAAGTGCGAGGGATGCGTTTTAGGCTTGAAGATCAAGACAGATCATTTCAATCGAGGTTAGATGACTTGCAATCTTCAATACAATCATCATTTCAGGCATTTATGCAATCACAGATGCGACCGCATATGCATTCTATCAATGTCATGATAGAATCAGCGTTAAAAAATCATGAGAACTCCAGTGTCGTGATCCTTTCGGTGGAGCAGCTTCCATTTTCCAATGCTAGTGATTATGTTTCAGCTCAAACAACAGAAGCAACCAAAAATTCAGTTGAGGAAGAGATGAAGAATGATGCATGCAAGGTGTTCGCTGAAATTCCCCATTTAGTCCAACAACCCGTTTCTCTTCCAAATGTACTGGAAAATAAACAACACAAGGTGTTTGACGAATTGACTGAACCAGTTCCAACTGGTTTTCAATCACCTTTTTCGTTGTATACAGCGTCTGAATCTATCTTCATTTCTCCTAAGGGTGGGAATTACTTGTTTGGTGAGGAGGGAAAGCTCCACTCGTTGAAGCTTGAAGGTTTGAAGGATACCCACAACTGTTCGACGAAATGCCAAAACCTTTGTCAGTTAAGCATGATATCGTGGTTGATAGTTATAAAGACTTGAGGTATGAATTTGATGCAACAAAGGTCAGTAATGATTCACAATATATGCTACGTTTCAAGCTTCACATTGAAGTTGGTAATAGTAAAGTAATAATGTTTGTATTCGACCCAGGCTGCTCTAGAAATTATCAGTGAGTTCAAACTAGTGAGGTTCCGATTGAGAGAAGATTGCATCAGTTTGTATTACTCATTACCTGAACAAGTAAATTGTTTTCTGGTCAATAATAAAGATGTTGAAATCATGTTGGTTGTATCTTCACGTGTACATGCATATGTTGTTTGTAATGGTTTTAGTGTGGCCTGTACTTGCATTGAATCAGTTGCATCATCATTTGTTACTGAATTTGATGATGAGGAGATTGATTTGCTGCGTACGTTTTGTCCTCGGATCGAGTATATGTTTGTCTTTTATGCATTTTATTTTGGATATTTTGTATTGTTTTTGTTTGTAGAATTATGTTCATTTTCGTGTTATATGTTATGTAAAAAAATGGATGCAACCAAACAATTTCACAAATCATTTGTTTCAATAGTCTTTGTTACGTTTTGAGAGTTTGTTTAATATTGTTACTCTATTTTTCAGGAGATTCACTGTCGAAATTCACTAGTGAATATTAATAGTGAATTTTCGAGTAACACTGAATTTTGGCAATCAATTTCGAACAAACATAATTTTGACATTAGCATTGTAGTTACTGAAGTTATGACTCAAAATCATACATGTACTACTCAAACAAGAGACAAAAAAAGAGATTATTATATAATTAAAATATGTAAAATTGATTAAAATAGTTATTTCCTTCTCCCCGGTAATTCAAATCACTTCAATTTAGAACATACATATGAAAATAATGTAAGGAAATCTACGCGGGAACGCAGCGGAATTCTAAATTTATTTCCTTTGACCATGATCGACTTCGTTTAAGCAATAAACAAATAAGCTAGTAGACGGTGGTTACCTTGGTTGATCTAAAATGTCGACGCTTTGACCGTCTAAGGAGAGTAGTGTTGCACGAAGCCGCTCAAGCGTTCGGCCTCTACCGGTGATCCACACGAACAGCCCGACGGAATCCCATCATGGATTGCTACCAGAAAACTCGGTTGCTAGACCGACATTTTCTCTCTCTTAAAACTTGTTAGATCCCGTGCGCAATTAAAATAAATAAACGAAAAATAAATCAACAATTTTATTTAATAAATTTAAAAGACTATATTACAATAGTAATTGAAATAAACTACGATGCAATACAAAACCGAGACGAGTCGAAACTCTGTCCTTAAGACAATTTTGGTCCGGTATGTACCCTGGTTGTTACCAATTGTCTCCCAGGATAACTCGGTTATACCTGTTCAAGTAGAGGTACTTCAGACTTGAACCACGACGAACTCTGATAATGCCCAGAATTTCTTCGACTCGTGAATGGACTCGAAATGAACAGAGCTCGATATATGTGCCCAGAATTTCTTCGACTCGTGAATGGACTCGAAATGAACAGAGCTCGATGTATGTGTATGATGCAATTTCTGAACTCTATCTTATGTGTTTTTCTTCCCATTCATGTAGCCCAGAATTTCTTCGACTCGTGAATGGACTCGAAATGAACAGAGCTCGATGTATGTGTATGATGCAATTTCTGAACTCTATCTTATGTGTTTTTCTTCCCATTCATGTAGCTCGTTTATATAGCAGAGGACATGGAAAAACTGATGGAAATGAAACAGCCCTCACTCTCCTTGATTCAGTTCAGCAGACTGAAAAATAAATGTTGCAATGCAAAACCGAACTCTGACTGTGAACCTTCAAATCGAGTACGCAGGACACGCGGGCATGCACAAGCCCGAGGTAAATCCGATTGGATTTGCACCCCCTGCGCCAGCGTAGAGAGCGGTGTATAATGTTGGTTTCTTATTACAACTACACTAAAACAATATCATATAAATATTGCTTCTTTTTCCTTCTTCCAACCAATGTGGGAGAAAAGTTTCTTCCCATTTTTCCTTTTCATAACACACACTTAAGCCCAATAGGCCCAATATGACATATCATCAATTTTCCAACAAACCGACTTTAAGCGTTAATTTCTCATTCACTCGTTATCCGAATTGAATGATTCCAAATCCTGAATTCATCTACGACTCACGTAGTTTTCAGAATTAATAAAACATTACATATATTCTATACAAGAATATATCCGAAATACGCTTACAAAGTCACTGAATAAAATGATTATAAAATCATTTTTAATTCAATGCCACATTTTCTCCAACAAAACTCTCTCTAAAAAGCTTTCTATTTTTCACAAGAACTATTAGCTCTTGGAATTGTGATGTGCAAAAGAGCTTGACACCCACTACATATATATAGTAGATGGTGTGCCCCTACTGTAGTCCCAATCTGATTGGAATTAGTTTCCTAGTAGATTGAGGAGAAAGAAAACATTTTCCTAATAAAATAAGGAAAATCCTTTTGATTGATTTATCTCATTAATATTCAATATCTTATATTAAATATTTTTCCTGAGTTATATATTGACAATATCTTATATTGAATATATCTTTATCTTATTACCATAAATCTATTCTCCAAAAATCAATTAATATCCAATATTAATATTATGGTAATTTTATTAATTAAATTGCACAATCCAAGTGTATCATAATACACTTCAATATGCTCCCCATATACCCTAGATTTGGCATCCAGAATATTCTTTAATTAATATGATGCTATGATTAATTAATTTGTAAAATACATGTGTATCATATATATATATATATATATATATATATATATATATATATATATATATATATATTCGAAATACAGATCTAATATATGTATATTTAATTAATCAACATAATTAATATCTTGTATTATATTTATTCATAAATACCACCATATTAATTTATCACTATAACCTTTATAGTCTTGAGATAAAACTTTCCTTATTTGGTTATCAATTATATGTTGAAATAGTGTCCTAAACCCAATCGGGTTGGACCGGATCCGATCGGGTCGGATAATTTCTACTATTTTTTATGTTTATACATATATTAAAATGGCTTTTAAGTTGTCATATATTTGTTCTTTTATAGAACCGATTATGAATTATTATATGATAACGTCCTTAGTATTAAACTGTGATAGAGAAACAATGATAGGCGATTATGGTTGATGAGATCTCTAATCACTTTAATAAGTTTGATACTTAAATGTCTCTAGGCTGATTTACTATTAAACAGGACATTGATAGTATGAACAGGCTAGCACGTATTATATGTCTTCTGTCTTTAAGGGCAGGGATAGATCTCGTCTATCGAAGTGTAGAGACACTTGGACTATGCGTGGACGTGTATTAGAGAATGCGTACGTTAGACTGACCCACTTACATTAAGTATCGCGCTATGTGGCAGCTGTGTAATTATCCTTAGGACCGGAGTCTACATGGCATCACGGTATGGATTGTCATGCTTTGACACTATTGAGGTTTCCCCTAGCCATGGGGCGATCATGCAGCAGTGATTGGGTGTGATACTGAAGCATACGGAGTATACATGTTAGTTCATCCGGGAATCGCGTATCCTATGATTGTGATCGAATATCCGAAATGGCCTTCTTATAAGGAATGTCTAGCTCTCGTGAATCTTTGCAAAGTGGGAGTAAATGTGTTATTCCGAGAGAGCATGATATCCAGATTATAAGATACGATCGTTAATGTATTGATACTCGAGATACGATCGTATGGATATTATTATAGCGATAGGATTGTAAGTTACACGGTAACTATTTCACATGAAAGGTAATAGTCATTGCATTTGACTCTTCCGATGATTGGGGGTCACGGTGTGTTGCTACACGCTATCTCGTGATCATTAGGCTTGAAGGGCATTTTCATAATTTGCACTTTGTGTCTACAACCAACATATTCGGAAGCCTATCGGATCACACACATATGAAAGTTGATAACCAAATAAGGAAAGTTTATATATCTCTAGACTATAAATGTTATAGTGGTAAATTAATGTGGTAGTATTTATTTATTGTGAATAAATTAAATACAAGATATTAATTATTTTTCGAAATACATATCTACTATATGTATATTTAATTAATCAACATAATTAATATCTTGTATTATAATTATTCATAATAAATAAATACCACCATATTAATTTACCACTATAACCTTTATAGTCTTGAGATAAAACTTTCCTTATTTGGTTATAAACTATAACCATATTTTAATCCGGCTAGATGTTCTTATGTGTGTGACCCGATAGGCTTCCGAAATATGTTGGCCGTTGACACAAATCGCAAATTATGAAAATGCCCTTCATGCCTAACGATCACGGGATATCGTCTAGCAACACATCGTGACCCCCAATCATCGGAAGAGTCAAATGCAATGACTACTACATTTCATGTGAAACAATTACCGTGTAAATGAAATCCTATCGCTGTAATAATATTCACTCAACGACCATATATTATAATCTGGATATCATGCTCTCTCGAAGTAACTCATTTACTTCCACTTTGCAAAGATTCACGAGAGTAAGACATTCCTTATAAGAAGACCCTTTCGGATATTCATCATTACTAATAGGGTACGCGATTTCCGGACGAACAAACATGTATACTCTGCATGCTTCAGTATCACATCCAATCACCACCGCATGATCGCCTCATGGCTAGGGGAAACATCAATAGTGTCAAAGCATGACAATCCACACCGTGGTGCCATGTAGACTCCGGTCCTAAGGATAATTACACAACTGTCACATAGTGTGACACTTAACAGTGTAAGTGGATCAGTCTAACGTACGAATTCTCTAATACACGTCCACGTACAGTCCAAGTGTCTCTACACTTTGATAGACGAGATCTATCCCTGCCCTTAATGACATAAGACATCTAATACGTGCTAGCCTATTTGTACTTATCAATGCCCTGCTTAATAGTACATCAGCCTAGAGACATTTAAGTATCAAACTTATTAAAGTTATTAGAGATCTCATCAACCATAATCACCTATCATGGTTTCTCTATCACAGTTTAATACTAAGGACGCTATCATATAACAATTCATAATTGGTTCTTTAAAACAACAAATATATGACAATATAAAAGCCATTTAATATATGTATAAACGTAAAGAAATAGTAGAAATGATCCGACTCGGTCGGATACGGTCCACCCCGATTGGGTTTAAGACACCATTTCAACAAATAAGCCACAGTGTTCACTTGGCATCTACACAAATAACCTGTTGTAACCAAAAAGCCTAGCTAAACTTGCTGCAAACTCAATGAAGCCCAAAAAAAAATGAGGGCTGTTGACGTCTTACAATGCAGCTGCCCAAGCCAAAAAGTCACAAAATGCAGCACATGGCACTCTTCAACAACAACATTTTGGCAACACACTTCCAAGATTATCTAATGCGAATCATCAGCAGCAATGCCGTCCAAGCACATCAACACACCAGCTGAGGCCTGTTGGAGAAAAAGCCCTTTTTGAAGGGTTGAAATGTCAACTTTAGTGCTAATTACGGATAGGCTCCGATGTATGTTGATGAGCTAAAATTTACCCCTCAAAAATACATTTATAAAGACTCGCAACTGTGGGTAAACTAACTCTCTAACTGGCAGAGTACCAGGTCGATTGCTAGGATAGCTACAGGAGTACGAGGTCGTCCCAAGAGAAATGTGGTTGTGAGTACCAAAGCGAACGTAGAACTTAGTCTAGGCGATCAAAGTTTTAAGTGGAGTGTTTATACTAATGCGAAAAAGTAAAGATTATTCTAACGAGTTTAACTAGGTGATTAAAAAGCATAGCCGAGCCATGATCCAACAGGTTATCTCCCCACAGGAAAAACTTGATAAGGAGTGTGTTTTATCTGATTCAGTTCATATGACATTCAAGGGTGTCAACTCTTTATTCTTGCGTTAAGATCTGAACAGCTCTCACTTAACCCCCACACTAGGTTTATTAACCTCCCTTTGTAGAGCTAACTCGCTTTAACATGGTTGACCAGAATAAAAAGCCGTTGAAAAACCTCACAGAAAACATAGTTTTAACGTGTCACTTAGGTTGCCAATCTAACGATTAAGACTATGGTTTAGTGATTTTAAAACATGTTTCGCACATCTCGTAAAAATAAGAATCTCACTTAGGCATAGTCCAGATCATCACTTAGATTGTCAATCTAACAATCGGGACTATGATTAGTGATATCCATATCTCACATCTCACCGCAAAATACATTTATAAGCTCGATGTAACCGTGAACAAAGTTGTCAATTTTATTCAAAGTTAGGAAACTGATCAAAACGGGTTTTAAAACATGAGTTTATCATACGAACGCTTTAATTACGCGCACACAACTCCCATCTCGTCTCCGAGGGTCAATTTTACCCGCTTTTCACATAATTCGCTATGTTTAGTTTAACTACTCATATTAACTTGAAAATAACAACGAAAATAACAAAACGAAAAAGATAACTAGAGCTATATAGATATACGTATAGATATATATATATATATATATATATATAGATATATATATATATATATACGTATATATATATATATATATATATATATATATATATATATATATATATATATGTATTTATACTAATTGCATAAAAATGAAAGAAAGCAATAAAAGAAAAACGGAAACGAAATTATATTAAAACGATAACTAGTCGGGTTATTACACCGACATTATAACTACATATATATCTAATTTATAGGCCCCCAACAACATAAAATAAAGAAGGAAAAGATGGAGAAAAGAGGGGAAGAAGGGGGCAAAAAGGTTTCTCTGCATGTGCTCTGTATATATAGAAAATGTTGAGGAGCCGGATCGATCCGAAATTGTGCCGGATCGATCCGAGATCATCATCACTAATCATTACAGTAGTAACATGCAGCACATGCAGCGGGGAAATTATATATAATTATATATTAAACTTCTAAAATTCATATCTCGAGTTGTAGGCCTCCAAAAATCATGATTTAAACGTCATTAGAAAGATCTCGGAAAACTCTACAACTTTCATGAAGGACACTTCTTCAGAAAACGCCTTTTTGATGGGCCATTCTCATTACGTGTCGTTTTCGGGATTTTCATTGATACGAATCGATTAGCCACTTGACCATCATTTGAGTTGTACAAGTCCGATTGACTTGATTCAAAATGCGTTGGAAAGATTATTTGAAGATATACAACTTTCATTAAGGCCACTTCTTCAGAAAATGCCTTTTTGAAGGGTCATTTGTTCGTCGAAGATATAAATCGTTAGTGCATACACTAACCATCGATCCACTCAACCACTTAAGTTAGTGGCACACTCTTTTATCCCTAAAAACACCTCTTTTAGGCCTCAAACGCGTGTCGTTACTCGGGATTTTGGTCAACCTATAATTCGCAATAAACCACCAAAATACCAAACGTAAATCCGACACGACACTCCGGTTACTAAACCGGTACAAAAACTAGTAAAAACACATAAAAACACGATATTTTATAAAATAGTCACGACTTATACATTTTTATGAAACTAAGGAATTAATGACTTAAAATGATATAAAAATGCTCAAAATGATATTAGAAACGGGGTAAATTGTTATCAAAATAACAGTGAATTTTTCCGTCATCACAACCCCCCACTTAGCTTTTGGTCGTCCTCGAACAAAATAAGCGATAAAATAAAATGAATGAGGAAAAATTCATGAAGATAAAAGGTATAAAGGACAACCAGATGATGCAACCATTCGAATCATAACCACACGTTAACCTTAATATAAATGTATAACAGAGTGTGTGTGTGTGTGACAAGCCTTTTCAATTTCCACTATCCTTTCTTGAATAATTCAAGCAAACGCACAAATATCCATTCAGACAGTCCTAATGATTTTCCTGGGTATAGCGATAATAGATTCCACACACAACATCCTCCTGTGTACTTATTAGGATAATCCCTAAAGCATATCATTCAATTTATACTGGGGATAGTAAGAAGATAACTAGGTTGTTGTTGTTGTTGTTTTTTTTTTTTTTTTTTTAGGACACTAACATATCCGAACTCATTGTCAAAATCGACTATCTTTCAAGCGTCATGAGGTGAGATCGAATACATCAATACTTATCTAACTTTTCACTTAATTTCACATGTGTAGCATATGCCTCATTCCCAAAGCAATAGGATGTTTCGTGATAACACCCTAGCCGGACTACTATCATCGAGCGATCGGGAGCTTTTAAACCTCATAGTGATATAGGGCGTTTCGTGATAACGCCTACTACACTCAAATCATTGGTAGCTACATCCGGCATATAAATAGCTCACTTATTTTGACATTCTTTCTATCACATTCAAACCTTCGATATTCACAAAGACATGTTCGAAATTAGGTACTAAGCTACTGCTATTTCTAGGATAAACCACTAGAATACTGAATGGGTACAGTTTAAAATTTTCGCTTCAATATCAAAGGCTTATGTGAAGGAATTCATGTTACACAAATAAATTTGAGGTTAAAATGTACTTTCGGTTCACATTGGTTATATACATCCAAATCGATCATTACATCTTCAAATCCATGAAAAATATACCTTATACAGTTCATTTTAATCAACTCAATAATGCTCGAAAGAGAATCAAAAACTAAGGGTTTAAACACTTACTGCCATTTCTAAGCCAACCACGTTTCTACCCCCCACTTACGATTTTGCATTATTCTCAGAGTGTAAATGAGATAGAGAGGAAGACTTAGCTTATAAACCAGGCGAAAGGTGCTATCGAATCCCGTGCTTGACCATGAAAAGCACGACCGAATCCTGTACCAAAACAACCAAAACAAAGCAAACACGGGACATAGTCCTCGTGCCAAAGTATGCAATAGGGATATGGGAATAATAAGAAAATGGCCTCATCACGTCGAGAGAAAATTCGATAAGCAATACATAGCACATCGTATAACAAACTTTTAGATGGAAAAATAACCCACACGGGTAAAGCACACAACATCTAAGCATATACGTATCATATGAGCATATATCATAGTCAAGTCACTATTCCTAGATTCATTTTTATTACACACGCTTTATTAAAGCGGGAATACTCACCACTATACTACAACGACCTGAAATTTGAAACAGACTAGATCATAAAATGAAATGTAGTGAGAGAGTATTGAGTCTTTTATACCCAGATCCTCAAGGTTCAATAACCTAAGTCCAAGAAATGATACATTTGAATTTTTATCTTTTTCTCCATCGGGATTTTCGGATAACCACCTAATCATTCCTCTTAATGACATTCAAACATTCATCCCGAGACTTGGTTGTGTTTTGTGTTCATCTTTCATACTGATTCTACATTTCATTAAGACTAGGCTTATTCAAACTATCTTTATTATTATTATCGGTCGCCTCCCGGTAGGCGCTTTTGTTTAACGTCGTTGGCTCGACAGTTGACTCTAAATAGACTCAATCAACCAAAATCTGAACTCAAAAAGATCAATAGCTTAAGAAAAGTGATCAAAGCGAGAACCATCGAAATTAAATTGTCTAGAAACGTACCTTGTTTGGTTCTCGATGTTATCTCCTCCCAGCTAGAGAATCTTCTTTTATCAGCCTGTCGAACCATCTTCTTTTGAAAATCACCATAAAGCTCATCCATTGGGGAGTATATGAACTGAATCATAGAAAATTCATCCTCACAGAGTGGACGAATATAGTAATCCGGGACCGATATATCGCCTATTACCAACTCTCCCAGTGGCTTTACTAAAGATGGCCAATCAATCTCTCGCTCCTCTAACTCTGTCATCTCCAAATCTTGCACTTTTTCTTCGCGAACTGAATTATCAACCTCATTCTCATCCTGAACTTTTTCAGTGATAACATTTTCATCCCTAACCACCTCTATTGCACTTGTCTCTGCCTCTTTCACATACCTCACTAATTCAATCAATTGCCCCACCTTGTCTTGAAGATTTCTTATAAGCGAGTCGAGATTTACCTTGAACTCCTGCATGTCCAACAGTCGCTCTTCCAAGATCTGGTTCAATCGTTCTAGTTGCTCTATTTGACTGTCGGTGAATTCTTCTTGTGGCATGGAGGCGCACTGATCATATTGACTTTGATTCATCGGAGGTGAGTAGTAGTCCTCTTGCCATTCCAGACACTGATCAGATGGCTGAATATGGTTAAAGCTATCAACGTGCTGAGTATGAACACTGTAATCCTGATAAGCATTAGGGTTCGGGTAACCCTCGTAATGTTGTGGCTCATAACTCGAATAACCATAATTCTGGTCCTGGTATGCACTAGGGCACTGATAATTCCATGAACCTTGGTTATTCTGCTGTTGATATTGAGGCTCAGACACGAACTGTTGTTGATAAGTGAAGATGTCTAAATCGTCACGGGTGTCCTTGCGGTGTATGGTTGGTGGATATCTGGCTATATTTAAGGTGTGGTGTTACTCCGGCGGGTGGTGGTATGGAGAGAGTTAGAATGGAGAGAGCTTTGGCTTGCAAGTATAGTGTGTATTTTATATATCTCATCCTCTTTTAGTTTACAATGACCACCCCTTTTATAGAGGTGGGTAACTTAGGGCATAAGTAATCTATTAGATATTTTACTAATATCTAGGTTTAACTTAGATGCTAAGAAAGACGAAATATCTGATATACAAGTGGGAATAAGATCTGGATCAATCGGCGGCCATCTATCTGAGGTCGCAAGGTGTAAGCCTTTTCCAGCCTCGCCCCCTTGGCGACCCGTCTTGACCTGCCTGGAGGAGATTCACGGGATCTGCTACTTGCCTGGGACCGCAAATGTTTTGGTCGCGGCGAGGTGAGACACAGTGGCCGCCCCTTTTGCGATCTCTCTTGTCATTCCGGAGGTGGCGCGATGATGGGGGTGATTCCTACTGTTGAGGTGGTGGAATTATTTATACCCATCAATAAGGTTGGTAGGGGTATTGTTGTTCAGCTGAGTAGTTTTGATTGAAAAATCCATCCATTTAAGCTCAATCTGCAAGATCTCAGAAAACAACAATAAAACAATAAAAATTTTCTTTTTTTTTGTTTTTTTTTTTCGTTTTTTTTCCGTAAACACACGATATTTAGACCCTCAAAAGTTATGGTTGCCGAAGGCCCTAATCCCCGCTTTAGCCGGACTTACAAGATATCACCCTCCGAAAGAGGCTAAGTACCAAAGTCGTATTCAAACCGAGTTCAGACAATATCACTTCAAAGATCCATAGCTCTTTGTCGACATCTAAATAAAACAAGAAAATAAAAACCTAGGCCCAAGCCTTCGGTTCACTTACAAGATATCACAACAATATCACACATTTCCCGGCAACGGCGCCAATTTTGATGAGAGAAAAATACACCCACTAAAATATTGGTCCCGGCAACGGCGCCAATTTTTTGATGAGCGAAAAATTCACCCACTAAAAATATATTTATAAAGACTACATGAATCGTGGGTAAACTAACTCTCTAACCGGCGTAGAGTACTGTGTCGATTGCTAGGATAGCTACAGAGTACGAGGTCGTCCCAAGAG
This sequence comes from Gentiana macrophylla, assembly GCA_026214975.1. Taxonomy (NCBI): domain Eukaryota; kingdom Viridiplantae; phylum Streptophyta; class Magnoliopsida; order Gentianales; family Gentianaceae; genus Gentiana; species Gentiana macrophylla. Next base: position 101,217,633 of record CM047815.1, on the reverse strand, counting down.
AAATGTGGTTGTGAGTACCAAAGCGAACGTAGAACTTAGTCTAGGCGATCAAAGTTTTAAGTGGAGTGTTTATACTAATGCGAAAAAGTAAAGATTATTCTAACGAGTTTAACTAGGTGATTAAAAAGCATAGCCGAGCCATGATCCAACAGGTTATCTCCCCACAGGAAAAACTTGATAAGGAGTGTGTTTTATCTGATTCAGTTCATATGACATTCAAGGGTGTCAACTCTTTATTCTTGCGTTAAGATCTGAACAGCTCTCACTTAACCCCCACACTAGGTTTATTAACCCTCCCTTTAGAGAGCTAACTCGCCTAACATGGTTGACCAGAATAAAAAGCCGTTGAAAAACCTCACAGAAAACATAGTTTTAACGTGTCACTTAGGTTGCCAATCTAACGATTAAGACTATGGTTTAGTGATTTTAAAACATGTTTCGCACATCTCGTAAAAATAAGAATCTCACTTAGGCATAGTCCGGATCTCATCACTTAGATTGTCAATCTAACAATCGGACTATGATTAGTGATATCCATATCTCACATCTCACCGCAAAATACATTTATAAGCTCGATGTAACCGTGAACAAAGTTGTCAATTTTATTCAAAGTTAGAAACCGATCAAAACGGGTTTTAAAACATGAGTTTATCATACGAACGCTTAATTACGCACACACAACTCCCATCTCGTCTCGAGGGTCAATTTTACCCGTTTTCACATAATTCGCTATGTTTAGTTTAACTACTCATATTAACTTGAAAATAACAACGAAAATAACAAAACGAAAGAAAACAAAACGAAAAGATAACTACAAATTTATATAGATATACGTATAGATATATATATAGATATATATATATATATAGATATAGATATATATATATACGTATATATATATATATATATATATATATATATATATATATATATATATATATATATATATATATGTATTTATACTAATTGCATAAAAATGAAAGAAAGCAATAAAAGAAAACGGAAACGAAATTATATTAAAATTATAACTAGTCGGGTTATTACAATCGACATTATAACTACATATATATCTAATTTATAGGCCCAACAACATAAAATAAAGAAGAAAAGATGGAGAAAGGAGGGAAGAAGGGGCAAAAGGTTTCTCTGCATGTGCTCTGTATATATAGAAAATGTTGAGGAGCCGGATCGATCCGAAATTGTGCGGATCGATCCGAGATCATCATCACTAATCATTACAGTAGTAACATGCAGCACATGCAATGAAAATTATATATAATTATATATTAAACTTCTAAAATTCATATCTCGAGTTGTAGACCTCCAAAAATCATGATTTAAACGTCATTAGAAAGCTCTCGGAAAACTCTACAACTTTCATGAAGGACACTTCTTCAGAAAACGCCTTTTGATGGGCCATTCTCATTACGTGTCGTTTTTGATTTTCATCTGATATCTGAATCGATTAATTACTTGACCATCATTTGAGTTGTACAAGTCCGATTGACTTGATTCAAAATGCGTTGGAAAGATTATTTGAAGATCTACAACTTTCATTAAGGCCACTTCTTCAGAAAATGCCTTTTGAAGGGTCATTTGTTAAATCGAAGATATAAATCGTTAGTGATGCATTCACTAACCATCGATCCACTCGACCACTTAAGTTAGTGGCACGCTCTTTTATCCCTAAAAACACCTCTTTTAGGCCTCAAAACGTGTCGTTACTCGGGATTTTTTGGTCAACCTATAATTACGCAATAAACCACCAAAATACCAAACGTAAATCCGACATTTACACACTCCGGTTACTTAAACCGGTACAAAACTAGTAAAAACACATAAAAACACGATATTTTATAAAATAGTCACGACTTATACATTTTTATGAAACTAAGGAATTAATGACTTAAAATGATATAAAAATGCTCAAAATGATATTAGAAACGGGGTAAATTGTTATCAAAATAACAGTGAATTTTTCCGTCATCATATGTCATCGAGAGTTAATGATATCATTAAATACTCTATACGGAGTTGTTGATGATGGGCTTTTGAATCACTCGATTCGGATATCGGGTGAATGAGAAATTAATGGCTAAAGTTGGTAGAAAATATGTAGGAGATGGGAGTTGAAGGGAGGACCTCACCCCATTCTCCCACATTGGAAATTTGAGTGTTGGGAGCTCAAGTGATAAGAGCTAGTGTGTCTCTTATGGATGTGCCCCAAGGGGCAAGACACTTTTGTGTAAGAGGGAGGACTTAGATTATTCCACACGTGCGCGCGCCGCCGCCGCCGTCCGTCCGGCTCGGCTCGGTTCGGGTCGGGTGTTACTATTAATTTTTTGGATAAAATTTCTTTATGAAATTAACTGTAAAATTAATTTTGGAATGTGATTGTGTAATTCGACCAATCATAATTCATTGAGTCATTCGACCAATCAGAATTCAGAGATGCGTCATCCGACCAATCACAGTGTGGAATTGATTTTCGAAAATTGCTTAATTAATTTCGAAATTTTTAAATAAAATTAAGCATAATTTCGAAATTAGTAACTTTTCCAAGGGAAAAGTTTTGTGACGTGTTCCGGCCAATCAGATTTAAGCATTGGCTCATCCTCTCCACTATATAAACAACCCCATGAATGAAAGTTTATTCATTCAGTTTTCTCTTGTCTTTTCCACCACAAAGATAGTGTCATATAGATCTAGTCATTCATGTAGATCTAGATATTGAGTCGAAGAGAAGTCGTAGCACTATGTAAGTTCGCCGGAGCTCGGATTTTTGAAGTGCCTCTAAATCCGAGACGTAAAGCCGTTGTATCTTGGGAGGCATTCTTGCTACAATCGCAAGAACAACATACCGAAGCAATTTGTCTTAAGGAAAGAGTATCTACTCGCCTCGGTTTGATCTCTAGTCCTTTATTTTTATGCCTCATAATTTTCTTATTCGTTGTTCGAGTTAGATCTGCACGTAATATTGATTTTGTTAGATCTGCTAGATAATATGAATTATTCTTGTCGCATGATTTATTTTCTAGCTTAATATTCCGTAATTTAATTCGTAAATTACGGATCTGTTCCGTAAATCAATCCACACACGATACACCTTCCTAACAAGCTTAAGACAAATTTTTGAGATTTGATTTACGGTATCACTTACATTACCAGATCTGCCTGTATCGGTTGTGCAAATTGGCTTTTACATGTTTTAGAATAGATACTGTGCAAATTGGCTTATAACGATAGAGAAAATCACCGATGGTGTATTTGTTGGGGTCAATTGTGATTGGTTGACGTCTATTCTAATTAAATAATGGTTATGGGTAGTGAAACTTTAAGGTATTATTTCTGTAAAGGTTATCGGTAATTACTCAGAATACCCTGTTCCGTGTCCTTTGGGGAATAATAATAATAACTTGATCTTCAATGGGTGAGTAACTGCGTTGGGTTTTAACGCTTTTATTGTTATATATCGTTTTAATTAAAGGTCAAGTATGATTGTATGAATGGTAAAAGATTTCCATAATATGTTTCGATGTTATAGGCCTCGATCCTTTTTTAATGCGTATATATATCTAATACGCACGAATCTGTGTTGTAATATCATTCATAATAAACGCTTTTGTCGTGTAGCTTTCTAACTTGTCATATGTTACGCCGTAGTGGTGTTGTAGGTAATGTCTGACATGTTCAGAGAATATATAAGTTTCATAATAAAACCAATTTGGTGGTAGTAAAGCGCGACTTTATTTCCTTAAATCACACCATGTCGGGTTGAACTAACAGCTTTCTACACCCAACAATCTCCCCCAAAGACTGTCACCCGTATGCCCTGGGCGAAATGGTTTACGCCGTAAATGCTATTGTGTTGAACCCATGAGATCAATAATGTCTGACAAATCACACCATTATTCAGAGAATAACATATAAGTAACCCAACAATAAGTAATTATGCGTGATGCTTGCTTCCATTAACTAATGCAATGTGAAGTATTTCCAAGACATTATTCTTGATTTATATTGTATCATCCCTTGTGCCCTAAGGTAGTAATAGTGGTAGGTGATATCAGATTTTTGCAACGTGATATGCCTTAACAAAGGGTCACCTGCAAAGTGAACTATACAATCGTGTTTATAAGTTATAGTTGCTACACATGAGATTGATTCATTTTCCGTTACAGCAATGGGTTTGTTTTGATCACATTATAAACGGGAAAGATATTTACGTTATTTGGTGCATAGTTTGTAGACCATTCTGTTGTATTCTGGTTTATATATATATATGGTCTATTTACATGCTGTGAGTCGAAGGATCATAGCAACTAAGATGTTTTATATGCACCTATGCTATCAAGGTACAATTGTTTGATACAGACAAATTGAACTGTTGGATGTAATTGTTAATTTGTTTAACTCTTTGTGTACTTGTGCCGTATAATTGAGTTTACCAGCAAAATTTTTGTGCTAAGGAAACTTACTGTGTCATCTCTCCTCTTGGTGGTGCCTTGGTTTGATTGTTCATTATATATTAGTACCGTGATACTATATATATTTCTCAATTTGTTTATGAATACAATTGTAGTCATACCGATCGGTAACTAAAGAATATGATTGTTATCTTGGATGGTCCTTAATATCCATTTTCTGAAAGTAGTATGTGATAATATATGGTGTCCAATTATGAAAGTTATGTTTACTGAGATTCACAACATCACTTCTTTTTAATGGAGTCCGAGCACAGTAAATGTTGTTGATCTTCTGTTGTTAGACAAAAATGAACGGAAACACCGAGGTGAATCCAATAAGACTGTGTCTTTTGTGACACATGTTTACGTGTCTCTTGTAGCACTAGACGTAGCACCAGTTACCGGTTAATCTCATCACATGGATGGAGAAGTTCGATGGTGCAACGAACGATGTTTTGAATGGTCAAACCGGATTGATCAGTATTGTGACAGTGAAACTGTCTGTTGAGCACAAAAGTGATGCTCCGTAAAGAGCCAGTGAGATTGGCTTTAAGATCTGCTTACATGCTTGAGTAATCTTGCTTGTGACACTATGAGTAGGAGTTGTAAATTTCAAATCCGTTCGTCCATTGATTAACATGGTGTTGTTACCAAAATTTAAATTTGATCATAATCACAAGTGTCTAGTATGTGTTGAAGCCATGTTGGCTAACTCACCGGTTGACCGGTAGAAATGAACACACGACCTATAGATTCGTGCAAACTAGAGGTGATAAAAGTATAATGTTACTTTTATTGAGTATATCACCGAAATATTATGATAAGGCTCGTGATGCCTTGAGGGTTGTCAGAATGAAGGTGCAAATAAACATAGTCAACGGATGAGATGTATCCGTAGTGATTGTAGCGATGGATATGATGTATTGTTTCATGAGTCTTGCTAAGGGCCCGGCATCATTCATCAAACAATTACACCATACACACCTAAATCAAGCGGTATTTCTACGTGCAAGAACCGAACTCTTTAAGAGATGATGAATGCTATGTTGTTAAGTTCGGGTATACCTCAGAACTTGTGGGGGGAGCTGCCTCAGCAAAATTCATTCTGACCGAGATCCCTTCAGTGAAGAAGGATGACACCCCGTATGAGTTGTGGTTTAGCTACAGATTCTTGGAAATGTGTGGGTGTTTGGCTAAGGTCGAAGTGCCTAAACCAAAGTGAATGATAGGACCTAAAATCATTAGTGCCTATTGTTTTGGTGCATAAATCAGACATCAATGATGTACATGAACATGTCATCATCGAGTCTAAGAATGTGGTGTTCCTTACGGATATCTTTCCTTGAAAGGAAAGTGTTAAAGAAGAATCAAGCATGAGTAAGCGGGCATATGAGTCTGAAAAAGAGAATGATTCTCAAGAATTTGAGGAACCTCATCGTAGTAAGAGGGCTAGGACTTCCCAGTCTTTTGGTCCTGATTTTCTGACCTATATGGTAGAAAACGAACTAAGGACATATGCTGAGGCAATGTCTACTACAGAGCTCCTTTCTGGAAAGAGTCTGGAAATAGTGAAATACAATTCATCATGCAAAACCACACTTGGAAGTGGTTGGTCTTCCAACAGGAAATAAACCACTCGAGTGCAAGCGGATTTTCCAGAAGAAGTTAAAGGTTGATGGATTTATTGTAAGGCGTCGTTGGTAGCCTAATCTTGCTTGGTAGGCCTATCTAGGTTTCCACTCTAACCGGCAGAGTACCGGGTCGACTGCAGTCTAGATCGGTGAGCAAGGTCGTATCCACAGGGAGAAATCTAGTTGAATACCAAAGCGGCCCAAACTATTAGTCTAGGTGTATCCATTAATCAAGAAGAAAGTGTGAACCAACAACGAAACAACTAATTAAAGGCGAACTAAAAGTGCGATTTAACTATAACTACAATGACTCGAACGCAGGGGAAATGATATGAAATGAGGTGGCTCGGGTGATGTTCCAAAGAACTAGATATGAACTCTCGTTACTACTCGGAATCAAGCTTCACTAACGAATTCTCAACACATTCAAGGTGTAATTCACTATATTAACGTCAATCGATCTCTCGCATCATCGAACTATAACTAAACACCAAACCTATCGGCTAGGACTAGATTAGGATGGATATTTATGCATTAAAGGACTATGAATTTCCCAATTCAATATTAGGCAACACACACACTAGAAATCAATTATATCTCTAGATGATTTTACTATGTGTTCATGGTGACTAGTTCCATGTCAATTCTTACGATTAGGCCTCGAATTAACACTAAGATTATGCAATTAGTGATGAGTTAATCACACCCATAAAGATCAATCACCATAACTTGAACCAATTAAGAACATACAAGACAACCCAACTTGAATCCAAGCAATTTCAAGATTTCTAGCTCATTTTCTCATCACCCAAGCCACAAGGAACTTAGCTACTCATGATTTCAACAAAAACACAAAGAAAAGATGAGATTAAACTAAAGCAAGCCATGAAATAGAAAATTAAAAGTAAATTCGAAATTATACCTCAATCAAGTAAGAACTATGAACTTAGCTCAAATCCCATGGAGATTCACCAAGGGAAATGATGAATTCACCATTTTAGAAGAAAGCCCAAGCTTAATTACACACTAATTTGGAGTTTAAAGACCTAAGATACTACTTTTTAAGCTAAGGAATGAAAAAAAGTGAAGAGAAGAGTTTTTGGGGTTTTTTCTAATCTAATTCTAATCTAGAAAGTATGGTGTCTCTCCCTCTCTCTTGGCTGAAAATTCGATTTTATAGTGCAGAATTTCGGGTGCATAAGAGTGCGCTTCTCTGAGGCAAGCGTGCACCTGCATATTAGGTAACATTCTGTTGGATTTACTGGGAGCTCAAGCGTGCGCTTGACTGAGGCAAGCATGCTCTTGGTCGGAATAGTGGAAATCTCAAATGCACCTCAGGAGTGCGCTTGTCATGAGCAAGCATGCTCTTGTCCGAATGTAGAGTTGGATTATTTGACCTGGGGCCTCAAGCGTGCGCTTGATTGAGGCAAGCGTGGGCTTGTCTTGATTGCTCCATTTTTCTTCCCAAATGATGACTCAGGCGTGCTCTTGGTCGAGGCAAGCATGCTCTTGTCCTGATTTTCTTCACAAATCACATCTAGCTCCATTTCTCTCAATCCATTCATCACCAAACCGAGACGCTTAGTCGGTGTACATCTTCTTTATCATCTAAGACCTGGAAAGGCTCAACACCAAATACAACCGTAATTCCCATAGGGTACCGCATACCCCGTGTGTGCTATAAAAATGTCCACATTTTGCGATAAAAATGAGATTTTGTAATATGTGCGATGTGGAACCGTGAGTGATGAAAATAGCATGAAATAGCATCTAAGTGATAGAAATGCAGCTCGGAATGCTATAAAATGATGTGAAAAGGGTGTGAAATGCATAGGAGGGTTGACTATCATCAGCTGCCTCAGCAAAATTCATTCTGACCGAGATCCCTTCAGTGAAGAAGGATGACACCCCGTATGAGTTGTGGTTTAGCTACAGATTCTTGGAAATGTGGGGGTGTTTGGCTAAGGTCGAAGTGCCTAAACCAAAGTGAATGATAGGACCTAAAATCATTAGTGCCTATTGTTTTGGTGCATAAATCAGACATCAATGATGTACATGAACATGTCATCATCGAGTCTAAGAATGTGGTGTTCCTTACGGATATCTTTCCTTGAAAGGAAAGTGTTAAAGAAGAATCAAGCATGAGTAAGCGGGCATATGAGTCTGAAAAAGAGAATGATTCTCAAGAATTTGAGGAACCTCATCGTAGTAAGAGGGCTAGGACTTCCCAGTCTTTTGGTCCTGATTTTCTGACCTATATGGTAGAAAACGAACTAAGGACTTATGCTGAGGCAATGTCTACTACAGAGCTCCTTTCTGGAAAGAGTCTGGAAATAGTGAAATACAATCCATCATGCAAAACCACACTTGGAAGTGGTTGGTCTTCCAACAGGAAATAAACCACTCGAGTGCAAGCGGATTTTCCAGAAGAAGTTAAAGGTTGATGGATTTATCGTAAGGCGTCGTTGGTAGCCTAAAGGTATCGACAGAAAGAAGGCCTTGACTTCTTACTCACCAGTTGCGAGAATTACTTATATAAGGTATAGCTGGAGACTATAACCTGGAAATCCATCAAATGGATGTTTGTGGTGAGTTGAAGGAAGAGATGTACTTGGAACAACCCGATGGGTTCATAGTTCCAGGCTAAGAAGTAAGGTGTGTAGACTTGTTAAGTCTCTATGTGGCTCGAATAATAGCCAGAGCAACGGCATATCAAGTTTGACAATGTCATGTTGTCAAGTGGGTAGGACATATATATGTCTACATTAAGAACACATCTTTGTGATAGTATGTCTATGGCGTGCTAATAATAGTATCATGAATACGGAAAGGATGCTGGCAAGGAACTTCGATGTGAAGGACCTGGGAGTTGCCGATGTGATACTAGGGATTAAGATCTCTAGTGTATCTGGTGGACTTGTGTTGTCACAAACTCATTATCTTGAGTCTGTTTTGAAAAGATTTAATGTCTTTGATAGAAGTCCAGTGAGCACTCCACTTGACCTAAGTATGCACTTAGTCAAGAACATAGGTGAACCTGTGGATCAATTGAGATATTCTCAAGTGATTGGAAGTCTGATGCACATAACCAACTGTACACGACTAGACTTAGCATGTTCAGTGAAGAAGCTGAGTAGGTTCACGAGTAATCCAGACCATAGCCATTGGAAAGCCTTAAATAGGTTGTTTGAGGTACATGAAGTACACTACGAGTCTGGGATTACGATATCCAGCAGTATTAGAAGGATACTGTGATACGAAAATCCACGATTGATGGTGTTGTTGTGTCCTGAGTATACAAGACAAACGTGCATAGCTCGCTCCACAATGGAAGCTGAGTTCATAGCACTGGATGAGGCTGGAGTAGAAGCTGAATGGCTTAGGAATTCTGATGGGAGTCAAATTGACTATCATTTACTATGTGATTATACCCCGTTTATACCTCGTTTTATATGTTTCCAGAGACATTTCGTTGTATTTTGATGTATTTACACCTTGGTTATCATTTCGGGACCTAGGACGTAAAGTCCGGGATTCTCGGTCTTTTTCGGTGTAATTTACTATACTCTCGGTCACCCTAGTGTCCTGTAGGGATTACGTGTGGTATTTGTTGTGATTAAGTACAGGTATTAGGTGTTCGAGAAGGTTGGAATGCGAGTTACGAGGATTGGAACGTGTGCCCGAAGCTTAAACGTTCAAACAGATCAAAACGTGTTGGTACTACAACCACACCTTCCACTGATCTGCATTTTGATCCACCTTAGAGGCATTTTCTGGGCTGGACATCTTCATGAAGGTTGTAGACAATTTCATTAGTTTTCCAACAGATTTTGAATCACTCGATTTGGAGGTCTACACACAAAGTTATGACAGTTTTTCTGAAGGTGTGTCACCATAGGCGGCCGCCTGTCACCATAGGCGCGCGCCTAAGATGCGGTTTTTGGATTAGAAACTTGCCGAACCATTTTCTTCATGGAATTTTTTGACAGGCGGGCGCCTGTCACTACAGGCGCCCACCTAGCAGCCCAGATCTGAAAAAACACTTTAAATACCCCCTCATTTGATCTAGATGAAAACCCCCTTCTTTTAGATCATTTTTTCTGCGTTTTTTCTTCATCTTTCCCTTAGATTAGATTAGTTTAGATGTATATTAGCTTAGATTAGTTGTAGATCGTTGTAATCCGTTGATTCTCGAAGATAGCTTGACGCGTTATTGACGGGATTCGGCTCGGAGATTCGACTATCTACAGCATAATATATTTGATATTTCAATTTCCTTTCTTGTTCTTGCTTTTTGATCTTGATCTTTGTTAACTTTGATTGTTGATTTCTTGTTATTTTGCTTATTATAATGAGTAGCTAATCCGTTATATAGCCGAGATATGTGATAGCCTTCGAAATCGAACCTTAGCTCGTTGATTGAAGTGTTTTGATGTTATGATTGTTAGATTCTCGATATTGTTTTTGTTCTAGAACTTATGCCTAATGACGTTTATTGAACTCGCGACTCGATAATCGTATTTCACGTGTCTTCTTTACATATGTATTTTGCGAGAGGGTGCGGGAAAAGGGGTTCTAGGATCACCGTGTAAAACCGACTGAGTTGTTCAGATTCGGTTTCGTGTGTGAGGTTTTTATCATTGTTAATGAGCGTCTCATAGATCGTAGACCGTGTCGGGTCAGTTAAATCCGGTCAGCGGACTGTTGAACCTGACATAGGAGGGTAGATTATTGAATTGATGTCTATACTCGGAATTAGGAAACGACACCCTTCGAGTGACAACGAGGCGGACTATTGAACCTAACATAAGAGGGTAGTTATTGATTTAATGTCTATTTTCGGAAATAGGAGACGACACCCTTCAACGATGCCGAGAACATTAAAGTATATTGAAATCACTTCCGGTTACGAGTTAGGGTTAGAGAGTAGTTGGTTGGATCATAGCTCGGCTATCTCTTTTATATAGTTTAAAATCTTTGTTTTGTGTATATTTTAGTTTGTAGAACCGGTGATCTGACAAATCACCACATTCAATATATGTGTTGACCTGAACTAGGGACGAGACCGACTTTGGTACTCGACCAGATTCCCTGTGGGATACGACCTTGACTCACCAATTCTAGGCTACAGTTGACCCGGTACACTGCCGGTGAGATTGGACACTTAGAAAAGGCCGATCAAGTTTTCTGGCGCTGTTGCCGGGGAATCCGGTTGATATCTTTTAAGTTAGTTGAGTTCTTAGGATTATGTCGTTTTTCTTATTTGTTTTTTTAAGTATAGTTTGTTTTATTTTGTTTTTGTTGAAGTGTCACACCATCTACTCCGGTAGTGGTAGTGACTTGATACCGTGATTGTGTTCGTGTTGTTTCCTTGGTTTGCAGTTAATAGATCCTTCGGGGAAAGTGAGTTCGTTGTTCTGTGCAATGGACTCATCGAACAAATCGTGGTGGTGGGATTGAGCCCGTATTTCTCATATTTCATTTTCGTGGGTGCTCAATTCCTACGATTTTGGTAGGAGATGCAAAGGATTGCTCTCCTCTGCAGTGCAACTATCCTTGACCTAGTTGGGGTAGAAAGTCGAAATGAGGACTATAAACTCAGAATGTACTTTTATTGCTTTTCTCTCCCCTCGTGTTTCACTGTGTTTCTTTAGTTTGTATTTTGATACTTGGGTAATTTTTATGTAATATAACCCGAAGAAGTGTGTTTTGGGGGGCTAGTTTTTGGTGTTTTTGGTTTTGATAAGTCGTGGGTGATCCGTCTAGTTTCATTTCGATATCTCCATACCGTGTATTCTTGGATGTTGTGTTGCTTGTTGATATTAGCACAGTACCACAGGAGGACTTTCTACGGATGCCACATGATCGTACTTCGCACCATTTTCCGGTTGTAAGCTAACTTTTCTACCCTTATCCTTCGTGTTTCGTTTTAAAGTAGGGGGTGGTTAGTTTAGCTTAAATGTCCCGTTTTCATATCGAATGAGTTATACTTAGCGATTGTTATTCCTTTAGTTTAAATGAGTCAGATTCTGAGAATTTTGATGGCTTTGACATTGATTTTGATACATCGAGCCCTCGGTATTGTTTTGGTAAGCATCTAGTTATTGTATATATGCATTTCATTCGAGTTGAGATCTTGTATTGAGAATCGAATAGTTCTATCACGTTAGCTTCGACTTCATGAATCACCTTGACTAGTGAACGATTATGGTAGCTATTAATGACCCGGTTACCTAGAACTTATATTAGTAACTTCGAGGTGAAATAGAAAGGTCGGTCTTGGTTAGGTACGGGATGACGGTTATGGCATTTCTTTGACCCGATCAGAGCCAAATTCCATCCCTTATATGTATATCCCCAGTTCCCCCTCTAAGCCTTTGTAGGGTGGTTAGACCGCCACCCGAACTAACCTTTTGTGCTACTAACTCATAATTACCAATGCCCTTAGCTTTTATTACGGTCTACGTTTTCTTGACCACCTTGCAAGATTGAGCTTATTGTTTTCACATTTTCTGATATGGTGTGGGGTGGTGGAGTGGCGTATCTTTCGAGTGATGTCGGTAAAAATGAGTATATCCCGGAGGAGGTGGAATTATGTGGCGTTTCGGCCTTTGATCGTTTTTGTGGTGTTGAAGAAAAAAGAAAAAAAAAAGAAAAAGAAAAAAAAAGGTTGTACATGTATATATAAATATGAGTTCAGAAATTGCCATAAATGGACTTGTGTTTTGTAGTTGTGATGTTAGCGATGGGAACTTCTTCTAATCTAGTACGGAGAAGGAGATGTTGTTGTGTTTTGAAGTGGTTTGTTCCTGGTTGACGAGCTTAGGTATGAACTAGACTTGGATACGACGTATGTCTCCAGCTTGTGGAATGATGTGGAGAGGTGAAAGGTTGGATGAATTATAGGTTGAAATTCGTTTGATGGTTTGTACTATTCGAACGAGCATCCTTATGAGGAGTTGAGTCTTCCGTTGCTACGAAGGGAAGAGCTTCGGTTTTAGTGTTTGATGTCTGATTAAGCTCAATTGCACTTTCTACTTTCTATTTTATCGTAAATATCCCTTTCGTTAGCCCCAACCCTAACCTAACGTTATAACCCTTCAAGTCCTGCCTGACCCTACTAGACTTTGATTGACCTCGATTAGTGGAGATGTTTATGAAGTATAAGCCTATGGTGTAACCTCGGTACATTATACGTCTATAATCTAAACCGGTCGTTGGTGATAAATGTCGAAGAAGCTTTATACACACACACACATTCTTTTCTCGATACAAGGTAGAGCTCGAGTTTTATGGATTTATATCAGTTACTTGTGTTTTACCATTTCAATTCTTAAAGACTTGATGTATGATAGCAATGTTGACTCCATCTTTATTTTTGAATCGCTCATTTTTGCTCGAGGGCGAGCAAACGCTAAGTAGGGGGTAGTTGATGGGAGTCAAATTGACTATCATTTACTATGTGATTATACCCCGTTTATACCTCGTTTTATATGTTTCCAGAGACATTGCGTTGTATTTTGATGTATTTACACCTTGGTTATCATTTCGGGACCTAGGACGTAAAGTCCGGGATTCTCGGTCTTTTTCGGTGTAATTTACTATACTCTCGGTCACCCTAGTGTCCTGTAGGGATTACGTGTGGTATTTGTTGTGATTAAGTACAGGTATTAGGTGTTCTAGAAGGCTGGAATGCGAGTTACGAGGATTGGAACGTGTGCCCGAAGCTTAAACGTTCAAACGGATCAAAACGTGTTGGTACTACAACCACACCTTCCACTGATCTGCATTTTGATCCACCTTAGAGGCATTTTCTGGGCTGGACATCTTCATGAAGGTTGTAGACAATTTCATTAGATTTCCAACAGATTTTGAATCACTCGATTTGGAGGTCTACACACAAAGTTATGACCGTTTTTCTGAAGGTGTGTCACCATAGGCGGCCACTTTGTCACCATAAAGCGCGCGCCTAAGATGCGGTTTTGGCTTAGAAACTTGTTTGAACCGTTTTCTTCATGGAATTTTTGACAATGAGCGCTGTCACTACTGACGCTCCCGCTAGCAGCCCAGATCTGAAAAAACACTTTAAATACCCCCTCATTTGATCTAGATGAAAACCCCCATTCTTTTAGATCATTTTTTCTGCGTTTTTCTTCATCTTTCCCTTAGATTAGATTAGTTTAGATGTATATTAGCGTAGATTAGTTGTAGATCGTTGTAATCCATTGATTCTCGAAGATAGCTTGACGCGTTATTGACGGGATTCGGCTCGGAGATTCGACTATCTACGGCATAATATATTTGGTATTTCAATTTCCTTTCTTGTTCTTGCTTTTTGATCTTGATCTTTGTTAACTTTGATTGTTGATTTCTTGTTATTTTGCTTATTATAATGAGTAGCTAATCCGTTATATAGCCAAGATATGTGATAGCCTTCGAAATCGAACCTTAGCTCGTTGATTGAAGTGTTTTGATGTTATGATTGTTAGATTCTCGATATTGTTTTTGTTCTAGAACTTATGCCTAATGACGTTTATTGAACTCGCGACTCGATAATCGTATTTCACGTGTCTTCTTTACATATGTATTTTGCGAGAGAGGTGCGGGAAAAGGGTTCTAGTATCACCGTGTAAAACCGATGAGTTGTTCGATTCGGTTTTAGTGTGTGAGGTTTTATCATTGTTAATGAGCGTCTCATAGATCGTGAGACCGTGTCGGGTCGATTAAAATCCGGTCGGATTGTTGAACTCCGACATAGGAGGGTAGATTATTGAATTGATGTCTATACTCGGAATTAGGAAACGACACCCTTCGAGTGACAACGAGGCGGACTGTTGAACCTAACATAAGAGGGTAGTTATTGATTTAATGTCTATTTTCGGAAATAGGAGACGACACCCTTCAACGATGCCGAGAACATTAAAGTATATCGAAATCACTTCGATTCTGAGTTAGGGTTAGAGAGTAGTTGGTTGGATCATAGCTCGGCTATCTCTTTTATATAGTTTAAAATCTTTGTTTTGTGTATATTTTAGTTTGTAGAACCGGTGATCTGACAAATCACCACGTTCAATATATGTGTTGACTGAACTAGGGGCGAGACCGACTTTGGTACTCGACCGTATTCCTCGTGGATACGACCTTGACTCACCAATTCTAGGCTCTGATTGACCCGGTACACTGCCGGTGAGATTGGACACTTAGAAAAGGCCGATCAAATTCCCTGAGGATATTCCATGTTGGCCTGAACTAATGGCTGCTATCAGCATACACTGCAGTAGTCAGTCGGCCATAGGAAGGGCACAGAGTAGTGTGTACAGTGGTAAGTCTCGACACATATGCCGGAGATACAATACCATTGAATAAATGATCTCTAATGGAGTGATTTCCATCGATTGTGTAAGATCGAATGAGAATCTTGCGGATCCGCTTATAAAAGGTTTAGCTAGGGATCAGATTTCAATCTTGACAACCAGAATGGGACTGAAGCCTATTACGCATGTTTCCTTGTAGTGGCAACCCAACCATGTTGACTGGAAATCCCAAGATCATGGTTCAAAAGGGACAACTAAGCTATAAGGAACAGTCCAGCACTTACCCATTCTGAGAGAATAAAAGTGCTATCTACAGAGGGTGTGAGGTTAAGCAGAGCTTTTAATGATTCCTATATCTTGATATTCAAGTGGGGTAGGGCAGAATACCCTTAATAGGATGTCACCTATGTAAGTGCGAAGTGGGGCCGCTTCTATGAGAATTTTGAGGCTTGAATTCTCTAAAGCACTTTCTGAAACCAAGTGTTGTCCAGGGCCGAGACGGACACAACCATGAGAACCGAAAGGTGCTAAGGGAAATATTGTGTGAGTGCTATTGTCTTGGTTTACACTCAAAGGCTGAACAGTTCAAGACCTAGTTCACTGATTAGCCGAGTAAATCCGATAGTACTTCACTAAGGCAGGTTCAAGGCCAGAAGCTACCTCTCCTGATGTAATATTTTTCCGTCTGACTTCTCTTCAGAGTCTGCATTTGCATTTACATTAATTTTCATTCATGTGGGGGATTGTTGGAGAAAAAGCCATTTTTGAAGGGTTGAAAGGTCAACTTTAGCGCTAATTACGGATAGGCTCCGATGTATGTCATCGAGAGTTAATGATATCATTAAATACTCCATACGGAGTAGTTGATGATGGGCTTTTGAATCACTCGATTCGGATATCGGGTGAATGAGAAATTAATGGCTAAAGTTGGTAGAAAATATGTAGGAGATGGGAGTTGAAGGGAGGACCTCACCCCATTCTCCCACATTGGAAATTTGAGTGTTGGGAGCTCAAGTGATAAGAGCTAGTGTGTCTCTTATGGATGTGCCCCAAGGGGCAAGGCACTTTTGTGTAGGAGGGAGGACTTAGATTATTCCACACATGCGCGCGCGCCGCCGCCGCCGTCCGTCCGGCTCGGTTCGGTTCGGTTCGGTTCGGGTGTTACTATTAATTTTTTGGATAAAATTTCTTTATGAAATTAACTGTAAAATTAATTTTGGAATGTGATTGTGTAATTCGACCAATCAGAATTCATTGAGTCATTCGACCAATCAGAATTCAGAGATGCGTCATCCGACCAATCACAATGTGGAATTGATTTACGAAAATTGCTTAATTAATTTCGAAATTTTTAAATAAAATTAAGCATAATTTCAAAATTAGTAACTTTTCCAAGGGGAAAAGTTTTGTGACGTGTTCCGGCCAATCAGATTTAAGCATTGGATCCTCATCTCCACTATATAAACAACCCCATGGATGAAAGTTTATTCATTCAGTTTTCTCTTGTCTTTTCCACCACAAAGATAGTGTCATATAGATCTAGTCATTCATGTAGATCTAGGTATTGAGTCGAAGAGAAGTCGGAGCACTATGTAAGTTCGCCGGAGCTCGGGATTTTTGAAGTGCCTCTAAATCCGAGACGTAAAGCCGTTGTATCTTGGGAGACAGTTGCTACTACCGTGGGCAACATACCGGAGCAATTTGTCTTAAGGAAAGAGTATCTACTCGCCTCGGTTTGATCTCTAGTCCTTTATTTTATGCCTCATAATTTTCTTATTCGTTGTTCGAGTTAGATCTGCACGTAATACTGATTTTGTTAGATCTGCTAGATAATATGAATTATTCTTGTCGCATGATTTATTTTCTAGCTTAATATTCCGTAATTTAATTCGTAAATTACGGATCTGTTCCGTAAATCAATCCACACACGATACACTTTCCTAACAAGGCCTTCATCTTAAAAGTAATGAGGCTGCTACATCCAAGATGTAATGCAAGAAGCTTTAAAACTTAAGCAAAAAGCTGATGCATCTTCAAATCAACTTCAGGCCCCTAAAATACCAAAGCAGAGCAACATAGCAACCATTTGCAAAAGCCTAAAAACAGATATGAAGAAGAGGAATAAACGCAGCCTGTTTGCACTCTTCATGAGAATATGAAGAGTGCTTCCAGGGGTGCAACACGGTGTTGGAACATTCAGAGATTGAGATCCTAGAAAAGGCCATCTGAGCATTATAAGGCAAATAGAATGCATTCTGGAAAAAAAGCAAAAACACCACTGCAGAAAGCAAAAAAAACTGCAACACCACTTATTCTTTAAACTCAGGCTGTATTATCTTGAATAGGGTCTTGTTTTTTTTAATTTTTAATGCACCTGCGCCACCACCAGAAACCAAGGACTTGAACTTGAAACCAAAGACAGAAGAAAGGGAGACAAGAGAGCGAAACAACCTATTTTCACTCCCCATAACTTGAGGAATGCGCCCAAGAGTGAAAAGTCGTTGTTTAGCGAAGTCTTAGGATCGGCAGCTGCATTGTATCCCGTAAAACCAGCAAACATGTGACATTGTCCAAATTGCTGCTGTCCAATTTAACAGAGTTCAGCAATTGACTCTCCAGATTGGCCAAACGGTCATCCACCGAATTACCCTCTAAACAGTGAATGAATTATATAAAGTGAATTTGATTGAATATTTAATACTTGGCTTAGTGAATTTTCTTAATGAATCAGACTTTCAGGAAATAAAACATAAATATTGTGACAGGATAGGACAATCAGCTACATTATTGTTTATCAAGTGAATCAATCTTCATATAATAAGTGTGATTTGTGAAATAAAGTTGAGTGAAAATCGTAATCACATCATAACATATATGTTCCACAAAGCACAAAAAATATACAGTGAATACAGTTTTTTATAAATTCACTTTGCATAAACACAATTCACTATATAAAAGCTTAACAACATCACCATGATTGCATGTAAAAAGTGAACACATATTACAGCAAAGTGAATGCATATTACAGCAAAGTTTAGTGAAAATCATAAGCACATCATAACATTTATGTTCCACAAAGCACACAAAATATACAGTGAATACAGTTTTGTATACATTCACTTTGTATAAACATAATTCTCTTTGATTTCTCACTGAGAAACCAATCGAGCTGATAGATTTCTCATCCACTAGATTAATTGAAACATAGCAATGAATGTGAGTACTAAAACTTGCTGCAATAAAAAGCCTAACAATATCACCATGACTCCAAGTAAAAATTCAGTGCATATTATAGTGAATTTGAGTAAATGTTCACTAAAAAAACAACCAAAATGACAGAAATATCATCTAGTAAATGAAGGGAAACAGAGCAGTGAATTCGTCGATTTAGTACTTACTTAGTAATGCGTCCATCAGCTTTTTGCTTCCCAGCTGCCTTCGATCTTGTTTTCGCCATTTCGAGCACTTGATTCACTTATTTTGTTCCCTGAACAAGTGAAAGGAAGATGCAAAGGTGAATT
This sequence comes from Gentiana macrophylla, assembly GCA_026214975.1. Taxonomy (NCBI): domain Eukaryota; kingdom Viridiplantae; phylum Streptophyta; class Magnoliopsida; order Gentianales; family Gentianaceae; genus Gentiana; species Gentiana macrophylla. The sequence continues at coordinate 101,198,701 of CM047815.1, read as the reverse complement.
CGAACCCTAATTCTTTGAAGAAATTGAACTTTCCAGAATCGGAAGCTTATCTAAGATCGTAGAGCTTCGAAATCTGTTCGATTGAGTATAAATGCTTGCAAAATAAGGAAAACGATTGAGTACTCCTGAATTCGCATCCAATTTTTGCGATGAATTCCGCTCCTCTTTTGGAAATCGCAGTGAAGGTGAGAGTTTCAACTTGCTAACCCTAATCTTGCGGCAATGGCGTGAATGATGCTCAACAAGATTTGTTTGATAATAAGGGTAAATTGGTCTTTTTGACTACAATTTTGTCCTTGATGCAACATTTTTTAAAAGCTGTCATATTTCCTAATTTTTGAAATACTTTTGTCCTTGTGGCTGATTACCCCTAGATATAATATCTATCTCCTCCGTGTAAAGTACTAGCCCGTAAGTCTCGACGCAAGCACGACAAAATGGATATGTCTCGACGTAAATATATGTTGTAATCGGTGGATGTATTTACACTATAAAGCCACGTGTAATATGTCGTGTATTTATTAAACGGTATCGCGGTAGATAATTATCCGGAGATAATCGTTCCACCGCCTTATCACGTGATAACATGTTGGTTACCCATGATACACCTCATGTAAATGTAATGGGGTTTTGCTAACCCCCATACTTCGTGTGTGTGTGTATATTATATATTCCTACAGCTCGCAATAAGATGGCGACTCCAAGTAATTACACCAAAAAGGCACTTGCAAGTTTGTTTGTTAGTAATATATGAATACTTTCATTTACGGATACATAGCTGAAAATATAAGAAATATATTTTCTTTAGTCTTGGTTCTTTTATCCAACTTATTTTATAACAAATAAAAAAAATAAAAAATAAAAATCTTCTTATAGACATATCAACTTACACTGTGATATAGATATTAAGAAGGTTGTTGATACACGGTTTCAGTGCCTCGAAAGACACGTGAGTGTCACCTCTAGGCTCTAACCACTAAGGATGTTCACTGTACTTGTACAACTTTTGGACGTGCCAACAAAGCCGTACTCCAACCCCACTAAGTGTCGTTAGTGATCCACTATCTTGACCAGCAGCAATCCCAATATGGCCTTTAATTTGTGGTCACGGACAAGTTTCTAGCTCTCTTTGCTCATTGTGAGATCAATCGAATGTGTCACCGAGGCCTTTGTCAAGACCAAGGCTCATACTGCATTGCTCAAGCCACGCAAATTCATTTCAACCTGCAGATATATCCTTCCTACACATAAATATGTCAATTAAGGAGCACCCCTCGTTCACGAGAAGAGTTATATTGTGCAGTAGTTATTGAGGAGTTACACCAAATTGATGATATGATATATCCACATCACATGGATGAGTTGGATACATGATATAAAGAAATATAATACCACATTTACTAACACCAATTAGTTTTAATAGAACGATATGCTTTTGATCCTAATATGGATGAGTTGGTCCACGACAACTTGTTCCAACAAAGAATATATAGACTAACATATAAACAAGGACAACCGTTTCTCACTTACAATCCATAACTACAATTTGTGGCTTAAAATTATGGGCTAATTATTTAAAAGGACTCATTTTCAACTTATTAGGGGTAATAGGACACTCCGAAATCTTATTTAGTTATAAGGACATTCTAATTTTTAGAAGGAAACTTATTTAGTTATAAGGACATTCTAATTTCAGTGGATAAAGGAAGAAGGGAAAAAAAAAAGGAAGGAAGGGAAAAAAAAGAAGGTCTCAAAGGAGAGAAAAAAAAAAAAAAAAAAAAAACCGTTCACAGCAGGTTTTATTTTTATTTTTATTTTTTTTAAATTCATCATATGTCTAAACGTCATATATTTTGATCTAAAACTCGGATCATCATAATTTTTTTCACTAAAATTCATATTTTTTCGTCTTCTTTATTCTAAAATCAAATTTTATATTTTTCCGAATACATTTCATAAATCAATTTTTTTCTTCATAAAAATCGACGTGGCGTATTGATCACCGCATACATTGACCACCTACCCCGATGCATTGACCACCGGGATCCATTAACCACCCCAATGCAATGACCGCAGCGATTCATTGAATACCATGATGTATTGACCGTCATGATCCATTGACAACCTTGATCATTGACATCTCATTGTATAAGTCATCAATGTCACTGCATCTGACATCAATGTCACTGCATAACTCATCAATGTCACTGCATCAGACATCAATGTCACTGCATCAGTCATCAATGTCACTGCATAATCAGGAATGTCATTGCGATAAGCCTGGACCACCAAGATGATCATAGAGGCACTCTTGTCAATCTCTTGATGATGGTAACTCTTGCACACATAGTAAAACACACTCTACACTAATAGGCGGTCAGATTAACTATCACCAAAGAACTTTAACCAAGAATCCACCAACCATAATTGTTGTAAGCACACACCATGATTATCCCCACCATTAACCACAACCGATGAGAATATAGTGTGATCAGTCCCACAAATAGCCATATACCCAAAAACAAGGTCGAAAGCTATCATGGTCTCCGCTTTTTAACAACCGATAGCTTTTTTCATAGTTGCAAGCCCATAAACCGCTCCAATACAAAAACCACGCTAGCCAAATGCCACAAAGCACTTATATCAATGTCATCGCATCGACACCAATGTCACTTTGCATAAGTCAACAATGTCATCGCATCGACATCAATGTCACCGCATAAGTCATCAATGTCATGCGATAAGAAAAAAGAAAAAAAAAAAAAAAGAAACGACAAAGAAGTGTTTTATTTTATTTTTATTTTTAAATTCATCATATTTATAGACGTCATATATTTTGATCTAAAACTCGGATCATCATAATTTTTCACTAAAATTCATATTTTTCGCCTTCTTTATTCTAAAATCAAATTTGATATTTTTCGAATAAATTTCATAAATCAATTTTTTCTTCATAAAAATCTACGTGGCGTATTCATCACCATCATACATTGACCATCTACCCCCGATGTATTGACCATCGGGATCCATTAACTTTCCCCCGATGCAATGACCGCGCGATTCATTGAATACAATGATGTATTGACCACCGCGATCCATTGACAACCTTGATCGGTGACATCTCATTGTATAAGTCATCAATGTCATTGCATCGAGACATCAATGTCACTGCGTCGACATCAATGTCACTGCATAAGTCATCAATGTCACTGCATCAGACATCAATGTCACTGCATAAGTCATCAATGTCACTGCATAATCAGCAATGTCACTGCATAAGCCCAGACCACCAAGATGATCATATAGGGCACTATTGTCAATCTCTTGATGATGGTAACTCTTGCACACATAGTAAAACACACTCTACACGAATAGGCCATCCAGATTAACTATCACCAGCAACCCAACCAAAAATCCACCAACCATAATTGTTGTAAGCACACCATGATTATCCCCACCATTAACCACAACTGATGAGAATATAGTGTGATCAATCCACAAATAGCCATATACACAAAAACAAGGTCGAAAGCTATCATGGTCCTGCTCTTTAACAATTGATAGCTCTTTTTCATAGTTGCTGACTCATAAACCGGCTCCAATATAGAAACCACGCTAGCCAAATGCCATAAAGCACTTATATCAACTCCTGCAACCCAAGAAACAGACAAAGACAACCATAAGAGAAAAGAAAAACAACCCCAAACTATGAGTATCCACATCTATTATAAGCGACACTGAAAACCCAAAAGACTTAATTGTAAGCCACCATGGTGAGTGAAACCTATAAGAAGGTAATAAAAAGCCTCCTAGATCGTGACTTGTCTTTGCGAAAGCAAAAAGGACTATATCATCTATTATAAGCACCCAAATACACTTTGTCAACTAATTAGTAAAACACAATCTATGAATGCTCAATGTTTCTCCTAGACATGTTATTGTGTCACCGCTTGGTTATCATCAATGTCACTGCGTAAGTGATCAATGTCACTTTATCGACATCAATGTCACTGCATAAGTCATCAATATCAACTGCATCGGACATCAATGTCACTGCATAAGTCGAAGAATGTCCCCGTGATCGAGTCATCAATGTCACTCCATCAAGTAGCATGTAAATCAAAAGACATCTACTTGCGATCAATGATATAATTAGATGCTCCAACTCATATTTCAAATCCACTTCTCCGAATCTCCCCAATTTGAGAAATAATTCTTCATGGATGAGTCAAAAGTAGAAACAATTAGTAATGCATATCTCTACAGTGAAGTATAATTCAACAAAATATTGAAGTTCACAAGAAAACACTACACGACTTGACCATTTCTGCTTTCAAGCAATCAAGAATAACTATATACATATGCAATTAAATGATACTTGACATCAAAGAATAGCGATAGATAATGTGAGAAAAAGCCACCGGATAACGCAGAATGGAAAAAGCCCTCTATCTTTTCATGAACGCCTCGAGATAATTCAATGTATTCATTAAATCAGTACTTAATTCATCTGTGTTTTAAGTAAATCTTTAAGTCTCGTCCATTTATGGAACCTTGATAAAGAGCCATGTTTCGACAAAAGAAGTGGCAAACACAAATTCTACTACCAAAAAAGAAGAAGAAAGAACAATCAAGAAGCAATATCGACCTCAATGTACACAAAAAATGTAAATTTAAACAAGTTCTTCAATAGGACTATAAAAATCATGACAGATAATTATCTTTTCTTTGAAATTGAGGGTCAAATTTTACTCGAGTACAACGAGAAAATAATTGCTTTGGGGTTTACAACTTATGTATTTTAAAGAATTAAAATAACAAGAAACAGCTATTTTCGAAATCTGGGCATCAATTAGCACCTTCCTGTTAGTCGAAATGGGTTTTATAGTCACCGGGGCTTCCATTGTTGATGCAGGGACCTCCATAGTCTTAGAAATATCCACATATAGTTCTAGGACGGACTTACCCTTCTCCATTTCCTTCAAATTTCCGTATGCAAGCAAATAGAACCTTGCTCTGTCGTAACACCCATTACCGTACACTGAGCCAAAGCTCCATTTTCTCTGGCCATGGCTTCTCCGGTGGAATTCACAACAATTGAGGAGTAAAACACCTTCATTTGCATCAGGGAGAGCAACAATTGGAGCTAATTCATCCAATTTCTTTAATTTTGAGGATGAACCTGCTCCCGTTTTTTTCTTTGATTTTTGTCCCATTTGGGACCAAAAAGGACGAAGAAGATGGCAATGATTCAGCGAGGAAGAAGATATCTATGAGAAAGAATGATTGAGATGAAGGTATTGAGAAAGTCGAAAAATGGCGGAGGAGACCTAGTCGCCCAAAATCACCATTGAGAGCAATCTCTCTCTAAATTCGACAGACCTGTCATAGATTTGTAGAGGATAAGGTTCTGCCATAGATTTGTAGCTCTTCATCGCTAACGGGAGGGAGATTTTATGTAGCTAAGAGTCTGTAGATTTATCATTTCCGAAAAAGAAATTAGAACGTCCTTATAACCGAATAAGTTTTTTGAGTGTCCTAAATGATCATTAAGTCTCTAACGACGGCCTTATAACTAATATCCACTAAAATTAAACATATAATATATACTAACGTGATAAATTCCATCATCAAACGTGTATTGACCGTTGATTATTAGTAGATGATGCAATCCTACAAGTAGTATAACGTGTATTGACTATTGATTAGACAAATATAATATGTAGCTACACAAAATCATATACAAATTTCCACACAAGATTATCCCATGGCTTGACCAGAACATGTTCAAGCTTTATTCAAGACGACTTCAAATGATACATCTTAAATCTTAAAGAAATTTAATAAATAACATCACAACATAATATGAAACATTCACAATATACCTACGAACTATTGATTAATATATATGAAAATCATATATATTAATCAATGATTTATAGATATATAATGAATAATTACAATAAACGACTTTTTTGATTTGTTTTCGAATACGAATGCAAATTCCTTTAATTAGTTGTTGTTGTTGTCGTCATCGTCTTGTTTGTTCAACTTGAAAGGAGTCAAGAAACAACTTCCATCAAAACCTTTACCGAAACGGAGAGTGATGTATTCTTTTACGGCAATCTCTCTGTAAATCGGTGGATTTTCTTCTGATAATAGCTCATTAATCGGACCAAACAACTTCGGTTCATCGCCTTCTTTAAAATGTGTTCTGAAAAAACATGCTATTGACACCCTCGGTCCGACCATTTTGGGCAACACCACCCTGTGGTTTACACTCTTGTACTTGTCATTGGTAATAAGCTGCATTCATGCATGCAGTAATTAAATTCACACACATTGATTGATTTACTTTCAATTGTACGCGCGCATTCTCGATCTAACAAAAAAGTACGAGTAATATCACTTGCCTGTAAGAGATCTCCGATATTGACTATGAGGGTTCCGGGCACAACAGAAACATTGACCCATTGATCCTGATGTAGGACCTGTAGACCGCCGATCTGATCTTGTAAAAGGACTGTCAAGAAACCGCTGTCTTTATGGCTGCTGAACCCGAATGTTAGGTCTGGTTCTGGGCATGGAGGGTAGTAATTTCCCATTAGAACCATCCCATCGGAGCAACCGATTTCATTCAGATGACCCGGTTTGAGTCCAAGAGCCTCAGATATGAGTTCAAATATTGTTGACCCCAGCTTCATCACATCATTTGTGTAATTCACCAATATATCCCTGCACACATACAAGTATGCATGAAAGGGCAACAAAGATATATTACTCTTTTTATATTAAAAAAAGAGAGATGCTAAATTATTGCACCACCACGAGTAACTCAATACACTTTTCTACGTACTAATGATTATATTGGACATACATCTCAATCAAAATATGCTACTTCCTCCGTTTTTTTTAACTGTCACATTTCAGAATTTTCTCTGTTTTATTTATATATCTGTCATTTTACATTTCCAATGCATCATTTATTATTTTTTCCTCCTTTACTAATAAAGTATTTACAATCTCCAATAAAAAAATACATTCAAACATTAAAAACTCTTTTACCAACAAACTATTATATCTACAATAAAAAAATACATTTCTAATACTATATTTTAGGCATATTAATTATTTTCTTAATCTATGTGATTCTTCTCTCTGCCACATATAAAAAAACGGAGAAAGTATATCATAATCAATGGTAAATATGTATATTATATCACTCGTTCTGATATAATTGTTGTGTACGTAACATTATCTCGATATAAAAAACTAAGAGTTTGGAACCAAAAATTTGCAATTTCCAAGAATAACCGCATAATAGCTTTCATATTCCCAACACCATTCATATAATTTAATATATATATAAAATTAATAAAAGAACGTAACAAGGTTCTTGGACCCCTCCTAGCGTCCTCCAAAAGATAAGATACATATATGTCTTCAATATACTTTCTCACCTCCATATATATATATATATATATATATATATATATATATATATATATATATATATATATATATTTAAAATATGAGATACATTTTTTTTTTAAGAAAACTACCAAGTTTATTAAATCGCATCCGCCAAACAGGCGATAATAACATCAGTCGGAGGCTCAACGTCGAGATACATTTTTATATTTTATTTTATTTTTTAGAATGAGGAAATGCTAATTCCACTTATGTTCACGACAAAACAGACATCACTATCATTACTCGTGTTGAAAAATATATTAATATTAATTATTACTTTATATGTTTTGACCATTAAGTTAACCTTGAGTTTAGTAATTTATCTATCAAACAAAAGATTATTGTATTTTTTTCTCAAAAAAAGATTATTGTATTTTATCCTGCGGCCTTTTAACTATACAAAGTATACATCCCATCGACATCAATAGTAAATGACCGAAAATAGTTTGGTGTCTTCCACCTATCTATCCTTCATTTCCCAGTTTTTTCTCAAAAAAAGATTATTGTATTTTATCCTGCGGCCTTTTAACTATACAAACTACAAAGTATACATCCCATCCACATCAATAATAAATGACCGAAAATAATATAGTTTGGTGTCTTCCACCTATCTATCCTTCATTTCCTAGAAAATAATGATATGTCCATTACCTTTCTTTTCACCATATCTTTCACGACACCTTTTTATTCCACTGATTAAAGTGTTTTTTTTGGAAAATAATATATTAACTACACATAGTGTGTAGTGGAGTATACTACATATTATGTGTAGTGAATGTATCACCACCCTTTTTCCTTTTATTGAAATTAGTTCCACAATCATCAAAGGTGATGATAGTGTGTTGTGCACGTGTAATGAACAAAAGGTAGTGGATGTATCATCATCCTTATTTCTCTGGTGAATTGAAGTTGTTAGTTGTTAATACCTCCGTCCCAAAATATAAGTAAATTTCTCTGTGAGGTTTTCACACAGATTTAGAAGATTTGGTTATGTGTCATTGATTTTTATTAAAAAGTCTAAAATGACATTTGACTGTTGTTAATGCAAAGTACTAGTAAAATTGAGTGAGTAAATAATAAATGAGGGATCAAAGGAGAAAAACATAATAAACGTTTCTTTGGTTATCTAAATTGACTTACATTATGAGACAAAATCAAAATACTAAATGGAATCTTGGGTGCTTAAGACAGCCTGGAATTTAAACTAGAGTGTGGAGGTTCGAACCTCGTAAAAGGGTACTTCTTCCAGTTCTTTGGTATAAAATGGAAGCACATGATTATGAGCCACTGGTAACTTGATTAAAATCTCCACTCATCACTGGGACAGAGGGGTGACATTTTACTCCACTTGTAAACTGATTAACTCCACCCATCCCGTGAGACAGAGGGAGTGAGGACCCTTAATGTTGAGGTTCAACATTTTACTACACAAAAGATAGTGTCCCCGGGACATGGCTGAGAAGTAAAAGATAGTGCCCCATGATATGACCGAGAGGTAAAAGATTTGAGTGCTTTAAAAAGACAAACTCCACTCATTTCATGAGACAGGGGGGTGATGACCCTTAATGTTGGGGTTCAACATTTTACTACACAAAAGACAAGTGTGTAGATGTGAAACAAGTAATAAACAGATTGACAAGCATCGACTTGATAAAATATCCTGAGCACATCACATGGATTTTATAAGTATATATTGAAGAATATTATTATTGTCAACGATCTTGCGGTAACGATCGATAGTCTTTTTTTTAATGAAATCTCTGTTTGTCCGTTTTATTTTAATTCAAATCATTTTGTTTCTGGTAAAAAAAAAAAAAAAAAACCACCAATCGATAGCCTAAATAATAAATAAATAGACGATTATTTGACTGAGACGAATTGAATGATTATAGTAAAACAAAATATGGTAGTATGAATTATAATTATATACAGAAAGAAAGAAAAGAAGTTTAACCCCTCAGCTCCAAAAATTACCTGCAAGCTTCAGGAAGTGTATGAGGAGGAGGAGATTGAGATTGAGGAGCCACAACATACTCAATGGTGTCCCTCCAATTAGGAGTCACTCCGCTATACAAACTGAAATTGCTTGCATACCTATATATGCATATAATAAATAAATTATTTATATAACATATAAAAACGATATAAACTTAGTTATATTCGTTTCATATTAATAATTCTATATTAATTGTTTTATACAACATATTAAGATATATTATCTTAAGAGAGATTGTTTTAAGATATGAATTTCCTTCTTCTAATGACATGTTTTCACAAGAAGGGAAAAAAAAAAAAAAAAAAACACCTCCTGTAGGGAAAAATATGCCCAGAGTCTAAAAAATAAAAAAAATAAACAAAACCACGTCGTTGATGTATATTGTTGGAGTTGATGTGTGCATTAGAGGGAATAAGTGTAGCGTACCTAAATCCCTTCATGGTGTCACGAGTATAATAAGATTTCTTCACATCTTCGTCTTGCTCGTTGAATCTCTTAATCCCTGCAATCATATCCTCCATATTTTCCAGTGGAATTCCTGGATTTTTCACCATAAAGAACCCCCATTTCTCGCAGGCATCGCCGATTTCTTTCACCACTTCAGCTCGTCGGGTCGGATCTCCGTTAACGCCGCTGAAATCGATGAACGGAATGCTCAGGTTGCCGGCAGCTAATACTTCTTCTTTCTCACCTGCTTTTCTTTTCTCGTCCACGAACATCCGAGGTATTTTGAAGACACCGGAATCTACCAGTCCTTTCACGCCGGTTTTTGAGTCGTCGAACATTTTCAAATCGGTGCGTAGCTCGCCGGTCGTCGCCATTTCTGCTTTGCTTGCTTGCTTGATACTAGTAACAATTTACTAGTAATTTTCTTTAGCTTCACAGGTGTCAAGTGAACCATGGATTTTGGTGAGTATTTATTGTAGTCCCAACTCCCAAGTATGAATGAAGATATTAATTACTGCCTCTAAAAAAAAAAAAAAATTTGTATGTGGTCCCACAATATTTCTTTTTTGACAACTCTTTTGGTCCTTAAATTTTCATTTATCTCGTTTAACTCAAGTTTTTATTCTCACCCGTCCTTGTTTTTCATTTTAAAAAGAATTATTAGTTAAATAGATATGACATGATGTACTTGGATTACCATAAAACTTTCGAATAAATATTGAACTCCTCCTTTTCACGAGGGGAGACGACCAATTTTATATTAATTAATAGTGACGTTCATTTTAATTAATTTTATTATTTTTTGTGCTTTGCGTGCGGTGTATCACCTTTAGTTTATTTTATTAATTTTTTTTTTTGACATATGATAACGAATTCATCCAAATATGGGATTAATACTTCATTCTCAAACTTAAGTGCAAGTGTTATAAAATGACTTGCATTAGACTTTTGACCTTCCATATAAGTATTGTTAGTACCACTACTTTTGACCTTCCATATAATATTGTTAATACCACTACTTTTATCATCTGTTCCGAAATAACTGAAGCAGTTACAAAAAAACACATATATTAAGGATGTTAATTAATGATTTATTTTGAATGTCAAAATGACTAAAAAACTCTTCGTCTATAATTAATGCAATGTTGTATTTATTCTCTCACTCCTTAATAAATAAGAGTAGATGTAGAAAAAACACAATAATTGTTGCATTGGAAATGTAACTGTTATAACATGATAGACAGAATTCAGATACAATAAGATAAACACAGAATCAATATAACATAAACAATCACACAGAAATAACAGAAACAAGATTTAACGTGGTTTCCGACGTTGTGCCGACTACTCCACGGACAGAAAAGATATATTTATTATGCATTGAATTTTAGACGGATTACACACTTTACAATGATCAATACAGTTGGTATTTATAGGCACAGATCCCTAAACCCTAACCGCCAAGAATCTTTGTCGGATTGCCATAAATACCTCAGATGTGGATCACTCTGCTGATCCCACACAGTTGACCATTGACCAGATGTAGAACTCAGCTGTCCTCCAATAGACTGTCCTCCAACAGGCTGATCTCTAGCCGACTGTTGGCACTATAAAAAAGCTCAACAGACTTCCCAGCTGACTTTCACATACTTGGATACACTTCTTCAGCAAACCATCACTTTGCTGATATCCAGATTAGTTCTACCAGATGTAGATTTTAAGTCACTTTGCTGACAAATCTTCACCTTGACTTGAACACTCATTCACAGTCAACCAGATTGCATAAACAGATGTACTTGTACCAGATGCATTCGTCAATGCCAGATGTACTGTACCAGATTACTCCACAGAATCCACTCAGATGATCTGCCTGTTAGGTGTAGTGCCCGAAAAACAATTTCTGTAATTGTGTTTGACAGGATTTATAATTCATCTTAATATTTGCATTTATGCTTATATTAATACACTGCTGAAAACCCTAAGTATATCGGTATGTAATAACATAACTCGGTGTATGGCATACACACGAGGATTGAGTTGGTGATGATATGCTTAAAAACTAGTTAGTCCGTGATGAATTTAATCAGAGCATGTGTCTCACGATTAATATACCAATAATAAGCCCAGAACGCTTAACGGTGTGGCCGTCTTATCCGGACCGTCGGTATAGGGTACCTAGTGGGGCATTTATATATGATGTCTATCATATAGGACTGGACTGATTTGATTTGAATTCTCGATATAATTCCGTGATTGAGAAATCTTATCGAATCACAAGATGATCATATATGGATTAATCTCAATCCTGATGTGATCACGGTCTACTGCTTGGTTCAAAGTGGGGGTTGATGTGTTAGTTAAGGATCACTTGGATACATGTGATCTGAACACTTCTCGTTGGCTTTATTCTGGAATGAGTGAGTAGTCTGTGACTTCACAGATATGGAATACATTCCTTCCTGCGGGAAGTAGATGCATACGATTCCTTTATTTGTTAATCCTGAAACTGATCGATGGGCCCAGTTCATATTATATTAGTTATGAACTAATTGATCACTAGGGGGTTAATGGTAAATATGGATAATATGTTTTGAGAAGGGTTTACGGAAATATCCCGAATCAAAACGAACAGTCTATGGAGGATTTATCCGTATGTAATGATTATATCAATGGACGCTTATCGACTCAGTGATTAGAGTGTAAGTATATATCTATAATCGATAGAGTTCAGTTTCGGGTTTATTGCGGCGTAATCCCGGAATTAATAGATTGAATAAGAATTGTTCTGTTCGATGAATAATTTTATTTAATTTATTGTAACTACTCGTTATAGGTCCATGGTCCCCGATGTGGCTCCTAACATGCATATTTTTCTTGACGTTGGGCCTCAAATAATAATTAAGTAGTTGGACTATTTAATTGATGTGCGATTTATTATTTATTTGACTAAATAATAAAATACATGGAAAATACATTTTTCGTGGACTCGGCCCATTATGTGAAATTTCGTGTGAACCCTAATTTTCTAGTGTTGGGGGGGTGTGTTTTGTGTCTTGGTAATTATTAAGGAATTAGTTTTCTTGATAATTATAAAACATGTGATTAATTGTTTATTTGTTAAATAATTAATTAAGGAAAATAAATTAGATTGATCCTTAAATATTCTAGATTTATTCTAGATTATTCTAGGAGTATCTTTTATGGAAAATGATTATTATAATTGATTTTGTATTAATTTTTAAATCCTTGGAGGACAAGGATTTCTCTCATATATAAAGAGAGTTCTCCTAAGCCTTTTCAATGATCACAATACACGACATATACACACCAAAATAAGCTAGGAATTTTCGGCCAAGCTTAGGGTTTTAGAGTTGGGAAAATTTTCGGGATTTTCTGGGTAGCATATCAAGGAGGTCAAGCATAAAGGATCAACATCCACCGGTTGTTGCTTGGAGATACATATCGGAAGATCGTGGCATCTCAACTATTCGGATCTCGGCTTCTCAATCTTGGAGTTCATCCTTTTTGATTGGTAAGTAGATCTCACCTTCTTGTAGGTAGATCTTAAATTATGTAGTTTAATTTTATATGATCGTGATCCTTGTTTCTTCCGCTGCGTAATCGGGCGGATCAAGATCCGTCCGGTGATATTACATCCAACACTGCCATCAGCTGAGTTTCAAGATTTCCAGATTATAAGCTTTGAATATTCAGCAAGTCCAGACACAACTGAAACTTGCTCTGTTGAACTAGTTTAGTGAACATATCAGCAGGGTTCTCTTTGGTGCTGATCTTTTTCACTACAACTCTCTTCTCATTCCTTAGAAAATGATACCTCACATCAATATGCTTGGTTCTCTTTGATGAACAAGATCCTTAGCTAGACAAATTGCACTCAAACTGTCACAATAAATCTCTTACCGATCCTGATGTAGCCCTAAATCACTAACTAGCCCTTTCAACCAGATACCCTCCTTGGCTGCTTCAGTAAGAGCCATATATTCTGCTTCAGTAGTTGATAAAGCTACTGTTGCCTGAAGAGTTGCTTTCCAGCTGACAACTGAATTCCCCAATGTGAAAACATAACCAGTCATTGATTTCCTACTGTCCAATATGATATTAGGATTTGAGAGAGTGTGTGAAGGGATGAATGATTTGCGTGTAGGAATTCGTGGTCAGCGTGCTTTTTCTATTGCTTGTGCCCCCTAGTTTGAGGAGCTATCTGGTGATTTTGACTCTTGTTCTGCCGACCCTTACGAGTTGCCCACTTGGGTCCCTTCATTTCCTATCCCTGCTCCAGGACCCGTCCCCTCTAGGACTCTACAACATACCATGGCTTCGAATAGTGTCTCCACTTTTCCTTCTGCAGGTACAGGCTTGGTCAATACTGGTTTTTCCGGGCTGAGTTTGGATGGTTCGGTGATTACATTTACTGTCGGTGCTGAGGCTGGTAGTTCGGGTTTCCAGACTTTGCTTTCTGCTGCTTTACCTGATGATCCCATCCAGATGCTGGCAAATCCTTTTGCAGCTGATTACCAAGGCACTAGTCTGTTCCATCATTTGAGTTTTGCTCCGTTCAGTTCGATTGCTCCTGGATGTTGATGTGCAGTTTGTTGAGGGCCATGATGAGGATCACCCTACCAGTTCTGCATTTGTTCCTACTTTCACCGATGATGTTTGATTAGTACTTTTATTCACCAGACTTTTACTATGATTTATTTTGATAGCCACATGTGGCTTTGATACTTTTCCAGTCTTATTATGATTTTTTTGCTTAGACTATTTTGCTGTTGTGGTGATTCTTGGATGATCTTTGTTTTGCTTTTGTGGAAATGTTGCATTTGATTTGTATGGAACTAGTATTTGAGGTGTGTTTCTTTTGAAACTTGATAGCTGCTTTTCTCTGAATATGTCATTCCCCGTTGCTTGTTAACTTACATGTGCTTAGCTCCTTGGTTGGTGGTAATTGTTCATCTGTGGGTTTGATACCTTTTAAGCTACTGTTTCAGTTCCAGGCACCCATGGCCTGCATCATTTATTTTTTACGCGCGTCACAGGATTCCCCAGATTTTGGCGTACGCCATCCGGCCTTGTCGTGCGCCATTTCACTTCAGTACACCTCACACTAGACGGCAAGAATGGCGTGCGTCATTCCCCACTGCCGCACGCTACTTGACTTGACCTACACCATCACACCACTGCCATCACAACACCTCAGACATCAGCTTTCCTTGATTTGGCGTACGCCATTGCCCTTTGGCGCACACCATTTCCACTTTTCATGCCAGTGAGGAGACATGTCAAGCCAATTTCTACATCCATTTTCTTCCTATCTCACATTTTCCCTCCATAAAACCCCTCCTCTTATTCTATTTTCATTCACTACACTCACATTCTCTTCTTTTCTTATTCCACCACCTTCACCATGACTTCTCCTCCAACGGATCGCCCCATTTTGTTCATTGACATTGCTTCGGTCGATGCTCACACCAGTTTTATCGAATTTTTCAACCGCCGTCCAATTCTCTTCGACCAGGGTTTGAACGTGAAGAAGATTGAGGAATACTCGGAGTATCGTATTGAGTGGGGATGATGGAGTCGTTTTGTTGCCCCACCTCGTGGTCGCATCAACGAGACCATGGTTCATGAGTTCTACTCCATGTTGTCCACTGCTCCGTCTGAAAGGTCTGTTACGTCTGTTCTGGTTCACGGTATTGAGGTACATTTCACTCATGCGGCTATCAATGCTCTTTTCCATCTTTCCTCAACCAAAATTCCACCTCACCGCCACTATGAGGTGCAGTGGAACCTCACGAACATGTGTAATTTTATTGCACGAATCACTGCTGCCACCGCTGAGCTTTTTCCGGGTCGTTAAGGCCCTGACGCAGACTATTCTGTGTCAACTCTCTCTCCCGACGCGTGTGCTTGGAAATGCTTCATCAACGACCGCATCCTTCCCACTGACAACTTTGAGGAGCTGATGGACAATGAACTGCTTTTGCTGTACGCCATCAAGCGAGGGATGTACATGTTAGGAAATCACTAGTTTAACACAGCGAAATTTAAAATTTTGATTTCCTTTTCTAGATCGTTCTTTGTTTAATGCAATAAACACGTTAGTAGTTTGACGGAATATACCTTGATGATCTATAAGATCGTCGCTTTGACCGTCAACGGACAGTGCGCAAGCCGTCCACGTGTCCGGCCTCTATCGTTGATCCACACGAACTCCTCACCGAAATACTTCTTGGATTGCTATCGGAAAAAATCCGGTTGCTCGACCGGCCTTTTTCCTCTCTCTCAAACTCTCTATAGGAAGCCCTATATTTTACACAAAAACTATAAGCTCTTGCAATTGTGATGTACAAAAGAGCTTGACAACCACTTCCTTTTTATAGGCAAAGTGGCGACCCAAAGTGAGTGGAGGAGAAGAAAACATTTTCCCAATAAAATAAGGAAAATCTCCTAGATTGATTTATCTCTTTTATTATAATATCTTATATTAAATAAAATCTAAATATTGTCAATATCTCATATTGATTATATTTATCTTATTACCATAAATCTATTTTTTCAAAATCAATTGAATATTATGATAATCTTATTAATTAAAGTGCACAATCCAAGTGTATCTTATACCCTAGAAGTGGCGCCCCATATTGCCAATAATTGGCTTCCGGAATATTTTTTAATTAATATAATTTATGTATAATTAATATCTTGTATTTTATTTATTCATAATAAATAAATACCGCCATATTAATTTACCACTATAACTTTTATAGTCTAGAGATAAACTTTCCTTATTTGGTTATCAACTATAACCGCATTTTAATCCGACTCGATGTTCGTATGTGTGTGATCCGATAGTCTTCCGAATATGTTGGCTGTAGACATAAAGTGCAGATTACGAAAATGCCCTTCATGCCTAACGATCACGGGATAACGTCTAGCAACACACCGTGACGGCGTGACCCCCAATCATCGGAAGAGTCAAAAGCAATGACTACTACCTTTCATGTGAAGCAGTTACCGTGTAACTTACAATCCTACCGCTGTAATAATATCCATACGATCGTATCTAGAGTGTCCATACATTGACGATCGTATCTTATAATCTAGATATCATGCTCTCTCGGAATAACACATTTACTACCACTTTGCAAAGATTCTCGAGAGCTAGACATTCCTTATAAGAAGGCCATTTCGGATATTCAATCCCAATCATAGGATACGCGATTCCCGGACGACCAAACATGTATACTACGCATGCTTCAGTATCATACCCAATCACTACCGCATGATCGCCCTGTGGATAAGGGAAACCTCAATTGTGTAAAAGCATGACAATCCACACCGTGATGCCATGAAGCCTCCGGTCTAAAGGATAATTATACAACCGCCGCATAGTGTGACACTTAATTCAAGTGGGTCAGTCTAACGTACGCATTCTCTAATACATGTCCACGTACAGTCCAAGAGTCTCTACACTTCGATAGACGAGATCTATCCATATCTTCAATAAGACAGAAGACATCCAATACGTGCTAGCCTGATTATACTATCAATGTCCAATTTGACAGTACATAAGACTAAAGACATTTAAGCATCAAACTTGTTAGAGTGATTAGAGATCTCATCAACCATAATCACTATCATGGTTTCTTTATCACAGTTTGACACTAGGGACGTTACTATATATATGCAACAAATAATATGAAGATAAACAATATATTATAACATAAGTGCTTTTATTAATCATAATAAAGTTATTACATGAACTAAATAGACTGTAAATGACCCGACCCGGGCGGATCCGGTCCAACCCGGTTGGGTTTAGGATACCTATTCAACAATACATTCATTGGGGTACTTTGATTCATCATGCTGCATGGTACCATTCCCAGCCTCTGCATATCCTACCGGTCATTCCATTCGTGTGGCTCATCTCTCGTCTCTGTACTCTTGTTGCCAGGGTTCCTGCCCACTTCAACGATGAGTATTTTCCGAGTCGTGTTACACATCGTGGCCTCAATCCTAGGGATTTGCCTAGTGTTCCTTCCGCCTCTGATGATTCATCTAACTATGATTCCGAGTAGTTCTTCTCTTTCTATGGTTGGTCTCGTGGTTGGGTCTTTGTCTTGTTTTCCGTCATGCTAGTATTGATTTGAATAACTGTTGCAACATTTCCCTTTCCGTTCTTGTATGCTACTGTAGCAACGTTGATTTGGTTTGAATAATGTAATATATAGGTTGTGTGTGTTTTGCATATGGTTATGATAGTTGGTTTTTATTCTCATGCATCCGTACGTAGCTCCTTATTTTGTGATGCATAGCGACTAGTTCCCCCTTGCATGAACTTCCCTTTATTATATCTGAAATTCCTACGTATATGACCCACGCCAATGCGGTTTGGCGTACATCATCTTCCTTACACTAGAAGATGACGTGCGCCAGGACCATTTTGACGCGCGTCAATTACACGAGGGATAGTCTTTGAACTGCTACAGTATCATTCGACGTACGCCAAAACCCTTCGGCGTGCGCCAATTTTCACCAAGTGTTCACTACTGATTTTTTGCACTTCTTTTTATCTTACTTTTTGCTCATCTTGATTCCCCGTTGTTTTCCTAACTACATTCTTACTACTCACCTTCCATTATGGACAATCCAAGCTCGTAAGTGGGGAGTGGGAGCGTAGTTAGTCCAACAAAGGGTAATGCCGTTAAATGCTTGAGAAAACACTTAGCCTTGATTATTTTCGAGAAATTGAGAGCCGTATAATCTATCTTTTGGCATGAATTATAATCTTGTAATTGACAGAGCGAAACTTCAATAAAACGAGTAACTCTGATGGAACATGAGTACATGTTAGTCACTAATCTTTGATGGTAGTGTGATCCATTGTGCACGTATATTCCAATCGTTTGTTAACAGACAACTTTTCATGAAATTGTGCATGCATACCCTCATTTGCAACTTGAACTTAAGAATGTTATTCTTTCGAGATGAAATAATATGTGCTTGGAATCGAAGGCATAAATTTGACTCAACCATAGCCAAATGGCCGACCCGAACATAAAATTTTCCTTTCTGTCCTCATTTCAGCCTTGTAGAGTGGTGAGACCCCACTCGAACTACCCATTCGTGCTTAGCTTCATTATAATCTGACCCGTATTCGAAACTTGGTCTACATTCCTTTGGCCTCCCGCAAGTGTAGCAAGATTCTATGGATTATGTGGGCGGTGACGTGGAACTAAGAGTTGGATGAGTTTCATTGGCACAAGTTGAGATGACGTCTTATGAAGTTCGGTTCGGAACCCATTGGTGTTGGCAATTTTCATTCTTATGAAAAAAAAACAATTTTTCTTTACAATGTATATAAATCCCAAGAGTCAATAAAGGCTTATAACAAATCAAAACTCAAGTCAAGAGAATCACAAGGGGAGTAAATACTTAGGTGTTGAATAATGAGTCATTGAAGACAATTTGGAAGCTCAAGGTGTAAGATCTTAGGTAATGCAAGGATGGGAAGTAACTAACTCAGAGGTTTGATGTCAAGGAGACGAAGGTGTAGATTCTTTCTATCTTGCCTTATTCTTATTGATCATCTTTTTTATCCCCTTTGGTTAGCCAACTACCCTAGCCTGAACATTACAAGCCGATTTGTCAACTACCTGACTTAACTTCTTGATTCCGGGTGCCTAATTAGTGGAGATTGGTATCATTCTTAAGCCTAGGGTTGCATCTTTTGAGTAAGGCTTGTATGATTTGACAGTCGTCAGTTCGGTAGCAAGTTTGAGGAATATTCGCACACACACTCCACTACTCCCTTAGATCATGGAGAAAATGTTCTTGTGATTTTGCTTGGTTGTATCGTCTAGTTGGATTCTCATTTCATGATGTTGCATGATTGTATTTTTGTGGCTTTAGATTGCCTTATCGCTCTAATTGCTCGAGGACGAGCAAAAATCTAAGTGGGGAGTGGTTGATGTAAGTCAACCCGATGATACAATTTTCGATGATTTATTCCCTTTTTTCATGCAATTAGTGACATTTTGACATCAACTTGAGCAATTATTATGATAAATTGAACTATTTTGTGTACATAGGAAATATCAGAAAAACCATGCTTTTACTTTTATTATAGCCTTATTAGCCAATTTTGTTATCTGATTTACAAGTGGTATCCTTGTGTCTGTCTTGCAGCATAGATATCACGGCTTGGAGCTTGGATTTTGATATGATGGTGTCATATGTATTGATCGAGAGATGATTTTTGGAGTTGAGGTGAGGATTCCGACCCACGAGGATAGTTGATACACGTCTGAGGGTTCGATTCATACTGGGTGGAGAATAAACTCGATCGGAGACAGACCAGATACATATGACGCATGCCATGTTACATTTTGACCTGCGCCAAGTGAAGGATTAAGTCTACTGAGTATTTAATGCATATGTCATTCAGCCAACCACCAAATCAGACACGGCGCACGCCAATTGTCAGTGGCGGACGCCAACTCTTCACTAAGGGTGATTGACGCACGCCATTATTGCAGAGTCAGCAAAAGTTTATCCCTTTTATTCCTCCAATTACCAATAATATCAAATATACTTCATCTTCTCCAACTTCTTTCTCCTTGAAGGCACCCCCACCTCCCAAGGCTCTCCTAGCCGAATTTAAATAGAGATTAACTCTTGATTTTGATTGTAATATTAAGGATTCTTAGTTTAGCTTCTACTACTTTGTTTGGAGTTAAAATACACTAGTGTTGACTCCATTGAAGGTTTTGGAGCTTGAATGAAGAACACCATTTTTGAGCTCTTTACTTGTGATTGGTAATTCTTAATCTTCACTTTGATTCAAGTGTTCTTATGATTATGAATGTTAATCTTGATATGTTAATCTTGATATGTTAATATTTGTAGTTATGAGTGGCTAGGTTAAACTAGCCAAAACTATGTTGTAGAACTAGTTTATTCGCTTATGTTGATTGGGAATGGTTGTTTATGTTGTTTAGTTTCAATTGTTGTGAATCTTTTCCTACTTGTATTGTATGAATTGCTTGTATTGGAGTAATTAACTAATGCTTGCAACTACACATTTAACGGAGACCGAAAGGAGATGTTAAGTGTAAGAAGAGGGTAAGAGAACCGGAAGGTAAAATCGACCTCTTGGGGCATTCGATTTCTTATCCGGGGATAGTTGACATTGTCATTGCATTCAAGTGCTTATCATACCAATTCATTAGGTTTAGGATACCTAGGCCAATGAGGAGGTATATAGTAGTTTCATACACTCTTATGAGGGGGAAGTACTTGCTTAGGAATGCACCGTTCACACTTTTGAACACCAATGGTAGGAAGGAAGGAAATCATTCCCATGACACTACGAGAGATTTGCTAGTCTACACATTGTCTTGGTTAGGTTTCTTTTATCATTTTATCACTCTTGTTGTTATGAAAAAATTTATTTATGCACTTACTATCTTGCAATTTGCGACCTAGATCAAATTAATATAAGATTTTTAGTGTTTAACCTCACAAATCCTTGTGGAATACGACCTTGACCACCGTACTAGACTACAATTGACCCGGTACACTACGGATAGATTGGACTCTGGGAAATTCGCATCAATACCCTGTGACCAGACCTTGAGTATCACCTCTATAAATGAGACCAGCATCAGATGTACCCCTAAGGTACCTGAACATTCGTTTCACAGCTTTCCAGTGTTCCTTTCCAGGTTGAGCCATGAACCTAATGACTGCTGGATATACAGAAACCCGAATCCGGATCCGATCCATAATTGGATCGTCAGATCTGATTCACAGCACCGATCGAGACGTTTGATCATGCACAGCGGAAGCTACGAATTAAAATTTGTTTTTCGATTTTACCATGATTCGTATAATAATCACTAATCTACAAGAAGGTTTAAGATTTACCCAACCGGAGAGAAGCCGTGATCTTCCGAGTTGTATCTTCAAGCGACGACTGGTGGACGTCGATCCCGCATTCGAACCTCCTCGAAGATGCTCAAGAAAAACCCTAGCTTTTCTTCTCCCAATGGCTAAGACAAAAAAATATAATTTCTCTGTTTTATTCAAAAGGTGCGTCCTCTTTTTTATAAAATTTGGCGTTGGTTTTTTTGTTTCAATTTTGTGTTATGAGAAACTCTATTTTAATAGGAAAATAACTAATAATTTGAGAGTTTATCTTTTACACACAAATTTATCTTTTCCTTTTAGGAAAATAAAACCTTTATCCAATAGAAAAACAAATTTCCTATTTATCCAATAAGAAAACTAATTTCTTATTTATCAAATAATTACATTATCCACATCATAATTAATTAGGAGAAAATTTCTTTTCCCAAAATCAAATAAAGTGACGTCATTTTTAATGCCAATTGGGATAATAGAAAATGTTTTTTCTATTTTATATATTATTACCGAATAAATAATATTTCGCATATTCATTAAATAGACCATCTATTTAATTTATTCTCGAGGTTCCAAAAATACGAGAATTCACTCACGTGTTAGGAGCCAACCCGAGGACCATGGACCTATAACCAGTAGCTACAATAAATTGAATAAAATATTCATCAAATAGAATATTTCTACTAAACTTATTAATTTCGGAATTACGTCACCATAAATCCGAAACTGAACTCTATCGATTATAGATATAACTTATTCTCAGAAAGTCGAGTCAATAAGTGTCCATTAATATAATCATTATATACAGACTAACCCTCCATAGACTATCCGTAACAAAGCGGGATTATTTCCGTAAACCTTCTTCATACAACTTATCATTATTTACCATTAACCCACTAGTGATCAATTAGTTCATAACCAATACGAACTCGGCCGATCGATCAGTTTCTAAGATCAACAAATAAGGGGATTGTCTTTCTACTTCCCGCAGGAATGAATGGATTCCATATCTGTGAGACACACACTCCTCACTCATTCCAGAATAGTGCCAACGTGAAAGTGATTCGGACCGCGCCTCTTAGCGATCCTTAACGAACACATCAAACCCTATCTTGAAACAAACAGGCGTCTGCAATCACTTCAGGATTAAGGTTAATCCATTTATGATCATCTTGTGATTTAATAAGATTTCTCAATCACAGAATTATACGAGAAATGCAGATTAAATCAGTCCAGTCATATATGACTACATCATATATAAATGCCTCACTTAGATAACCAATATCGAAGGTCCGGATAAGACGGTCACACCATAAAGTGTTCTGGGCACATTAATGGTGGTTTAATCAATAGACCCCATACTTTGATTAAGTTCACCACGGACTAACAGTTCAAGTGTATCACCATAAACTTAACCCTCATGTGTGACACACATTAAGTTATATGGCTACATATGATACTGTTAAGGGTGAATTTATACGATTTATATTGCTATATTTTATGATAATTTCCCTCATATTCGTATAATTTGCATAAGAAATGAGTGTTTAATCGAATTATTGAGTAAATGATATTTTAAATGAGTTATTCGCAAAATAGGTTAATTTTGGTGTTTTAATTGTGATTTTATGATTATTTGGATGATATTACATTTTGCGATGTTTTAATGTGTTATAGGTACGTGTTTGATGCTCAAATGTTGATCAAAAAGAGATAAGAGTCAAATTTCATTGATGATAAAAGAGATAATGATGATTTACATTGATGAAAAAGGATAAAGATGAAGAAATCAAGATTAAGTCGATTCTGGGTCATGCGTTGAAGTTTGAATCAAGCGTCCGAAATGGACGGGCGTCCGGAATAGTGAACGAGCGTCCAGGAGGAAAAAGTTGATACAGAGAGTTTGGACGCTGAGTGGACGGGCGTCTGAAGCAAGGATAGAACTGAGTGGACGAGCGTCCGGAAGGAGTGGACGGGCGTCCAGCCGCCGCCATGCTGAAACCGACTTAGTTATCTATAAATACAGCTGCGTTTTTCCACATCAGGGATACCAATTACACATTACTCAAAACCCTAATCCTAGGGGCGGCTTAGGCTGCGTTTTTACTTTGTTTTTCTTCAGTTTATGCACTCCAAATTCTAGGCTAGTTTAGATAGTTTTTATGCACTTTTATTCATCAATTCCAAGTTTCAAGAGGATGCTTAGAGGCTAAAGCCTTTTGAACGAGCGTTGTGAAGCCGTCCGATTCAACAATTCAATTCCGTTCTTGATTATTTTGTGAGTTTTTAATATAAGTTGTTTCTTTTATCATGTTTATTATTTATGCAATTTCATATCAAAAGATCGTTGCTTTGTTGATTGTTTTATTAGATGAGAATCATCTAAACGTTAGATCACCATGATAAAAGAATAGTTATTTGATCTATATAACGAGAGTTAATAGGTTAGATTTCTAGATTAGAAACGTTAAAGTTCACATCTTCGGTTAGAAAAAGCGTTAATCTTAGATCGAAAGATAGAGATTAATAGATGGACTATCTAAGAAATTAGGGTTCGTACTTAGATAAGATGAATCACAACTTGGTTAGAAATCACGAAATAATCTGAAATGGAATTGAATGTTGATAGGATAGGTGGATCAATTGCTCGTTTGTCCGTTATAACTTGATCAAATCCCTTGAACTAGAATTGTTTAGCTTAGTTAATCTTTATTGCATATTAGGTTTAGATTTAGTTTAAATTGTTCGCAACCCGTATCTTCCCTGGCTTTAGATCTTATCTTCTGTCCAGTTTTCCTTATTGTTATCTTTCGTTTTAGTTATTACCTGTTTAGTTTATTTGCTGTTTAGTTTTAGTAATCGTGACATAGTTAGTTAAATAAAGACTAGGATTACCAATCGTTAGTTCCCCGTAAGATCGACCCGGTATCAACCTCTTTACTACGATCCTTTTCTTGAGGTATATCGGATTATAAATTTATTACTTGTTAATAAAATCCGTGACAAGTTTTTGGCGCCGTTGCCGGGGAACCAAATGGTTGCCTAGTGTTTGTTTTTGTTTTTTTTTCTGTGTTTAATTGTTTTTGTTCTTGTTTTAGGTAGATTTTAATTAGGTAATTAGGGTTTAAGGTCTTCTCTTTGTAGTTCCCTTGTGATTAGTTTCCCCTTTCCATCTGTTTTCTGTCTTTCTGTTTTTCTTTTTCTCCCCATCTTTTTCCTGCTGTTTTTCTCTGTTCCTGCTTCGTTTTTCTTCCAAACGGGCGTCTAGACCAGTGGATGCCCGTCTGTTCTAAATTTTTTCAACTCTGAATCGTTTTTAACCTGTTGGACGAGCGTCAATCCAATTTGGACGTCCGTCCAGTTCTCCAGCGGATCAGACGAGCGTTTGGACTTCCAGACGCCCGTCTAGTTCAATTTTAGCGGCGCACGCCCGTCCGATTTTACGGGCGTCCGTCTGCTCCCCTATCTTAACTACTTTTATTTCTTTTTCTTTTCTTAGGCTTTAATTTTTAGTTTAGGTTTTTGAATTCTTAGTCTTTAGGTTTCAACCACCTGATTTTGGTTCGGTTTATGCAAACTCGAAGTCAGAAGGGACCATTACTGTATACCCCTGACTTAGAGCGGACCATAGTCCGGCCAAACAGGCGGAAAATCCGTTCTGCGGCTCTTTCTGAAGAAGCCGATCAAGATCTATAGGATCGTTTAGCCAAAGAATTCGAAGACTTCATAATCATGGCCGCTGAAGATAGACGTACGTTGGCAGACTACGCCATGCCAGGCGAAGTCAAAGTCAATCCGGCTATTGTTATCCCAGCCATAACTGCACAGACCTTCGAGCTAAAGCCGGGACTCATTCAGATGATGCAACATGCATCTATTTTCCACGGTTATCAGTCAGAAAACCCCCATACTCACTTACATACATTCTTAGAGATATGCGGTACCACACGCATCCAAGGAGTAAGTGATGATGCTATAAAACTGAAACTGTTCCCATTTTCTCTAAAGGGAGAAGCTAAAGAGTGGTATACCTCTCTCCCCGCTGAATCTATTACCACCTGGGCTGAACTTGAAAAAGAGTTTTTAAGTCAATATTTCCCACCTTCAAAGACAGCCAGTGTTTAAACGACATATTCACTTTCTATCAGAAAGATAATGAATCCTTTTCCGATTGTTGGAAAAGATTCAAGTCTCTGCTTAGAAAGTGTCCCCACCACGGCTTGCCACTGCAAAGGCAAGTCAACACTTTCTTTAGTGGATTGACCGAGCTTACAAAAGGCATGGTCAATAGTTTATCTGGTGGGGCGTTTTTGAAGAAAACGCCTGATGAGGGGTGGGCACTGTTTGAGGACATTGCCAAATACAACTATGCTCCCTCTTATCAAGCCATTCAAGCACCTCCTCCTCCTAAGGTTGAGGAAGTAAACGTGCAAAGTTTGATCGCCATGCTGCAGAAGCAGATGGCAACTTCTCAAGTTTCGAATCAGATGAATCAAGCCTCTTCTTTTCCACAGAACCCTCAGGTTCTATATTGTGAAAGCTGTTGTCAGACTGGCCACATGACTGGCCAGTGTCAATTCAATCCCCCTGCACCTTATCAAGTGAATGTTGTTCATGATTATGGACAGTGTAATCAAGTCACATGTCAGAATTGTGACGAGGTGGGGCACACATCTAGATTCTGTCCTATGAATGGACAGAATGTTGAAGTAAATGCATTCTATGGCCAGAACAATCAAAGGTTCAATCAATTTTCTGGCCAGAATAATCTCCAAAACCAAGGGTTCAATCAATCTTCGAGTTTCAATCCAAATTCTAATTTCAATCAGAATCAAAACTTCAATAGAAACCCTGGTTTTCCTCAAAACCAGAATTCCAATTTTTCCAATTCTAATCAAAGGTTCAATCAGAATTGGCCCGCCAATTCAAATCCTGCTGTCCAAAGTCGGCCCACCAAATTTCTATTCTCGAAAACCCCAAACTTCTCAAGGCACCTCAAGTGATATCAAAGCTCAATGGGACTCCTTTAGGAGGGAGCAAAATAGATCAATGAAAAATCTTGAGAGACAAATTGGGCAACCCATGGAAAGCGATTAGCTTCAAGACCCCAGTGGGCAACCCGCCTTCACTGAGAAAAATCCAAAGGGTGGTCAAGTTGCTCAAACCGACTTGAACAATGGCCAATGTACTTACCTCGTACCATCAATTCCATACGGTAGAGAGGAGGCCAGTGCAATGAACTTAAGAAGCGGTACTCAAGTTAGTGGTCCTTCCCACCAGGGAAACCACTAGCCCCTCCTGCCATTGATAAGGTAGGAGGGGAAGCTGAGCACCTACACTCCCCTTGGCCGAAAGAGAATACTCAGGTGGCTGATCCCCTGAGAGGTGAAAAAGCTGGAAGTCCTCAGGTGGCTGATCCCCTGAGGAATGAAGAAACAAGTGGAAGTCAGGAGGCTGATCCCCTGACTAATAAAAAGATTGAAAAAGCTGTTCGGTGGAAGGATCTGAAAGACAAAGCTGTCAGTGCATCTTCAAAGAAAGTCTTTTCTAAGAACGACCTGAAAAAGCTTCCATTTCCACCAAGAAAGAGCAACATCCCGTTGAGTGAAGATAAGAAGTATGAAAAGGTGCTGAATCTCTTGAAAAATACTCAGGTGAATCTTCCATTATCAGAGGTCTTGGTTGAAATGCCTAAGTATACAAAATTTATCAAGGATGTTGTTTCTTCAAAAAGGAAGTTGTCAAACATGGAGAGGCTGATTGTTGAGGATTGTTCAATGATCAATTATGAAACCCTACCAACCAAGAGAGGTGACCCTGGAAAGTTCATGCTTACAGTGTTAATGGGAGGCCTGGTCTTCCCTAACTCCTTGTGTGACCTGGGTGCATCTATAAGCCTCATGCCATTGTCTGTGTGTAAATAGCTGGGTTTAATTGATCTTCTAGAACCCACTACCATGAATTTGCAGTTCGCTGATAGATCTTCTAAGAAAGCAGCGGGAATCTTAAAAGACGTACTAGTTCAAATCGATAGATTTACCTTTCCCGTTGACTGGTACGTCCTAGACATTGAAAAAGATGAAAATGTCCCCCTGATTCTTGGAAGACCCTTTTTGTCTACAACTAGAGCCCTCATTGACTGCGATGGTGGGCGAGTGACGATCCGTGTTGGTGATCAAGAGGTAAGCTATAATGTCTCCAAATCCATTCAAGTACCCTCTGGTCCTCCAACCGGCATTTCCATTGAGGATACGTCTGATGACTTCGATGATTTGATGGAAAAGCAAGTCATGGTTGTTACAACTGAATTTGAGCGATTGGTTGATAATTTGAATAATCATGGTGTGGTAAGTCTAAAGCAGTTTGAAGCTGAATTTAAGGATGAGTTGTTGGAAGGAGAAGCTTTGGCAGTGGGACCGCTAAGTAAACTCAGCGATGTTGAGTTGAAAGGTGGAGAGCTCAAATCAAGTTTAGAAGATCCCCCTGCAGATTTGGTGTTGAAGTCGTTGCCTAAACATCTAAAGTATGTGTTTCTAAGAGAAGGTGACAAGCTTCCATTGATTATATCTGCCAAGCTGTCTCGTTTAGAGGAAATGAAATTAATCAACGTCTTGAGGAAAAATGAAAAAGCCTTTGGATGGCAAGTAGGAGATATCAGAGGGATATCTCCGGACATTTGTATGCACAAGATCAAGACAAATGAGGGTGCGAAATGTGTTAGACAGCCCCAGAGGAGGCTCAACCCTCATATGCAAGAGGTGGTTAAGAAGGAAATCATCAAACTTCTGGACATGGGAATCATTTATGCCATCGCTGATAGTGAATGGGTTTCCCCGATTCAAGTAGTCCCCGAGAAAGGTGGAATTACGATTGAGAAGAATGAGAAGGGAGAGGAAATAGCGTTGAGACTTGTCACAGGTTACAGAGTCTGCATCGATTATCGAAAGCTCAATGAGGTAACCATGAAAGATCATTTTCCCCTTCCATTCATTGACCAGATGCTTGAGCGTCTGGCGGGACACGCGTTCTATCGCTTCTGGATGGATATTCGAGATACTTCCAGATACCCATTGATCCAAATGACCAAGAAAAGACCACTTTCACCGCCTTATTATGGTACATTCGCTACAGTGCGAATGCCATTTGGTCTCTGCAATGCCCCAGCTACATTTCAAAGATGTATGCTGGCTATCTTTGACGGGCTAGTAGAAAAGTGTATGGAAATCTTTATGGACGATTTTTCGGTCTTTGGTCAGTCTTTTGACGACTGTCTTGACAATCTAGATCAAGTGTTATCCAGATGCGTGGAAAAGAACTTAGTGCTCAATTGGGAAAAATGCCATTTCATGGTTGATGAGGGAATAGTTCTTGGCCACAAAATCTCCGCCAAAGGTATAGAAGTTGACAGGGCAAAAGTAGAAGCTATCGAGTGTATGAGTTATCCTAAGAATGTGCGCGAAATCAGAGGTTTTCTTGGACATGTCGGTTTCTATAGAAGATTCATTCAAGACTTCTCCAAGATAGCCAAGCCCCTGTCTACTTTACTTAAGGAAGACGTTGAGTTCAATTTTGATGAGGACTGCAAGCAAGCGTTTGAGGAGCTTAAGGACCGCTTAATCTCTACTCCAATTCTTATATCGCCTGATTGGAACCTACCTTTTGAGCTTATGTGCGATGCATCAAACTATACAGTTGGTTCTGTTCTAGGACAAAGAATCAAAGGGAAATTCCAGCCAATTTATTACGCCAGTCACACATTGAATCCTTCTCAAGTTAACTATACTACTACTGAAAAGGAATTATTGGCCGTAGTCTTTGCTATGGACAAGTTTCGTAGTTACTTGTTAGGGGATCAAGTGATTGTGTGGACTGATCACGCTGATTTGCGATATCTGATGACTAAGAAAGAGGCCAAATCGCGCCTACTGCGTTGGATACTGACCTTACAAGAGTTTGACGTTCAAATTAAAGACAAAAAGGGCAGTGAAAAAGTAGTGGCTGATCACGTTTCAAGAATGCTAAGTGAGGAAAAGGATGATCCAGATGATATAGATCTTTACTTTCCTCTAGAGAACATTATGCTTATCGATGGCTGCGCTCCAGATGTTCCATGGTAATCTTCCATTGTCAATTACCTTCATTCCCGATATCTTGATCCAGAATTGTCCTATCAGGAGAAGAAAAAATTCTTCTCTGATTTGAAATCTTTCGTTTGGGATGAACCTTATCTGTTTAAGATCTGTAAAGATGGTCTGCTTAGAAGATGTGTTCGGAATCTGAGCAAATAGCGACATTATTGAGCGATGGCCACAGTGGACCCACTCTGAGGTCATTTTGGTCCTTGGAAAACCGTTGCTAAGATCTTCCAATCCGGTTTCTATTGGCCCATGATCTTTAAAGATACAGAGACTTTACAGAAAGCGTGTGATAGATGCCAAAGAACCGGTACTCTGACAAGGCGTTTTGACATGCCTTTGAAACCCATCCTAGAATGCGAAGTCTTTGATGTATGGGGTATCGATTTTATAGGACCATTCTGTTGAAATAGTGTCCTAAACCCAATCGGGTTGGACCGGATCCGACCGGGTCGGATCGTTTATACTATTTCTTTATGTTTATACATATATTAAATGGCTTTTTTGTTGTCATATATCTGTTCTTTTAAAGAACCAATTATGAATTCTTATATGATAACGTCCTTAGTATTAAACTGTGATAGAGAAACCATGATAGGTGATTATGGTTGATGAGATCTCTAATCACTTTAATGAGTTTGATACTTAAATGTCTCTAGGCTGACGTACTATCACACAGGGCATTGATAGTATAAACAGACTAGCACGTATTAGATGTCTTCTGTCTTTAAGGGCAGGGATAGATCTCGTCTATCGAAGTGTAGAGACACTTGACCATGCGTGGGCGTGTATTAGAGAATGCGTCGTTGGGTGGCCCACTTACACGAGATAAGTGTCACACTATGTGGCGGTTGTGTAATTATCCTTAGGACCGAGTCTTCGCGGGCATCACGGTGTGGATTGTCATGCTTTGATACTATTGAGGTTTCCCCTAGCCACGGGGCGATCATGCGGTAGTGATTGGGTATGATATTGAAGCATGCGGAGTATACATGATTGGTCGTCCGGGAATCGCGTATCCTATGATTAGGATCGAATATCCGAAATGGCCTTCTTATAAGGAATGTCTTACTCTCGTGAATCTTTGCAAAGTGGGAGTAAACGTGTTACTTCGAGAGAGCTTGATATCCAGTTTATAAGATACGGTTGTTAATGTTTGACACTCGATGTGCGACCGTATGGATATTATTACAATGATAGGATTGTAAGTTACACGGTAATCTGTTTCACATGAAAGGTAGTAGTCATTGCATTTGACTCTTCCGATGATTGGGGTCACGGTGTGTTGCTGACGCTATCCCGTGATCGTTAGGCATGAAAGGCATTTTCGTAATTTGCGCTTTGTGTCTACGGCCAACATATTCGGAAGCCTATCGGGTCACACACATATGAATATCCAGCCGGATTAAAATGTGGTTATAGATGATAACCAAATAAGGAAAGTTTATCTCGAGACTATAAAGGTTATAGTGGTAAATTAATATGGTGGTATTTATTTATTATGAATAAATATAATACAAGATATTAATTATGATGATTAATTAAATATGTATATTGATACATGTGTAAAATTCGAAATGTGTACATATGATATATATATGGATTTTGCAAATTAATTAATCATAACATTATATTAATTAAAGAATTTTCCATAATCCAATTTATGGAAACTTTGGGCGCCACATTCATTGTGTGTATGACACACTTGGATTGTGCAATTTAATTAATAAGATTACCATAATATTAATATGTGATATTAATTGATTACTCGAAAATAGAATTATGGTAATAATATAATTTACATTCAATATAAGATATTGGAGAATTATAAATTATGGATTCATTTAATATAAGATATTAAATTAAAAGAGATAAATCAATCACATTAATTGTTTTTCCTTATTTTTATTGGAAAAGGTTTTCCCTCCTACAAGCCTCTTGGCGCGCCTCTCTAGTATAAATAAGAGGGCTTGCCAAGCTCTTTAGTACACCATTCTTCCAAGAGCAATTGTTCTTGTGAAAAATTGCAAGAACTCATAGTTCTTGTGTAAGAAAGAGGGGGTTTCCTATAGTGAGTTTGTGAGGGAGGAAAAAGTCCGGTCTAGCAACCGGAGTTTTTCAATAGCAATCCCTGATGAGATTCCGGCGGGCTGTTCGTGTGGACTAGCGGTAGAGGCCGAACACTTGGGCGGCTCCATGCTGAACTACTCTCCTTAGACTGTCAAAGCGTCGATCTTTTAGATCAACCAAGGTAACCGCCGTCTTTAGTTTATTCGTTTATTGCTTAAACGAAGTCGATCTTGGGAAAAAGGAAATCAAAATTTTGAATTCCGCTGCGTTCCCGCGTTGATTTCCTAACATATTCCCATCATCTTGTGGTAACAAATACATCTTAGTCTGTGTGGATTACGTGTCGAAATGGGTGGAGGCTCAAGCCACAACTCACAATGATCATAAGACGGTCTTGAAATTCTTAAAGAAGAACATCTTTGTGAGATTTGGATGTCCACGTGCCTTGATCAGTGATGAAGGAACGCATTTCTGCAAACGACCCTTAGAAAAAGTGCTCGAAAAGTATGGTGTTCGCCATAAGACAGGCACACCATATCACCCGATGACTAGTGGTCAGGTTGAAAGAAGCAACCAAAGCATTAAGAAAATCCTGGAAAAAACGGTCAACAGTCATAGAAAAGACTGGAGTTTGAAATTGGATGATGTACTATGGGCATACAGAACCGCCTATAAGACTCCTATGGGTACATCTCCATATCAAATGGTTTATGGTAAGACATGTCATCTGCGCCAATCGAGTTAGAGCATAGAGCTTATTGGGCTACAAAGTTTATGAACTTTGATTCCCAATCTTGTAGTAAGCATCGATCGCACTGCTTGTAATGAGTTGGGCGAATCGGACTCGTGCCTACTGAAAGCGCCAGGGATCAACAAAGATAAGATGAAACTCCTCCATGACGCCAAGATTAAGAAGAGAGAATTTCAAGTCGGGAACAAGTTCTTCAGTATAATTCCAGGCTACATCTGCTTTCTGGAAAGTTAAGGACACGATAGTCCGTCCCTTTGAGATTCTCCAAATTATTCTGGAGGCGTTTTAGAACTACGAGGTTATGGTGACCAACCGTTTCGAGTAAATGGTCAAAGGTGTAAGCACTACATTGGTGAACCCAAGGAAAAGCCTTTGATTGCTTCGTTTCCTCGATATCCACGGGTATGGTACTAAAGAAGTCGAAGAATTTGACGAGTTTTCACCCGACCTATTTTCAGAGGATGACGGTAGTGGTCGATCTGCAGAAGTTCTAGCCGGTAGTTGGGATATGGAAGAGTATGAGAGGGAGCGTCAGCTGAAACGTCATCAGAAGACTCAGAAGAAGAAGAAGTCAACCATGGGGAAGTTTAAACGTGTTTGGAAAGCTATCAAAGATTTCACCCCATGTGTTAAGTGCTGTTTCTGCAGCCGAACTACTGACCCAAGTCTAGACGAGGTAGTGGCTGGCAGAAAAGTCAAATGACCTGATCCAGGCTGAGCTTTAAACAGTGTCGAGCTAACGACATTAACCAATAGCGCCACTAGGGGTCAACCTAGATATCGTTATATTAGTTGTTTGTGTTTTGTGCTTTTGTAGTTTTAGTATTTAAGTTTAGTTTACTAAGTTTTGCTTTTGTTTATATCTTTCAATTAGTTGTGCTTTCTAGATATGGATTTCGGAGTTCTACCGGAGGAGTTACCTTTCCTTAGGAGGATCCCACTTATCACTGTAGATGACGGACCGGGAGGGACTATAGTTTTGCACGTAGACTTTGATATTAGTACCCGCATCAGGACTGTCACCTATGTTCTTATTGTTCCCCGATGTTCGGGAGGTGGAGACTTTCACTCATCGAGGAGTTGCGAGCGAATTCTAAGACGTCCATACACAATCTGAATGATCCGATCTTTGGATCGATTTAGCGCTAGTGTTGCAAAGTTTGAACATTTTCGGGTGTTGATGTAGGCCGGTGAGGATTGGGGTTTGCGGGATGAGTATGACTTCCTCCGGCGATTGATATGCTCCGCCGTCTTATCCAGGTGGTGGATTGGGCGGAAATTTACGATGACTAGCGTTGTTAGGTTGTTTCGTCGAGCAAACGACGTAAAACAAAAGCGCTCGGTGGGAGGCAACCCACTTTTTTCTATTGTTTTTACCTATTTTCTAGTGATTTTATGTAATTCGTCGTTTTTCATTTGTATTGGTGAAGTTTTATTTAAGTTTAATGAGAAAATGCAAATTTGAATTTAAATTGTATGAAATTTTATAATTTTTGCATTTTTCTGCCTTGGACGTCCGTCCAGAGATCTGGACGCCCGTCCGCCATGGTCAATTCTTGAACGAGCGTCCACTATGCCTGGACGCCCGTCTGATATATTCCCTCCAATCCTGTATTTGATTTCAACGCTTGGACGAGCGTCTGATACACTGGACGCCCGTCCAGTTCATATGTTCATCACTGAACGCCCGTCCACAGAATTGGACGAGCGTCCAACCCCTGGCTATATATACCCCCTCAACCCATGAACATTCACTTTTTTAGAGATTCAAATCGCGAAAAACCGACTTTTTGCCTCCTCTTACCCTAAATCCTTCGATATTACACCAAATTGGGCGATTTAAGTTGCTATGGACCGCTTTTGATCCCCTCTTTTCACTTTTCTAAGCCTTCTTCCTCAATAAACAACCGTTTTGACGAATCAGAGCCATCATTGGTCCGACTTTTTCCAAGAAAAAATCGATTTTGGGCTCGCATTTTCATTGTTTGGGCTCATTTCTAGCATCATCATCATCTTCTCATCAACATTGGTAAGTTTCTAGTAACTTTTCTCGGATTAATTCACGTTTTTTTTGGAGTTCGATTTTCGGCTCGACTCTTTTATGTGAATTGTACCTTATTTGTTTTTTTTCCTTGTTTTGTTTCTTGTTTCTTGCTGGGTTTCTGCTGTGGTGATGTGATGGATGATGAATGGGGTGTTTGGCGATGATGGATGGTTGTGGTTTGTGGTTTGGTTGTTTGAAATCCCGGTTTGGATGTTAAACGGGTTCCTTGTTTTGATTTGGGATTGTTTTGGTTTAGTTTAGGCTTGAATCATGGTCCATAAGAAGGCAGTGGTTAAGAGGCATGGTAAGGATGTGGCTCAGGAGCCTAGTAAGAAGAGGAAGGCGGTAGATCCCACCTTGATCGATCCAAACCGAGGTGTTAGCATTAGAGAGCAACCTCCTAGGGCCACCCAAACTAGGGCAACTTTGAGGGATGAGCCTACCTCGGGTCCGCAGAGACGGATGATGATATTCCATTGGTAAGGATGCCTAGGGCTCACCGAGGTGGAGGGTCATCTAGGGTTGAGGAAGCTGTGGATGCTACTCGGGAGGAGGAACCGGCTGAGCCTAGGGCTGCACAACCTAGGAAGAAAGCGAAGACCGTAGCCCCTATGCCTATGCCTCGTAGATTTGTGAATCCTAGAGCCCACGACGCTTATACCAAACATTATTTCTCTAGGACTATGTTGATTGAGAGGGCTACGATGGAGGCTAAGGTAGATCCGGGGTTCGTCAAGTTGTTAAAGGACCGGAAATGGGATGCTTTGATGACTATCCCGAGTACCCCAGTCAACGACTCCCTAGTTCGGGAATTTTATGCTAATTGCTCGGAGACCGACTTGGAGACGGGAGTAGTTGTGGTTCAAGGGGTGGAAGTTCCTTTTACGCCGGATGTGATTAATCATAAGTATAACTTGGCGTCTTTTAAGGGTCGGGATTATAAAGAAGAGATCGTTCATAGGCAGAGTGCGGGGCGTGATCCTTTGGAGGAGCTGAGGTTGAAAGTTTGCCCGGATGTGGCATGGACATTGAGACCGGGAGGAGACCGGAAGGAGTTGGTCACCACTACCTGGACGGAGGACTGGAAAGTCAAGTGTAGGTTCATACAGAGTCGGTTGTTGCCCAAGAACAATCTGACACATTTTCACATCGGTGACTTAGGCATGTTATATGCTTTGACGTTTGGATTAAATGTGAATGTGGGACAAGCGTTGTACGATGAGATAGCTATCAACCAGAAGGTTTATACGCGGAGCTTGATTGTCCCTCACCTGATTCACAGTTTGTGTATTGATGCCGGTGTGCCTGAGTATAGAGCGGATCACAAACCGAAGAACCCGAGACCTATACAGAGAGAAAGGGGTAAGTCTTCGGGACATTCTGAGACGGAGGCACCACGTGAGCCTGGTTCTTCTTCGGCACCGCCTCGAGCATCCTCCCTTCCTACTTTATCTCCCTCAGTCCGGATGAGGTTGAGTATGACCAACAGTGTACGGAACTGGATGGAGGATATTCGGACTTCACAGAATAACATCTTGACTATTTTACGGTGCATTAGTGAGGACCGGAAGTCGAGGGACGACAGAGTCTTCGATCCAAGCCTCATTAATTATGTTTATTCTGATGAGATTGAGAAGGCCATTGCGGATGTTCTGGAGGGGTCTGAGTCGTCTTCGGATAAGGAGCAGCATGATGCTCCTACGGGTGGAGCACCTCCGGCTGGTGATTCTGCGGCACCGGGGCAGCCCTGATCTTATTTTTCCATTTTAGATTTTGATTTGTCCTAGTTACGATGGTTGTGTATTATTGATACTTTTCCTTACTTGATTCATTGTACTTTTGATATTGCTACTGTTTATTTTTCCGACTGAATCATGTAAGCCATAAGGCGTCCGTACTTTCATTTCTACTCTGTTTAAACTTTTGGATGTATGGAATGTTTCATCTTTTGATTTTTCCTCATTTTTGATATATCCTTTCACTTTGGTATGATTCCCCGTTTTCCCCGAGATTTTTCCGTGTTTGTCGAGTAGTGCAGGTATTGTCGAGCTCGCTTTGACATCGTATGGTTACGAGTTTTAATTGTCACTACGTAGGCTCCGGCCTGACCATCGATTCGAGTATCGATTGCAATCAGCTAAGTCTGTTATCTTTTCTATCATTCTGCACAACATGAGGACATGTTGATCTTTAAGTGTGGGGAAGGGAAATGATTTGATATGTACCTATACATTTGCTTAATGTTTCTATGCAAAATGAGGTAAAAATGAGCTAGAATTTTCAAAAATTTTCGACATTTTCGTTTTTGTTTTGTCCCGAGTAGGCAATTCAATTCAATGTTCGTTATTTTTATAGTCATTGAAGCTATATATCATATGTTTGATAAGTTAGTTGTTTCACCTGAGATCTATTTTTCACGAGCCATAGTGAATGATGAGCTAATTTATAAAGTTATACCCCTTTTGATGAGTGATTTCTGATTTTCTTATAAGTCGTGTGCTTAGTGCTACGTATATATCTTGAGATTTATGATAGTTTGTATTTAGATCCAAAGTATGTTATACTGTGAATATCTAAGGTTTGAATGTGATAAGTAACACGTAACTTATTGTCAAATGGAAAAGTTGAATTCAAAATGTATTAATTGTGTGTGTCGGAAGCTAGTCGATGATTTGAGTGCGATAGGGTATACCACGTATGTCCTATACCACTATGATGACCAAAAGCTCACGACGATCGTGAAAAAAATTGCCTTATGATTGGAGTAAGGTAGGGTATATCTCGAATATCCTATTCTCGCTATGACAGAGACAACAAATCGTTCGATGTGTGTTAAAGTGAAAGTAGTTAAATCAACTTATAAAAGAATTGGTATGAAATGGCTATAAGACTAAGTTATCGTCTATCTTATCCCAGTAGAAACTGATGGATATGCTGTAGGGATTATCCTCTGAGTATCTCAGAAAGGCCCTAGATATATTCGATCATCCTTTTCGGGATATGTCACGTTTGTAGGGTACATCTTATGAGTGTCACTTATTGCTAGTATACGAGGGGGTATTAGCTAGTTTTGCTTTGAGTTTCTCAAGTTTGGATTTAGTGGAAGTTTCCTATGGCTTTGCACACACACAGCGGTGAACTTCTGATTTATTGGATCTATGCTATATTGTCTGAGATGTCTGTTTTCGTTTCGAGCCCTAATTTTCGTTTTGTTTTGCTCGGGACGAGCAAAAGCTAAGTGTGGGGGAGTTGTTAAGGGTGAATTTATATGATTTATATTTCTATATTTTATGATAATTTCCCTCATATTCGTATAATTTGCATAGGAAACGAGTGTTTAATCGAATTATTGAGTAAATGATATTTTAAATGAGTTATTCGCAAAATAGGTTAATTTTGGTGTTTTAATTGTGATTTTATGATTATTTGGATGATATTACATTTTGCGATGTTTTAATGTGTTATAGGTACGTGTTTGATGCTCAAATGTTGATCAAAAAGAGATAAGAGTCGAATTTCATTGATGATAAAAGAGATAATAATGATTTACATTGATGAAAAAGGATAAAGATGAAGAAATCAAGATTAAGTCGATTCTGGACTGGCGTTCAGAAGTTTGAACTGGCGTCCAGAATGGACGGGCGTCCGGAATAGTGAACGAGCGTCCAGGAGGAAAAAGTTGATATAGAGAGTTTGGACGCTGAGTGGACGGGCGTCTGAAGCAAGGATAGAACTGAGTGGACGAGCGTCTGGAAGGAGTGGACGGGCGTCCAGCCGCCACCATGCTGAAACCGACTTAGTTATCTATAAATACAGCTGCGTTTTTCCACATCAGGGATACCAATTACACATTACTCAAAACCCTAATCGTAGGGGCGGCTTAGGCTGCGTTTTTACTTTGTTTTTCTTCAGTTTATGCACTCCAAATTCTAGGCTAGTTTAGATAGTTTCTATGCACTTTTATTCATCAATTCCAAGTTTCAAGAGGATGCTTAGAGGCTAAAGCCTTTTGAACGAGCGTTGTGAAGCCGTCCGATTCAACAATTCAGTTCCGTTCTTGATTATTTTGTGAGTTTTTAATATAAGTTGTTTCTTTTATCATGTTTATTATTTATGCAATTTCATATCGAAAGATGGTTGCTTTGTAGATTGTTTTATTAGATGAGAATCATCTAAACGTTAGATCACCATGATAAAAGAATAGTTATTTGATCTATATAACGAGAGTTAATAGGTTAGATTTCTAGATTAGAAACATTAAAGTTCACATCTTCGGTTAGAAAAAGCGTTAATCTTAGATCGAAAGATAGAGATTAATAGATGGACTATCTAAGAAATTAGGATTCGTACTTAGATAAGATGAATCACAACTTGGTTAGAAATCACGAAATAATCTGAATTGGAATTGAATGTTGATAGGATAGGTGGATCAATTGCTCGTTTGTCCGTTATAACTTGATCAAATCCCTTGAACTAGAATTGTTTAGCTTAGTTAATATTTATTGCATATTAGGTTTAGATTTAGTTTAAATTGTTCGCAACCCGTATCTTCCCTGGCTTTAGAACTTATCTTCTGTCCAGTTTTCCTTATTGTTATCTTTCGTTTTAGTTATTACCTGTTTAGTTTATTTGCTGTTTAGTTTTAGTAATCGTGACATAGTTAGTTAAATAAGGACTAGGATTACCAATCGTTTGTTCCCCATAAGATCGACCCGGTATCAACCTCTTTACTACGATCCTTGCACTTGAGGTATATCGGATTATAAATTTATTACTTGTTAATAAAATCCGTGACAGATACTGGGGTTTTCAGCAGTGTATTAAATATAATCACAAAGCAAATAATAAGATGAGAATAAATCTGTCATTTATTAATTATAAAAACAATTACATAAATTTTCTTTCGGGCGCTACTTCTAACAATCTCCCACTTTCCCGTATAGACAAGCAACAATTGTATTTCGGGCACTACTTCCAACAATCTCCCACTTGCCCGTAAATACAAGCAACAATTATTTTTAGAGCACCCACACCCTTATTCTATCTATCCACAACATTCTGCCACTTGCTCTAAAGCATATGAGACATATCTCCCAATTTCATACCCGCCAAGTGCTTATCAGTGACACTAGATGCCACATGACTTGGTAAACTGATCAGCTAAGTTGTCGGCTCGAGGCGATCTTTTAGGACCGAAACGTCGCGTCTCTGCACGGCCTGTCTGATCAGGTGGTACTTTCTCTCAATATGCTTTTGACCTCTTGTGACTGTGAAGATCATTTGCATGAGCTACCTCTCAACTGTTTTCACAGTAAAATGGTATCGGCTCGTCGAGACCTGGAATCACTTCCCGATCCAACAAAGAACTTCTCAAGCCACACTGCCTCTTTAGCTGCTCCGAAAGCTACTATGTATTCGACTAACAGAGTCAAATTGGCAGTGTTGGATTGCTCCAGACTACAGCTCCATCACTCTGAGTAAACACTGAGCCTGAGATCGATTCATGATCATCCTTAATCTGACTGAAAGTCAGAATCAGTGTAGTCAACAATACTTAGGTTTGTACCCGAATATACACGCATATTATTCCTCGTTCTCCTAAGATACTTGAGGATGTACTATACTGCTATACATTGCTCGAATCCAAGATTCGACTTTAAATGACTTTTAATAATCTGACATTCTCTATCCTGGCAGCCCGGGTTTGAATCCCGGCTGCTGCGAAATTTTGCATATTTTTTCAGAAAGCCTTCAAAATTCAATTTTTCTGGAAAAAATACTTTAAAATGCGGAGGGGGAGGGTCGAACTCAGGTCTTTGATTTTCATATCTTGCATCTCTACCACTATGATTCCGCATCAGGTTGTGATGATGATCTTCGAAAAATATTAAAAGCAACAGAGCCGGAAAAAAAAGAACTATTTTCAAATTACAACCAATAAATTACATAATTTCCTATACCACAAAACCGGGTTTACAATAGATGTAACGGTAAACAAGTACCAACCACAATCAATCTCTTCAACCAAGAACATTCAACCACGCATATATATAATAAATATATAAAAGATGTAATATTTATTCAATTCCACTCCTTATTAATTAATTATGCATCAGACTACCAACTGCCTGAGCCAAATCAGGCCTAGTGCACACCATGACATACATCAGACTACCAACTGGACTAGCATAAGGAACTTTTGACATATATTACTTCTCCTCTGCTGATTGTGAAGCATAAACAGACAAATGAATATTTGATGCCATAGGAGTATCTATTGATTTTGCAGCAGACATGCCAAATCTGGCCATTATCTTCTGTATATAACCCTGCTGAGACAAGAACTTCTTTTGTCTCCTATCTCTCCAGATGTCCATCCCCAAAATCTTTTTGGCTGCACTCAAATCTTTCATTTCAAACTCAACACTGAGAAGGTTCTTCAGATTTTGAATATCAAACTTCTTTTCAGCAGCTATCGACATGTCATCCACATACAAGACAAGATAGATATGTGATCCATCTCTCAGCTTACTGTGATACACACAACAGTCATATGGACTTCTGTTATAACCCAACTAGATCATGTAATTATCAAACCTTTTATACCACTGCCTAGGAGCTTGCTTCAATCCATATAAGGACATTTTCAACTTGCACACAAAATCCTCCTTGCCAGGAACTTGAAATCCCTCTGGCTGAGTCATGTATATCTCCTTATCTACCTCACCATGTAGAAAGGCTGTCTTCACATCTAATTGCTTAAGTTCAAGATCCTGCTGTGCCACCATTGCTATTAACCCTCTGATTGAAGTGTGTCTGACCACTAGTGAGAATATCTCATCAAAGTCTACCCCTTCTTTCTGACTGAATCCTCTTGCAACCAAACGTGACTAATACCTGACCCTTTTTGCCTTAATCATTCCCTCCTTCTTTTTGAATATCCACATGGAAGTAACCACTCTCCTATCAGCTGGATGTTTAACTAGATCCCAAGTCTGATTCTTCAATAATGACTCCATTTCATCTCCCATGGCAGCAATCCATTGAGATGCTTTAGAACATGCCACTGCTTCCCTGTAAGTAGAAGGTTCAAAACCACCCACTTCTTCTGCAACTTGAAGTGCATATCCAACTATATCATCAAAACCATACCTCTTGGGAGGTACCCCAACATTTGATCATCTAGCTCTGCTGACAACTATACTTTGCTGACCAATGTCCCCTATTTGATGCTCTGATGGTCCTTGTTCAGCAGACTGGCTTGGATCAGATCTCTGGTTCAGAAACCAGATCAGATGAGTGCTGACTTGGATTAGCTGATTGTTGCATATCAGGTGACTCCACCAGAAGCTCCACATGTTTCTCCGCCCTCTCAGATTCAGTATTGGATTCAGATTCAGCAGACCTCCCCACTGATGAGTTAATCATAGAATTTTTGTCAAAGACCACATCTCTGCTGAGTATGACCCTGGACTCTGCTGATGACCAAATTCTATAACCCTGATAAGTTTCTAAAAAGTCGAATAATTCTAGATGTTTTGGACTCAATTCAGTGTCGTGTGTTGCTATTTTGCGATGTTTTTATCGTTTTTAGGCTAGATTACTGTGGATGTTTGAATTATTGCAGGATGATGTGATATTAGAAGAAAAAGGCCCAAAAACGGAGCTAAAGTGGAAGAATTCAAAAACCAGCCTCTGTCACACCCGGGGTGTGACGCTTATTAGAAAACCTAAATCTGGCCAACGAAATGTTCTGATTGGTGGAAACTTTCACCAACGTGTTTTCTTTCGTAATGTTATGTTTGTCATTGAAAAGGAGGAGTCCATGATGTATGATAAAAATATAACTATATTATATGACTTTTTATATCGTATTTTCGATAATATCGTATAAATTCTATAAAAATATATCTAAAAACTCATAAAAATCTAAATCATTATAAATAGATATTATCGTTATAATTTTAGTAAAACTTATAGTTTTGTGGTCGAGTTATCGTGGGCTCGTGTTTTTGATTGCTTTGAGTCGTGTGATGAAAAAATCGAAGAATTAAGATCAAAGCAAAGAGAAAACCAAAGACGGATATTTTTCAAAGTCCGCCCGAACCGAAGAAGACCGGCCCGAGCCGGAATCTCTCTGCAATCGACACGTGGGCTCGACACCAAAGAATCTTCATCGCTTGACCGCCCGCCGCCAGTGCATGCCCGCCCGCGCCGCCTCTACGCGCTTTGGCCTATAAATACAGCTCATTTGCAGGCTTTGTGAAGTGTACCAATATATATATATCATTTCTATATATATATATATATATA
The DNA here is from genome assembly GCA_026214975.1 of Gentiana macrophylla. Lineage (NCBI taxonomy): Eukaryota > Viridiplantae > Streptophyta > Magnoliopsida > Gentianales > Gentianaceae > Gentiana > Gentiana macrophylla. The sequence continues at coordinate 101,155,523 of CM047815.1, read as the reverse complement.
TTATCTTAATCTAGTTTCTAGTTATGTAAATACCGTAAAAGGCATTCTGCCGAAATAATAATGTAGTATAAGTCTCGTGTAATACTTAGAAGGATTATCAAGGCTCGTTGTTGCTAAAGGAGTTGTTATTTCCGGAGAATACGGCTCTGACGCTACAATTGTAATCTGGTAACTTTTTAATGTATTTATGTTTGTTTATTTATATTAGTATCTATATATTAGTTATAATGATATTAGGCTAACTCTATATCTAGCCAAGATATGAAATTGAATTAGTTTTATCTTTTTAGGGAAATAGATGATGACTATGTTAAAATTGAATTAAAATCGATTATAATGAATCTCTTTCTATTTGCGCTTAATGAAAAGTTAAAATTGAATTAGCTACTCGATTTAACAAGAATCGTAACCTAGTGATGAACTGACCAGAGAAGTTAGAATACGCGATCACGAATAGAAAGACCGGAGGGTAAAAATGGCCGCCTGACAAACGGAATCCTATTTCCTACCCGGGGGCAGATTTGTCCTAGAAAAACAAATCTTATTGAAAATTGGACTCAAGATATTATCACGTTAAAATCACCTGTTTAATTGAGCAATACTCAAAATACCGGCCGTATGACAAAACGGAGTTCCCGAGCTTGGGGATGACATTGGACAGAGGACTTTTGACATATGACAATTCCATACGCTCGTGTGAGGAGTAGTTGTCTAGCTTAGGAGTACACCGGTTTATATATAATTGATTAACCTTAAAATAAGGAAAGATCAAGCACATCTATTTCTACTAAAAAGAGATACTGATTCAGTGACATATTCTTGGCTAGTTTCTAATAATATTACTAGTATTTATATCCTATATATTGTATTGGTACATATATATATATATATATATATATATATATATATATATATATATATATATATATATATATATATATATATCTGCTTTTAGTTTTATGCATTTATTTACTTGTTTTAATTTTATTTATCTGTTTCTGGTTACAAAAAGGAAAAGGAAAAACTGCGACTTAGATTGAGTTAATAACAGCTTCTTGGTGTTTAGCCACACTCTGAATTACATTTTGTTCCCTGAGGATTCGACACCCGACTCACCATATTACGCTACAATTTGACCCGGTACACTGCCGGTTAAGGATTGTAATAGCACTAGTAAAGGTCCTGTCAGCTTTCTGGCGCCGTTGCCGGGGACACGACGCTTTTTCATTGTGTCTATGGTTACTACTTGTATTAGCTCAAAATTATCGAGGATAAGTCAACACTCTTCTTATCACATTTCTTTTTTTTTATTTTTCGTTGGTACCTACCTTATAAGTAAGTTACCAATTTTTACTACTATCAATTTCGTGTTATTTTCTATTTTCGATAGTTGATGACCAGAAGCGGTAAGGCCCCACTCACTCCTTATAAGTCTGACATAAACACTTACGAAAGGCAGTTAAGAGTAGAGAGTAAACGAGGTCATACTAGTCAGGGAAATCCTGACCAAGAATCATCTTCAAATCGAAATACGAGAATGGCCGAAACTAGTGATGAAACACTTGAACAAGGGATTGCTCATGCCCAAGGACATGGACAAAACCTTAATCAGAATCTACCAATACCAAATAATCAAAATAGAAATAATCAGAATCGGAACCAAAATAATCGTAATAATCCTAACATACCAAACCCGAGACCTATTTGTGATCAAACTATAAGGAGAAATCAGACTAATAATCCTATTCTTTTACCTAATGAAGGAGCGAACAATTTCGAAATTAAATCTCATCTTTTTGGTTTAATTGACACAAGAGCCCAATTTCTAGGAGAAGATGATGAAGATCCGCATCATCATCTCTATCTTTTCGAAGAATTGTGTAATACAGCCAAAAGTCAGGGTGCTCATCGTGAATTAACGAGGATGTCTATATTTCCTTTTTCTTTAAAAGGAAGAGCACGAGATTGGTTTATGTCACTCCCACATCATTCGTTGACTGGTTGGGAGGAGATTCAAACCGAGTTCTTAAAGCAGTATTTTACTCCTGGTAGAAATTTGGAATTAAAAGTCGAGATTGCTAACTTTAGACAAGGATCTGAAGAAACGCTCGGGAATGCTTGGGAAAGATTTAAGAAGCTATTAAGAGCTTGTCCCGATCATGGTTATTCCTTAGATATGCAAATCCAACTTTTCTGTCGTAAACTAAGGAAAGACTCACGTGCAGATGTAGATCATGCATGTGGTGGTTCTTTAATGATGAGTGAAGCCCAAGTAGTTTACGATGCTATTGAAAAGATTTCCAAAAATAATCGAATGTGGGAAACCGGTTCTAGCACCAGAAAAGTAGCCTTTGCAGGAGAATGTTCATCGAATACGGAAGTTCTAGCACACTTGGAGAATTTGAGTAAGAAATTTGACGGCTTACAAGCTAGTAAAAATGTAAAGTCAGAAACTATCAAAACAAATGAATACTCGAATCATGATAATGTGTCGTTAGGAATAGAAGAACCAGAAGTTAAAGGCTATTCGAGGGAAGAGGTAAGTTTTTTTCAACAGCATAGGAATTTGAACATCGCGTATTCAAACTCTTTTAATGCTATTAGAAGAGATCACCCTACTTTTCGTTGGTCTGAAAACCCTAGTAAGCAAGGACAACCACCGTATCCAATTCAGTATAAGAATTCATATAGTAATCCTGTTTATCAAGGAGATGCCGCAAATCAAAATCTACAATCATTACCTAGATCGTATCCACAACAAACTACTCAAAGCATACCAGTCACCCAAAGTTCAACTCAACCTGAAGGAATTGATAAATGGGAGAAACTAATGGAAAATATGATGGGTGTAGTATCTTCTCAAGCTCAAAATATGGAAACAATGATGACATCTATGAGTACAAATCACTAAGGATATGAGTACGTTGAAAACATCCATGAGTGGACATGATACCGAGAATGAGAACTATAGAAGCATCAATTCGAAATATGGAAGATCACTTGAGTAGAGAAGGAGAAACGTAAAAGCGTAGACCTCCGGGAGGATTACCAAGTAATCTTGAAAGAAACCCGAGAGAGGTGAACGCATTTGTTACTGTAGTAGAAAACTCATTGGGAATACTCAAGCGAAAAATTCAGAAATAATGAAGTAGAAAATGATTTAAATGGTAACTTTATAAAGGAAAAGGACGAACTTGAATTTCTCATGAGGAAGAAGAAATTATTGAAGATTTCTTAAGATGTAATAGTAATGTTGAACCTGAAAGTAAGAATGAGGAATGGGTTAAAGTCCCTAGGATTCTAAAAGATCCAATGGATAAAGACCTAAGAACCTTATTTAAGGAACATGTTAGAGAAAACAATACTAAAGAAAAGAAGGAAGATTTGCCAATAACCGAAAAAGGAAAAATTGATACAGAAGATGTTTCAAAGAAAAGATCGTATGATAATGAAACATGGCGACCAGTTGATTCTCAAAGATTTAAGGAAAAAGGAAAAGAGAAAATAACTTCAGAACCAAAGGTTATAGATTTGGAATCTTTACCTTACCCACCTAAAGATCAAATTAAAAAGATAAAAATTGATAAGAAGTATGCTCGTTTCCTTGATACTTTTCGTCATATTCATGTCAATATTCCTGTTATAGAAGCATTAATCAATATGCCTACCTATGGAAAGTTTCTTAAAGATATCCTATCAAACAAAAAACGGTTAGAAGAATATGAGAATATTTGCCTTAATGAAGAATGTTCTGCAATATTACAACATAGGTTACCTCCTAAACTTAAATATCCTGGTAGTTTTACAATTCCATGTGAAATTGGAGGATTTTTGTTTAAAAGAGTGCTATGTGATCTTGGAGCAAGTATTAATCTCATGTCTTATGAGGATTATAAGAAACTGGGTATAGGAGAGCTTACAAATACTGAAATGACTCTGCAAATGGCAGATAGATCGATTAAACATCCTAAAGGAGTCATCGAGGACGTATTGGTTAAGATTGACAAATTTTACTTTCCAGTAGATTTCGTGGTTATGGAAATGGAAGAAGGATATTCAGCGCCACTTATTCTAGGTCGTCCATTTCTAGCTACAGGAAGAACGTTAATCGATGTTCAAAAAGGAGAACTAATACTAAGAGTTAATGAAGACGAAGTTGCTTTCAATATCTTTAAGGCTATGAATCATCCATACAAATCACCAGAATCATGTTCTTTTATAGATAAATTATCTACTATCTGTGATGTCAAATTACAAGATTATGAAGATAGACTAGAAGAATGTTTGGCATTATCTATCTATAAAGAAGATGAAAATGATACTGAAATGAGAGAAGTAATCCTTTATCTTAATAAGAGACTGTTTTCTTATCATCCATGGCATAAGTATTTGGAATTAGAACTAGAAGGACCAGTTCTAAAACCTTTAGTAGAAGATCCACCCAGTAATCTAGAGTTGAAACCACTTCCTTTAAATCTTAAGTATGCTTTTCTGGAAAATAATAATCTACTTCCGATTATTATTTCATCAACCTTAACAAATGAACAAGAAGATCAATTACTAAGAATGTTAAGAAATCATAAGAAAGCATTTGGATGGACAAAGTGGCGATATTCAAGGAATTAGCCCCGAGATATCGTTCATAAAATTATTCTAAATGAGGAGCTAAACCTTGTATTCACCACACAACGCCGCCTCAACCCAAATTTGCAAACTATTGTTAAGAAAGAGGTTATTAAGCTATTGGAAATGGGGATAATCTTTCCCATATCTGATAGTGAATGGGTGAGTCCAACTCAAGTGGTACCAAAGAAAGGAGGTTTCACGGTAAAGGAAAATGATAAAAATGAATGGATTCCGACAAGGGAAATTACAGGATATCGAATGTGTATTGATTTTCGGAAACTGAATGATCATACTAAGAAAGATCATCACCCACTTCCATTCATAGTACAGATGTTGGAACGATTAAGTGGACATAAGTATTACTGTTTCTTAGATGGTTATTCAGGATATTTACAAATATTCATTGCAGCAGGAGATAGAGAAAAGACTACTTTCACTTGTCCCTATGGAACTTTTGCTTATAAACGAATGCCCTTTGGCTTATGTAATGCACCAGCTACATTTCAGAGATGTATGATGGCTATATTTTCTGACATGGTCGAGAAGTTTTTAGAAATTTTTATGGACGACTTTAGTGTATACGGAGATTCATTCGATGAATGTTTATCGCACTTAGAACGAGTGTTACAACGCTGTGAAGATACCAACTTAGTGCTAAACTGGGAAAAATGTCATCTGATGGTATCAGAAGGAATTGTTCTAGGTCATAGAATCTCTGAAATAGGTATTGAAGTGGACAAAGATAAAGTCGAAGTAATTGAAAAATTACCTCCACCAGTTAATCTAAGAACTCTAAGAGGATTTCTTGGACATGCTGGATTTTATAGAAGATTTATTGTAGACTTTTCGAAGATAGCAAAGCCTCTAAGTCATTTGCTTGAAAAGGAAGTACCATTTAATTTTGATGATAAATGTATGGAAGCATTTAAGACCCTAAAAGCAAAGTTGACTACTGCACCAGTTCTGGTATCACCAGACTGGGATTTACCGTTTGAAATTATGTGTGATGCAAGTGATTTAGTTGTAGGAGCTGTTTTAGGTCAAAGATATAATAAGATACTCAAATCAATTTACTATGCATCTCACACGTTAAATGCAGCTCAACTAAATTATGCAACTACAGAAAAAGAACTGTTGGCTGTAATTTTTGCCTTAGATAAGTTTAGATCATATATTGTTGGTTCTAAGGTTATAATTTATACAGACCATTCAGCTCTGAAATACCTTTTAACTAAGAAAGATGCTAAACCTCGTCTTCTTAGATGGATTCTCTTACTTCAAGAATTTGATGTTGAAATTAAGGATAAAAAAGGAAGTGAAAATGTAGTAGCAGATCATCTAAGTAGAATGGAGAAAGATAAGGGAATAGGAAATGAAATACAAGATTCCTTTCCAGATGAACAACTTTTTAGAATCGATACTCCCTCAACCATGCGATTATTAAAAAAAGAAAACCATCAAAGGAAAATTCACCATGGTTTGGGAATATTGTGAATTACCTTACCTGTAATTACATTCCGTCTCACTGGACTTGACAGCAGAAAAAGAAGTTCTTTTATGACTTACAATTTTATTACTGGGAAGAACCAGACCTTTTCCGTAAATGTTCGGATGGGATAATCAGAAAATGTGTGCCTGATAATGAGATTTTAAGTATTTTATCGTTTTGCCATGATCGTGAGGCAGGAGGTCATCATGGAGGATGGAAAACTGCTTTTAAAGTTTTACAATGTGGTTTTTATTGGCCTACACTATATAAAGATGCATACAAATATGCAAAATCTTGTGAATCATGTCAAGAATGGGGAAACATATCTAAAAAACATGAAATGCCTATGCAACCGATCTTAGAATGTGAGTTATTTGATGTATGGGGCATAGATTTCATGGGACATTTCCCTATATCTTTTGGAAAAAGATTTATTTTAGTAATGGTTGATTATGTTTCGAAATGGGTAGAAGCTGAAGCTCTTCCCACTAATGATACCAAGGTTGTGCTAAGGTTCCTTAAAAAGAATATATTTACAAGATATGGCATTCCAAGGGCTATCATTAGTGATAGAGGATCACACTTTTGTAACCGACCATTTACTGAGATAATTGAGAAGTATGGTGTAACTCATAAACTTGGAACACCCTATCATCCGCAAACTAGTGGACATGTAGAGGTATCTAATAGAGAAATTAAAAGAATTGTGGAGAAAACAGTGGACTCAAATCGTAAAAACTGGGCAGAAAGACTAGATGATGCATTATGGGCATACAGAACAGCCTTTAAAACACCAATTGGTTGTTCCCCTTATAAATTAGTTTTTGGTAAATCTTGTCATCTCCCAGTTGAATTAAAACACCGAGCTTTCTGGGCTATTAAATTTCTAAACTTTGATCCAAAAGCTGTCGGTGATCATAGATTACTTCAGTTAAATGAACTAGAAGAATTTCGCCTCGATGCTTATGAAAATGCTCGAATCTACAAGGAACGTACGAAAGCTTTCCATGACAAGAAAATCTATCGTCGTGAGTTCCATGTAGGTGATCGAGTACTCTTATACAATTCACGTTTAAAGTTATTTCCAGGTAAACTTAAATCAAGATGGTCAGGTCCATATGACATAACTAAAGTCTATAAGTCCGGAGTCAGTAGAACTAATCGATGGAAAAACAACTTTCATAGCCAATGGTCACGGTGGTAAAGCTTTTGTGGAAACGAAGGGTACAGCAATGAAGAAATATTATTGCTTAACGACCCTCCAACAGATTAAGGAAGCAGGAATTATAAACTCAGCCGATTACGGGTACTATCTTTTTAATTCACTTTTTAATATGCAATTTAATTAGTTTCGTCTTTTACCGGATAGACGTTAAAGAATGGAATGCCTTTTATAGATAGAATAGAAGTTTTTATTTTACTTTTAAAATTAGGTTTAGATAAAGATGTTGCCTTTAGAATAGAAGCCTTAGTTTTTAATTTAAACAAGGAGTCGATAAAGCGAAATCGAGAGAAAGAGATATTTGTAATGGAAAATCGAGAAGTGCTATAAAAGAGAAGGCAAGATTTCTAGTGAGATGTAGAATCATGGAAAAAGTGAACATAATGGAAAATGTGGAGACAAAGACAACCAAATCCTGGGATGAATGTTTGAAGGTAATTAAGATGGGAACGACTAGGTGGTTATCCTAAAATCCCGATGGACAACAAAGAGAGAATTCAAACGCATCATTTCTAGGAATTAGGTTGATGGACCGTTATTATAGAAATCTTGAAGATTTAAGAATGATAGGAGTAGAATTAGATTAAGTTTTTGTTTTTTCAAAAAAATAAAAATAAAAAATAAATAAATAAATATATATATATATATATATATATATATATATATATATATATATATATATATATATATATATATATATATAATTTTCAAAGATTTCATAAAAATTTATGATAAACTTATTTTTATATCATATATATGATTTATATGATATAATTAAGGATTATCATACCAAAAATATTACCAGTTGGTATCCCAGGAGGTTCATCAAGTGAAGAAAATTAGATGTTTTATGACGAAGAAGTAAGTTGAGTTAAGTAAGAGTAAGTTAGTTTAAGAAAGAATAAATTAACTTAGTTTCAGTTTTTCTAGTTTAAAGTAGTATTTTAGTAGTTAACTTGTACATTCTTTTAATTTTGTAATATATTTGTGTGTTGTTTTACTATGTTTTGCCTTTATGCTATATTATATAAACGCTCGTCTGTATGACACGTAAAATATTTAACCGTTATAAAATTCATTTTATTTTCTAAACCAAATGTTTACTACCCATTAGACATCGGGACGATGCCAATTAAATAAGTGGGAGTAAAGATTGGTTAGTAAATAAATTGAATTTAATATATCAAATGCTTAAACACTTAGTTTAATTATTCTTAAGGAAATAAACGAAATAATATATAATTATTATAATATGGATAGTATACTTGGATAGAATATATATATATATTTTTTTAACTAAGTAAAGTAATCTCGATATATTATTTCTATATTATTTATATCTATTTTAGATTTTTATCAAGATTTTAAGTATGTATACCTAGATAAATAGTATGAAATATTATTTTTTTGAAATTAGACAAAAGTTACTTATAATTATAATAAAATTTTAGAATGATTTTCTTTTCAAAACAAGTATGAATTTGGAATCGGATTAGGAATGATGAGATTTTTGGCATTACTTTGTCTAACTATGGCCAAATAAGCTCACTCGAACGTAATTTCCAATTTTGTCCCCACCTCACTTTGTAGAGAGTGACCAAGACCTCACTCGAAATTAGCCATTATGATTAACTAGATATAACCGACCATTAACTTAAAATGGTCTACATTTCCTTGAAATCCCGCAAGTTTAGTATGTGCTTATGGATAAGCGGTGGCGACATCGAAATTCAATAGTGGTATATCTTTGAGATTGGAATAAATATTATTCGGAAGGCAATCTTTTATCAAATATTGTTATTCTCTAGAAAGAAAAAGTTGGAATAGTTAGGTCTTTGATGTATTCGTTCTCACCTCATGACGCTTTGAAAGATAGTCGATTCTGGCAATGAGTTCGGATATGTTAGTATTCTCTAAAAAAAAAAAGAGAGAAGGGAAAAATGAAAAAATATGGTTATTAGAATTAAATTTTGAAAACAGTGTCAGGATGTTACTGATCAAGATATTTTTGATCAAAAGTTGAAGGTGTAAGAAATATGCGTCGGGCTTGCTTCTATTTCTTTTGATTTTCCTTTGTTATCCTTTCGATTAGCCAAACACCCTGAGCCTGAACGTTATAAGCCATTTTGCCAACTACTTGACTTAGTCCTTGATTCCGAAATTTCATATAGTGGCGATTACAAAGTTATTCTAAGTATTTTATTTTATATTTATTAAGTAATTCATGTAGAATTTCATTTAGATAACATTTTATAACTAATTTATTAAGTTATACACACTTTTTTATCTTTTAATAATCTTAGATAGATAAAATTAATATAATTATAATATTGTGAAGATACGTTATTAAGTTAGAAATTTAGTCTAGAAGAACTATATTATTTGCATTATAACATTTTATATATTATCGCTTATTTTGCTCGAGGACGATCAAAAGCTAAGTGGGGAGTAGTTGATGTATGATAAAAATATAACTATATTATATGACTTTTTATATCGTATTTACGATAATATCGTATAAATTCAATAAAAATATATCTAAAAATTCATAAAAATCTAAATCGTTATAAATAGATATTATCGTTATAATTTTAGTAAAACTTATAGTTTTTGTGGTCAGACTTACTGTGGCTCGTGTTTTTGACTGTTTTAGGGTACGTGTGATGAAAAACTGAAGAATTAAGATCGAAACAGTAGAAAACCGAATACGGATATTTTTCAAAGTCCGGCCCGAACCGAAGAAGACCGGCCCAAGCCGGAATCTCTCTCAGCAATCGGCCACGTGGGCTCGACACCAAAGAATCTTCATCTGTTTGACCGGCCCGCGCCGGTGCATGCCCGGCCCGCGCCGGCCTACTTCCTTGGCCTATAAATACAGCTCATTTGCAGGCTTTGTGAAGTGTATCAATATATATATATCATTTCTATATATATATATATACATATATTATCTTAATCTAGTTTCTAGTTATGTAAATACCGTAAAAGGCATTCTGCCGAAATAATAATGTAGTATAAGTCTCGTGTAATACTTAGAAGGATTATCAAGGCTCATTGTTGCTAAAGGAGTTGTTATTTCCGGAGAATACGGCTCTGACGCTACAATTGTAATCTGGTAAATTTTTAATGTATTTATGTTTGTTTATTTATATTAGTATCTATATATTAGTTATAATGATATTAGGCTAACTCTATATCTAGCCAAGATATGAAATTGAATTAGTTTTATCTTTTTAGGGAAATAGATGATGACTATGTTAAAATTGAATTAAAATCGATTATAATGAATCTTTTTCTATTTGCGCTTAATGAAAAGTTAAAATTGAATTAGCTACTCGATTTAACAAGAATCGTAACCTAATGATGAACTGACCAGAGAAGTTAGGATACGCGATCACGAATAGAAAGACCGGAGGGTAAAAATGGCCGTCTGACAAACGGAATCCTATTTTCTACCCGGGGGCAGATTTGTCCTAGGAAAACAAATCTTATTGAAAATTGGACTCAAGATATTATCACGTTAAAATCACCTGTTTAATTGAGTAATACTCAAAATACCGGCCGTATGACAAAACGGAGTTCCCGAGCTTGAGGATGACATTGGACAGAGGACTTTTGACATATGACAATTTCATACGCTCGTGTGAGGAGAAGTTGTCTAGCTTAGGAGTACACCGGTTTATATATAATTGATTAACCTTAAAATAAGGAAAGATCAAACACATCTATTTCTACTAAAAGAGATAATTTGATTCAAATGACATATTCTTGGCTAGTTTCTAATAATATTACTAGTATTTATATCCTATATATTGTATTGGTACCTATATATATATATATATATATATATATATATATATATATATATATATATATATATATATATATATATATATATATATATATATATATTCTATATATTTTTATATATATTTATGTATCTATATATATCTGTTTTAGTTTTATGCATTTATTTACTGTTTTAATTTTATTTACTGTTTTACGGTTACTAAAAAGGAAAAGGAAAAACTGTGACTTAGATTGAGTCAATAACAGCTTCTTGGTGTTTAGCCACACTCTGAATTACATTTTGTTCCCTGAGGATTCGACACCCGACTCACCATATTACGCTACAATTTGACCCGGTACACTGCCGGTTAAGGATTGTAATAGCACTAGTAAAGGTCCTGTCAGTCCACACACTAGAAAATTCCAAGATTGATAGATATTTGATTTTAGAGATTTTCTTGATTAAACTAATTATGGAAACTTATATTTATGATGTAACTATCCTATTTTTAATCCCAAAAATAAGTGTGTAATTGAGATTTCACGCCTCCCATCAGAATTTTGAGTTGACTCTACTCCTCTTTTCTTCTATCATCATCTCCAATCCCAAGAACAAGGATTTTAGGTTCCAAAAATTCAAGAACGAAGCTTTTTTGAGGTTGGATTATTTATGCAATACTTTGAAGGTTTCTTTCCATCTCTTTTCTCCTTTACTCTATTTATTATTTTTCTTGTCAAAGTATGAATTATATGGTTGAATCTTGGAATCTTGATATGGAACGAGAGTACATATCAGTTTCTAGAATTAGGAGAAACCTGGATATGAATATATGATGCAAAAACACAACCTTTCCCTTGTTTTATGAATTTGATGCTTATAAATTGATTCTAGTGTGTTATTCTTGTATTGTTGTCTAAAATAATAGCTCGAGAGGGTGAATAATCGCAATTCTACGTAGAGAAATTATTCGATTAATTAGTGACTGAAAAATTTCCAATTAATTGATACTTTAGGAAACAAGAATTAGATCTAGGGTTTTATTGTGATGAAAATCTAATAAAAACTTTGATGGCATGAAATTATGGCTTTTTAATGGATCTAAATTCATTCTTTTTCGTGGGAAACCGGGTGTAGTATGAATTTAGGTACGATCACGAGAATAATTCGATAGAATATTTTTGTGATAAAATTTGATAATTGCCTTTATAAGTGTAAAATTCGTATCTTGGGGGAATGTTGTTGGTAAGTCATATAGTAATTCCGTGGTGACTCCGAAATCCTAGAAATGCTTTTAAATTGAATCTTTACCTAAATCTTGAAGTTCTTGGCTCGTTGTTCTACTTTCTTTATTTTCTTTAATTTTACGGTTTTTAGATAAAAACCTACAAAAATTTGATTTGTCTAGCTAATATAAATCGAGAATTGTTTGGTGATTGACTACAAGTCCCTGTGGGATCGACATCCTAAGTACTACTCGATAAGCCGTGCGCTTGCGGTAGCATTTAGTGATTATCTATTGAAAATCACACATCAAGCCCTTAACTCCATCACCATACCCCACAAACACTCCTTTCTTGGCCCTTGGTTCCAGCTTCCCTTCATTCACATGATAGTAAACTGTCCTTCCAAACACCCTTCGAACTGAGTAGTCAGCAGGCTTGCCTAACCACATCTCAAATGGTGTCTTGAGATTGATCCCTGTGTGAGGACTACTGTTGATTAAGTAGCATGCTGTGGTTACAGCCTCTGCCCAAAATCTCCTTGATAAACTAGCATTAGAGAGCATATATCTTGCCCTCTCCAAAAGAGTTTGATTCATCCTTTCAGCTACACCATTCTACTGAGGTGTATTCCTGACTGTATGATGTCTGACAATACCCTATTCCTTACATAATGTATCAAACTCTGACCAACCGAATTCCAAACCATAATCTGTTCTGAGCCTTTTGATTTTCTTGCCTGTCTGATTTTCCACCAGAGCCTTCCACTGTTTGAAACTGTTGAATGCCTCGCTTTTGTGTTTCATCATCACCACCCAAGTCATTCTTGAATAGTCATCTATGAATGACACAAAGTATTTGTGACCACCCAATGATTCCACCTTTGATGGACCCTAGCAATCAGAATGGATATAATCAAGTGATGCCTTTGTACTGTGCTTGCCTGTTGAGAACTTGCTTCTATGTAGCTTCCCAAACTCACAGTGCTCACAAAAGTCCAGTGTTTTGACCTTATATCCCTCAAGAAAACCTGCTGAAGAAAGGACTTGCATTCCTCTTTCACCCATGTGACCAAGTCTCGTATGCCACAATCGAGTCTCTGTGGATCGATGAATCTGCGAGAGATGCCATAGCAAACGAGCCAGTCTGATGAGAGCCTTGTAATATATACAAGGTTCCCTTCTTGATACCTTTGAGGACCACAGCTGAATCTTTATAGACATTCAGCTCTCCACATTCTCCCTTGAAATTAAACCTCTTGATGTCTAGTAGACTAAGAGATACCAAATTCTCGGTCATCTGTGGAGCATGTCTAACATCTTTCAGTGTGCATAATCTACCATCCTCTGTCCTCAACTTGACTGAGCCAATTCCCACTATCTTGCAGACCTTACTGTTTGCCATAGAAATAGGACCACCATCTATCTGCTCATAATTAGAAAACCACTCCATGTGTGGACAGATATGATAGGATGCTCCAGAATCTAGAATCCAAACATTAGCATGGTGTGCTGAATCCCTAGCAACTAGAACCAGATCCTCATCAGAATTCTCATCAGCCACAGCTGCAGTGCCAGAATTGCTCTTCTACTGCCTTTTCTTCTTTGGACAATTGGACTTCCAATGCCCCTGCTCTTTACATTAATTGCAGACATCTGTGGACTTAAGACCTTTGGAACTACCCTTACTGGATTTCTTCTTCTGTCCATGCCCTTTCCCACTGCTGCTGACTACTAGTCCAGCAGCATGGTTGTCTATCCCTGCTGCCTTGTGTCTTAGCTCCCTCGCATGTAAGGCTGCCCTTACATCCTCTAAAGCCACTGTATCTTTCCAACTATGAAGGACTGCACAAAGTTTTCATATGAACTTGGTAGTGACACCAACAGGATTAGGGCTGCATCTTCATCTTTAATTTTAACATCAATATTCCTGAGATCAAGTAATATTGTGTTCAGCTGATCCAAATGTTCCCTCAGCAGACCTCCTTCAGGCATCCTCAGACTAAACAGTCTCTGCTTCAGCAGCAACTTGTTGTTTAATGACTTAGTCATGTACAGGCTTTCAAACTTTGCCCACAACTTGGCAGCTGTGTCTTGCTCAACAACTTCAGTGATAACATCAACAGATAAGCACAACCTGATGGTTGAATGTGCTTTCTCTTCAGCACTGGCAGAATCTGCTGAACTGGCATCTCCTTTACCAGATAAAGGAGTCTATAATCCTTGTTGTTTTAACAAGCCCCTCGTCTTGATTTGCCACAGACTAAATTTTTTCTTCCTGTAAATTTGTCGATTTTTACGTTAACTGCAGACATCTTTCTTGCCAAAGATCATAACTTTTATCACAGAGTCCTAGCACCGATGAAGGTCTTGGTGAAGATAAATGTTGTCCGTACAAATGATTCTCTCGAAAACCTCGCTCTGATACTAGTTTGTTATAACCGGATAGAGATAATCCAGATGCAATAAGATAAACACAGAAGCAATCTAACATAAACAATCACACAGAAATAACAAAAACAAGAAGAACATAAGATTTAACGTGGTTTCCGGCGTTGTGCCGACTACTCCATGGACAGAAAAGAGATATTTTATTATGCACTGAATTTCAGACGGATTACACACTTTACAATGATAAATACAATTGGTATTTATAGGCACAGATCCCTAAACCCTAACCGTCAAGAATCTTTTTCGGATTGCCATAAATGCCCCAGTTGTGGATCACTCTGCTGATCCCACTCAGTTGACCATTGCCCAGATGTAGAACTCAGTTGTATCCAAAACACTCATCTGACCTCCAAAGAGATCGCCCTCCAAAGAAGTGATCTCTGCATTCATCACGGCACTGTAAGAAAGCTCAGCATACTTCCCAACTGACTTTCACAGACTTGGATACACTTCTTCAGCAGACCATCACTCTGCTGATATCCAAATTAGTTCTACCAGATGTAGAGTTTAAGTCATTTTTCTGACAGTAACAGTCTCTGTTATTTTGGAATAAATCTTTTTGACAACCGCCTCAGTTATTTCAAAACGGAGGGAGTACTATTTAGCACCAAATTACATATTTTTATAACAAACACGCTAGGTATTGGTGGATTATAGGGTAGGGTGAAGTGACTTTCATAACGCCCCAAAACACATGTCTTGCAGTGTTAATTGAGACATAAATGATCCGGTTAACTATTTAGATCGTCGTCATCGTTTGGCGTAAAAGGGCTGAACTGATCTGACAGGACTTGGCCATGGGTAATTTATACTTTAACCATGTAAGATATCACATTCTCCCCCCTTATAAGGGCTACGTTGGCAAAACATTTATGTCTACATTTCCCCTATAAGCAACGTTCGTCCCTACTGAGACCTTTATGTCTGCATTCTCCCCCATATTATAAGCGATTGTCGTTCCTATTGTGGATTTCAGAGGTGCCTTCCCGAGCTGACAAGCCAGTTATGTCTCACACTTATATGGAGGTGATGAACTTTTCTACTTTAACTACGTGGGACATTACATTCTCCTCCTTATAAGCAACAATTGAGGATTCTAGATGGGTGCGTGGCATTACATTCACCTTTATACTTTAACTATGTTTGACATTACATTCTTCCCCTTATAAGAAACTATTAGGGATTTTAGATGTGCCCTAGTGCCTTTCGAGCGTCCAAGACCTGTATGTCTCAGAGACATTGCATTCTCACCCTTATAATAAACTATTGAGGATTCTAGCTGTGCCATGGTGCCATTCAAGCGGCCAAGACCTTAATGTCTTTGAGGTATATGGAGGCGAGGAACTTTTCTACTTTAACTATACGGGACATTACATTCACTTTTTTATTTTAACTATGTTGGACATTACATTCACCCCTTTTATAAGCAACTATTGAGGATTCTAGACGTGACAAGACATTTCGTCTCACACTTATATGGAGATGTGAAACTTCTCTACCTTAACTAAGCAATTGTCGTCCCTACTGAGGATTCTAGATGTGTCCTTGAAGGATGCAGGTTCTTAGATCTAAACGAGTTAGATCTATGCGCAGCGGATGGATCACGATTTATATGACACAATTCATAATTAAAGGACTTAAACAACTACAAGGGGGTTAAGAACGTGTTACCAATAATGGGAAGAGTCGCCTTGATCTTCCGATGTGTTCTCCAAACGGCGGTTGGTGGACACCCTTCTTGATAAAAGCACCTCCTTGATATGCAACAACAAGAAAAACTCCAAGTTTTTCTTCCTCTAAAACCCTAGGCAAGAAAAAAACTAATTTTTCTCTCCTTTTACAAGTGGTGGTCGAAAATTGCTTATCAATTTCCTTGGAATAACTCTCCTTTTATAGGAGAGTAAATCTGGTCTCCAAGTTTTAATTAATTACATAAATAATTAATTAAACAAAATAAAAGATATTTTCCTTAATGACTAATTGTGACATGTATTGACCAATAGAAATCAAATAACAAGTCATCCAACCAATCATATAACAAGAATATCTTTTATTTTCCACATCACAAAAATTAATTCTTGTGATAAAAGAGACACTAATTGGCGCCACCATTAGGGTTTTTAGCCCACATAAAATGTCTTTTATGTGTATTATATTATTTAGCCCAACTAAATAATATCCATGCATATCAATTAATTAGCCCAGCTAATTAATTATCACTGAGGCCCAAATAACAAGATTACTATTCCGAATTACAGAAGCCACATCGGGGACCATGGACCTATAACCAGTAGCTCCAATAATTAATTATTCATCGAACCGAATAAGTACATTAATTATTAATTCCGGGATTACGCCACCATAAACCCGAAACTGAACTCTACCGATTATAGATGTGTACTTATACTCAACCCATAGAGTGAATAAGCGTCCATTGATATAATCACTACATACGGATTAACCCTCCATAGACTGTCCATTCTGTGTGGGATGTCTCCGTGAACCCAACACAGAATATCTTATCCTTATTTACCATTAACCCCCTGATGATCAATTAGTACACATATCTGACTAGTGATCAATTAGTCAAATGTGAACTCCCGGGATCGATCACTTTCTTAGGGCTAACAAATAAGGGATCTGCCTCTACTTCCCGCAGAAGGAATGGATTCCATGTCTGTGGAAAATCGTAACTACTCACTCATCCGGAGATAGTGCCAATGAGAAGTGGCTTGGAACACATATTTAAGTGAACCGTAACTAACACATCAAACACTACCCCGGACAAGCAAAGACTCGTGATCACCTCAGATTAAGGTTGATCCATATATGATCATCTAATGATTTAATAAGATTCCTCGATTACGGAATTATACCGAGAAATACAGATTAAATCGGTCCAAATCTATATGAATGCCATCATATATAAATGCCCCACGCGTAGTACCCTCTACCGACAGTCCGGATAAGACTATCACACCCTAAGGTGTTCTCAGGCGCATTATTGGTGTTTTAATCAAGAGACCTTAAACTCGATTAAGTTCACCACGGACTAACAGCTTAAGTATATCACCACTAACTCAATCCTCACGTGTAATCCATACACCGAGTTAAGTGGTTACATACGATATACTTAGGGTTTGCAAAGATGTATTACTTTACAAGCACAAAGCAAGTAATAAGGTGAGATAAATTCTATCATTCATTATTAAAAACAATTACACAAATTGTCTTTCGGCACTACACCTAACAATCTCCCACTTGCACGAAATGACAAGTAACGATTGTTTTTAGAGCACACCCTTTCTCATCTTATTCACAACACTCTCCCACTTGCTCTAAAAGCATTTGAGACATATCCTTCAATGCCGTACTCCCAAGCACTCGACTTGGTACACTCGATTAGCTAGGTTGTCGACTCGAGACGATCTTTAGGATTGAAACGTGGCAGGTCCTTCCAATCAGCGGTACTCTCTCTCAACATGGTTTTGACCTCTAAAGGATCGAGAAAATCCTCCTAAGCTATCTCTTCACTTGCTTTCATGATGAAGCGATATCGGCTTATCGACACTGAATTACTTCCAGACCAAAAAAAGGGAATTCTAAACACTATGAGTAAACACTGAGCCCGAGATCAACGTAATGATCATCCTTAATCTGACTACAAGTCAGAATCAGTGTAGTCAACCATATTCAAGTTTGCACCTGAATATACATGCATATGATTCCTCGTTCTCTAAAGATACTTGAGGACGTACTAAAACGCTATTCAATGCTCGAATCCGAGATTTGATTGCAATTGACTCGTGTTAAGCTGACTTGCCCTTATCCCAGAGAGACTCTATCCCATTTTCTCTTTATCCGAAGATTTGGAGAATCATTCCTGAGAGGTAAGGTAGGACTACTCTCGTTGAATGTTGCATACGTATATGCATGATCATCTTAACCAATAAGACGGATGGGATAGCCAATGACTCATTCTTATGAATTTGACCGAATCAAATTCTTAGAATATAGTCCAATTCTCTCATCCAGAGAATCTTGGCGTGTCAGTTTCCGACTTCTGAAAGCACACCCATGTTGTTTCCAACCGTTTTAGTGTTATCATTTATGAACACTAATACTACTACTACATTTCCAATATTGATATCCAGTCTACGAAAAACTTATCAATATTTTGGTCAAGTCCACATATTTTAAAACATGTGACTTTTAAATGACCGAGAGGTTCTCTTAAATCCACAAAGGATATAAGCCATGGCAGGCCTCCTACCAAAGGTTCTTTCTGAATGAATTAAGATATCGTTAGTCTCGCAAAAAAGTATTAGGGAATCACCCTATCTTCTCGCTTTGTAACGAATCCGTTATTCATTCTTAGCTAAAACCCTTCGTTACGAATGAATTCGATTCCGTTGTTCGGCAAGAAAGTCACAGGAATCACCCCTATTTTCTCGCTTTCTAACGAATCTAGCAAGACCGAGTGGTGAGAGAGTTCAAGGTCCGGTTAACTCTCTACTTGTCGTGAATCACCCCTATACCACTCAATTTTGCTACTGAAAGTTTAAACTTTCCTATTCATTCGACTCTTTTCGTGTAGATCCAATTTCTCCCACTGGCCTGAGACACTCAGTGGTTCTACAAGAGGTCGAATGTAACTGAGTACCAAAACTCCATTCACAGGGTTAAGGTTTTCAAACCAACCTCTATAATCGTAATCCTATACAACCCACCAAGAGCCATAGGTTATCAATCACCCCAAAGATTATAAAGTCCACAAAATCACAATGGGTCAATGGTTAAACCATACTCCCATCAAGCGTGGTGGATTGACATCCTGATCTAGTAGTATTTATCGATGTAATCACCAACAACCGATGTTGGGCGTGGTCCGATTAAATCGAGATAAGTAACTACCTTTGGGTAACCATACTCCAAGGTTTAAGGTCATTATTTATAGATTCTATCGAGAAGGCTTGTG
The DNA here is from genome assembly GCA_026214975.1 of Gentiana macrophylla. NCBI lineage: Eukaryota > Viridiplantae > Streptophyta > Magnoliopsida > Gentianales > Gentianaceae > Gentiana > Gentiana macrophylla. The sequence goes on along the minus strand of CM047815.1, from coordinate 101,135,748 downwards.
ACGATTCAACCGCCACTTTCGATCTCGTGAATCTTATAACCAACCTTCACTCGACGATTAAGATATTTCACGAACAAATACAATCAACGTATGAGCAAAATCTCCAAATCCTACCTTCAAGCATTAAATGCTAAATGCCTACATTTACGGAAGTGGTGTGAACCGAATTCACTCTTATCCATAAATTTACTAGCATCTTCTAGGTAGACTTCTCGGTTTACATAATAATGTTAACCGTTATTTTGCAACCAATTATCTTAATCGAGTCTAGCAGATGTATCAGAGCACATCAATAACTATATAGGGCAAGTCTATGGTTTCTTTCTCAAAGGAGAAACATTCCACTCAGAGAGGCAAATGAGCATCACCCCAAGACTATGCTATAGCCTATTTATGAGCATGGAATACTCTATTCTCTCGCTAAAATCGAGACTCCTCCTCGTATTCTTTTGATAAACTAAATCGCGCTCGAGTAGTTATCGACAAAATGTCACCACTCAAAAACTCCCACTAGCTTGTGTCTCTCACTAGACCCCGAAGGTCATGATGAACAAGCTATGTTACCCCTTCAAATCTATTACCCTCTCACGATTGAAAGGAAACTTAGTCATTGTTCCTTTGAGATAGTGTTCCTAGACTGGGAGATAGGAATCACCCTTAGCCAATCTGCAGGTCTTATCTCTAGGATATATGCACTAATTAATAGATATTGAAGGGTCGTTTATCTTAATACGGAAACCTTTTACCTTTAATAGTTTTAGATGTGTTATACTTATTCAACTTTTTCTTAGTGGTTCGACTTTATCAAACAAAAGTCCGAGTCTTGGATTCGCATTACAAATGTCATATTCACTTTCTATGAGGCAACAATATATCGAGTTGAAAGTGAATCCATTTGTTTCAACGAATCAGAAACGTAAAAATAAATTTTTCTCGTGATATTCGAGGATAGAATCCAAATTCATTTCCTTATATCACTCCCACTATTGTAAATGAAATTACGCCCCGTTGTTACTCTATTAATCGTTAATGCACGCCTTCCTTGTTCTTCCAAAGAACTAAGCTACCGAGTCAAGTTACTCGGTTATGAAAGTCGCTAAGATTCATTGGTTAGTGATCCAAATCACTTTCCTTATCCTATACTTTCTTTAATTAATGTTTCGGTTTAGCCTCAAAACTTCGCTTAAGATGATTAACACTTATAGACATTCTTTCCCATTCTTAACTTTCCTTAAAAGGAAATAGTCTTGAACTAGCAATTCAGATGAGTAGACACTACTCGTGAACTGTGGGATGTCTAATGAAAGTGTTACCTAATTGGGACTAATTTTCTAATAAATTAGAAAACATAAGATAAAAGCTCCCACTAGTTTATCGGTTCCAAATACCGCCTAACTAGCGACACTTAAATTTATGATTCTCCAATTTTTCTATTAGAAAATTTCTCGTGTAGACACTACACAATTAAAATTCACTAGAAGAATTTTGTTGTCCCAATCATCTTTCAAACTAACTACGGTTGTCTCTCGCTCAAGACGAGTGACAAGAAGTGACATACTTATTTACGCCACTTAAGTCTTGAAGGCTTCAAAAGAAATATCTCTTCCAAAAATTAATCGCATGTGAGATTAATAAATACAACGCTCTAGTTACTTACCACTTTTTAACGAAGTCATTACTAGTCAATTTTACACTAGCAAGCCTAAGACATTAGAGATGTGTATATAACAATTGTAAATAAAATTGATGTAAAATAAATCCAAATCATACACTACTAAAATTTTAGAACATAAACTAAGTACTTATAGTCTATCCTACTGCTCCAAGGATTTAATCTAACGCCTCGAAGGCCGCCTTAGGGTAGGTCAAAGAGGTTTCGATTAATATTGAAGATCGATTGAGAATCGAACATCTCATTTGTGATCTTCAATCACCTTTCCTTTTTCACCCAAGGTACTTCCAAAATACCCTTTATGAGTGTGACCTCATGTCTCAGATTTTTAGGTAGACCCCGAGTGTGCCGCCTAGTGGTCGGTCAAGGACCCGACGAGTACCCAAAATCCTATCCTTTCGGAGACCAAGCCTTGAATTTTGATAGCGGTGAAGGCCTTCCTTAGGAGGCCGGTCCTGTGCCGGCACGAGGCGCCACCATTCTCTCACGTTGCTTGTGTCAACAAGAGGCCGTGGGGTCGGCCGTCGCTCTCCGCTCCCACTCAATATTTTGAAAAAGTGGTGGGTTTATCGATCACGCTTTTGGACTTGATGTTACATTAAGGAACAATAAATCATAGGCCCGAATGTTGTCGGTTATGTGGGCCAGCCCACCCGACCTATTCGTTAGAACATATGTGGCCGCCGGACGGGTCAAGGCTAGAGAGCTCCGCTGAGCCGTAGTGGCTCTTCGGATGGCTTAGTATTGCTGCACTTCGTGCAAACGCCACACGTGGAGGTGAAGTCGATTGAGCCGTAGCTACCGTTGACCACCCAACCGTGGTTAAACCACTTTCAACCTGTTTGCCCGTGATTATCCAATCCTTAAACATCAAACTTTCACGTGAGACACTACGAACAAAAACGTAATCTCGTCTTGGGTAAGGTGGAATTCACCGAGAATCCAACACCTTAACCACGAGGTTTCGGATTTTACTCCTTATGCTTTTCGCAGAGTGGGATTCACCGAGAATCCATCACCCAACCTCGACGATTGAAAAACCCGTGTTCCTCGGTTTTACCCTAATTAGTTTCTAATTAATATCAAACAATTAATTAAAACTAATCGTGTGTTTTATACATGCCTAACTAATTCCTCGAATTAATTTCTACATGTATGCATATGGAGTGGAATTCATGATATGATGCATGTCATGGCAATTTTCCGATTCTACTCATACAATCTACACATGTATACTAGTGCGAAAATAAACACCGAGATGGACCGCTTTACACTTCGTAACTAATCTATTCGAAAATAAATTAAAACCCTAATCTGCAGCTGTTAAGAATCCTCGACGATCGGCATATCAAACGAACTTGGATCGGGACGAAACTTTCCAGATCTGATCTTCATTCTTCGGACTTCAAAATGGACGGTTGGATCGGAGCTTTGACTTGTCAATATTCCTCAGTGAGCCGCCCAACTTGCTGCTGAAACAGACTCTTACAGCACCGCATCATATACTTCCTGAGACCGATCGGGGATGAAGATGAATCCCGATCGTCCTGAAAATTTTATCACACGTCCAAAACTCCATGATTATCGATCTGACCGGTCGGATTTTAATTTGAACGGTCCAATAATTCCCAGAAAATCGAAGAAGTCACAGTTAGGGTTTCTGTGAATCCTGCGTTTTTCTGTTACAGCAGCCACTTCGCAGCAACGAATGGAAACCCAAAAGGACTCTGATCGACACCAAAATTTGTGGGATTGTTCATCAACTTCCAATCTTGATTCTGACCGAAGGGATCTTCGTGTCAACGGCTCAATTAACGGGAAAAACGAAATATCTAAACAGCTACTAAACAGATCTATTTTCTGGAAATTAAAATTGCAATAAAAAATAAATTACATAATTTCCTATACTCATATGAACGAATTTTCATCGTTTATATGAGTTTACAATAGATCTAATGGGAAAACGGTGCCAACCCCAATCCATCTCTTCAACCATAGCAATTTAAAAATTATTAATGCATAATAATAAGTAAAATATCACCTACACGCAATTCCACTCCTTTAAATCGCTTTAATTACGATTGTGACTATATAAATCGTGGAACTCCGCCTCCGATACCACATGAAGGATGCAGGTTCTTAGATCTAAACGAGTTAGATCTATGCAAATGGATGGATCACGATTTATATGACACAATTCATAATTAAAGGACTTAAACAACTACAAGTAAGTTAAGAACGTGTTACCAATAATGGGAAGAGTCGCTTTGATCTTCCGATGTGTTCTCCAAACGGCGGTTGGTGGACACCCTTCTTGATAAAAGCACCTCCTTGATATGCAACAACAAGAAAACTCCAAGTTTTTCTTCCTCTAAAACCCTGCGCAAAAAAAAACTAATTTTTCTCCTTTTTACAAGTGGTGGTCTAAAATTGCTTATCAATTTCTTGGAATAACTCTCCTTTTATAGGAGAGTAAATCTTTGCCTCCAAGTTTTAATTAATTACATAAATAATTAATTAAACAAAATAAAAGATATTTTCCTTAATGACTAATTGTGACATGTATTGACCAATGTAGAAATCAAATAATGTTCATCCAACCAATCATATAACAAGAATATCTTTTATTTTCCACATCACAAAAATTAATTCTTGTGATAAAAGAGACACTAATTGGCGCCACCATTAGGTTTTTAGCCCACATAAAATGCCTTTTATGTGTATTATATTATTTAAATTAACTAAATAATATCCATGCATATCAATTAATTAGCCCAAATTAATTAATTATCACCGAACCCAAATAACAAGATTACTATTCCAATTACGTGTTTCACATCGGGGACGACTCATAACCTAGAAATTTCCCATAATTAATTATTCATCGAACCGAATAAGTACATTAATTATTAATTCCGGGATTACGCCACCATAAACCCGAAATCGAACTCTACCGATTATAGATGTGTACTTATACTCAACCCATGTAGTGAATAAGCGTCATTGATATAATCACTACATACGGATTAACCCTCCATAGATCGCCCATTCTGTGCGGGATGTCTCCGTGAACCCAACACGAATATCTTATCCTTATTTACCATTAACCCCTCGATGATCAATTAGTACACATATCCGACTAGTGATCAATTAGTCAAATGTGAACTCCCGGATTGATCACTTTCTTGGGGCTAACAAATAAGGGGATCGCCTCTCTACTTCCCCATGCAGGAAGGAATGGATTCCATGTCTGTGAAAATCGTAACTACTCACTCATCCTGGAGATAGTGCCAATGAGAAGTGGCTTGGAACACATATTTAAGTGAACCGTAATTAACACATCAAACACTACCCCGACAAGCAAAGACTCGTGATCACCTCAGATTAAGGTTGATCCATATATGATCATCTAATGATTTAATAAGATTCCTCGATTACGGAATTATACCGAGAAATACAGATTAAATCGGTCCAAATCCTATATGAATGCCATCATATATAAATGCCCCACGTAGTACCTCCCTACCGACAAACCGGATAAGACTATCACACCCTGGCGGTGTTTCAGGCGCATTATTGGTGTTTTAATCAAGAGACCTTAAACTCGATTAAGTTCACCACGGACTAACAGCTTAAGTATATCACCACTAACTCAATCCTCACGTAAATCCATACACCGAGTTAAGTGGTTACATACGATATACTTAGGGTTTGCAAAGAGATGTATTACTTTACAAGCACAAAGCAAGTAATAAGGTGAGATAAATTCTATCATTCATTATTAAAAACAATTACACAAATTGTCTTTCGGGCACTACACCTAACAGTCCTCACCGTCTCTCACGGTGTGTCAGTTAGTTCCGTATGGTAGTCGACTCCGATACCAATCTGTGACGCCCCCGATACCAATAGGTAACGCCCCCAAACATGGGTCTGGCAGTGCTAATTGTGCCATAAATGATCTGGTTAGCTACTTATATTGTCGTCATCGCTTGATATAAAAGGGTTAATCGGAGTTGACAAGATTTTTATGTTTCACACTTATATAAGGGTGAAATCTGTCTGCTTTACTTATGTGGGACATTACAACGTTAAAGATAGTGATGTAGTGTTAAGTGTGGTAAAGATAAGAATACGTGGTCGGGTTGGGATGATAGAACGTGAATGGGATAGGTGGTGAAATGACCTACATTATACATTTTATGTTAAAGTGTCTCACATTGGGAACTTGTAGTTGTTTCACCCATCATATTAAGAGATGAACTTTCCCCACCTCACAACCTAGGTTTTGGGGATGAGACCCTCCTCTTATATGGGCTTGGGCCTATGTTTTCCACATTTTATGTGGATTGTTGTTGTGAGTAGGACGACAAATGATACAATTCAAAGTACATGATGTATGTCATTTAAACGATTGTGTCCTAATTAAAGTCTCGGCCTAGTCACTTATTTTTTAATATTTCCCCAGAGTATTATGACACACAAAGACAAAGCCTGGTAATTTTCACATGGTTTACATGCCTGCTATGTCAGGCTGCCGCTGGGAAAAGCCCAATAGCAGTGACCCAATTTACAATAATTGTGTTGCACTAAAACAGATTATCTCATGTTATCCTTACTACTACTTTACTATAAATTAATTAATTAAAAAAAAAAAAAAAGTTCATAATATCTATCTATTAAACATGTACTAGTATTAATTGTTTCTTTTCTTCACTTGTTTGTAAGTTGCTACCTATCCATCAAACTTTCATTTGATTTAATATAACATTACAATCACTGTATTAATGCCCATAAAAAGATATTTTAGACTTTTTGCCATGAAAAACCAGAATAAACGGTAGCTAAGATTCCGGTAGTCGCTCAACAACTAAATAGTGCCTAGGATTCTAATGTGGTCTCTGGTCGACCGGGTCAATTGGATTTTTAAGGCGTAAAGATTCACAAGTAAGGAATAATTAAAGGTGTAAAGATTTGGTTGGGGGGTATTTAAAAGTATGACTCGTATCGTTTAGAATTATTATCATATTAGATGAAGTAAAATTAAATGACGCCAGAGCTACTACGTACGATTGGTTTATCCTATTGGAATAATCGGGCAATTGTGCTTTTGGCCGTGTCACTCGTTAAACATATCATAACAAATCTTTTTTTTTTTTTTTTTTTGAGACATCAAGTTAACGTTCAACCTACTGAAAATTGGATAATAACGTTCCATTGTCTTTCTAGATCAAAATATTTATATAAAAATAATAATAATAAGAATTTGGTGGTAGGTACTACTAGTATGTATCTTCTGGAAAAATAAGATTGAAAGAAAAATACAAACAAAAAAAAAAAAAAAAAAAAACCTTGGGACGGTGTTGGACTTCAAAACAAGTGGTGGATCTAGACTTTTCTTTTCTTGAAATTGCAATAATAAAGCTTTGGTTGATTTTTTTTTCTTTCTTTTTCTTCTGGACTTCACACATTTGATGTTTCAACAACTCATATGACTTTATAGAGCAGTAGTATACATAAAAACTACCATCACATCCAATTTTTATTTATTTATTGCATTTAATGATAAAACCCGACTTATAACTTTTAACGATAATAATAAAAAATGTAAATACCAAAAAGAAAATAATTAAACATCAAATTTACGTATTTCGATCAACATCATCATTATGAGATTAAAAAAAAAAAAAAAGAAAGAATATTATTATGTACGTATTATAAAAAGTGATGAGAATAATGCTCATGGCAGTAAAATAATAAGCATTTAAAATAGTAGTAAAAGTAGGAGAGGAGGTCGGCTGCTTTAAATCAATTTTCTAATCTAATCTAAATCTATCTAAAGGGTCGGCTGTATGATCCTACCTTCATCTTTTTATATATATTTCTACGGTGTCTTTCACGTGTAAAAAGAGGGGTGAATATTAGTCCCTGTTTAAGTAGGTTTTTCCGATTTTTAAAACCGAACCATTTTATACTAAGCCAATTTTTCAAACCAAACTAGAATCGCCAGACGTAAACCATTTGTTTCTGGTCCGGTTTGGTTCACTTTTCCCGGTTTTTTACGGTTTTCTTTAACAATTAAAATTAATGATAGAAAATCACAAATTGCCTCGTGACAACAAATGATAATATATGTAATACATTAAGACTATTATGTCAAGAAATCCATTGAGATGATTTAACAAATGTTTTATATTTAACTAATATCTACTCATGCGAATTTTAAAGATAAAAACCAATCATACTTCAACACCATCCAACACAACGAACTCGACACCTACTCTATTGAATTCACAAGTTTGGGACAAACAAGATAATGAAAGAGTCATTTCTTACTCATTTCAATTCATCAATTAATCATCAACTTCAAAATATACTAATAATGAACTAATCGTTATATTATTGAATCATATATAAATCTCAAAATCCATTTGACAAAATAATATTTTGAGTATGGTCAAGGAGAAAGATGAGTGCATTTGTTCCATAAGTAAATGGTAGATAAATTAAAGATAAATTAACTTTCACACATTTCAAACGAAACAAAACATGCGATATAGTTTTGACTTCATTTAGTTAGAAACATATTCGTCTATTTTATTTTCTCCATAACACCAACTCGATTTTGATTATCTCAACAATGTTAGTATCCAACATAATCTAATTATGAAGCAAATAAAAGACAAACTTATATAAAACTAATGTCTATATAGATCGTTTTATTTATATAAGATGTCAAACCTAACAAATGACAAATCGGAAAATGTCCACGATGAAGTTTTATCAACATCATTAGAAGAAGTAAGTTAGACAAATAAGCGTTCACATATTCCAAATATCGGTGATGAGGAAGTAGAAAGAGAAGAAAGATTTAGCGGTGGTGAGTTGTGAATCCGATAATATGCTGATTTTATTCTTTTCAATGATTGGAAATTAAAGACAAGTCTGTGAAATGATCAACAAAATATGAATCTTTAGGATATGAGATTAGTAATTGATCATTAAAACATTACAAATACCAAGTTTAAACATGTTGAGTTGGACCGAAAAAAGCACATTGATGTTTTAAAGTATTAGTAGATGTAGGTATGTGTGTGTGTGTGTGTGTATATATATATATATATATATAAAATCCGGTTTGGTCCGGTTTTAAACGGTTTTAATTTTTTAAAGTTGGAACCAAATTGCTTTTAACGGTTTGGTTTTTAATCTAATAAAAATCCACCAAAACTACTTCGTTTATATCTTTCCGGTTTGGTTCGATTTGGTTCGGCCGGTTGGTTTGGTTTTCGGTTTTTTTGTTCACCCCTATAAAAAAGACTACGTACCTATATATATACTACAAACACGTTTATATCTTATATTCTCCTCTGTTTTAAAATATCTGATGAATTATCAAAATAGTATTTTGTTTTTCATTTTATGTGAAGCGTTGTCCATCCCAAAGCATGAAAGCAGTATTTGTCCTTTCTTTTTTTAAAACTTGTTTACTCTACTTTATTACAATAAACAATAAAAGATCGTATAAAAAAGAGGATAGATACATTAATTACTATCTCCGTTCCATAAAAAGTGTTCACTTTTTGTGGCGCATACAGATTAAAAAAATAATTAATGTATTGTATTTTAGGTTGCGATGGACAACTATACCCCTATCAAATAATAAATCCTCTTTTGAAATAGGAAATGAATATATAAGCATTATATGTTATGATACGGTTAAGTTTGGAAAAAGTGCATTAAATAATGTGTTGATTTTCTAAATAGACACTTTTTATGAGACAATTTATTTTTAAAAAGCAGATACTTCTTGTAGGACAGAGATAGTATATCCTAAGACGTTCTAGTCATTTCAGCATAAAAGTTAATGTATTAATCCATATGCCTAATTTCGGCAACATAAATTGAATACATATTATGTAGATTGCCTTCATAGACGCTGGAATTCCCGTTGTGCTCCTATAAAAATATAGAATAAAATGATAAAATCATTTTTTAAAGAATAATTACGTTTTTGAGTTATCTTCCTTATCTTTTGGTTACTTTTGTTAGATGTATCGGGGGATCAATATTCTAAGGTATTTTGTACCCAAATCATAAGGGAAACTTGATAAAATATGTTTAAACATATTTTTATTTGTTTGGTATGTCTCAAAAGATAAAATTTGAAAAATATGCCTGTAAAGCAATTCGTAGCGATTACGTAGCTATTACGCAGCAAATCAGCATATTTTTCAAATGTTATTATTTTGAGACATATCACACAAATAATTAACTTTTTAAGAATATTTTTTCAAGTTTCCCAATCATAACCGTTATTTTGTTGAATAAAGAATCTTGGATAAGAGTATGGTTTAATCTATCATATAGTATTTCAAAAAGAAAAAAAAATCGATCATACAGTAATTTTTTTTTTTTTTGGTAGAGATAAACTATATATATTTATTACATTAAATGTGTTTGATACAATTAATGGTATGCTCTTCAAAATACGTTATCTAAATCAATTTCTTTTTTGATTTTATCTAAATCAATTTCAAATGTATAAACTAAATATTTGCTTCCCTTTTCAACCGAGAAAAAAAAAAAAAAAAAGGAAATATACATCTTATCCATTTCTTCCTTTTATAAATACCATCCTTAAAATATTTTCCAAATTCTCTTAACGTAAAGATAAAGATAATGTTATAAACAATCATTTTTCTGATAAAACTTATAATAAAACACATCTGATTATATAGATTTATTTACCGACTAACCAATTGAGTCTTAAATAGTAAATTATTAGTGCTTTAAAGTGTGTGGTTGGTATGTTTTTTAGTATTAACTTTTATTAAAAATGAGCAGAAGAAGTCGCTGTTTGTTTTTTTGTTTTTATTTTTTTTTCAACTTTTCCCTCCGTACTTTGACAAAAATCCCAGAAAGCCGTATATAATTTTGATCCCATAAAGATTGTCTTTTTTCCGCTAACATTCACAATCCCTTTTTGACCCCCCACCGCTTCTTTTGCTCATTTTCTCTTAACTTCAGCTTCTTTTTTTTTTTTTTTAATACTCTCAAACTCATTTTCTTGCATTATTTTATGAGTTTTAGATTTTGAAGATCGAGTTCTTTTTTGTGGGATTTGAGTGGAGCTTTTGGTATTGATGGTTTTTACATGTGAGCCACTTTTGATGACTAGATTGAATCCATAATTAGTAGTGTGTGGATTGAGAATTTGCGTTTTGGGAAGTCTTTTTAGGTAGGATATTGGTATTGATGTGTTAAAGATTGAAATATAGAGATAGAATTCCAGGTTGTTCAGGTGGATATAGTGAGGGAAGAATATGGTGAGCAGCAATCTGTTTCATTATAGAAAGAATTCATGGCCTCCAGAGGAATACATATCTCGAGCTACTTTGCATTTGGTTAGCTTTTTTCTTCTTGATTCCTTTTCCATTTATCATCTTGCTGTTATGCTGTATGTTCGTTGATTATATTTAGTTCATGACCGATGAAATTTCTTTGACTTCAGTGTCTGATTTGTTGATGATCTTGCTAATTGATGACGTCTTATTATGATTAAGTTTATATGCAATACATTTAGTTCCTGATGTAGCGGATTTGCTTACCATGTTGTTGTTGGTGAATTCTTAGCTATTTAAGTTATCGGCTGTTCCAACTATTGTGGAATGCAGCATATGTAGATGATGTTGGTTGCATTTTATATGATTTGATTCTACTTATGCAAAAGTTGGCATGACTAGGATTGTAGAGGAGAGGAGGCGTGTTCTTGTAGACTCATGTTGCGCATAGCCGATCAGTATATAGCGTATTAACCTAAGACGAAAAAGAGGAGAACTCAAACTTTTAACAACTAATAGTGTTGTTGGCTGCTTGCTATCTCCGAATTCTCTTGCCCCCTCCCTTCTTTTCGCTTTCTCCCTACAACAGTACAACTGAAATGTTTGTTCTTTGGTGCAGTTGGATTTTGATAGTGCTAGTCCTCCAGAACAAGCATGGAGAAGGAAATTAGATTCTCATGCTAGTAAACTCAAAGAATTCAGTGTGACATTTGTAGAAGCCCTGAAAATGGTATGCAGCTTCCTGAAGGGATCTACATATTTCTCGTACGATTTACCATTGTAGTATTGATACTTGATTAGGCTTGCTTTATACTTTTTTCCAGATGCGACTAGGTATACGCCTGTGGTCGTATGTAAGGGAAGAGGCATCATACGGAAGGGTAACTTCTCGTTTTCTTTTGGATAGCCATATTTCCTGCTGCAGAGACGTGTAGTGTATTTCTTGAACATCACAAATGGGAAATAGAACTATGCTCTGGGCAGATTGAATGAACATTATTATTGATTTTTGGACTCTTTACAAGCATTTGTGCTAATTCTATCTGTTTTTTAATTATGTTCAGAAAGCACCTATTGATCCCTTTACTCGTATAAGTTGCAAGCCATCAGCTTCCCAAGGGGTTCCACTGGGTGGTATGGGGTAAGTAAACAGGCTTACGATATTTTGTGCATTTATTATTCATAAACACGGTACACTTTCAAATAAAATGTTTGTATTACAGGAGTGGCAGCATATCTAGAGGTTTTAGAGGTGAATTTAGGCATTTTCAACTAATCCCAGGCGCGTGCGAGGCCTCTCCAGTCATGGAGAATCAGTTCTCGGTAAATATCTTACCTTCGCCTCATCATCTCATATTTCTATACCAGTTTTTGCATTGTAATTATATAACTCTGTCTTAATTCCATCATAGATTTTTAGTTAGCACATGACCATTATATCAAAAGACCATCTCTTTCTTTGTAAAATTATTTGAGATTGCCGCTGATACTTATAATGCCTCAGATATTCATATCTCGAGACGGAGGAAACAAGAGTTATGCATCAGTTCTATCCCCGGGCCAGCATGAAGGCTTAGGGTAAATAATACCTTTTATTCATATATTTTTCATTCTGTTTCGTGAATAAGTAAATTGAATTCAACAGATGGCATGAAAACTGCATTTAAGTATCTCGGCTCCTTTTTCTTTTGTGTAATTGTACCTTGGCTTTTTATTCTGCAGGAAATCATCTGATCATGGTATATCATCATGGGGGTGGAGTTTGGACGGCCAACATTCTACGTATCATGCATTATTTCCTAGAGCATGGACCATCTATGATGGTAGTGTTCCATCTTCTCGTCTTAAGTCATGAGCTGCATTTTTGTTGTTAATTAATTCAATATTGTTCTTATCCGTAGGTGAGCCAGATCCTGAACTGAAAGTCTCCTGCAGGCAGATATCACCATTTATTCCACATAATTATAGAGAGAGCAGTCTTCCTGTATCTGTTTTCGTTTACACCGTATGTAATTTTCTGTTTATAATAAAGAGCATGTCCTTTTTATGTCCCCAATACAACATTTTTGGGGATAAAAAAAAGTCTCAAAGCATTTCACGTATCATTCAACTTGCCGAAATTACTTATCTTTGATAACCATTCAACCATTATACTCTTCACAACAAAACGCACAAATTAATCAAGTAAGAGTTGTGTTGTGGGGATGCTTGATTTTGATAGTCTTTTTGTTGCTGTAGTTGGTTAACACAGGAAAAGAGCGTGCCAAGGTCAGCCTTCTTTGTACATGGGCGGTAAGATTTTGTACTGTCTTCCATGTTCATTAAACATGGAGAATATGGAATAACATGTTAAGGGATGTTCTTGTTTGGCAGAATTCAATTGGTGGCAACTCACACTTGACGGGAGATCATGTGAACGAGCCATTTATGTGAGTACAGGGCACATAGAGTCATTATGCTGGTGTACCACCGATTGTTAATGCTCTAACGCTTAATTGTATTTTCTTCTCTCCTTATTCATTTTTTTTTTTTTTGCAATTGGTTTGACCGTGCAGAGCTGAAGATGGAGTCTCAGGCGTTCTACTTCATCACAAGCAAGTCATTGAAACTTAGTACCTAAATATGCCGGTTGGTTTGCATATATCTTTATGTGGTCTCAGTTTTGTGGGGGACTGGGTTAAAGTCTTAAAGAAAACGTTGATCCTTTAGGCTGGTGTTTCTTTAACTCCGGAGGGGAAGAAACGGGTTTTTGACTATTTTTGTAGTAAAATGATAGGTACAAAGGGGAGGCTGTCGGAGCGTGACTAGATGTCATCAGTTCGAGGCTTCGAGCCATGGCAGCAATACTAGATAGAAGGCTGCGTACATAATATCATACTGTAACCCAACCTTTCCTGAGACTTGCATAGGAGGGCTACTTCCATGGACCGGGCAGCCTTTTTAGTTAGATAGTAGGTACATTTACTTTATTGGCCCAGCCCTTCATCTGATCTACATAAATAGTTGTTTTGATACACTAGGCTGCCTTTTTAGTTAGACAATAGGTCTATTTACTTTATCTTAGATAATCACTGCTGAAATGTGAAATAGTAATGAGATGTCTTTCTCCGTTGAACTTTTAATCTACCGGATGCCCTTAATTACAGCTACTGATATAAGAAAACATTTTCCCTAACAAGTCTCCTGCCAACCAAGTCATAAAAATTTAGGCCGTCATTTCCATATTATTCATTTGGATTCGGCCGACTAGATTCTTAATAAAGGGATTGAAGAGACATAAAAACATTCATGCAAACAGTATCTGAGCTTAGGACCAAACAATATGGACACCTGTTCTACTTTACTGATGCTTTTAATGAGTGGACAAATCTGCTAAATTAGCTAACTCACCATGGGTAAATGTATGGTAGATTGATGCTAGAAATCGTCGTGTTTTCCAGAAGATGCAAAAGCCATTTTTCTGAATGGGGACATGGAGGTTCTGAGGGTACTGAGATTTTGTGATTGTAAACGAAGGAGAGTGTATAGCTTGTACCAAGTTTATTTTAAATAGCAGTGTGCTTGATATTAAACCATGAACTTACTTTGTGAATATTTTGAATTTTCTTGTTTTGTGTTTTTGGTGTGGGGAAGGTAGCAGTGCAGATACTGGATAGGATAAAATTTCTGCAGCTATGAAACCAATTTTAGTAATCTCTTCGATTTATCCTTGTATTAAACTATTTCCTCTTTTTGTCACCTGAATTACATGAGCTCTGTCAGCCTAGTTCTAGATTTTCATTAATTTATGCACCAAACATTTTATTGCTCCATTTACTTCAGACATAAAGGATTGGATGCTTGGTTGCTTATCAATTTGGTTGAGCAAATTTGGCGGTAACAGCTTTATGGTCGGAGTTTATTATAATTTTGTTGTGCTAATTGAATTACAGGACAGCTAAAAACAACCCTCCAGTTACCTATGCTATTGCTGCATCAGAAACTCAAAACGTGAGTGTATCCGTTTTGCCCTGTTTTGGACTCAGTGAAGGAAGCCACTTAACAGCTAAGGATATGTGGGGTAAAATGGTTCAGGTAATGACTGCACTCAACCTCGTTGTGACAACTCCTTAAGCATCTGCTTTTTGTGTTGCAGCAAAACATATATTAGTATTTTCTTGTACTTAATATTCCTCTAATTTGTGAGCTTCTTCGGCATTTCCCCCTTTTATTGACGTATTGTTCTCATCGGTTGAAACTGTTACAAATGAAGGATGGGCACTTTGACCGCGAGAACTTCAACCGGGGACCAAGCATTCCATCATCTCCTGGAGATACGCTTTGTGCAGCAGTTTCAGCCTCTACATGGGTTGAAGCTCATGGGAAATGCACTGTTGCTTTTGCTATCGCATGGTCTTCTCCTAAAGTGAAATTCAAGAAAGGAAAATCATATCATAGGTAATCTAACTGCACCGAGTGTCCTTGATTATGGGCGTATGTATCAAGGGACTTATGCTACGTACGGATCTCTTTCTTTTTCAAATGATTCTTTTCATTATGGTTTAAGGGCTAGTGAAGCTGACTATTATATTTTTCAAACAAGTTTTTCATGTTTTCGATATTTATTTCACCGAGATTTTGGATCTACAGGAGATACACCAAATACTACGGCACTTCTGAGCTGGCGGCTGTAGATTTAGTGCATGATGCACTGACAAGTAATTTTTCTATCCGTATTGTTTTCTTATTGATACTCCACTCATTATTATACAGTCCTAAAAAATGATAGATTATGTTACACCAGATTATAAGCTATGGGAAGAAGAGATTGAAAAATGGCAAACTCCAATCCTTCGTGATGATAGGCTACCGGAATGGTAAGCTACAATTTAGCCTTAAAGTACTTCATACTAGCACTTCTATGCATTGCCTCTTGTTGTGCTCTCCTATTGATTTAACCTGTAGTTTTCATGTTTTATGAGAGTTTGATATACATCTAATTAAGCTTTAAAGATTTGTGTATGTCACTAATATCAAAGCTTAAGCATTTAAGGAGTTCTTTACGTTACGTATAATGATTGGTTTTGGGATTTTGCAGGTACAAATTTACACTGTTTAATGAGTTGTATTTCTTAGTAGCAGGAGGGACAATATGGATTGGTACTGTACTATTTCTTATTATCTTATTAGAAATGAACACAACAGACATTCAATAAACTCGATTCGTTTCTTTTATTTCAGATTCTACCTCACCTGTTGAGGATTCATGGCAGCCGCGAAAGAAAAAAGGAGCCAAAGTATCTAAATCTAAATTGAATAACATGCAACTGATGGTAAACGAACAACAAAACGTGCATAATGGCACAGGTGATGTTGCTGTAGAAAGTGCTGAAAATAACAATTTGAACGGGTATCATCATGATGGAGTTTCTAGAGACCTATCTGAGAAGGAAAGAACATCGTACATTAGACGACGATCTGCGAATCTTTCTTCTGCTTCTTCTGGAAAGTTGCTTGAGAATGATAGCGATGATGTGGGAAGATTTCTATATTTGGAAGGCGTTGAATATATCATGTGGTGTACTTATGATGTGCACTTCTATGCATCTTTTGCCTTGCTTGAGCTATTTCCTAAAATCGAGCTCGGTATTCAACGAGAATTCGCTAAAGCTGTTCTGTATGAAGATAAAAGAAAAGTTAAGTTTCTAGCAGAGGGCAACGTCGGGATCCGAAAGGTTAAAGGAGCTATTCCTCATGACCTTGGAACACATGATCCATGGCATGAAATGAATGCATATAACATACATGATACTAGTTTATGGAAGGATTTGAATCCAAAGTTTGTTCTCCAGATATATCGCGATTTTGCTGCAACTGGAGATTTTTCTTTCGCAACAGATGTTTGGCCTGCAGTTTGTGCTGCAATTGAGTATATGGACCAGTTTGACCGCGATAACGATTGTCTCATCGAAAACGATGGATTCCCAGATCAAACATACGATGCATGGACGGTCCACGGTGTAAGTGCTTATTGTGGTTGCTTATGGTTAGCTGCTCTTCAAGCTGCAGCTGCAATGGCGGTTCAATTAGGTGACCGTGAATTTGCTGAAAAATGCAAAGGCAAGTTTGTGAAAGCAAAAGCTGCATTTGAAGAGAAACTATGGAATGGGTCCTACTTTAACTATGATAGTGGGTCAAGTAGTAACAGTAAGTCAATACAGGCTGATCAGTTGTGTGGACAGTGGTTTACGGCGTCTTCAGGCTTGCCTGATCTTTTTGATGATTCCAAGATTCGAAGTGCCCTTCAGAAAGTTTTTGACTTTAATGTGATGAGAGTACGAGGAGGGAGGATCGGTGCGGTAAACGGGATGCATCCAAATGGTAAGGTGGACGAGACGTGCATGCAGTCGCGAGAAGTATGGACAGGTGTTACGTATGGGGTGGCTGCTACCATGATTCTTGCAGGAATGGTGGAGCAAGGTTTTACTACTGCTGAAGGTATATTCCTTGCTGGCTGGTCTGAAGAAGGCTACGGGTAAGTTTACGCTTCCTTGTTCAAGAGACTGTTGTTGCTATTGCTAATGCTAAATGTCTGTCTGAATTTGGTTGTTACTGTTGCAGCTACTCATTTCAGACACCAGAAGGATGGACAATGGATGGTCACTTCAGGTCTCTAATATACATGAGGCCACTTGCAATATGGGGTATGCAACGAGCCATATCGCCTACGAAGACAGTCCTGGAGGCTCCAAATATCAACTTTATGGACAGAATTAACATGCCTGCTCAGAATTCAACTTCAACTTACAGTGAAAATGGCGGCGTAAAGCATATAGCCACAAAAGCCAAGTGCTTTGGCAAAGCAGTATTCCATTGTTCTTGCTGATTTGATGGATTATACTCTTCTTCTTTTTTTCGAGGTTACTGTCCCTTTTTTTTTTTTTTTTTTTTTATTTTCTTTCTGTAACAAGCCGTTACATAGTTTGATTCCTTTGTTGCGTTCTTCCTCCCCCTACCTTGTAAGGAATGGAATCAAAAAGAGAGCAGATCTGAGGAATTCTGCTCCTTATTTTCATGGCAAATAAAAAGGTTTACATATTTTTTCAAATCTCAAAAAACAAGCTTAAGAAAATATTACTTGAATCAAAAGAGTTGTTATGGTCTCAGAATCTCAATATCTTTCTTGTTTGCTGTTTCCATTGGAAAGAGCTTTCACAGAGAGTTTTCTTTCTTTCTACTCCTCAAATTACTAATGCACATTTCAAAAAGTTGGATTGATGTTTCCAAATAAAAAAATCGAGTATATTCGTGGCACCAAAAAACAGTGAACATATCATCAGTCAAATCGTCTATTATTATTATTATTATTATCAGTCAGACTTTTGCTTGATTGCAAATGATGTGCTAGATGCTCCGACTCTCTTAAGTTAAAATGACAACGTTGTTTTGCTTGAATGGTAACGCTATATACATGATGCTCTACGATGTCTTGTATGCCATGTAGATGCAAAGCCGCCGGTGTTAAGCATACTATAGCGTCGTTGCAGTGCCTTGCAAATTCGATGCCTTCACATATATGATGGCATCATCCCATCCCATGCAATGGAAATGCGATGCTCTATTTTTGTTGCCACTTTTTTCCTATCCATTTTTCAATTGAAAAACTTCACCTTTCACAAATTCCGAGTACATCATTTTTTTTTATTTTTTATTATATGGACATTGTTAATGGTATCACACCCAATATATGAGGTGTGGTGTCCGAATATATTGAGAGCGTGGGTGGTGCCCTTAACAATGCCCTTTTTTTTAATATTCTCCTTCAAATTAATTAAGCTGCTGCACGCAGGAGTAAATTCTCAACTGCTCAGTTTCTTATCCTTTTGCTGTTCAAAAAGATACCTACTACCACACACATACACATAGACATAGATGAATCTATGGTCTGTTTCCCGTATCCTCCCATTACATGTCCCTCCACCCTTAACTTCATGTTCTTACAACAAACCACCTCAAAATCCCCGAATCCTCAAATCCTCCTCTGCACCCATCCCCGCCGCACGTGACCGAGTCATCGACTTTGGAAAACACAAAGGCAAGATGATGGGCACTCTTCCCTCTACCTATCTCAAATGGGTTTCCAAGAATTTGAGGGCACGTGACTTTGAGGAGTGGGCCCAGCTTGCTGATCAGGTTCTTGAGGACCCGGTTTACAAGGACCGGATTGAGTGGGAATTCGCTCAGAACGTCCTAAACGGCGACGTTTTGAGGTCGTCATCTTCTTCTTCTTCTTCTTCTTCTTCAAGAAGTGGTCATGAAGAGGAGAGTCCTGTTTCTGAGTTAGCTGAAGTCAGTGAGAGGTTTGGTTGGGACTATGAGGATGAAGTGGGCTGGGCTAAGGTTGATTTCGGGCTTCTTGGCACGTCGAAAGGCGGGAGGCTACCTAGGTTGTCTGGTTCTGGGCCTAGGCCCAATGAGATAGGCTCGGATCCAACCCTTCAGACGTCGTCGTCGAAAGCTAGTAGCATAATGAGTAGGCTTTCGTCTTCTTCTGGGCCTAGGCCCGTTCGAGATGTAGGAGAGAAGAGGAGAGAGAGAATGCAGAGGATGAAGTTAAGGAGGAACGGTAGTTTGAAGTTGAAGGAGGATAGGGATGGTATGGTTAATTTTGGTAATTCAAGTAAGGTAGTGTTAGAGACAAAAGGCGGAGGAGGGGGTGATTCTGATAAAGAAGAAAGTACAAGGACCAATATTGATAAAATTTCATTTCCAGGGCGTGAAGCACTTTTGAAGAAAGTGCTTAAAAGAAGAGGTCAATGAATGAAGTAGTGGTAGTAAAGAGTCCATTTGGACGTTTTACATGGTTTTATTTAGGCAATGTTACTGTTTGACGTCATGAATGATACAACGTATTTTTATACTGTTAATCATGCATGATGTATGATATATTAATTGATATAATTTCTACTACGAGGAATGGTGTAATATGGTTTATATTTTATATAAGCAATTAATTTGAAGAAGATTCGCTATCAAATTATCTTAACTTTGATTCTGATGGCCCATTGTCGCTACGCAAGATGCTTTATTTAAAACGGTTAAACCCTAACCGTGAGGGTCCCTCACCTCCCGATCCCACAGGCAAGATGCTTTACTTCACCCTAAAATAAAGTGTGTAATAATATTGAAGTGTGTAAAAAAAAATAAAAAAAATAAAGTGTGTAATAATATTGAATTATCATTTATTTGATATACACACACACGTCATCTATAAAGAAAAATGAGATAAAAAGACAAAAAAAAAAAAAGAAGATGAAGATAATTGCATGCACACGTATTCACGTTCCCTTTCCCACGAGCACGTCGATGCACCTTTCTTTATTGATGGTAATACTATTGAAACAATTGTTCATATATAACGAATGGCATAATTTGTATTCGTATTGTCTTTTATAATGTATGATTTATTGATTGAGATATAATGTATCGTAATCAAATATGTAAATACTAGCCTAAAACCCGTGCGATGCACAGGGTTATTTGAATTTATAAAAGAGTAATAAATTTGGACAAACAACGTAAATATATGAATGTTGATATTCAAATGAAAATCATTACATATTAAGCAGATGTCATACCCAACAAATTATTAACATATATGTACACAAAATATTTGGTATGATGTCATTTTACCACAATATCAAATTACCTCAGTATCATCCATCCCCTCCACCCACTACAAAACCCCCATCCCGAAACATCTTTCACCAAAGTCTCATACTATATCCAAGCCATCACACGCGAATATGCCCTGGCATGGATATGGTGCACTGGTGCAGCCAAATTCTGATGGTTAATTACTTTATAACCCTGGACAAATAGATGAACATTGAAACATCAAGTTGATTTCAGTAAACCTAACAACAAAGAGGCAGTTACATTGTCCTATGGTTTAAAAGCAATAAATTTAAATAGACGCATTTAAAAGCAAACTAAGATGCATTGTATTTTGTATTGTTTATACCACCAATATTCAGAAGCATAGTGGACTTTAAACATGATTTTCGGTCTGTAGAAAATATATTGAAAAAAGCGGAGAAACTTCAATATAAACACTAGGGAAAAAACGGTATGGGTTGAAGCCTAAGAAACATCAAGTATAAAAAAACCCGAAACAATCCAACATACAATAACAATATAAAATAAAAAAATCCTAAAAGTACAACACTTTTTGCACTATATTAACCTCAGGCTCTAAAACCAAGCGTCGCTGTTAATTAAAGTATCCCACATTGAGAACTTGTGATTGTGTAACCCACCATATTAAGATATGGACTTCCCTCACCTCATAACCTATGTTTTGGGGATGAGGTCCCTCCTCTTATATGAGTTTGGACCTAGATTTTCTAATGGTATCGAGTCACCCTTTATTGTGCAAGTGTTGGGCCTTTTGTTGGCCTTGAGAGTCCCTGCACCACACTGAGGGGCGTGTTAAAGTATCCCACATTTAGAAGTTGTGATTGTATAACCCAAAGATATTAAGAAATGGAGTTCCTCTCAAGTCATAACTCTGCAGGTTTTGAGGAAGAGTCCTCCTCTCGTATATGAGTTTGGAGTCTAGATTTTCTCTGATCGTGGACCATCAGAGAATTTACTTTTCTAACGCAACTTGTATTTTTCCAAACGATATATAAACAAAACCAAGTCCCACTTCAACCAAAAGATTCTTGGAAAAATAGCGCGCACAATATTAATCAAACAATTCTAATCGGACATATTTTGAACCCTTGAACACTAAAATAAATGAGACTGAATGCTAATCAATCCTTTGCTAAACTCTTAAACGCAAAATGATAGTATGAATGCTATGTTCCACCAACCTTCCAGAAATTCACATTAATCTTGCAACATATTCCAAAAAAAAATAAAAAAATAGTAGTAGTAGCATTGGATGAAAGCAAAAACAAAACATTAAATCATTGATTGAGGAAAAATCAGGCAAAGTCTAATCAATTTACTATCTATCTACTATTACAAAAACCCAAATTTACATAAATAAATCCTGTAAAAACAAAACTTAAAAGAATCCAACGACATCCAAAGTAAAATAAAATGTAATGACTAAAATAATGAAATAGAAAACCAATAGCCAAAAGTAGCGGCCTTACGATATGCGATAAGAATCTATGGTCAACCATAAATAGGAGACATGGAAATTGCCTTTAGTTTATGAAAAATACAATAGTCGAGTGACGATATAATTAGCAAGGAAGCTCTTTGGGACCTGATCACAATCAAACTCCATGAGAGAGGCAGATTGAAGCTGGTAGCTGCAAGATGCAAAGGGTCCAAGTTCTCGTCAATTCCCTCATGATAATAGTTCAACTTTTGTGTTTAAAGATAAAGTGTTTATCTTGTTTTTGTAATTAGGCAAAAACCCTAGACAGTCTACTATAAATTGTAATGTACTGAGAGCAGAAGAAATCCGATCAAATAATAAAAGTTCTTGTTCCATTTTCATACCTGTTCTAAATTTAAATTGTCTAAACATTTAGTTACAAAGTGCATGTGTAAACATGTCAGACATGCATGCAGACCAATTAATCTTTTTTATATGAACATCAAAGATTGGTCATATGGCCGTCCAAGTCCTCCAACGTGTATATGGCAAGCCGCAAGCAGTACTGCTGGACACCCATTCATTGCACCTACAATTTTTAAATTGCGGACAATTATAGAAAAGACGGAACTAATTTATAAGTAGATCTCAACAACTGTGTCCATGATAAAAACCTTTGTAGCTGGAAGATTACTCTGCTATTGGACCAATTATTATGGTCTACAGACAATAATGCAATAATCATGTAACTAAATAATGCAATAATCATGTAACATGCAATATCGGTCTGTAAACAGAAGAAAAAAACTGGCATAAATCAAAAAATGCCAATGATGTAAAGAAAATACCTTCAAAGGAAGAAATTTCGTCTCGAAATGTAGATCCCGTTGGATCATCGGTAAAAACATGAGCTCCTATCTCTCATCTCTCGAAAACAAAGAGAACATTGATCTTCTGTTAAAAACAGGTTGAAAGAGGACTTGAAACAAAAATTCAAGCCAAAGCTTCAAAGCACAGGCAAAATCCATAAAGAGAAGGAAAAGACACAAATCATATATAAATGCTTATGTTCAAACTAAAAATCCGAAAAACGTATTCTAGAAGGTATGGTAATGGAAAATGTTGGGCGAGTTTCTGTAAACCTCACAACACATAATTCCACACAAAGCAGAAGAACTTATTCATGTATAATAATCATGAAAAACTAAAGAAAGCTTAGCAGATCGGAAAAAAAAAACACAATAAAAGACAATTAAAGTAAACCTCACGTAAGGAAAATGGGAACCTCCTTTGAGCTGGATTATATTAGCAAGAGAAGAGTAGTTACAAAATTTTGTGGAGAGATTTAGGAGATTTTGTAGAAAATTTGTTACCAAAATTGATAAAAAGATGATAAGAGTTTAAAATGTTTTGAATCGCATCTGGTATGCTATGCATCAGTTGGGATGGAGATATATTCTCTCCTGCAAGATATGCGAGTTTGTTTTTTTATTTTTGTTTTTTGTTTTGTTTTTTAGGAGATCCCCTAGTTTTGACCGGGTCATTTGCGGGTTTGGAGTGGGTCAATTGGGTAATTGGGTTAAATTTTGCTTTCAAATATATAGATAGTATAGATAAGTTCTGTTACTTATTGTGACCAAGCGACGGTATCATTTTAATCCAATCCAAGATCAGTTTATGTCGAAGTATCAAGAATAAAAATAAAAAAAAAGACGAAAATGCACATGAATCTGTAATACTACAGTTCTCTTGTTGAACTATACGATCCGGTCTTCTTGATCTGTATACTTTCCACTAGATATATATATATATGTTTTGGTCATTTCTATATTTTTACCTATCATGAAAACATGAATTATTGTATATCTTAACAATATGTTGTATAACCCAATGACCGAAATCACCATAATAGATCACTTTTAAATCAAAATAATAAAAGTTTTTTAAAGGACAATAATTCACGAGGAGACATTGATAGTGACTTTGAATTATAGCCATATCAAGGTACCCCAACAAGAAAAAAAGGGGCTATTTTGGGGATTTTGAAAAATCAGGCTTTGTCCTCCATTCTCTCTTGGAATTAAAGTTATAAAATAATTAAAGCTTATAAAAAAAACACCATTATTATTTACGACGTTATAATAGTAGAGTAAAAGATTTTACTTTTAGTTAAATTTTTACGATTAATAATAGTAGAGTAAAAGTTTTTTTACTCCTCGTAAAATCGATTTTACGACGTTATTATCCTTTTTATAACTATTATCATCAGAAACCTAAAATCGAATGTGGTCCTTTTTATAACTTTAATTCCAAGAGGGAAGGGAGACACAGACTGATTTTCCAAAATCCCGCTATTTTGGGCATTTGCTAGATATGTCAAGGTCACAATTAATTTAATATAAGCTCATAATTATTTAAATAGAGCTACTGTAACAACCCGTTCCCTAAATCGGAGTATTATCGGGAGATTCGGCATGCGTCATATTAAAAATTCAATATGACACGTAATCCTTAGTTCATCTTATCCATTAAGCGACAAAAACGGTAGCATTAAACCATCGTAGTTCAAAAACGAATCCAAACGACTTTATTGCACCAAAATGTCCAACAACGAGTACAACTTTATTCTTTAAAAGAAAACTAACAATTACTGAAATTGAAAGAGCTTAACGACTAGAAACCCAAAACATAAGCCACGACCTCCGACATCTCTTAAGGGTTGCACCAACTTGGATCCTTCCCTGTCTCACAAAACTCCTCAAGCTCCTGAAATGGTACGGTATGAGCACCAGCTTGCTCAGTAAGAAAGATAATGTCGAAGGTAATTCATGCCTCATCCCCGGATATGATTACCCATGAATTCACTTCTACACTTAACATACACAAGTAGACGTGGGCGGTTCCGGTTCCAAATCCGGTTCAGACCCGCCGGTTCCCGGGTCCAACCCGGCGGTTCCACGGGTCCACGGGTCCACGGAACCGGCGGTTTCACGGTTCCTACCCGGTTTTAGGTTCCAACGGACCCGGCCCAGCCCGGAACCGGCCGAAAAACCAGCGGTTGAACCGGCCCGGAGGACCCGGAACCGGCGGTTTTTGCTTCTTCTTTTTTCCCCTTTTTTTTTTTTTTTTCCTTTTCCTTTTTCATTTTCATTTTCTTTTTCCTTCAAATTTTGCCCAAGATTCCAAATTCCAATTTGACCAACGGTTGGCAACGGATATATATTCAAAATATTTGATTTTATTTTAATATACAAGTGTTGTTTTTTAATTTTTACTAGTGCCACAACATAAAAATATATTTCTTATTATTATTACTTTATGACCGAAATATATCGTAACACTTTGACTAATCAAATAGACAAATAATCAAATACTACTATTTAAATTATTGTGACAAGGAAGAGCACATAATTAAATTAAATTTAAATGTTACACTTTGACTAATCAAATTAAATTAAATTTAAATGTTACACTTTGACTAATCAAATTAAATTTAAATGTTACAAAATATTAATAAACTACATAGTACATCCTACTCTTTTATTCATATAAAATAGGTTCATTAGCCCCGTAGAAAGGTTGTCAGATTATCATATTGCGTATGCTCAATTCTCTAGGAAAAGCGGTGATAAGAAATGGTGTTGCTTAATAAAACAACTTTTATATACATTTTGTCTCGATTCATTAAGATATAATATCAACTTATATACATAATATTATAAGTATAAATCATCGTAATCAATATATGAAATATAAGTTTAATTTACTTACAAATCAATCATAAAAAATAAACAATTAGAAAACTATAATCTTTAATTTACTTACAAATTATCTAGAATATAAGTTATGAAATTAAATATTATATATAGATTGGTTGAAATTAAATATTATACAAGCCGTGTTTTTTTTTTTAAACATACTATGAAATTAAATATTATATATAGTTTAATAACCAATTAGAATTTATTATTAATTTTAACGTAAGTTATAAAAATTTTGTAAAAAAAAATTGATTTTTTTGGAACCGTGATTGGAACCGTGATCGGAACCGTAATCGGAACCGTGATCTCGAACTGTCGACCGGGAACCGCCGAGACCGGACCGGACCGGGAACCGCTAAACCCGCCGGTTCCCGGGAACCGGCGGAACCGGCTAGAAAATAGAACCGGCGGTTCCGGTTCCATTTTGGACCCGGAACCGGAGGGTCGTGCCTTGGACCCGGAACCGGCCCGGAGCCGGTCACGTCTATACACAAGTAAGCACATAGCATGCCTTACAATCACATTACAGATTATCAGGTTAATTGTATTCCGAGTTATCATACTTATGTTGCAGATTATAAGTTCCTTAATGTTTCACGCACACACTCACACCGCCTACCATCATGTTCCCTTTTACATGACCACACATGGTTACACACGCACCCAGATTATCATGTCCCCTATTTCATGAACACATATAACCACCCGCACACCCGAATCATCATGCCCCCTTTTTCATGGCACATATGACCCCGATCATCATGCCCTCTTTTTCATGAGCACATATGACCGTACCCATATTGCCGTGTCCCCTATTTCATGATCACTTGTGAAATCCACCATTTATTATATATCTCAATAACCACATCTATAGTTATTCACGTTGGGTTCTATTAATTCAGATTCGTCTTTTAACAAAATGGTTATAAAATTTTATGCACACAACAATTTCTAGTAACTATAGAATCCAGAAACAAATCTGACAACAAAACTCAAAACAGCTACATCTCTAACTTAGTATTCACAGCTTTCAACACATAGTTCACACATACAACAAGTATCAAATTAATACCACATATTTTACACATAATATCCATAAAATCTGTTTGAATCACAATTAACGACAATAACTATACAATCAAGGGTTCATATTTCATATAAAAATAAATAAATAAAAGAAAACATAATACAGTCGACAACATCTCCCTTACCTTTTGGATGCTATCTTTTTCTTCCTCAGATAGTTTGCTATATCCCAACGGATCCCAAAGCTCACAAAACGGTCGCTTTCGTCCCATTCTTACGCTTAAAACAGAAAATCGCTTCTGTATTGAGTAATACTACAGCGAAACGAGTCTACCGCTATACTTTTTTTTTCCCTTTTTTTTTCTACTTCTTTTCTTCTCGTTTATGGCTGCTTGCGGCAGATTTTCACCTCCCTAGTATTTGTGCCGTACACTCTAGGTATATATATCATACCTTAGTAGTAGTACTTTATATATTCGTATCTTCGTCGTTTTTTTTTGTCTTTTGCGTCTTGTTTTTTCTGTTCTCCCATTTCGTGCCACCGTTTCTTAATGCACTCCACCGCCGCCCAGCAAAATCAATGGCAGCCGACCAGGTCTCCCTTGCGTTGGCAAGAGGATATATATTTTTTCGGCCCTGCTCTCTCTCTTTATTTCTTGGTTTTCTTCGCAATATTTCCGCCTTCGCTTTTGGAAGGTGATCTTTTCTCTCTGCCGTGGACAATCCTTATGCTTCTTGATGCTTCATGCTAAATTAGTTGATCTGTCTTCCTCTTCTTGCATGTTGGAGTGCTTCCTTCGATCTTGTTTGCTCTGTTTCAATCTTGTGATGGTCACTCAGGATTTCTTGTTATTTTCCCTCTGTTTGATGAAGGTTACTAGAAATACATGTACTACTCCGTTTGCTGATTGAATTGTCTGAATGGATGGTGGTTTTAGTTCAATTATTGCAGGTTATTATTTTTGGGTTTTTCCACAATTGCATTTTCTACTCGTGTAGTCTTTGAATTTCGACAAACATCTCTTGTCACTAATGAATGAAAATCAGGAAGTTGGTTTTTTTAATTTTTTATTATTACAAAAAAAATCGGATTAATTTACTTGAATGCTGCTGTACAATAAAGTATTTTTTATTTTATCTTTTTTTATTGGTCAAAATTCGCAGAAAACACTTGCAGGCCTGCGACGAATAAACTTGGAAGGTCTCCGTTGGAGAGTGTTTGATGCCAAAGGCCAGGTAGGAGTGTTTTTACAAAAACTGGGATTTTCTGTTTTAGGATTTTAGTTTTTTTCTTTTGCGCAGTGGCTTTGATGCCTACAAATTTTACTTGATTAAGGGCAACCTCATTATACCAAATTATCAATGTTACATTTGAAGTTGTTGATCTATTGTCTGGTGCTACATTAACTGCTAGTATATATATATATTTATAAATGAAAACTTTGGTTACATAGTAAACTCATTTTATTTTCTTTTTAATTATTAGTCAAAAACTATTCTTGTCCATAATTATCTATAAGGAAAAAAATCGTAGGACACCAACGTATTTATCACTTTTCTACTTTATCTTCGAGATTTACTCGGATTTAATTTAATTCATTAAATTCAAATTTTGGGTTATTACATTCTTCCCATTTTAAAAGGAGTTTCGCCCTCGAAACTCGATCCCGACAAGGAAACACGTAGCATGCAACAAGACAAGGCGCATGAATTGCACATAAGGTGAAACAAAGCAAGTAGTACGTAAGGAATCAAAAGTCACATAAAAGCGCATATGTATCTTAAATGTTACATGTTCCCTCAGCTTACTCAGAGCCCTCCGGAAGAACTTCCAAACTAAACACTCTAGCAGGCACATTCCTATCAGGGCAAACTAGAGAGATATGCCTCTTCTTCCCACAAGTATAGCAAAACCTCTCACTCCTGCACTCACCAGGATGCTTCCTCCCACATTTTCTACACTCAGGATGATTCAAGTAGCATTCGCCCGGATGCCTCTTACCACAAGTCCTACACTCCTGGCCACCCTTAACCTCACCCGATTGCATGTCAACTTTCTTAGCAGCTGAAACCTCACTTGCTTTCTCGGACTGTAGACTAACCCATGGTCTCTTCTTATCCTTGTATCCTGATCGGTTGCTCAGAGTCTTCTCCATTCTAGTAGCCCTACCTATGAGATCCACGAGACTTGGGTCCTGATATCCTCCAAGTCCCTCTTTCAACCTTTGGGTCAGACCCTCCTCAAAGCGGTTAGTCTTCATCACTTCATCTTGCATCACTGTAGGCACGAAGCGTCCTAGTTCCTCAAACTTACCAACATACTCAACCACCGACATTTCATCTTGCTTAAGGCTGAAGAACTCTGCCTCCTTATGTCCCCTAGTTGAAACCGGAAAGTACTTGGTATAGAACATCTCCTTGAAAATATCCCAAGTGATCATGGGCCCATCGGCCTCGTAAGTTGGCCTCAGATTCTGGAACCAAGTCTCGGCTCCCTCTGTCAGAAAAGGCACTGCAACCTCCACCCATCTCGCCTTAGGTATCTGCAAGGCAGTGCAAAGTCCTGCTCATCCCCATATAAGTGTGAGACATAAATGTCTTGTCAACTCGTAAGTTAATTTTTGCTTTTAAAGCCAGCGAGGACGACGATCTAAGCAGATTGACCGACCATTTATGACTCATTTAAGCAACCAGGCCCGAAGTGCAGGGGCGTTCAGACCAGATATGTATCGAGCCCATCATCATCATGAACTAAAGTCTTGCACATCATCGAAAGACAGTGGGGCCACTCTAAATCCTATGTAGAGGGACGAACCCGGACAAGTCACGAGGACAAGTCTTGGTCGTCCCGGCAGCGACGCCACCCCTTATAAGAGGGGAGAATGTAAAGTCTCACATTGGAAAAGTAAAGTCATGCTCACCTCCATATAAGTGTGAGATATAAATATCTTGTCAACTCGTGTTAGCCCTTATAGACCAAAGTGAGGATGACGATCTCTAAGAATGACCGACTATTTATGACTATTTAAGCAAGCAAACTGGGCCGAGTGCTATTCTGCATATAATATCAGATCGTGCCGTATCATCACATACTAAGTGTCATTACACCGTAGTTAGAATCTTGACTAATTAACTTTAGCTTTATTTTTCGCTTTAGGCTACCTGCTGCATTCTCACCTTAAAGTTTTTTTTTTGGGTATTAATTTTATTTTTCTTGTTTGTACATAATAAGTCTTGAGCCCTTAAATTTGAAAAAGTATGGATGAATATTGCTAAACAACTTCCTTGATTAAAGGTAGTGGGGACTATTGCTTCCAATCAATATGAGACATGCATCGATTTATTTTGAAATATAAAAAATAAAATAAAACTTTGTAAGTCAAACAAATAAAATAAAAACTTTGCAAGTCAAACAAATACAATGTGCTTAAGTACGTGGTTGTTAAATCCGTTATGATTAAATAGCATCATTAATCCTGACTTCTAGGCATTGCAAAAAAAAAAAAGAAAAACATAAACACAAACACAAAACATACATATTGATCATGAGTTCGACTTTTCAGAAAAACGAATATCATTTTGATGCATTATCGAAGGTTTAGTGTGATGTGTTTAACGGTGTCAAATCGATCGTACATTTTTGTATGTTTGAGAAGATATATCATCTTTTTATAAAAGTTGAGTTATCAAAATGAGACCTATGCTATATAACTATCATCGTAGGGGACCATAGATCATCTGTCCGTGAATATAGACAAAAGGCAACCAAATAAACCCCCCATATATAGACCTTTCATAATAATAATTTCTTATGAAAATCCAAGACACCACAAATCAAATCTTGTGTCTCTATATTTTTTTGTAT
The DNA here is from genome assembly GCA_026214975.1 of Gentiana macrophylla. Classification (NCBI taxonomy): domain Eukaryota; kingdom Viridiplantae; phylum Streptophyta; class Magnoliopsida; order Gentianales; family Gentianaceae; genus Gentiana; species Gentiana macrophylla. The sequence goes on along the minus strand of CM047815.1, from coordinate 101,104,982 downwards.
CTCATAGGCTAAGTCTACTTTTATCACCTTGTCCCATAATGACAATAACAAACAGACACGTTACAATCAAGCCTAATCTGTCTATATATTTTCACATGCAGTTTAACTCTACCCTCTTTAATTATTTTCAATTGCAACCTATTTGCAATTGAGAATCACCGTGGTGTAAATAAAAGTAATAAACACACTTTCTAAATACCAAAAATATAACAATGATTCTATTGATAGATAGCATTCACTGTCATTTAACTGCGTACGTGACATTTAATTCTATCTGTTAGTCGACTGTGATACACCGTAACTTCTCAAAACTCGAATCTAACGGGTGTTACTTGTGTTAAAATAGGTCAATATGTTGTTGTTTGGCATAGTATAGTATGATCAATACAAGTTATTGTTAATTATCAAGTCTATTATATATTATCTTACTAATATTTGAATTATTAACTTAAGTGATGGAGTTGTAGTAGTACTATATAGGTCAGATATTGTTCATGTGATAGAGGATATGGATGTCTTTTCACAAGAAAAGGCTTAGGACAACAAGGTAAAGCTGGGAAAAAGGTAGTTCACATGGTTCATATATAGCTATATACTTCCTTGGTTGTTATATCAAAGCTAATATTATGCAATTCCCTATACCACACCACATTCAAGAAAAAGAAAAAGAAAAAGAAAAACAAAGTAAATCTGACACACCCCATTTTTCCACCTCAAAATCAGAAATGTGAAAGTGTTCTTCTTCTTTCTTTCTTTCTTTAGCCCCTGCAGCAGCTATCCTTCCTTTTTTTTTCTTTCTTTTCCATACAATTTCCCCATATAACATCCTATTCCTACCTATCATATATCTTTCAATTCAATCAATCTTGGCGGTCCATTTGGTCTATGGATACACTCTCCTCTGGATTATTGGGGGTTGGTTTTACTACTTTTACATTTAATAATTTCTTATTATATGTGTGGTGGTTCCAATTTTATTCCCATGGCAGCTGCTGCAGCAAAAAACAATATCAAGTCATTTTGTGGGAAAAGCTTCAAAAAGTCTGAGTCTTTACTCTTTGTTGCTCTGGTTTTAGTTGCTTCTGCCTCATTCTTTGTTGTGTTTCTGAGTTTTTCTGTTACTTTTGACCATGGATCTAAGGGTTCATTGGCTCTAATTAACAGAAGAACCCTTGTTCAAATTCCCTCCAACAATGTGAATCTGCATCAAGATGTTCATCAAAAAACTACTACTACTTTTGCAGCTGCTGCTTCTGCTGCTGCTACTACCAGAACAAGAAATGAGAGAGAATTTCGGATGGCTGCCCATGAAGTTCCTAGTGGTCCAAACCCTGAGTCCAATTGATCATTCACATGTCAAATCTTCATCATATATTTATTTATATATATGGAGTCTTTATTAATTTGCACTTCTCTCTCAATTTACCATGCATCACACTCACACCACACATGAATTAATCCATCTCTTAAAAGTCGATTATTGACTTAAGAACCGACTTTTTCATGTCACTTGAAGGTATAATTCAATACTTAGTCACCAATAGTGAGAATTGAAGGTATCAAGTTTCAAAATGTTGATTCAGTGCGGTGCAATATTTAAAGAGATTGTAATATTTAAAGAGATTTTATGGTCCGACCGTTTTCTGAATTCCTTTTTAATTTTGACTCTTTCAATAGATAAAAGGATAGTAAAATTAAAATGAAATGATGTATGTCAAATGGTACAACGTTTTACGACAACAAAGATATATGATATATTGCAGTTTGGGTGTTGTTGATATATATATATATTTGATGGTGGAGTATCAGGTGCTGGATATATTCTATCTCTTTTATTGCTTTGTATTTCTGTATGTTGAATTGAATTAATAAATGAAATTAATGAAGTGTCTGTTGGTTTCTCTGCAGATTGGGATATTTTTCATGATTTGTCATAAATGTAAAGCAGCACAAAATTAAAATTTGTATGCATGACCAAATAAATAGCTAGCTGCTAACATCTCACCCATAATATAAAATTTATTACTAGTACGTAATAGTATTCAATTCTTGGACTAAAACTGAATATGGCTTCTCTTTCGTCATCAAAAACTAAACCGAGCTTAATTAAGAAAATTTGATAAAAGTTTCGTGAGCCATGTAAATCAATCGTTTTGCCATAATAATCTAGTTTACAAGAGGCTGCATATACTTTTTTTTTTTTTTATAATAAAAAGAAGTCGATCTAGAGATTCAAACTAGCACGTTGTTCTATCCTAAAAAAAAAATATTTAAAAAAAAACCTAGCACGTTGTAACTCAAAGACAAAACTGTCAGTACAACACTGTTGCTTTTATGCCTTTTGGGTACGTAGCAATATAGTCGAATTTAAAATTGGAGGTGGTGTTAAAAGTGATAGAAGGAAATATAATAGCGTCATTACTAACACCAATTGGCTTTTAAGATAATCTGCAGTAATGACGATCCTACAATATGATCGTCAAATGCGAGGCCACGAGATCAATCTTCTACCAACATTGTTTCCCGATTATATTGTGCAAGTTAGCGTTGGCTTCTTTGTTGGCTTGCGCTTTTACACATGCTTTGTGTCTATGTTGGCGAGCTATATAAGCCAACACTACAATGCAAGTTAAAAGTGATAAAAGTAAATATAGTAGCCTTTACTAACAACAATTTGCTTTTAAGACAACTGATAAGTGACGATCGTAATATATAAAGTGGAGTCCCTAAAATACTGGCTTAGTGGTAAGAAAGGACTTAGATCTTTTAAAGGCGAATGATCTTAAACTGGAGCTTGGAGGTTCGAACCCCGTAAATGAGACTTCTTTCGCTTATTTTAAGATAATATGCTTCTACGACTTTGGCGCACTAGGTTATATGCCTGATTATATGACATCTTTACTTGATCTATTGGGACAGAGAGAGTGAGACCCTTGTGGTGGATTTAACTATTTTTAAAATCGGAGGTGGAGTCAATCAGGTTTCAATAATTGTGACAGATGTATTTGGCTTGTTGATGAAGCAGCAAACAGCTTTTTACGTTCAAACCCATTAAAAACCACAATTTTCAGTGCATTATGTATGGATTTTTCTGCAGTACGTCCCTCTTTTCAAACAAAGGGGAAAAAAAGGCGTGGCCCCATAAATGAAACAGAGGGAAAAAAAAAAGTGATGAGTCCCATATCATTTCACTACAATAGATAGGGAAATTCACCTTTTAATTTTACCCGGCCCTAATCATACGTTAAAAACTATGCATGCTTCACTTTTGTGAAAAGCCAATGACATAATGTTGTGTAACTCATTGTAATAGTAGCACCATCCCGTCTTTTTACTCTCCACACTATACTCTTTTTCAACTGTTTTACTGGCAAAAATCGAAAGACACTAGTCTTTAATGACACTATAATAAACCTTACTTCCAAAGCATCACATTGAAGTAATTATAAGAAGCCTAACATCACAATTTCGGTGTGATGTCAAGATAGATGTGTATGGTGTGACTAAAGAATATAATTTTTAAAATTGAATGTAGTTTTTTTAGAGTTAAATACATACTTGGAGACATTTAATTAATAGTCAAAGTTACTGTGTTTATCAACAGTACTGAGTTTGGTGTATATGGAGTAAATGTGTTATGCTCCCCTCTGACCCTTCTTCGATCACACATCAATGGAGAAAGTGGCTTTATGCACCTATATATATCTATATATACAGGAGTTGTGCTAAGTTAATTGTTCAAGTGCTTAAAAATTCAATTATTAATTGACCTGAAAAAGATCATCTGTCATCCATCTACCTTATTGAGGCAAGAGGTTTGTTGCCATTTGGAATTTTTGCGTAGTATCTTCATGTACACGTGAGAAACATTATTATATATATATGGTGGTGTTTATGTTTTCAACTTTTCATAAATATAAAAACAACACATAAAAATCACCCATGTTTTAATTATAGGTTGAAATTCGCGCTTTTTATATACCAACTTCTTGATTACTTGGAATATATATAGAGTCTGTGGATTTGTTGGGAAACAAGATATATGCAAGTAATTAACCCAACAAGTTTGTCGAGAAGTGTTTCTCAAAGAGCTATATATATATATATATATATATATATGCGCATGCAAGAGGAGAGGATAACTGTGAATGCAAGTGTGTGGATTGTTATGCGAAAGAATGCGTAAAAACAATGTACCTGCAGCCTGCAGCCTGCAGCCTCATCAATGTAAAACCAGAGGTATTTTAATTATAGACATGAATGAGAACTCAGATACACCTATATCACGTACGGACATAATATGAAACGGTCCCATGAAAGTTGTTGAGAAGCCAATATTGCATGCGTTTGGTCAACCAAGGAGGGCGTTGATGCTTCCGAATGTACAAAGGCCTGAGAGGTCGACAATGCAAATATGACAAACCGCGGCAACTAGGTTAGGACCAACATTCGTTGGAGGTCCAAGCCCCCCCCCTCCCTTAAGGACATGGCAGTATGGCACTGGTCAAGCTAGTGAGTATTGTATACACTAGTTTAGATGACAACTTATTTTAGAAAGAGATTTATCTTTGTCAAATTAATTGGTTGCATATCGTATTTATCAAACACAACTAAATTTAACCATTACCTAACTTGTTTAAATTAAATGATAAGTGGTTTTAAACTTTCAATTCAAACGTTTGATATATAATAGTCCCTAATCATTCTATAATTCAACTTGAAAGTTGTTTTTTTTTTTTTTAAAAAAAAAAGAAAAAGAAGAAGAAGAAGAAAGAAAGAAAGTTGTTGTACTATAGATTGCGATGCATCATATTAATTCATTTATAATTAATTAATCTCCCTGTCACATTTATAACCCTATTGGTTTTGTCCTAATTTTTTTAACTAATAAATCCAATTACTATTAACACCAAAGTTTAAGGAATAATCAAATTAAATCCTTTTAAATTCTCTTTACTAAAAGCCGACTTGTATTTTTATCTAGTTGTAATTCATGTAACTCAAATACACTTCTATAGTTTTATGTATCTCAGTATTTGCTATAGAACATTGAAGCATATCCGTGTGCCCCTGATGGAAGAAAATCATCAGGGAATCAAGCGTCAAGATGACGACATCGAGGAAATCCCAGATGATTTCCAATGTTGTGTTTGCCTGTAAGCACCTCTTTCTTTTTGTATGTTACCAAGATCCCGTTGATTGTTTCAGCTTTTCATATTTCTTAATACATTCATGGTTTTATTCATTTTTCATTGATTTTCCTGGGCAAAAGTTTGATCTTTTTAGCATACGAAAATGTTTTGATTGTCAATTCGTGGTGGTTAAAGCATGGTGTTGTTATGTTGTAAAGTTGCGTGCTTCATGTTCCTTCTGAAAGAGCCAGCAAATGGGATGGGGAGGAGCTGTTTCTAGCTTAATCGGTTTGTTTGTGATTGTTGTCGTTAAGATATTGGAGTGGATTGGTCCTTTTTCTGATAATGATTGCCGGTTTTTGAATGATTTTGACGTGATGATTTATGTTGCTTCACTTTAGAATTCTATGGCTAACCGAACTGGATTCGGGTTCTGGAGTATTGGAATTTCACTGAGTAGCTAAATCAGTTGCAAAGAGACCCGGTCAATTTGAATGATGTCAATTTTGTACATGGGATGGGATGGGATGTGGATTTGTTTTTATGAAAAGTGATGTAATTTCTGTTTTTTTATCTTTATCTTTTTTACTTACGGAGAGATGTGCTTTCCCCAGCATTGTTCTCATGAGCAATGACTGAAATACTGGATTTGTTTGTGGATTTATTTGTTAAATTATGGAACATGGAGACTTTGCTTTGTATAATAAACAGGTTGTTTTGGTAATGTTTACTGATTTTGTCAATCTAATGATGATTAGAGCTTTCTGTTGGTCTTTTGGTTTTCTACCGAGAGATGAATTTGCTTATATATGCATTGTTACGTGTTTAGGTGTCCGCCTTTTTCTTTCCTTTAAGGGTTCTTGTTCATCTGATCGCTTCATTTTCATGTGTTGGAACACACATTGTCCTTAACTCACTTGTCAAACCAATACGTTCCATTGCCTTTTGCTTGTTTTTTTGGCTTTGTTTGATTAGTTTAATTACCTTCTTGTGTCAGATTCATCTGTTCAATTTGACTTTCAGGGAAATGTTTTTGTTTCGTATAATTGTGTATCGTGAATGTTACTGTTTGTTTTTTATGTAATCAGTTACATATGAAGTTTTCAGTTTGTCAGATTATACAGACTTACTGTACGTTAATGAATGAATTTACGAGTAATGAATAAAAATACAGTGGCTACGTGTTACTGGGATATGCATATCCGGGCTTTTGTTTTATATTTATTTTTTTGAAGGTTTTGTTTTATATTGGTATTGTACGAAAACCTATATTGAAACAGAATTTATCTCGTCTTGCAGGGATCTCATCCACAAGCCTGTTGTATTAGGTAATATTATATTGCAAAACCTCATAAATGAAGTTGTAACTCTTCCTCAGTTTGGCTCACTTCTCTCTTTTTGCAGCATGTGGACACATTGCGTGTTTTTGGTGTGTATTCAAAGCTATGGATACTTTACAAGAATCACGTTGTATGGTGTGTCGCCACCGTTATAATCATTTTCCTAGGGTTTGTAAATTGATGCACTACTTGCTCCTGAAGCTTTACCCATTGGCCTATAAGTGTAGAGAGAGACATGTGTCAGGTGCAGCCAAGACCCTTTGCTTTACGCAAATATTACTTTCTGTCTTTTTAGTACAAGAAGTTTATCTTGTGCCTAGTTTTCTAAGATTAAGAAATAAATCGATGAACTATATTACCCTCCCAATCGGAAAATTTACATGTTTATTAATATATGCTGTTGCTTGATTGCTGTAGAAGAAGAAGAAAAGCTGGGTTATGTATCTCCGCAGTTCGAAAATTACTCAACTGAGTCACAAAAATTTGAAGGAATCGCTTGTGAAAGTACCGTGAAATCACACCCTATGGACAGGACACCTAACTCTGTGACTTCAGGAGACGGGGAACTCTCCTCAGCTAGTGTTTCTCCAATAATAAAGCTTGCTACCACTTCAAACGGGGCTATACAAGAAACTGTTGCCAAGAAAGGTGGGGAAGTAGCCTGCAAGCCTGTCCTTGCTACTGATGTATCGTGCTCTTTGTGCAAGCAGCTTTTATGTCAACCTGTTGTTCTCAACTGCGGTGATGGTAAGTGTTAGATATAAATGTATAAATTACTCTTTTCTGTAAGAGTTTTAAAACTTTTCTGTGAGTCTGTAATTCAATATGGTATTAGAGCACGAGGTTAGGGTTTCAAACCTCACTCTGCCTCTACTACATGTCTATTCTTGTCCACCTGTTGGCACGCTCGCACATGAGGGGGCGTGCTAGATATAAATGTGTAACTTACACTTCTAACCGTGTCTTCATTCCTGCAGTGTTTTGTGAACCATGTATCAAGATTCCTGGTACTGCAGTTCCTAAATGCCAAATTTGTGATAGTGCACACCCAAGTGGCTTCCCGAATGTGTGCTTAGTTCTGGAACACTTCATTGAGGAGCTATTTCCTGTAGAATATAAAGCAAGAAAGCATTCTTTACCCCAACGAGTGGACAGTCCGCAAGTGAAAGAGTCCACATGTATGTTCTGCTTCCTTTATCCTTCTTGATTTTTACTGCTTTAGTGTTGCACTGTCTATTGAATGATCTTCGATTTAGACATATACTATGACTTTGGCATCCTGCGCTATATTTCCTTATGGTTATAAATGTTAATTGACTTCCTTACCCTTCTTCTGGGGTATTAACTGCATTCAAGTAAGTTAATCTTCTTGTCATTTCAACATTGCTTGATATTTTGTTCCCTTATGTGCCGCCTAATCAGGTTCACAGGACCAGAAAGAAGCTGCTCCAGGCTCCTCAGTACCTACCAACTACTACTCATCCTGGTTGTCTGGGCAAGGTCAAACATTTCATCTCGGAGTTGGTTGCGATTATTGTGGGGTAAGAGCATATGCATCCATCTGTTAATTTTAAGGGATTCTCTATTTTCACAGACTCAAACATCGTTTTTTCTATTTTATAGATTATCTATTCAGAGTGATGCATCAGAATCCATACAACATATAATTTGAATAGAGAATTTGTATTTTGTGCAATTAGAAGTAGTGCAAAATTTAAAGATTATGTATTTTATAGATTTGGATAGAGAATCTGATGCATACGGTTTTTGGTGGATCTTAATCATTCGGATCTTATCTTATAGATTTACCTTGTTTTATGGTACCCCTAAAAAAAAATACTGCTATTAAAAGGACAAAAGGAAACAACTTGTGAAACACCCTTTATTGTAAATATGTTGATATTAATTTTTCATGCATCTTTTAATGCCTGTATGATTAAGCTAATACAATTCTTATATGCAGATGTGCCCTATTATCGGGGAGCGATATAGATGTAAAGACTGTAAGGAGAAAATAGGGTTTGACTTGTGTGAACAATGCCATCGTGGTTCTGCCCAACTGCCAGGCAGATTTAACCAACAACATAAAGAAGACCATAAATTTGAGCTTGTGGAGGCCCTTACTTTCAGTGATATAATACAGAGTCACGAAGCTGAGAGTTTTGATGATGACAGCTCCATCGATGAAGCTGCCATTATTGCCATAGCTGATATTATATCAGATGAGGCAGTGCCAGACATTGTAAGTGATCAAGATCGGTCGCCATCTTCAAATGCTACTTCAGAACATCATCAAGAAAGGAGTGTGTGAACTGAATCTTTGTCTACAAGAAAACACAGCATCTTCTTGGGCTTCGAGCGATTTATATGTTCTTTACAATTCAGAAACAAACACGCTTTTCATTAATGACAGGACAGGATTAGCCAAGAACTTTCTTTCACGTCCCATCAAAATGCGATTTCCAAGTTTTTATTTTTTGTGATTGATTTTATCTTTGGATGAGTTTTCATGACCACTTTCGGTAACTTTAGCAATAAGTTATATGTTTCCTCTCTTTCCCCCCGGGTTGAATTCCCGGCCAACTGGTCAAAATCTGGTATGGATGATATTGAATTTGGACCCTGTTTCATGTTCCTTGTGTATTTGTTTATTTTACATAGGCTATCTATAATCGCAATTCTCTTATATTTGTTCCCCTGTTTCTTGCATCGTTGATTGCGAATTTGTTGTCGGTTTTTCACCATCTTTTATGTTGCAAGATTTCTTTCTGAGACATTTTATTTACACCACAACGATTTTATCAGTGATTCTTGAGTGACCTTGATTTTTTGAAGTCGATTCTTGAGCCAGAAATCGACTTTTAAAATGTCGATTTAGTGTGATTCATTTAATGTTGTGCATGTAAAGACTCTTTTCCATTTAGGATTCTGACTACGTGGGTTTTGCAAAAATAAATACTCATAAAACAAATTACATAAATATGTAAAACCGTTTAAATGCGGGAAGATTGTGTTCGTTACCTACATAATAGGAAAACTGATAGACCTTAATGATGCAATCTTTTCCTATTTTGTAACGGCTCTGTGTGTTCTTTCAAATTTCTCTTCCCCATTTCTCTGTACAATTCAGTTTTTTGAAAAAGAGTTCAAAAAAAAATTCAATCTTTAGTTCAAACATACAAACATCTTGAATTCTTGAATTTCACTTCTGTGTTGATCACAATGCCACCAAAGCAAAATCAGAATGGAAACCCACAACAGAGCCTAAACGGGACTCTGTTTTCGAATGCAGCTGAGGATTTTAATCTTAAGGAGACATCTCCGGCTCTCGGTGGAGGAAGGGTGTTCGGCAATGACAGGGTTGGGACAGCTTATGATCTTGTTGAACAAATGCAGTATCTGTTTATAAGGGTTGTTAAGGCCAAGGAATTGCCAACAACAAAGGGCACAAATGTTAATCAGGGAACAAATGTTAATCCAAGCCCTTTTGTTGAAATCAAGATTGGAAGTTTTAAAGGTGTAACTAAACATTTTGATAACAGTTTAACACCTGAATGGAACCATGTATTTGCAATACTGAATGAAAGGATTCAGACCCCTGTAATTGAGGTTTTGCTGAGGGATAAAGGTAAAAACGGAGATGATATGATCGGTATGCTCGAGTTTGACGGTGTTGATGTACCAAAAAGAGTGCCTCCTGATAGTCCTTTAGCTCCTCAATGGTATAGACTTGAAAACAAGAATAAAGACAAGGTGAAAGGTGAGTTAATGTTAGCTATTTGGATGGGTACTCAAGCCGATGAAGCATTTCCAGAGGCGTGTCATTTAGATGCTATTTCAGTATCCGGTGAAGGTGTTGCAAGTATCAAATCGAAGGTTTATTTATCTCCTAGGCTTTGGTATCTTAGAGTAAATGTGATTGAGGCCCAAGATTTGCAGCTTAACAGACAGTACCCGGAGATTTTCGTGAGAGTGACACTTGGGAATGTGGTTTTAAGGACTAAGATTTCATTAAGTAAAAATCTATCACCGCTTTGGAATGAGGATTTGATTTTTGTTGTAGCAGAGCCTTTTGAGGAGCACTTGTGTTTGTTTGTGGAAGATAAAGTAGGACCGAATAAAGACGAGCTTCTTGGCAAGTGTGTGATTCCTGCAAATGTTATCGATAAAAGGGTTGATTCTAAACCTCCAATAAGTAGATGGTATAGTCTTGAAAAGCATAATTTATCAGAAAATGGACAAAAAAATGTTGTGAAGCTAAACAGCAGAGTCCATTTAAGGATTTGCTTTGATGGTGGCTACCATGTGCTTGATGAATTGACACAATACAGCAGTGATCTAAAACCCTCTGCTAAACAGTTGCATAAACCAGGTATTGGGGTGCTTGAACTTGGGATTTTAAGTGCTCAAGGCTTATCATCAATGAAAACAAAAGACAGACAAGGGACAACCGACGCTTATTGTGTAGCTAAGTATGGACAGAAATGGATAAGAACTAGGACTATTGTCAATAGCTTCAACCCTAAATGGAATGAGCAATATAATTGGGAGGTTTTCGATCCATGCACTGTCATTACAATCGGCGTGTTTGATAATTGCCATTTACAAGAAACAGGGACAGCTGATTCAAGAATCGGGAAGGTGAGAATTCGGTTATCTACACTCGAAACAGATAGAGTATACACACATTCATACCCTCTTATTGTTTTATCTCCAGCAGGGGTTAAAAAAATGGGTGAGATTCAGTTAGCTGTTCGATTCTCTTGTTCATCATTGCTAAACATGCTTCAAATGTATACACAACCACTCTTGCCAAGTATGCATTATTTGTATCCATTAACTCTTCATCAAATCGATAACTTGAGGCACCAAGCTACACAGATTGTGTCTGCGCGGTTGAACCGAACGGAACCGCCTCTAAGAAAAGAGGTGGTGGAGTACATGCTTGATGTGGGATCAAACATGTGGAGTGTAAGAAGAAGCAAAGCTAATCATTTCAGGATTGCCTCTATTCTATCCGGGATTACCGTGTTTTTCAGAGGTTTCAACAAAATCTGCACATGGCAAAGTCCTTTCACTACAGTTCTTGCACATGTCCTATTACTGTGTTTTGTAGCTTTCCCTAGGTGTATCTTAAGCACCATTTTATTGTACCTTTTTATGGTTGGTGTTTCTCGATACCGTTCGAGGCCTAGACATCCACCCCACATGGATATACAATTATCTCAAGCTGAAAAATCCAATCTTGATGACTTAGATGAAGAATTCGATACATTTCCGACATCTCGCCATCCTGATGTTGTAAGAATGCGGTATGATCGTCTCAGGAGCATTGGATCAAGAGTACAGACTGTTGTTGGTGATCTAGCTACTCAAGTAGAGAGGCTTTCGAGTTTGCTGAGTTGGCGCGACCCGAGAGCCACGGCTCTGTTTCTTGCATGCTGTTTTGCTGGTTCTGTACTTGTTTATGCTGTCCCTTTTCAGGCTTTGGTTATTGTTTGGGGGTTTTATGTCATGAGGCATCCAAGATTTCGCGAAAAGCTTCCTTCTTCGCCTGCAAATTTCTTTCGTAGGCTGCCTGCGCGTTCAGACACCTTACTATAAGGATCCAACTTGTTTTCCTTTCCTAATCTTTTTGCAAAGCAAAAATTTGGTTATCCGCAATGTATGCCAAAACTCATAATGATATTGTTTTTTCTTTTAATCTCCTTCACATTTGTGTTTTTTTTTTCAACCCTCAATATATATATGGAAAATGATTAGGGTGCCTTTAAAGGCACCACACATTTTTTTACTTAAAGCACCACAGCAATGTAAAAACTATATGATTACTCAATGTACCACATATTAAATTTTTAAATGACGAATCTACTAATGACACCACACCTATAAAAATTCAATTTGTTATTTCCAGATTATTTTTACTACTTCCATTTTTTTAATATTACAATAACATCCTCCCAACAATAAAATATTACATGTTTTCCTCAACTTTCAACCCATCTTCTCCACCCTCCGCCCTTCAACCATCAACATCACCATTTCCACCACCTTTTATTATCATAAAAAATACGACATTCTTTCTCAACTCATCAATTAGCTTCACCATCACACCCCAAATGCCCAAATAGCTCTTTTCTTTTTTTTTTTCTTCTTCTTTTTTTTCTTGAACGGCAGCTCATAAATCAGCTCCGGCAACCGGCGGAGTGAAGAAGCTCCCATTCTATAGGCTACTTCGAGAAATCGCTTAAGACTTCATGGCCGATCTTCGATTACAAAGAAGTGCGGCGCTGTAGAAGCGGTGGAAGCTTATTTGGTGATTCTGTTAAAAGATACCATCTATGTGCAATTTTTGCTGCTAGGTCATCATTCAGCCTAAAGACATTCAATTGGCTAGGAGGAACGTGCATAAATTTGTAAGGAATTTGTGCGAATTTCAATTTATGGGTTTCATTTGGGTAGAGTAACTATGATTATGGTTTGGTAAGTTTGGATATGGAAGATGGAGGAAGGGTGGCAAGAGGGGCGGCAAAGCTGGTGGGGGTGGCGGGGCTGGTGGGGAGTGGTGCTGAAAAGAAATTAGGAAAAATAGGGTTTTATTTGTAATTATTTTATTAGAGTGGAAGATTTTGATAGTTATGGTGTCATAGGTAAAAATGGCATTATAGTAATTATATTGTGGTGCATTAGGTATATATAAAATGGAAAATTAGGGATAGGAATATATATAAAAATTCAATTTTTATAGGAGTTAAGTAAATTTTTATACTGGATATGTAGTCAAAATCGTGAATTTTTTAATCCCAAAATGGTGAATTTCGACGAGCTAATTTACGACCTTCGACAATGAATAGTCTTTGAATAATAAAAAGTGAATGAATTTTGAAAATTAGTGAATTTAACCTTAAATTTGACACCCCAAATGATTAGTGTACCGATACCCGTCCCCACCCATCCCCCGAACAGTGTTTCTTGTGGTCCATGTATTTTAGTTCTCTTTTTATTTAATTTTCATAAAATTTTGTATGGCTGAGGAATATATTCGGTACTTTTCGGGGGATAAGTTTCTGTATCTAAATGACTGTTCTATATATATATATATATATTTTTTTTTTTTAATTTTTTAATTTTCTTTTTGTTAACTGAGATGAATATAAATGCTCCCGATTAAAAAACACATGTATACAGGTATAATGCACCGTGCAAATGTATTATCCAAAAAAAAAAAAAATTTGCCAAGAAAAATACTATCTCCGTCCCATAAAAATGTCCCTTTTTATGGTACACATAATTTAAAAAAATAATTAATATGTTGTTTTTTAGATGTTAATGACATATATACCCTCATCAGATAATAAATTCTTTTTTGTGATAATAAATGTTATCACATGGGTATATTTAGAATAAGTGCATTACATGATATATTGGCATTCTAAATGAACGCTTTTTATAAAACAATAAAATTTTAAAAAATAGACACTTTTATGAGACGGATGTAGTAACCGTGTAAAGTCTGCAACTTTGGGACATGTGTGATTGTTCATAGAAAAGAAGGGCATCACTTTATCGGTTTCCCCATAATTATTCTTGGAGAAAACCTATCTGCTACGTAATCACACGTGAGGGGATTTTGTCATCTCTCAAGAAGCCAATAAAAACTTATATCATCTCCATTCTCGGCCACAATTATTTTGTGTCTTTTTACACATGTTATAATAATAATAATAATAATAATAAGGTGTTTATTTTGAATCATACTACAAATCTATAACTCTTTTTTTTTTTTGACAACACAATCTATAACTCTTTAAATAGTAATATAGTATGATAGTTGTAAAATAATGAAAAAATGGTTTGGTTAATAAGAAAATGGTAGTGTCTCTTTTGGTAACCGACGATTTTATGAACTAGAACATTGATACTTTGTTGCAACAATGAGAATTTATTCAAGAAGATAAAGAACAAGTTTGTTGAAGAAAGATTACAATTGTAAAGGAAGAAAGTAATCCGGGAAGGAAACGGAATAATGGATAAAACTTCAACTTGAGATTGCCTTAGTTTAACTTCAGTTATATAGCTGAAGTCTAACTTGGCAGTTACAACTAATCTAACTGGCTATGTTAACTAACTGCAACACACACCCCTCAAGCTGGATTAGGTGAGAAAATGTTCTTGATAGGGTAAGAAGCCAGCAGTCTATGGAAGGATGGACCATCCGAAGGTTTAGTGAGCAAGTCTACAAGCTGCTGCTTTGTAGAAATAGGTAAGGGTTTGACTAATCCAGCTTGAAACTTCTCTCTAACAAAGTGGCAATCAATTTTTATGTGTTTTGTGCGTTCATGGAAGGCTGGATTTTCAACAATGTATATCGCACTGTCATTATCACGGAATATTGGAACTGGTGCTGTGTGAGGGACCTGGAACTCATGTAGAAGGTATAGCAAGTACTGCAACTCTGCTGTGACCATGGCAAGAGCTCTATATTCAGCCTCACTTGAACTTCTAGACACTGTGGCTTGTTTCTTTGTTTTCCAGGACATTAAGGCATCCCTTAGAAAGGCATTATACCATGTGATTGATCTTCTAGTGTCTTGGCAGCCTGCCCAATCTGAGTCAGAATATGCCCTTATATGAAGATGAAGGATGTAAGAGCTCAGATCTAAATAAATTAGATCTTTTCGCAGCGGATGGATGATGTATTACTTTTATATGATTAAATATACGTTATATTATTATGTTTTATCAACGAATTCTATATAAAATATATGAAATTATGATAAAAATAGTATGAAATGTTAATCTTTATAGTTTAGAGTAGTTAGTAGTAAAACTTAGTAATAATAGTAAAAAGTTATCATTTTGTACCGATTTTAGTAAATCGGAGTGTCGTGTCAGATTTACGTGGGTATTTGTGGTATTTTATTGCAGATTTATAAGCCAAGATCCCGAGAATCGACATTTTAAAGTATAATCATATCTTTGGAAGGATTTAGAGAATGTCACGAGCTTAAGTGGTCAAATGGTCAATCGAAGTGGTCAAGTGGCTAATCGATTTGATTAAGTGGTAATCGAGAAATATTTTCGACAAACGAATGGCTCATCAAAAAGACATTTTCTGAAGAAGAGTCCTTCATGAAAGTTGTAGATCATTCAACAAGCTTTCCAATGCATCTTGAATCATGTTGTTTGGAGATCGGAACTCGAGATATGAATTTTAGAAGTTTAATAATTATATATATATTTATATATATATATATATATATATATATATATATATATATATATATATATATATATATATATATATATATATATATATATATAAATGGGTTCATATACATACCTCTATATCCATGCTTACTGCATTTACTAGTAATTAAAACCCTCAATCCTCGATTTCCTCATCTCAAACAGTAACCCACCACGCACTTTCTCTTCCTTCCTTCTCGGTTCTCGCAACTTCCGAAGTCTACAATTTCCTCCGGTTCTCGCAACTTCCGAAGTCTACATCGCCTCCAACACCCTTCCTCCTTCCTCCTTGCACTCCGGCGACGACGAGTTCGTTCGTAACAACGACATTGCGATTGTTGTCTCATCAAATTCTCTCGAGACGCTTTTCCTTTCTCCTCGTTGATCTAAAGGTACCGATTCGACCGCTTATTTCAAGCTACTTAATGTGTTTTTATTCATTTCTTTTTCAATTTTGAAGATAGTCCGATGGATTGCGATGTTTTGATGGCTTAATTTTACGATTTTTATACTGTTTGATCTTTGTCTAAGCTTGTTGCTTCTCTTGGTCTTGGGGATAAAATGTCCGGTATTGTTCATGTTCTTTTGGTTCTCGCTTGTTTTAATTGTTGGTTTACTTTGCTTGTTGAGGACACATTTGCTTTGGGTTATCTTTTGTGATTCTCAGATGTAAATTGAGGCCTTTTCTGGCTTTAAATGATTTCATTAGCGCTTTCTTAAAGGGGCAAGGTAATTATATCTTGAACTCGCTTGATTTGGGCGTAAATTCGTGAATAATCGATGAAATGGTTTAAATTTCTCAACTTGACTGAATTTCATGGGTTCTTGTATCTTTTAAAAAATTGGGTTAGTTTTCTTTGCAAATTAAATGAAGAAACGAAGGTAATTAATGGAGAATCTTTCCCTCACTTGTATCCTTGGATGTTTGTTAATCGGATACACTTCTTTGGTACAAATTTGCTCATGTCTACTTGTTCTTTTGGTTAATCATTGATTTTCCTTCGGTTAATGGTTTAATCTCTCGAATGTCACATAAACGCTGTGAAACGTAATTTGTAGTGTTTTGTTTATAGGATTATTAGTATAAGTTTGGATGGTGGTACCGATTAGACCAGCTTATTTCAAGCTACTTAATGTGTTTTTATTCATTTCTTTTTCAATTGTGAAGATAGTCTAAAGTGGTAGGGTTTTGTATTCTTACTTATCAATGCTGCAAGTTTCCTGCCGATTCAGTAGCTCATAGGCAAAGTGGTATGTGATGCAAAAAGGGAATTAGGCTTGGACTTTTCTAGATGTGTAATGGAGCCTATTTTGTGTTAGATGTTGAATGCATTACCTCTTTTATGTTCTAGTTTGTTGAGAATCACCGCCTCTAGCCTTCCTCGCATTAGATGCTGTGACACATACTATCTTTCTCAGATAACAAAAGCTTACTTTGCCATGAGCTATAATAATCATAAGGTGTTGTCTAAAATTTAGATAGTATTGGTGTACTTTTGCATGATTGTGTAGGGAAATTGCAGGCAATGTATTGCTCGCTATTAATGAAATTCTTGAAACTTGAAGTAATACTGCCAGTTTTGTTTGTTTACATGTTTTTTCCTTATTGGGGTCACTCCTAGGCCACGTGTTACATGTTTTATTGCGATGTTTTGATGGCTTAATTTTATGATTTTATATACTGGTTTGATTGTTTGAACTGATTTTAAATCTTGATTTTTGGGGTTTTTGTTTGAATGCAAACAGTGACAAATGAAGAGGAAGGAGATTGTGAAGTTAGCTAATGACAATCGTGAGAGTGTGAAGTTCGGTAATGCCAAACAAATTTCAAGAAGATGAAGCAAAGATAACAACGCTTCACCTTCGACAAGCAAAGCCATTACTTTAAAACCAGGATGTCTCCTTGTGCCATCACAAAATTTATTGAAAGTTGTCCAAGTGATGAGCAAATACGGGACATCGAGGCCATTGGTTTTGGTGGTCTCGCTGAAGTTGAAAACGGATACGCCTTCCTACCGCTTTAGTACGTGGGTTGTTGTCGACTTTAACACTAAAGGCATGTTCACCGATGAACAATCAACTTCAAATAAAAGACACGGACATTCATATTGCGATCGGGCTACCAATGGGTTCCATTGAGTTGTATGGTTATTTACGAGTGAAAATCGTAAGATTTTTTAGAGGAAAAAGAAATGGTTGCTACAGCTTTGTTGTATTCCTAAAGTTTTGAAGAGATCATTGTTGGACAAATTAATTTCACAAATGAGCGGGAGGTGTGGAATTCAAGAGAAATTTTATAGTTTATATCGCATCTACACTTTTGATGGGCGCAGGGGGACACAGATCGCTTTTCTCGCTTTGAAATTCTTAGGCGGAGATCCGCAAATGCATCGAATTTCAATTGGTGTTCATTTACTGTAGGCAAATGGTTACCTCTATTTGTAATTGGCAAAAGATGGTTGGCAAAGGTAATATCAAGCTAGTTCTACGCTTGTGTATAAGGGTCCGATAATGGTTTTGGTCTTTATATATCTTGACAGAGTTGTTTTTAGATGGAGGATCGTTGAACGATCTTCCCAACGCTTGCAAATCGGGGCAATGATGAAATTAGAAGGAGGGTGAAGGAAGAAAAGATGTTGGTTTTGGAAAGTATCGTGTGTAAGGTCCTATAGTTATGGACTTAGATGGATAAAAAGCAAGAGACAAATTGAGGATAAGGAGGATAAAAAAGATGAGCAGGAGGAGAAGAACGATGCTAAAGAAGATCGTAACGATAATTCTTCGTTAAGTTGTTGGCTCAGCGGCATTGAGTTTGCTAAGGCGTATGATAACTTTTCTTTCCAAATTGAGGAAAGCAATTGTGAAAAACTCGATTCGATTTTGTTAAGCGATGGCTTCTCCGGCGTATAGCTTTGTGATGGGTATATTGCTACCAGACAGAAGGCAATGTGGCGGCTAGCCAAAAGCGAGGAAAAGTTAGATAGACAGAAGTTGAAAGAGATGAGAAAAATGATGAAAAGGCATATTGCTATTCTCTATCTTCTTATTTATCATTATTGTCATCATCTTTCTTATTCTAAGCTATGTTATCAAATTTTTACTCCCTTTTCAGGTTGAAAATGCCGATCTTCTTGGCGAAATAATCGACGGCTTACATACTCTGAGGTGTTCCTCAAGCTTGAAAAACTTTAGAAAGCATCCAATGGAAGAGGAGAGGTAAAAGAAGAAGAAGGTTCATTTTGTCGACCCTACGGTGCCATCTTTCGATCTTTTGGGTTCTCGATTTTGGCTCCACCCAAGAGACCACCCAAGGGAGCCAAGAAGGTCCCCTCAAAACAAACACTCCTTTGAGTTGTGTTAGCGCTCATCACGAATTGCATTTGCAAGTGGAAGTGGTACACATAGTGGAAATGGTGCATATAACGCATCACCGTAGCCTTTGATGTTGCTCTCAATGAAGAAGACTCATTTTCTAGTCACCATCACCAAAGACCATTTGCAAGTGGAAGTGGTACAAAGGACACCTCCCTCGTGAAGTTGAGCACGAGGAAAATTTGAAAACGAAACGGAACGTTGTTCGTTCTAATGTTTATCGATCACCATTTTTGCAGAGGAACATTGACATCTTCTCTCATTTGACTAAGCTTGAGAAGTATGTGATTGATTATGCTCTCTTAGACAACTCTGATGAGAGGTTTGTTTTTTGTTATATCACCGCTATATGCTCTTAGTGTTATTATTTAGCCAAAGGTACCATAATTCAAATTGAGTCTGTGTTCGATAATTCAAATTGATGTAGTTGAGTATGTGTTCGATAATTCAAATTGACCTCTTAAAAAGGTGATGTTTAGAGTCGTAATGTGGAGGTTGGTCTTCTAATTTTACAATTATTTTTATTCTAACATATCAGGTTCACATTTTGAACTACTATATGTATTTTCTTCTGTGATATGTGCACTTTTCGGAGTGCTAATGTTTTTGTGCACTGTTATAGTTTGGTGCACCTGTAACTAGTTTGGTGCACCTGGTTATTGTTTTAGATGTCTCTTGTGAGAGTTTGAGAAACATGTGCTAGTAGATGGATGCACTTTTTCAAGTACTGTATGCATTGTTTATTATATTAGATGCATTAGAATATTTTCTTTTTTTCTCGCTTTATGCATTATCTACCATGTTGTTTTTGTGTAGGGAAATTCTATTCAAGCAGTTGGCAAACATGAATTGACCCGCCAGATTTGAAATCTTTAGTTGTTGGAGATAATGTTTCTCCTTCAGCTTATATATGTCTGTGTGACATTTTAAACAAGGAGAGTATAACAAGTCTAGTGATTCCCCCACGCTTGTTTCTCTACTTGTCATCATCCGTTGATGTAAGCTCTTATATGCTATGTTTTTTTAAATTTAAAAACGCCTATTTTATGCTTATATTTTCTAACAAACATTGTATTTTTTCAGCCCACTCGATGGTGTGAGATCAATTTCAATGATGTAGACTGTAAAGAGATTGTAAAGTATATGATTTTTATTTAAAATTTATTTTCGTTTTTTGAAGTCATGTCCACTTTTGTACCTACAGATTTTTGTGCCCCACCTTACACACGTCGATCCCAATCCTATTCTCTTCTGTGCAAACTTGTCAAAATCAAAGCTTGAAGTTATTCATGCTATGAAACCAAAGTCGGTCAAATATGGTACCTATGTAAAACATGTGGTATGTGTTTCAACTTTTTTGTACCCATTATCTAATAAGTTTTTTTTATTATAATATGTTCTTTTTTATTCAGATTTGACACAGCTTGGCTTTCATGGGTAAGATATTGAAAGTGGAAAGCAAAAGCTTGTGAAAACCTCTTTTTAGTTTTGATGTTCGTGAGTTCGTGTCGAAACCTTATATTGTTGATGGTGTAGATTCGGTGTTTACATGATGCGTTCATGGACACCTACAAAGGCATGAAGCAAGGATACACTCCATGCTTTAAAGATGTAAGAACTAGTTTTAAAATTACTTTGTTTTACAATATTCATTTCAATCAAAAATTCACTAGAAGGAACTCGTTATATTGTTCAGAGTGCTCAATTGAAGAAGTTTAGTCAGAGAGCATGCTTTCGATCCTCGACTTCACCAAAACATCCTCGAATTTTAAAATCAAACAATTTGCTCACTCTATGACTTCATGGATTACGGTAATTTGAACCATTTTCATAACATGTGTTCTTATACTTTTATGTACTAGCTTACTCCGCCTTTCTAATATAAGACACTTGTTTCCATGTAATAGTCACCAAAGACCCTCAAATCGTATAGAATACACGGATGCACATCTTATCAATTTGTTCGTAAAGGCGACTCATGCATCAATGTAAGAAATTTTTTATTTATGTGTTTATGTTGCTTATTAGGTTATTTGTCAATATGTAATCGCCTTTACTTATATTTTTAGTCTTGTCGATACCGAATGGATGCAAGTCACTCGGTGCGGATGATGAGTTTAAAGCCACGCCAAAGGATAATGTATAATGTAAGTTTACTTGCATTTACAAACTTTTTTAGTTTAATTCTAAAGCTTTACTATGTTTATTCTCATTATATATTCTCGACATCCTTTAATCAATACATTATAAGCATCAAAAACTAGTAATCACCGCACTCAAACAATAACTGTGTGCAATAAACAACTCTTCATTTCATTCTCATTATATATTCTAACACTTATCGTATTTTAGGTGATTGATATTGTTGGAATTAAATGTTCTTTACTTAATCCAGAGTTTCTCTTTATGCCTACAATTGTTAAGGTAAAATTTTAAACACAAACAGATTTGTATAGTTTCCTGAGAATGTTTTATTCTCAGAATTTAACTTGCATTTTCTACCATTCAGATTTGAAGCCGATGGAAGAAAACACTTGACAATGCATATATAAAGTTGCATTACATGCCTAATGATGGAAAAGACATCAAAAAGTAAAAAAAAACTATGTATAATGTTTATGCATCAAACAAGAGTTTGTAACGTTATACCGCACTCATTTTGTTCATTTGTTTTCTTTTTCTTCACCACTGCACAGGTGTTTATTCCTTTATTAAACGATGACCATTGGTTTTGCTGTGTTTGTGATTTGGAGAAGAAAACAACATTCATCTTAGACTCACTAATGCATAAAAAGAAAATGGTTGCAAAGAATCGCTTTGCCAAAGGAAGTGGTAAGTTTTTTTTTGTGTAAAACATACATATAAGTTTTAAGTATTACGCTAATGATTTACTCATGCCGTGATTATTTTCAAAAGAGTAATTGTTGATGCACTAGTAGATGCATTGTTAGGTGGGCTAGATGTATTGTTAGTTGTGTTAGATGCACTATTGTTAACCTTGACATATCATGCTATTGTATTAAGGTAAATATGAGAATGTTGGTTGGAGTGTATGTATCAAGAATATGAACTTTTGACTTACGATCATCATGAATTGAATCATAATCAAAGCTTTAGTCGGTTACAAATATCGAATTGACGATTTTTGACCTTGTTTTCTTGCTAGTAGGTTTACTTTACACGGGATCACCTTGTCGGATCCTTCTTTCAATACCTTGTAATATCATAGGTCGTTGATTGTTTAGTAAAGCCGAGTGTTCGTGCCATTCCCTTGTTAACTGCTGTAATTGACTATTCTCTCACGATACCTTGATCTCGCTATTGTTGTTTTAACTCTGCATCATTTGTAATTTGTCGTACTTATTGATCCAGCTTACTCTTTCGTAATATATTAGTACTCGCTGTGTTTGACCCTTATATGTGCTAGTATATGTATTTATTCGGCTAGTAATTTGACCTTGAATTGTTGATATTCTATAGTACTGGATCTCAGAATCTAAAATCGTGATATAGTTGTACACTCGCTTGTTTCATTCATTTTATCATCGCTTTATACATTGCCTCGCTTGTTTCAATTTCGCACTTATATCAAGATATATACTCTTTCAAAACTCGACCAGATGCTTATATTACTCACACCTAAATTATGTGAGTTATGTGTTATGTGGGCCGTGGTTGTAGTATATATAGGTGTTTTTGTGTGTGCACCATGTATGCGAATTAGATTGTATATATATGTGAAAGATGGAAATGAGGTTTTGTTTTTGATTTGGTGACTGAGTTTATCGTGTTACTTTTGCAAGGTTTATAATGTTGAGTCAAGCTATCGACTTAAAACTTTGTTGGTTATGATAAGTTAAAAGGGATGAACAAGTTTGAAGTGGTGAATGTTAAGGTGCCCCAAAGAAAAGAATGGGTACTTCAGCTTATATATAATTTCCTATGTTTCTTATTCTACATAGGCATGAAACAAGTTTGTTAAAAAAATTGCCTGCTTGTTTTCTATGCTCAATTTGTAAGGTATGATTGTGGAGTGTATGTACTAAAATTTTTGGAAGCTACAACTGATGAAACGTTATGGACCAACACAAATTATTTCAAGGTATGCATAGTCAACTTGATTTAATGATTTATTTAATTATGATAATTTTGTATCATAATATTATCTATGATTCTTTGTGCGTAAGTTGATGAATACCGCTCGCACAATGCTCGATCTACTCAGACGGGATATGAATTTTCTAAAGGTAACAAATTTTATGTCTTTTAATAATATACATCTAAATCCCGAGAGCAATATTTTAAAAGACCTTTTAAATTTTTTTAACATTTTAATAAACACTTTTCTTTATGAATTTAGTAGTTACATTAAAAATGCATTATGTACATTAAAATTTCTATCGATGCACTCAGTTGCACTTTGTAGGATTTATGATTTTTTTGTTTTTTGTTTTTTTGCAGTGTGTTTGATTTTAGTCAAGTGTTATTAAAAGGGTTTTTAGTCCGAATTAGTTGGAACAAGGTCTTCAGATTTGAACAAAGTGAATGGCAAATGTATTCATGTATGTATTTGGAAACAAAATTGTCTCGCACAATTTGATGTCAATGTTTTTATGAGATTGCGTTAGTGGATCATATTCTCTAGTTTATATTTCTCGCACTTGTTCAATAAATTAGACTAATATTTACTCTTTCCGTCATTTAAAAGATACCAACATTTGGTGCACTAAAATAGTAAGGAGACGATTAAAACACCTATCAGTGCACTCAAACAATAACCAGTGCACTAAAATAGTGATCGATGCACTAAAGTCATTAAAAGTGAAATGAGTCTAAATTGAATCTACATATGCACACATTCACCAACCCATTAAATAATTCATGCAATTAGGATTTATTCCATGATTATTCTTTTTCTTTCTTTCCTTTCGAGACGGTTATCCATGAGATTATAAGATTAAAGGTAAAAGAAAATCGGACTAAAAGTAATCACCAGTAATCAAACAATAACTAGTGTGTACTCAAACAATAACCAGTGTACTAAAATAGTGATCGATGCACTAAAATCATTAAAAGTGAAATGAGTCTAAAGTGAATCTACATATGCACTCATTCAACCAACCCATCAAATAATTCATGCAATTAGGATTTATTCCATGATTATTTTTTTCTTTCTTTCCTTTCGAGACGGTTATCCATGTAGATTAAGATTAAAGGTAAAAGAAAATCGAACTAAAAGTAATCAAAGCAATCAAACAATAAGTAGTGCACTCAAACAATAACCAGTGCACTAAAATACCGATCGATGCACTAAAATCATTAAAAGCAAAGCAGAATCGGAAATATAAAAACGATACAGTAAAACATCGTTATTTTACAAAGGTCCGTTGCTTGCAACCCCACAAGCAAAGCAGAATCGAAAACAACACACGCAAAGCAAAAGTTAACAATAAATGTAATCAAAAGCAAAAGATCATGAGCTAATAGGGGATCCAAATTCATAC
The DNA here is from genome assembly GCA_026214975.1 of Gentiana macrophylla. Lineage (NCBI taxonomy): Eukaryota > Viridiplantae > Streptophyta > Magnoliopsida > Gentianales > Gentianaceae > Gentiana > Gentiana macrophylla. Next base: position 101,080,385 of record CM047815.1, on the reverse strand, counting down.
ATAGTAAGAAGGCAAACATAACAAAGTTACAATCGCATCAAAATCAACTATAAAACCAAATAGATAACTAAGATTAGGTTGAAACCCAAAAGAGAATAAATACCATACAAAATATTGTATCTTAGGAAAAGTAATAAATACTTGACAACTAGACATATATAATCATGACAAGAACACCCCCTCGTAGCTCGAACTACTCCTAGTTGCTTGATAGAGCAAAGATCGATCATCTCATATATCTTCCCACCAATGTCTGTGTTTTCACTTCGCAAAATAAATATACTATTATAACCACTTTAAATATAATGACCTCTAATTTCTTATGTTCAAATAACCTAATACAAATGCAAATGTGGAATGTTCAACAACACTTTTATGTACCTGCTTGCTTCATTGTGGGCATCTTTCTCAGTAGGAGACGTGTGGGGCAATTTCTCGTAGTCATGGTATGACATTTTACCACAATAGTTGCACTTTCTTGGGTCCCCTGCTCGCTTTTCGATAGCTTTTTCCTTTTCCGAAATAATCCTTCTTCCCGATCTTCCGCTCTTGGTTTTTGACTGCTTTGGAGGAAGTATAGAACTTCTTTTGGAAGTTTTGTTCCTAGCAATTTCTCAATCTCATCATCTTTGTTGACTTTTTCTTTTTTGATTTTCACAACAATCTTTAACGCCTGTGACATTCTCTCTAAGTTACGAAGTAGTTTCAACAACTCATCCGCTTTTCTTCATTGTCTTCAACCATAGATACACAAGCAAATGCTTCAAAGGTACAACTCTCCAATCTTTTGTTTTTAGTGTCTAATGTTGAACAATCAACAAGTAACGCTCCATCTACACTAAAACCGGGCCGACAAGTTGCGCTTTTCATCCACCTATCCAACAAGTACTCTTTCGAACTTCATCAAAACCCTTATCTTTCAACACACAAATCGCGCGGGCGACACAAGAGACCTTCTCTCGTGAACTTCTTGCAAGAGCATACCAATTTATATTCAGAGATAACAAATTGGACTATGTAATCCTTATTCCTCGTCCCCGGTCCGTGATGATAATAGTATCTACCACACCATCTCAGAAGTGCTATTTTTAAACCCACATCTAAAACAAGCAGCCTTTACCTCCTCAATAAACTCGTAAATATAACAGGGGGTGTATATTTTAGTAAGCATGCTCTTCCATTTCAAGCGGGGTAATAAGTTGAGGCGATGAATTTTTGGAATCACTACCAACTTGAGTGTTTCCATCGCTGAGAATCCATTGCGCCTCGTATCTCATGTAAAATTCAACCAAGGATAAATTGGGGTTAGTGAAGTTTCCAAAGAAACTGCTTTCAGATTCGATCTTGAGGTCGCCCTCATAAGCCCTCCTAAGAACAAATCCCTTTGAATATGCAGGATCCAATAGGCACATAATTTCTTCATGCTATTCAACCATTCATTATCATGCAATTTGTAAGTCGAAATCATCGATGCCCATTTTTGCTCAAACTCCTGCACTTCAATGTCATCGCCCCACACACAAGCATTAATGTCTTTTAGAAAGTTGGTTTCTTTACATGTAGCCGAATTCTACTTTCTCTCACTACTTTTTCATTATATGCCACACACAAAACTTGTGTTATGCTTTATCTCCAAAGACCCTTTCTATTCCTCGCTTTGATCGCTGGATCTTGATCCGTTATTATGAAGTTTGGATAACGCCCACCCATGGCCTTCAAAAAGTTTTCAAAAAGCCAAACAAATGACTCGTGGTCTCATTTGATAACAGCATCACCTCCAAAGACCACACATCTCTTATGGTTATCCACACCCGTAAATGGACCAAACACCATTTTATATTGGTTCTTATTAAAAGTTGTATCAAACGAAACCGGATCACCAAAGAGCATGTAGTTTTTTATAGCAATAGATCACCCTGCAATACTCGCTCAAATTCCCATCCTTGTCCACATCAAAATCAAAGTAGAATGCAAGACACATTGCTTTTTTTTGCATAAACTTTTCAATTAACATCCAGGCATCATACTTTTGATAAATTTCTTGACATCTCTCTGAGAAGTTCTTAAAATCTTCTAATGACGCACCAATATTACGGAAACCGCTTACATGTTCCTTGAACATCTTAAATGACTTGGTCGCCTAAAATTTACCTTTGCATTGTCAATTATCATTTTCTTATGCACGATGTTTATATCTCTAGCTTGCTTCAAATGGACCATGGTATTTGGAGTATTCAGATGGTGTGAGTGGCCTTCTATAAAAGTAGCAACCATGTATTTCACTGCTTTCTTCCTCTACACCATCTTCTATTATTTTGAAAACTATTTTAGCCTCGACAACCAACCCTAGTTATTGAAACCCTTCTTTGTTTCCTCGTCGGCTTACTTATCCCCGCCTTATTACATACGCAACGCTTGTATATAATATTTCATAGGTCCTTTACCATGTTTTTCTATATCCAACTCCGATGTTAAACCCGCGACTTCACTATACTTCCTATAAAACCGTATTCCACTGCTTAGGTCATCAAACAACATCCCTACAACCGGCTTTAAATTCTCTAGAACATAGTATTTGATTGATAGGGTCTCTAGTGACGACAGTGAGTAGCTTCATAAAAACATTAAAATTTAATATCGATGCACATTAAAAGTGACTAGATGCACTAAAATACTAATAAGATGCAATTGAACGTAAAAAGAGAGCATAAATAACTATTACCTATAGTACCATATTGTTCGACTACCTCTTGCTCGCTAAAGGTGACTCATAGTTGATTCCTTCCACACTATCTCATTATTTGAATGATAAATTAAACACACCTGCTCATTTATTTTACATGATATTCTATCAAAAATATGGAAGAAGAAGTAAAATTATAAGAAAATTCACCTAGTGTACTTATGTCGTGTGTACAACGCACACTACTACCATACTTGTCAAACTAGAAGTGTTGATTTCTTCACTTAATTCTGTAGTTTCTGTAACAGAGTGAAAAGGTTATGATAACGAAAATTAAAAAATAACAACCAGATGCACTAAATCAACAACTAGTAATTCCTGGTATGTCTAGAGTTCAGATTCCCGCCACCCCATTCCCTTGATAAAACCATCTTTCCCATTCAGATAACCAAAGCAGAAACTGGCGTGATTTTTGGGTCTCAATAAACGACGGGACTTTCCCCCAATCCCAACAAAGGCATTAAGCCATTCTCGCTTGTCGCTCAAATCTTAGAAAACTGAACTTCTAGTATATTTAATGTGCAACAGTTGGTTCATTGGACATTCCAGAGGTTAATTGTGAGGATTTCTGGAAGCAAGGGAGCAGGGACATATCTAACAAGATGTTTGGGGGATAAACACCCCCCTCCCCTCTCCTCCTCACACAAATTTTTTGGGGAAAAAATAAGGTACAGTTATGGATTTACAGAATAAGGTACAACATGTCCCCAACTAGATGTACCTAATAATCATAATGAACTACATGATTTTGCACAAGAGATATTGTTCAAGAGAGACTTTTCCTTTTTTTTTGCCCTTAAGAAAACTAGACCCCTAATACTAATCCTCGGATAAGTCACCGCAAGGGAGGTTCGTTCTACAAGGTTCAACATTTTTGTCGGGCTTAGTATCAATGCAAATAGTGATAACTTGGAAGACAACAAGAAGGTACAGCTTTTCTCCTTTCTCAATTTGTTATATTTTAAGGGTCTTTAAGCGTGAAATCGGGTCGGCTCACTTCGCTTACACCTCGCCACCTCCTATTTATATTCGTAATCCACAGAGTACAAGGCTACAATCAACTTAAGGATCACTAAACAATAATAAGAAAATTAACAGAGTGTTGTTGCATGCATAACAAAGATCATCATGATGCATATACTCCAAATCCAAATGCTTACTATTTTTCATAAGCAGTATTTTTGTGTTGCTAGCCCTTGTCAAGGGGTCCGGGGAAGATGAAAGAAAGGTACCATTACCATAATACCATCCCTTGTTTGTTTCACATATTTGCCTATCAAAAAACAGAGCATTTTTGCTTTCTTTCTATTCTTTAAACAACAAGTCATGAACCCAATTCTATCTACAACAAGATTCAAAATTTCTTGACTTTCGCATGACGGAGATTGTAACAATAGGAAAAATGCACAAATCGAAAAATTACCTGCTTGATAAGGTGTATTTTGTACTCTTTCATCCAAAATTGAAGTTGTGTACAAAACAATTTGAGTATTCTCCATCGCCAGATTTCCATCATCATATTCCGATTCCGAATCCATTGCTATGGTACGCAAAAAAACAATAATCAAGGAAATAGATGTGCAAGAAGGCAACAATAGAGAAGGGAAGAAGGAAGGAATCGGAAGCATTTATGTAAATTTAAAAGAAATCAAAGAAAGAAGAAGACTGAATAGAAGGAGGAAGGGTAGGAAGGGTAATTCAAATTGGTTTGGTTTATTAATTTAAGTGGTATGTAGGGTTTGTATGTATGGATAGTATGGTATGTAGAGGAACCTCCCACATATATATATATATATATATATATATATATATATATATATATATATATATATATATATATATATATATATATATATATATATATAATTATACGCTGCACATGATCTGAATTAAGGGGATGGACCTAATCATTAGGCCGGACCAGTCCGGCCATATCAAGGACCGGTCCGGCCAAGGGAGTTTTTTCTATATAAGGGGCTCAATTCAGCAGCGATCAAAGGGTACCAATATATATATATATACAATATCCTATATATATATTATCTATATCTTTTATTTTATTTACGTAGTTTGTAAATAGGCCTTATGCCAAAAATAATAAAATCGTAGTATTGTTGTAATGCTCGGGAAATTATCGGAAGTTCGGTGTTGTTGAAGTCGTTGTAATATCCGGAAGAATACGACCTCTGATTCAGCATTTGTAATCGGGTAAAACTTCTTAAGTATTTATGTTTGTTATGTTTGTTTTTATTTTTTTAATCGTTATAATGTTTTTAGGCTAAATCTAATAACTAGCCAAAGTTATGTAATCGTTTTATTTCGATCTTTTTAGTAAAGGAATGTTGTCTAAGTAAAATTTTACTAAAATTGAGTTAATTGAATCTTTTTCTATTTTGTAACGTATTGATAATATTCGGATTGACGTAATTAACCAAGATGAATCGCAACATATAACCTAATGATGAACTCCACCGCAGAAGTTAGGATATGAGATAAAAGATAGAAAAACCGGAGGGTAAAATTGGCCGTGCGAAAGTGTGACAACAGAATCCTATTTCCTACCCGGGGGCAGATTTGTCTTGAGAAAGATGAATCTTATTAAAATTGTGCTCAAATTCGTAATAATGTTAAAATCAACGGTTTAATTGAAACTAACACCGGAAAGTTAAATCGATCCGCCTGACAACCGGAGCCTTTTGAATAACATCGGCCGTCTGACAAATGGAATAACCTCTTTTATCCGGGGTAGATTTGTACTCGTACATGTTCGAGACTAATCGAGATTAGTACGGGGCGGCGATTGTGGAAATTAAATCGATGACAATTTGACATATGACAATTTCATACGCCACGTGTGAGGAGAAATTGTTAACCTCGTGAGTGCACCGTTTCATTTACTCAATTGGACCTAATATAAAAGGAAAGATCGAGCACATTCCGTTTATCAAAAAGATCGTATAAATCAATTATATAAACTTTGGCTAGTTCTATCTGTCTATTATTATAAACTATATATTGGTATCTATATATTTATATATATATATATATATATTTTTTTGCATTCCATGTACATCTATATATATTTATATATCTATATATATTATATTAGAATAACTTTTAAATTACGCATTTACTTTATGTTGATTAGAATAGTAGTAATCTGTGTGATAAAATTGCGGTTTAGATCGAGCTAATAACAGCTCTTTGGTGTTTAATCACACTTAAAAGAATTACCACGTTTTCCCTGAGGATTCGACACTCTGACTCACCACACTAGCACTATGATTTGACCCAGTACACTGCCGGTTAGGATCTGTATAGCCTAGAAAAGGTCCGTCAATGGATCACGATCTATGAACTACATATCATAAATAAATGATCTAAACTTCCTACAAGGGGGTTTAGATCTACTTACCAATAGTCGGATGAGTAGCCTTGATCTTCCAACGTGTGTCTCCAAACGGCGGTTGGTGGACACCGAACCTTGGAATCAGAACCTCCTTGATATGCAACCAAGAAAAACTCTAAGTTTTTCTTCTCCTGAGACTAAGACAAGAAACGAATTCTTGTCTCCTTTTTGCTACTATGGGGCGCAGAATATGTGTGTTTAGGGCTCGAGGAGAACTCTCTTTTTATAGCCAAAACCCAAGAGAGAAACCTATACTCAATCGGTAATACAAAATAAAAGAGATAATTCCAAATATTATTATCCAATAAAAATAAGTGATAATTATAATCTTATAATAAGAAAATATAATTATCCTTAAAGTTAAGAGATAAATAATAAATAAATTACTTTCTTCTATTTATCCAATTATTCAACAGATAAATAATTAATTTACACAATATGTCATTATCGAAGAAAGCTAATTTCTTCGAAAATCCAAGACATATGGCTCCACCTTAGAGCCCACTGCGCCCACGAAAAACGCTTTTTTCACAGTATCATATTATTTAAATTAAACTAAATAGCATTTCGCATATCAATTAATTAGCTCACCAATTAATCATCACCGAGGCCCAATAACAAGAAAAACACTCAGATTACACAGAGCCACGCTGGGGACCATGTACTCTATAACCAAGTGCTTCCATAATTAAGTAAAATATTCATCGAATGTAATATTCTTACTTAAATTATTAATTCTGGGATTACGCCACCATAAACCCGAAACTGAACTCTACCAACTATAGATATATACTTACACTCAACCCATCGAGTAAATAAGCGTCCACTGATATAATCACTACATACGGACTAACCCTCCATAGACTGTCCATTCTGAGTGGGAAGTCTTCGTGAACCCGACTCAGAATATCTTATCCTTATTTACCATTAACCCCCTAGTGATCAATTAGTTCACATATCTGACTAGTAGCTAATTAGTCTAATATGAACTGGGCCCATCGATCATTTTCTTAGGACTAACAAATAAGGGGACTGTCTCTCTACTTCCCGCAGGAAGGAACGGATTTCATGTCTGTGAAAACCAAAACTACTCACTCATCAGGGAGTAGTGCCAACGAGAAGTGACTTGGGTCACATATCAAAGTGATCCGTAACTAACACATCAAACACTACCCCGAGACAAGCAGCATCTTGTGATCACCTCAGGATTGAGGTCAATCCATATATGATCATCTAATGATTTAATAAGTTTTCTCGATTACGGAATTATATCAAGAAACCCAGATTAAATCGGTCCAAATCTATATGAATGCCATCATATATAAATGCCCCACTTAGGTACCTCTACACCGACAAACCGGATAAGACTATCACACCCTGGCGGTGTTCAGCGCATTATTGGTGTTTTAATCATGAGACCCTAAACTCGATTAAGTTCACCACGGATCATCAGCTTTAAGTATATCACCACTAACTCAATCCTCACGTGCATGCCATACAATCGAAAGTTAAGCGGTTACATACCGATATACTTAGGGTTTTGCAAGCAGATGTATTACTTACAAGCACAAAGCAAGTAATAAGGTGAGATAAATTCGGTATCCATTATAAAAAACAATTACACAAATTGTCTTTCGGGCACTACACCTAACAGAAGATATGTCCAGCAGGAAAGAAAAGTCCTTGAGCAGGAGATCTTTTGATGTATCTAAGTAATTTATGTGCTGCTTGTAGATGAAACTCAATAGGTTCTGCCAAAAACTGACTTAGTTGTTGAGTGGCATATATGATATCAGGCCTAGTGAGGCTTAGATATAGAAGTTTTCCCACCAATGATTTGTAGTATGTATTGTCTTGTAAGTGTGGGGAATCCTTGTGTTTCAGTATGACTTTGCAGTTCATGGGAACTTTGCTAGGTTTACAATCCAAATATCCAAACTCAGACTGTAAATCCATTCAGTACTTTCTTTGACTAAGCATGATGCCCTTGCTGGACCTTGCTACCTCCAATCCTAGGAAAAACTTTAGTTCCCCTAGATCCTTAATAGTAAATTTCTGGTGCAAGAAATCTTTGACCTGCTGGATTAATTGAGGACTTGGACTGGCAGCAATTATATCATCCACATAAATTAATAATACAATCATTTGCTCTCCATTTCCTTTTAGAAAAAGACTATGACCATAGGCTGACCGTTTGAACCCTAATTCTTGAAGAGAGCATGTCAGCTTTACATTCCATTGTCTACATGCCTGTTTTAGGCCATAGAGTGATTTTGTCAATTTGCATACCAAATTTTGGCCATGAATATCATATCCTTGTGGAATGGTCATGTATACTTCCTCATCCAAGTCTTCATGGAGAAAGGCATTATTGACATCCATTTGGTGTAGAATCCAGTTTTACTTACAGCAATGGCCAACAAGGTTTTGATTGTTGTGGTTTTGGCCACTGGGGAGAAAGTGTCCAGATAATCAATACCAGGCTGTTGTGTGTAGCCTTTTGCCACTAATCTGGCTTTGAATCTTTAAACTGTGCCATCTGCCTTTCTCTTGATCCTGAAAACCCATTTGCAACCTATTGGGGTTTTGCCATGTGGGGTTGACTATTTTCCAAGTGTTAGTATTTTCTAATGCATGTATTTCTTCTTGCATGGTTGTATGCCATATAGGATCCTTCATAGATTGTCTGAAAGTTTTTGGCTCTGTTTCTTCATGGTAATTTTCCATACAAGTTTTGTAAGAGCTACTGAGGAACTTGTCAGTGTCTACTAGCTCAATTCCATGCGGAGATGTCATGTGACACTGGAAGTCCTTTAAGTAGGAAGGTTGAACCTTTTGTCTATGTGATCTTCTCGACAAAGATGTTTATGTTTTGCTCCATTGGTACATTAACGACTCATCACATGCAATCGCACCACAGTTTCCACAAGAACTACAAAGTTCTATTGGTTCTAGAGAAGTGGATGTTTGACTAGATGGTTGCACCACAGGGTCCACATCAACTACAGGTTCCATTGGTTATGAAGAACTAGATGGCTGTATTGGATTGTTGTAACTATCTGCTATATTATCAAAAACAGGCAACGAAGGCTCACAAGTAAAGTGATGGCACTTTTCTTGATGTCCAATCTAACCGGCAGTGTACCGGGTCAATTGTAGTCTAGTCTGGTGGTCAAGGTCGTCTCCACATGGATGTGAGGTTAAACACCAATTAGTTATGATTATTTTGATCTGAGCCGCAATTTAACGTGAAGGTAATGGTTCTAAGCTGTGTATAAAATTAACAATGGATGATAAAAGATACTAACCAAGGCAACTTCGTTGAACAACAATCTTTTCTAGTTTCATGGAGTGACTCAGTCGACCATTTAAGGGTGTACAAGTGTGTGAAACGGTGTACTCCTAAGCTAACAACTTCCCCTCATACGAGCGTACGAAGTTGCACTATGCCTCCTCCTTGGTTTAAGAGCCCTAAACCTAAAGATTCGACATGATAAAATTCACGAGTACAAAACTAGTTCATCCCCGGATAAGAAATTGAACTCCAAAGACGGTCTACTTTACCTTACGGTTTTCCTACCTTTTTCTCATACCTAATATCTCCGTTCGGTATCCATTAAGTGTGTGTGTACTAGCATTGGTCAATTACTCCAACACAAACAAGCAAAACAATACAAGTAGGAAAAGTCTCAACACAATGAAGCTAAAAACATACACAATCATTCGCCAATCAACCAAAAAAGATCAAATTAGTTCAACTACAATGCCTTGGCTAGCTACAAATTTAGCTACTCATTACTACAAGCACTAACATATTAAGATTAGCATTTGATGTATTACTTTTATATGATTAAAATTACGTTATATTATTTTGTATTATCAACGAATTCTATATAAAATATATGAAATTATGATATAAATAGTATGAAATGTTAATCTTTATAATTTAGAGTAGTTAGTAGTAAAACTTAATAATAATAGTAAAAAGCTATCATTTTGTACCGATTTTTGTAAATCGGAGTGTCGTGTCAGATTTACGTGGGTATTTGTGGTATTTTATTGCAGATTTATAAACCGAGACCCCGAGAATCGACATTTTGAAGTATAATCATATCTCTGAAAGGATTTAGAGAATGTCAAGAGCTTAAGTGGTCAAGTGGTCAATCGAAGTGGTCAAGTGGCTAATCGATTTGATTAAGTGGTAATCGAGAAATGTCTTCGACAAACGAATGGTGAAATGACATTTTCTGAAGAAGAGTCCTTCATGGAAGTTGTAGATTATTCGAAGAGCTTTCCAATGGATCTTGAATCAAGTTGTTTGGAGATCGGGAACTCGAGATATGAATTTTAGAAGTTTAATAATTATATATAAATATATAATTATACATCGCACATGATCCTGAATTAAGGGGTTGAATGTAATCATTACACCGACCGTCCGCTTCTAAACCCGCCCATCCGGCCTTGGATCAATTTCTATATATAGGAGCCTCTGGTTCAAAGTGACCGATAAGTGTACAATATATATATATACAATATCATATATATATATATTATCTATATCTTTTCTTTTATTGTCGTAGTTGTAAATAGGCCTTATGCCAAAAATAATAATATCGTAGTACTGTTGTAATGCTCGAGAAATTATCGGAAGTTCGGTGTTGTTGAAGTCGTTGTAATGTCCGGAAGAGTACGACCTCTGATTCAGCATTTGTAATCGGGTAAAATTTCTAAAGTATTTATGTTTGTTATGTTTATTTTTATCCTTTTAGTTGTTATAATGTTTTTAGGCTAAATCTAATAACTAGCCAAAGTTAAGTAATCGTTTTATTTCGATCTTTTCGGTAAAGGAATGTTGTCTAAGTAAAATTGACTAAAATTGAGTTAATTGAATCTTTTTCTATTTTGCAACGTATTGATAATATTCAGATTGACGTAATTAACCAAGATGAATCGCAACATATAACCAAACGATGCAATCGACTCGCAGAAGTTAGGATATGAGATAAAAGATAGAAAACCGAGGGTAAAATTGGCGAGCGAAAGCGTGACAACGGAATCCTATTTCCTACCCGGGGCGATTTGTCTTGGGAAAGATGAATCTTATTAAATTTGTGCTCAAGATCGTAATAATGTTAAAATCAACGCTTTAATTGAAACTAACACCGAAAGTTAAATCGATCCGCCGACAACCGGAGCGCTTTGAATAACATCGCCGTCTGACAAACGGAATAACCTCTTTTATCCGGGGTAGATTTGTACTCGGTACTGCTCGCACTAACCGAGATTAGCATACGGGCGGGTTGTGGAGATTGAATCGATGACAATGACATATGACAATTTCATACGCTATGAATTGTTAACCTCGTGAGTGCACCGTTTCATTTACTCAATTGGACCTAATATAAAAGGAAAGATCGAGCACATTCCGCTTCTTTCGAAAAGATCGTATAAATCAATTATATAAACTTTGGCTAGTCCTATAAATATATTGGTATCTATATATTTATATCTATATATATATTTTGCAATCCATGTACATCTATATATATTTATATATCTATATATATTATATTAGAATAACGCTTAAATTACGCATTTATTTTATGTTAAGTAGAATAGTAGTCATCTGTGTTATAAAATTGCGGTTTAGATCGAGTTAATAATGACTCTTTGGTGTTTAACCACACTTAAAAGAATTACCACGTCTCCCTGTGGATTCGACACTCTGACTCACCACACTAGCACTACTGAGCTTGACCCGGTACATCGCGCCGGTTAGAATCTATATAGCCTAGAAAGGTCCGTCGACTTTACGCGCCGTTGTCGGGGAACACGTCGCTAATTTCTTTCTTTGTGTCTATGGTTACTACTTGTATTAGCTCAAAATTCTCGAGAATAAGTCAACACTTTTTCTTATCTCATTTCTATTTTATTTTTCGTTGGTATCTACTTTCTTTTAGTTACCAATTTTCTTCTTTTACCAAAGTCGAGTATTTTTCTATTTTCGTTAGTTGATGACCAGAAGTGGTAAGGCCCCGCTCACTCCTTATAAGCCTGACATAAACACTTACGAAAGGCAGTTAAGAGTAGAAAGTAAACGTGGTCATACTAGTCAGGGAAATCCTGGCGAATCATCTTCAAACAAAAATACGAGAATGGCTGAAATCAGTGATGAAACACCTGAACAAGGGCTAGAACATGCTCTAGGGCATGGACAAAACCCTATTCACCCTAATAATCAAAATCATAATAATAGAAATAATCAAGATCGGAACCATAATAATCGTAATAACCCACCAAACCCGAGACCTATCTGTGATCAAACCATAAGAAGAAACCAGACTAATAATCCCATACTTTTACCCAATGAATGAGCGAATAATTTCGAAATTAAATCTCATCTTTTTTGTTTAATTGACGCAAGAGCCCAATTCCTAGGAGAGGATGATGAAGATCCACATCATCATCTCTATCGTTTTGAAGAACTGTGCAATATAGTCAAAAGTCAAGGTGCTCATAAGGAACTAACGAGGATGACTATGTTTCCTTTTTCTTTAAAAGGACGAGCCCGAGATTGGTTTATGTCTCTTCCACATCATTCACTTACTAGTTGGGAGGATATTCAAACTGAATTTTGAAACAATATTTCCTCCTGTGACGAAATTTGGAATTAAAAGTCGAGGTTGCTAACTTTAGACAGGATCTCAAGAAACGCTTGGGAATGCCTCGGGAAAGATTTAAAAATTGTTAAGAGCATGTCCCGATCATGGTTATTCCTTAGATATGCAAATTCAACTTTTCTGTCGTAAATTAAGAAAAGATTCACGTGCAGATGTGGATCATGCATGTGGTGGTTCTTTAATGATGTGTGAAGCTCAAATAGTTTACGATGCTATAGAAAAGATTTCCAAAATAACAGAATGTGGGAAACCGGTTCTAGCACCGAAAAGTAGCTTTGCAGGAGAATGTACATCTAATACGGAAGTTTTAGCACATTTAGAAAATTTGAGTAGGAAATTTGATGGCCTAAAATCGAAAAAACCAAAGTTCGTAAAATAGTACACCAACCGAATACTCAAATCGAGGATAATATGTCAATAGGGATCAAGAACCAACAGGATATTCGAGAGAGGAGGTGAGTTTTCTTCAAAGAAGATAGAATTTGAACAATGCATATTCAAACTCGTTTAATGCGATTAGAAGAGATCACCCAACGTTTCGATGGTCTGAAAACCCTAGTAAGCAAGAACCACCGCCATATCCAGTTCAGTATAGGAATATGAATAATAATCAAGTTTATCAAGAAAATACATCTAATCATAATTTACAATCATTACCTAGATCCTATCCTCAACATACCACTCAAAGTATACCAAGAACTCAAAGTTCAACTCAACTGCGGAAGGAGTTGAAAAATGGGAAAAACTAATGGAAAATATGATGGGTGTAGTATCTACTCAAGTTAAGAATATGGAAACAATGATGACTTCTATAGTACAAATACTACTAAAGATTTGAGTTCAATGAAGACATCTATGAGTGGACATGATACCGAATGAGAACGATAGAAGCCTCGTTAAGGAATATGGAAGATCATTTGAGTAGGGAAGGTGAACGTAATAACAATGAGACCTCACGGAGGATTACCAAGCAATACCGAAAGAAACCCAAGAGAGGTAAATGTTGTAGTTACAAGAAGTAGAAAACTCTGTGGTAGTAATGGAGTAGAAAACTTCGGGAATAATGAAGTAGAAAATGATTTAGATGGGAAAAATGATGAAACTAAAGATGAACTTGAATTCACTGATGAGGAAGAAGAAATTATAGAGAATTTCTTGAAAAGGAATAGAAGTTTGGAACCTGAGAATGAAGGTGAAAAATGGGTAAAAATCCCTAGGATTTTGAAAGATCCCATGGATAAAGATTTAAGGAGTTTATTCAAGGAACATGTTAGAATAGAAAATAATGAAAACAAGGATGAGAAACAGGAAGAACTGAATGAATCTGAAGTAGAGATTGATTCAGGGAATGTTTTAAAAGAAAAAACTCAAGATTATGATACTTGGCGATCAAGTAATACTCAAAAGTTTAAGGAGAAAGGAAAAGAGAAAATGACTTTGGGATCAAAGGTTATAGATTTAGAATCTTTACCTTATCCACCTAAAGATCAAATTAAAAAGATTAAAACTGATCAGAAGTATGCTCGTTTCCTTGATACTTTTCGTCATATTCATGTTAATATCCTCATTATCGAAGCTCTAATTAGTATGCCTGCTTATGGAAATTTTCTAAAAGATATTCATCAAACAAGAAAAAATTAGAGGAATATGAGAATATATGCCTAAATGAAGAATGTTCTGCAGCTTCTGAAGATAAGTTACCACCTAAACTCGAAAGATCTGGAAGTTTTACCATTCCATGTGAAATTGGAGGATTTACATTTAAGAAGGTCTTATGTGATCTTGGAGCTAGTATAAATCTCATGTCTTATGAGGATTATAGAAAGCTAGGCATAGTAAGCTTACAAAGATCGAAATGACTCAAAATGGCGGGTAGATCGATTAAATACCCTAAAGGAATTATTGAAGACGTATTGGTTAAAGTAGACAAGTTCTATTTTCCAAAGAGACTTTGTAGTTATGGAAATGGAAGAAGGATATTCAGCGCCACTTATCTTAGGTCGACCATTTCTAGCTACAGGAAGAACTTTAATAGATGTCCGAAAGGAGAGTTAATTCTCGAGAGTTAATGAAGATGAAGTTGCTTTCAATATTTTCAAAGCTATGGAACATCCATCTGAGATCACCGAATCATGTTCTTTTATAGAAGATATTCATTCTCGCCTATGATATTCGATTACCAACTTTCAAGACAGATTAGAAGAATGCTTAACTCGCTCTATCTATAAGGAAGATGAGAAAGACACCAAATGAAAGAGATAATCCTTTCTCTGTATAAAGGAAGTTTTACTTTTAAACCATCATGGCATAAGTATTTAGAATTAGAACTAGAAGGACCGGCTTCTTAAACCATCACTGGAAGATCCACCTAAGAATCTGGAATTGAAACCGTTACCTTTAAATCAAGTATGCTTTTCTTGAAACTAATAATCTATTACCGTTATTATTTCATCATCTTTAATCGAGCAAACAAGAAGATCAATTACTTAGAATGTTGAAAAAGCATAAGAAAGCTTTTGGATGGATGATTGCCGATATTCAAGGTATTAGCCCGGAGATTTGCGCTCATAAGATAATTACGAAGGAAGATGCTAAACCTTGTATTCAACCGCAACACCGCCTCAACCCAAATTTGCGCTTAATTGTTAAGAAAGAGGTCATTAAGCTATTAGAAATGGGGATAATTTTTCCATATCGATAGTGAATGGGTAAGTCCAACTCAAGTGGTACCAAAGAAAGGAGGTTTCACACGGTGAAAGAGAATGAAAAGAATGAATGGATTCCGACAAGAGAGATTACGAGTTATCGAATGTGCATTGATTTCGTAAAACTAAATGATCATACTAAGAAAGATCATCATCCACTTCCATTCATAGTTCGGATGTTGGAACGCTTAAGTGGACATAAGTATTACTTGTTTCTTAGATGGTTATTCGTGATATTTACTGAGATATTCATTGCGCGGTGAGATAGAGAAAAGACTACTTTCACTTGTCCTTATGGAACTTTTGCTTATAAGAGAATGTTTGTTTGGTTTATGTAATGCACCAACCACGTTTCAAAGGTGTATGATGGCTATATTTGCTGATATGGTTGAGAAATTCTTAGAAATTTTTATGGACGACTTTAGTGTTTACGGAGATTCATTTGATGTTTGTTTGTTACACTTAGAACGAGTGTTACAACGTTGTGAAGATACCAATCTAGTACTAAACTGGGAAAAATGTCACTTAATGGTATCAGAAGGGAATGTTCTAGGTCATAGAATCTCTGAAGAATGTATCGAAGTTGATAAAGCTAAAGTCGAAGTAATTGAAAAGTTACCACCACCAGTTAATTTAAGAACCCTAAGAGGATTTCTCAGACATGCAGGATTTTATAGAAGGTTCATTGCAGATTTTTCAAAAATAGCAAAGCCTCTAAGTCATTTGCTTGAAAAAGAAGTACCTTTTAACTTTGATAGTAAATGTATGGAAGCTTTTCAGACCTTAAAAGCGAGGTTGACTACTGCACCAGTGTTAGTAGCACCAGATTGGAATTTGCCGTTTGAGATTATGTGTGATGCAAGTGATTTAGTTGTATAACAAAATTCTCAAAGTTATTTACTATGCATCTCATACATTAAACATCGCTCAACTAAATTATGCAACTACTGAAAAAGAATGCTGGCGTAATTTTGCCTTAGATAAGTTTCGATCGTATATTGTTGGTTCTAAGGTAATAATTTATCACTATTCCAAGATCAAGTATTTACTTGAGTAAGAAAGATGCTAAACCTCGCCTTCTTAGATGGATTCTCTTACTTCAAGAATTCGATATTGAAATTAAAGATAAAAAAGAAGTGAGAATGTAGTAGCGGATCATCTATGTAGAATGGAAAATGATGAAGAAATATGAAATGAAATTAAAGATTCATTTCTGATGAACAACTATTTAGAATAGATACTCCTTCAACCATGCAGCTTATTAAAGAATAGAATTCCTTCAAGGAAATGTCACCTTGGTTTGGAGATATCATTAATTACTTAACTTTGTGATTATGTTCCGTCTCATTGGACTTGGCAAATGAAAAAGAAATTCTTTTACGACTTAAAATTTTATTACTGGAGAAACTGGACCTTTTCCGTAAATGTTCGGATGGGATAATCAGAAAATGTGTGCCTGATAAGGAGATTTTAAGTATTTTATCGTTTTGCCATGATCGTGAGGCAGGAGGTCATCATGGAGGTTGGAAAACCGCTTTTAAAGTTTTACAATGTGGTTTTTATTGGCCTACACTATATAGAGATGCTTATAAGTATGTTAAATCTTGTGAGTCTTGTCAAAAATGGGAAATATATCTAAAAACATGAAATGCCTATGCAACCTATTTTAGAATGTGAGTTATTTGATGTTTGGGGTATAGATTTCATGGGACCTTTCCTATATCTTTTGGAAAAGATTTATTCTTGTAATGGTAGATTATATCTCGAAATGGGTAGAAGGTCAAGCTCTTCCCACTAATGATACCAAAGTTGTCATACGATTCCTTAAAAGAATATATTTACCAGATATGGCATTCCGAGGGCTATCATTAGTGATAGAGGTCACACTTTGTAATAAACCATTTACTAAGATAGTTGAAAAATATGGTGTAACGCATAAGTTAGGAACGCCTATCATCCGCAAACCAAAGGATGTAGAGGTGTCAAATAGAAAATCAAAAGAATCGTAGAGAAAACAAAGGATTCAAATCGTAAAAATCAAGGCGATTAAATTAGATGATGCATTATGGGCGTACAAAACAACTTTTTAAAACACCAATTGGTTGTTCTCCTATAAGCTAGTCTTTGGTAAGTCTTGTCATCTCCCAGCTGAGTTAGAACACCGAGCCTTCGGGCTATTAGATTTCGAATTTCGATCCTAAGGTCAAGCCGGTGATCATAGATTGCTTCAATTAATGTAACTAGAAGAATTTCGTCTCGATTCTTATGAAAATGCTCGAATCTACAAGAACGCACAAAATCTTTCCATGATAAGAGAATCTTTAAACGTGAGTTCCATGTAGATGATCGAGTGCTCTTGTACAATTCACGTTTAAAGTTGTTTCTGGTAAGCTTAAATCAAGATGGGCGAGTCCATTTAAAGTAACACGGGTTTACAAATCTGAGTCATTGAACTAATCGATGGAAATACAACTTTTATAGCCAATGGCCACAGAGTAAAGTTATTTGTGGAGGAGAAGGAATCACACCAAAAAAAGTAAGTAATGCTACTTGATTGATCCCCATGCATTGAAAAAGCGAAAAACGAAAAAGCGAAAGCGAGAAACCGAAATCACCGAATACCAAAAAGCTATCTATCTTTACTCTACTTTTCTATGTTTTTATTTATGTTTAAACTCTTTTAAATTTTACCGGATAGACGTAAAAGAACTAGATGTCTTTTAGATAGATTAGGAGTTTTGTTTTACTTTTGAAATTAGGCCTTGATAAAGATGTCGCGTTTGCTATGAAGCTTTAGTTTTTGAACAAAACAAGAAATTGTTGAGAGAGATTAGATTGAAAGAAGTTTGTAATGGAACATCAAGAAGTGCAATAAAAGAAGGCAAAGTTTCGATGAGATCACGAGAATCTGTGGAAAAAGTGAACATGTTGACGTTTGTGGGAAGAACACAACCAAATCCAGGATGAGTGTTTGAATATTGTTAGGAAGGAACGATTAGGTGGTTATCCGAAAATCCCGATTGAATTCCTAGAGATAATTCAAATGCTTCGCTTTTAGAGTTAGGTTGATTGAACGTTATATCGTAACTCCGGAAGATTTAGAAATCGAAGAATCGTGAACCCCTAAGTTTTAGTCTTTTCTTATTTTTATTTTATAAAATTTTCGTGATAACTTCAAAATTTTATAAAATTGGATCTTTATGAAATTTGAGGAGTTTTATAAAAGTTTTTTTAGTTTTAATTTAGATGTTTTATAAGAGTTAATATAAATTTATTAAATTTTTATAAGCTTTTTATTAAGTGTTATAAAGATTTTATTAAATTTTTAGAAATTGTTATAAAATTATAAGATTTCCTTCAAATTTTATTTTTAAGATTTTAATTAAGTTTTAATCAAGTTTAATTAAGTTTATAAGAATTTTTATAAGTTTTAAAATAAAAATCATAAAAAGTAATAAATAAAAAAATCGGAAAAAGTGAAAAATTGGGCGACTGGACCGATCCGCCTTAACTTCTCGACCGATCCGGGTCTAAAAGCATAAAAAAGCAGGGACCCCTTTTTCTTCTGCATCTTCTTCTTCCCTAATATTGCCGCCGCACCCCACACCAAAACCCCACCACTCAAATTTTTTTGAATTTCTTCCACAAAAATTCACCTCTAACACTAATACACCACTTGATTTCTTCCACCTTTCATCTCCTCTCTTCCACAAAAGTTACAAAAATCAAAAAGGATAAAAAAAAAAAAAAAAAAAACAAGCTCCATTTCTTCCGGCGACTTTACCACTTTTCCGGCCTACTTTTCAACGTTTTCTTCATTATAAGGTATTATCTAGTTTATTTAGTTATCAATTTCGTATTTTTCATAATTTTTTAGATTAATTTCAACTGTTTTGATTTTTAAGTGTGTTGTGACATTTTTATTTTTTGTTGTTTTTGTTGTTGTTTGTGTTGTTGATTGGCTTTACCAATATCGTAGAATGGCTGAGTCGAGTAGAAAAGCCTCTAAGAAACGAAAATCAAACATTCCTATTTCAACTCCGGTAGTAGGCACAATAATTTTATCACCTGAAGAAGAAGCCGTAAACTTCAATAGAACAGCATCACAAGAAGCTCAGAATGCGTATCAAAGAATTTATAGTAAATGTGATGTTTTGATTGAAAGAGGATTAGATTTTGATGACTTAGGTGATGAAGTTAAGGATATTTTTACGAAACGTCAGTGGTTAGAATTAGCAGCCAGAAGAGAAGGGGAAATAAACACGACTTTAGTAGCTGAGTTTTATTCAGTTTTGTCTACATTGTCACATGATCAGCTTACTGAGTCACAAACTGTACCCCTAAGAGCTAGAAATGTTCCTTTTAACCCTGCCGTCATAAATGCAATTTTAGGATTTGAAGTTTTTCCTGATGATGAGGATTACATGGTAGTTTGGAATCTAGATGATCCTGCAAGTTTTGAGCAGACTGCCTTGAGAGCTCAGCACGCTTTTGATTCAACAGCTGTGTGGGTTGAAAATAGATTTAACTACGGGAAATGTATTAGAGGTTTAAGGGCGATTAAAAGATTTATTAGCCATAATCTCTACCCTTCGAGTAAACATACTGCTTATGGAAAGGAAGATGTTTGTATCGCTTGGGCGATGGTAAATGATGTGAAAGTGGATGTTGGAAAAGTAATATTTAAAAGAATTTTCGAGAGCATTGTCATCGCTGCACTGTGGAGTCAATCTGATTTCCTTGTTTTATCTCGATTTATGTCGTAGGGTGGGAGTACCATTCCTGCCTAATGACAAGTTAGCTCTGGCAGATGCACCGCTGATTGGACCAAGTTTGACTAGGCTTCCGGATGGTACGATAAGCTCTTTGATTAGAAGCCGTCAAACTCGACCAGCTCCACCAGTTTTCACATCTTCTTCTTTTCCTTCTTTTTCTAGTCAGCCTCAACAAACTCCTTTCTCCAACACTATTACTTATGATATGTTTCAATCTTTAGTTTCGGACGTTGCACGTGGTCAAGCCAACATGGCTTTATATCTGAAAGTAATAATAGCGGTGGTGTGACGATATTCGTAGAGGTTTAAGGAGGAACGAGCGCTTAGCTTCAGAAACCTACTTTTGATGATCCTGCCTATCCACCTTGTCAGTCTGATCCGTATACCTTACCAGAGTGGGTAGCACCTATTCCACCACCTTCGAGCTTTCATCCAATGCCATATCCTTTTGGAGGCCAATCGAGTGGTACAGGTGTATTTTCGACAGGTATTCAGAGACCCGCGATGTCTAGTTGGGGAGGATTCACTAAGTTTGCGCATATCACTACTGGCATGAGTTCTATGGGTCTTGATAGTTCGATCCAGATCATCACGACTACAGATTCACCACGCCGACTTCTCTCGCTGTTTCCGAGTTCAAGCTTTCATGTTGATCCTGAGGAAGATTATGAAGAAGATTGAATTTCATGACTATGTTTGATTAAACATTTTTACTGCACGTTTTATTCGACATTTTCATTTAGATATTGGTTTGTTTATTTTCATTTTATAATCGTTTTATCGAAATATGGTTTTCATTCTATATCGCTTTAATTTTTATAAACTATAAAACCCAAAAATAATTTTGTATCATTAGTGAATCATTTTCAACATTTTAATCGCTTTTATCGGTATCATATTAAATATTTTGAAAGTAAATTTCATTGTTCAACTTGTGAGGTAAAGAAACAAAACTGAAATTGACTTTTACCTCTGTACTCGGTGAAAAGATAATTGAGGCCGGACCGTCCGCCTATTCTCGCCCGAGCCGTGAAGAAAAAGAGGATGAGTCATTCTAAAGTTCGCCTAATGCAGCCACGTATGTTTTATTTAAATCTATTAAAGGAAAGGCAAATGCCATGAATTAAACTTTGCCATTCCTTTCACTTTCAATCTTTCATCTGCTTTAAATTTTTCATCTGCTTTAAATGTCAAACCGATCCTCACCATCTGTTAATTCATATGAGCCTAACACACCGGATGCTCCGAGTCTCAAGCTTCTACTCGTAATATAATTTTACACCTCGTTTTGCTAATTCTCCAATCTCGCTGGAGAAGAGTTTAAATTTCGATAAGATAGATCGATGGGGTAAAACTATTATTCGAGGATTCGGTTGGAAGAAATTTGTAAGTACGCCAAGAGGAAGAATAAATATCTCGATTGTTCGAGAATTTTATTCTGCCCTAATGACGACGTCCATGATTGACATAACTCAAATTGTCTCGGTAAGAGGAGTGGCTGTTCCCTTCTCTTCGTTTATTATCAACCAACTTTTTGAAATTCCGCCTGTTACGATGCAACATTTCGAGATGAAATGGGAACTACAAAATCCATATAATCATTTGAATAAAGTGCATGAGTCTTTCCAATGTCTGTTTCCACTTTTCGACACAAATCACGATATGTCTACATGTGCTTTACTTCCACACCTAAAGGCGTGGAAGCATTTTATTAATTCTAGAGTATATCCCACCTGGATTTTGCAAGCCTTGCCGAGAATGAAATGCTTCGCTATATATGCTTTGGCATTTGGTGAATTTGTAGATTGGGGTATTTTAATTCAAATGACAGCTTTTGGAATTTGCAATAACAAGAGGTAGTAGGGGAAGCCTATGCCTAATGCTTGGATGATTTCGCCTTTGTATTCAAATGAATGGAGTTGGAGAGCTTGAGACGGATGAAATTTTTCCGCTCTGAGAGATAATAGAGTTGGCGTGTTACCGTTGATACACCGGGTTGTTCGTCAACAGTTTAGATGATTTGTTGGTTGTTAGTTTATGCTGGTTTAAGTTTTTAATAAGTTAACTTAAGTTAAGTTGGTAGTTTTCTAGTTCAGTTTAGTTAAGTTTTTCTTTAAGTGTAATCGTTTATCTTGTTTAATATATATGTTTCAGTTTTTTTTGTTTGTTATTTAATAATATATTAGTATACGCTAAAAATGAAATCAGAATAATAACGATAATATATAATTTTAATTTTATTTTCAAACCTACTTATTTAATACTCATTGAACATCGGGACGATGCCACTTCGTAAGTGGGGAGTAGAGTTAGGTTAGAAAATTCATTAAAAATTTTGAAAAAATAATTATAAATTATTAAAATTATCAAAAATTTTATTACTTATTTTTAAATTTTTAGATAAATTAAGTAGTTAATATATAAATATGAATAAAAAATGATATAATTTGGAAGAATAAGTTTTTAGATATATTATAATTATATTTTATGTCTAATTTAGATTTTAAGGAGATTTTAAGTTTATATAATTAAGTAATTAATATTAAATAGTGTTTTTATGAAATTATATAAGTATGATGATATTTATAAGTAAAAATTTTAGAATAATTTTCTTTTCAAAATGAATTATGAGTTTGGAATTGGACTAGGGATGACGATTTTTGCAGACCACAAAAATATAAACTATAAATTAAATAAATTTACCTAAATAAATTTCCAATTTTGTTCTACTCACCACTTCATTGATTGAGAGAGTGATCAAGACACTCACTAGAAATGGCCATTATGATTAACTGGGAATAACCAACCTTTAGCTAATTTTGGTCTACATTTCCTTTAAAGCTAAGTTTTGGTGTATGCTGAGATTGGAAAAATTAGATAAGTATTAGTATATTCGATCTTACCTCATGACACTTTTGCAATATAGTCGATTTTGGTAATAAGTTCGGATATATTAATATTCTATAAAAGAATTAAGAACGAAGCACCATATCTACACGTGAATTAATCAAATACCAGTATCTCCCTTATCTCATGATCGACAACTTAAAAATACAAAGAACATATCGGTTGTAGCTACCAATGATTTGAGTGCAGAGGTGTTATCTCAAACGCCCTATATCACTATGAGGTTTAAAAGCTCTCCGATTGCCTCGATGATAGTAGTCCAAATGGTGTTATCTCGAAATGTCCTATTGCTCTGGAATGAAGGCATAGAATGAAAAAGAAAGAGTCGAATCATAAGATCTCAAGAATGATTACAAGTTTAAGGAATCTGACTTGTAATTTTCGATCGAAAAGTAGTATCTCCGATCAATCTTGATGAAGCAATGCTTGTAAATTTAATTTTCTACACACACTCACGCTTTTAGTTCTTGATTGAAAAAAAAAAAAAAAAAAAAGGAGAAAAATCTGAAAAATAGAGGAATAAAATAGGATGTTATTAATCGAGATTGTTTTTGATCAAGAATATAAAGATGTAGTGACGCATAACTCGCTTCTTTCTTTTTTGATTTCTTTTTCCGTTAACCAACATCTTGAGCCTAAACTTTATAAGACATTTTTGTCACTACTACGACTAAGTTTCCGATTCCAGGATTTCATAATAGTTGCGATTAAAAATAATTCTAATATTATTTATACTTATTAAGTTTTACATGTACAATTTCATCTAAATAATATTTAATGCTTAAGTTATTTCAATTATATACACCTTTTTTCTTACACATTTTTAAATTAGAATAAGTAATATATTTATAATATTGACAATATAAATTACATTAAAAATTATAATCTGATCAATTATATTATCTTTTATTATCAGCTTATTTTTATTCGAGACGATCAAAAGCTAAGTGAGAGAGTAGTTGATGTATTACTTTTATATGATTAAAATTACGTTATATTATTTTGTTTTATCAACGAATTCTATATAAAATATATGAAATTATGATATAAATAGTATGAAATGTTAATCTTTATAATTTAGAGTAGTTAGTAGTAAAACTTAATAATAATAATAAAAAAGCTATCATTTTGTACCGATTTTTGTAAATCGGAGTGTCGTGTCGATTTATTTGGGTATTTGTGGTATTTTATTGCAGATTTATAAACCGAGACCCGAGAATCGACATTTTAAGTATAATCATATCTTTGAAAGGATTTAGAGAATGTCAAGAGCTTAAGTGGTCAAGGTCAATCAAGTGGTAATCGATTTCGATTTGATTAAGTAATCGAGAAATGTATTCGACAAAACGAATGGCTCATCAAAACGACATTTTCTGAAGAAGAGTCCTTCATGGAAGTTGTAGATTATTCAAGAGCTTTTTCAATGGATCTTGAATCAAGTTGTTTGGAGATAGGGAACTCGAGAGATATGAATTTTAGAGTTTAATAATTATATATAATATATATAATATATATATAAAATCGCACATGATCCTGAATTAAGGGGGTTGAATGTAATCATTACACGGACCGTCCGGCCCGCCAAACCCGCCCAGTCCGGCCTTGGATCAATTTCTATATATAGGAGCCTCGATTCAAGAAGAAGTGTGCAAATCAATATATATATATACAATATCCTATATATATATATATCTATATCTTTTCTTTTATTGTCGTAGTTGTAAAAATATGCCTTATCCAAAAAATAATAATATCGTAGTATTTGTTGTAATGCTCGAAAATTATCGGAAGTTCGGTGTTGTTGAAGTCGTTGTAATGTCCGGAAGAATACGACCTCTCGATTCAAAGATTTGTAATCGGGTAAAATTTCTAAAGTATTTATGTTTGTTATGTTTATTTTTATCCTTTTAGTTGTTATAATGTTTTTAGGCTAAATCTAATAACTAGCCAAAGTTATGTAATCGCTTTATTTCGATCTTTCGGTAAAGGAATGTTGTCTAAGTAAAATTGACTAAAATTGAGTTAATTGAATCTTTTTCTATTTTGCAACGTATTGATAATATTCGGATTGACGTAATTAACCAAGATGAATCGCAACATATAACCTAACGATGCACCGACCGCAGAAGTTAGGATATGAGATAAAAGATAGAAAACCGGAGGGTAAAATTGGCGAGCGAAAAGCGTGACAACGGAATCCTATTTCCTACCCGGGCGTATTTGTCTTGGGAAAGATGAATCTTATTAAATTTGTGCTCAAGATCGTAATAATGTTAAAATCAACAGCTTTAATTGAAACTAACACCGAAAGTTAAATCGATCCGCCCGACAACCGGAGCGCTTTTGAATAACATCGGCCGTCTGACAAACGGAATAACCTCTTTTATCCGGGGTAGATTTGTACTGCACTGCTTTAGACTAATCGAGATTAGCATGGGGCGATTTGTGGAGATTGAATCGATGACAATGACATATGACAATTTCATACGCCGTGTGAGAAGGAATTGTTAACCTCGTGAGTGCACCGTTCATTTACTCAATTGGACCTAATATAAAAGGAAAGATCGAGCACATTCCGCTTTCTTCAAAAAAGATCGTATAAATCAATTATATAAACTTTGGCTAGTCCTATAAATATATTGGTATCTATATATATTTATATCTATATATATATTTTGCAATCCATGTACATCTATATATATTTATATATCTATATATATTATATTAGAATAACATTTAAATTACGCATTTATTTTATGTTAAGTAGAATAGTAGTCATCTGTGTTATAAAATTGCGGTTTAGATCGAGTTAATAATGACTTTTTGGTGTTTAACCACACTTAAAAGAATTACCACATCTCCTCGAGGATTCGACACTCTGACTCACCACACTAGCACTACAGTTTGACCCGGTACACTGCCGGTTAGGATCTATATAGCCTAGAAAAGGTCCGTCAGCATTCATAGCAATAAGAACAAACAAAACAAGATAAAAATAGAATTATACCAATCACAAGTGTTGAATTTGCAGTTGGAGACCTTCATCCACCTTCGAATGGTTTTAATGGAGCTTGGCACCCAAAAGTTGTTCACCTTACTCCAACTTAACTATCCAAAAGCTGAGTTAAGCATTCTAGGCATTACACTTATGATGATTATGCTAAAATAGAGGGAATTTTCGGCTATAAGAGCCTCAAGATGATGATGTCTTCAAGAGGAAGAAGATGAACTCGGCTCCTTTGACAATCCTCTGCAACAGAGAGTGAAATGCTACATTGATGCTGAATTCGTCTTGTTCCGGCCTGCGCCGGGTCACGGTTGGTAGTTGGGCATGTGTTGTATAATAAATGCCCGATCTGATAAATCTTTTGGCACACGGTGTGCACCGGATACTCTCGGTCTGCGCCGGGAATCTTCTGGTCTAAACCGGACAAGGTAGAACCTCAAAAACTCCCTTGATAATTGCATTTCCTCTCCGATCATTCTCTCATTATGAAGACCCTAAGGTTCCAAAATGAGGTATCTGTAGCAAAACAAAAACAAGAAGATAGCACGGGTAAAACTGATAATATAATTAGGCTAATAAGCCTCAAAATGTACCAAAATGATGAATTTTTCTGATACCTACTATTTACAAAAGGTAACCTTAATCATCACCATATTTATTCAAATTGATACGAAAACATCACCAAAATCTCAAGAATTGGGATTAAAACTCCGTAAATTGCATCATCCGGTTGACATACGTCATAAAGTTGTTAGTATTGTCAGTCTGAAAGATAAGGGAACACATGCTAAAAAAATGAAGTATCCCTGGAAATGAATATATCATGATTTTTAAAGTCAATGAGGTAAGATCCCTTTGTACCTTCTGGCATACCTATATAAATACAATTCACATGTGAAGTCCCTAGGATCGAATTTACCTCTATTCACATGTGAAGTACTAGCATATATAAGGCAGCCAAAGACTCTTAATTGAGAGTAATCAGGTAGCTTGGAATACAGTAGTTCATAAGGAGTTTTATTCCTCAGAAGAGGAGTAGGAGACATGTTAATTAAAGCAACACCATGTTGAACACAATATCCCCAATATTTAACAGGTAAGCCTGATTGTATTTTAAGTGCCCTACCCACATTAAGAATATGTTGGTGTTTCCTTTCTACCACCCCATTCTGTTGGGGAGTGTCCACACAAGATGTGTGATGTATGATGCCCCTGGCTCTAAAGAACTGAGGCATGTTAAATTCTTGTCCATTGTTTGTTCTAATGACCTTTATTTCTTTACCAAGCTGTGTTTTGACATAAGAGCAAAATTATGTACTAACTGCCTAGCTTCAGACTTATGTTTCATAAGAAATATCCATCAAAAACGACTAAAATCATCTACAACTGTCAAGAAGTAAGCCTGACCATGAACAGTTAAAGTCATATAAGGACCCCATATGTCAACATGAACTAAATCAAAACAGAATTCAGAAACAGATGAACTCAAAGGGAAAGGATTTCTTTTATGCTTTGTCAAACAACAAGTGTCACATACATTAATGTTTGGAAGCAAAACAGTAGATTCAAATTGTTGAACAATCTTCATTCTATTTACAGGCATATGACCTAATCTGTAATAACATATCAAAGAAATATCTATTTTATCAGCTATGGTATTACAAGCTAGAGCTTTATTTTGAAGATCAACAGGTACACACTGACTGTCTTTCAAAATGTATATAGACCCTTGGACTTTTTAGCTAATCCAATCATCCTCAAAGAGATTGAATCTTGTATGACACACAGATCAGTTGTGAACTTTACAGTATAATGGGAAGTGGAAAGTAATCTGTGCACAGACAAAAGATTATAACCAAAAGCAGGAACTAATAACACTTCTGTTAAAATGAGTGAATCATTGATCTTAACAGACCCTATGTGTGTGACTGGAGCCTTATTACCATTAGGGAGATTCATAGCCATGCCATATACAGTCTAGAACCTATTAAAAGGGATGCAAAGTATGTAATATGCTGAGAAGCACCAAAATTTATTATCCAGAAATATGAACTGCTACTAGGTTTAGAGATACCTGAACCCTTTGTGTCCAAATTAGCATATATAGCAGCATGACCTATAGGTTTGTCTCATTGAGAGTCTTGTATGAAACCCAGAAGGTGATTGTATTGTTCTTGAGAAATCATTGTTCTAGATTGATAACTTTCCTGATTAAACTCACCTTCTTGATCCTCCAGTGACACATTATTTGCAACAGGTTTTCCAGTAGTGTTTGATATGCCTTTGCCCTTGTAACCAGGAGGAAAACCATGCTTTCTATAGCACTTGTCCATTGTGTGGCTTATCATGTTACAGAAACTGCACTGGGGATTGTTGGATCCATAAACCATTTTCTTGTAGTTATTATGGTTTCTTGTGATGCCTTGGTCCTGAAAATGACATGTACTTCTTCTAGCAAACACATCCATATCAGTAACTCCATTATTATTGTAATTCAGTTGTGCTTCTTCCTGTAAAACCAACTGGAAAGCATCACTAACATCTGGTAAAGGTTTCATGAGGAGAATCTGGGACTGAACTGTATGATATTTCTCATTTAAACCTTTAAGAAATATAGTCACCTTACCCATTCCACTATACTCTTTGTATACTGGCAAGGCAAATACAGGGTGGAATCGGCCTCATGATCTCAACTTGATCCCAAAGCGTTTTCAATCTTGTGAAATAATCCGTAACAAAAGCATCTCCTTGTTTTACCTTCATTGATATTTGAAATTCTGTAAACATTGCTCGAACCAAATCTTCGGGCAAGATCATCCCATACTTCTTTAGCTGTTTTATACCATATGATACTTTGGCGTATGTTGGGAGAAACAGAGTGAACTATCCAAGAAAACACCATATTGTTGCATTGCTCCCATGCAGCGAATTTAGCATCATCTTCAGGAGGCTGAGGCAAAGCACCATTGACAAAACCAAGCTTGTTCTTGGAAGACAAGATCATCCTCATGGACTTTCTCCAACTTAGGTAATTTTCTGCAACCAAAACCGGTTGAACAACCACAGCTTGTGGGATTCTCACTAGCATGGAGAAAATACGGATTTGCAAGGCCTTGAGGAACAATCTCATGATCAGCTTCCATCTCTAGAATTCTCAGAAAATTAGCAAGAAAGGAAAGAAAGCAGTAGACAAACTGTCAAACACGTAGAGTGCAATCAGAAGCTCTCTAATACTATGATGATTTTATGAACTAGAACATTGATAGTTTGCTGCAACATTGAGAATTTATTCAAGAAGATAAAGAACAAGTTTGTTGAAGAAAGATTACAATAGAGAAGGAAGAAAGTAGTCCGGGAAGGAAAAGGAATAATGGATAAAACTTCAACTTGAGATTAGTTTAACTTTAGTTTATATCGCTGAAGTCTAACTTGGCAGTTACAACTAATCTAAGTGACTATGTTAACTAACTGCAACAATAACCGCATACGTACCAGATAAGTTGTTGATTGGATAAGTTTTTGTTAAATATCGGTTTATGTCTTGTTATATCAAATTCATATACATTACAAAACATTGTACCGTCTTTCAGTGGGGGCGGACGCTTCTGGTCCTACAAGGATAACTCTGTCTCTGTCTCCTTCTAAAAAATTGTTTCTTGCACCACGTCCCGTGTCCATACCAACGGAATTCTCTCACTCTCTTCGTACGCAGCTAACTCGTCACACACCTCCTTCATGACCCGTGATTTCTACCATCAAATGGTGGCCATCCGCCGGCAGCCACCCTCCATGCTTGAAAAAGGTATCCCCTTATCGTCCTAGATCCAACCCCACATCTTCACCATACTCATTGTCTTCATCATACCACTGAGGGTTGTAGGCGGTTCTTTCGTAGGATGTTACTTTCTATAATTCTTACGTTTGAAAATTTGTGTTCTGTTTTGTGTAAGGAGTATTTAGTAACAATTTTAACTGTAAATGACGAAAGTAATCAGTTGTTTTTATCAATTAATTTATGTCTCCTGAATATTCCTCCTTACTTTTCTTCACCGGTTTTCGAGTCACGTAGAACTCAGAGAGATTATGAAAACTCTTCTCAGATTCACCATTTTCGATTATCGGTTCTACTTTGATTGTTACAAGAAATCTCATGGTTATGGCGGGGTTTGTGTCTCTTCTTGTTGAAATCCTTCCTAAAGTTTATTCTCCTTTCATAGAGTTTATTCCCATCTCTATTTAATAATATTTTTTATTTGGTAAAAACATTATAAAATACAGTAGAAGTGCTCTGCCCACCTTTCTCTTTCCTGTCTTCTGCCATAAAAGTCTCCACCCCTACTGTTTTTATATACACATACCCCCGTCCCTCTTTCTTTCCCCCCCTTAACGGCCAACTGCTAAATCATTTCTTCAGCACCCTTTTTTAGCTTACCATACCTCCAATCCCCAAAAAAAATGCTAACTTGAAGAGGTGGAGAGATTAATTAAGATATTTCAGCTCAAGAAAAAGTGCTAAATTGAAGGGGGAAAAATGGGGAAGTATATGAGGAAGTCAAAGGGAACAGGAGGAGTAGCGTTAATGGAGGTGAAGGTGAGTAACTCTCACACACAGCCTTCTCTTGGTGTCCGTACAAGGGCTAAAACTTTAGCTCTTCAGCGTTTGCAAAGCTCGGATAATTATTCTTCAGCTGAAGGAAGTAGTGGTGGTGGGTCCTTTTTGCAGCTGAGGAGTAGGAGGTTAGAGAAGGTAACCCCAATTGCTTTTGATGGAAAAAGACAGAAACTTCCTCAGAAAGATGTGAATTTGCAGCTGAAAAGTTCAAGCTCTAGGTTGAGCATGAAGGGCTCTGAGGAAGAGGAAGAAAAGGTCAAGGGGTGTTTGGATGGTGAGCAATTAGAGGAGGAAATTAAGGTGGAGAACAAAGATAGAGGAGGTTGTGGTGGTGGTGGTGGTGGTGGTGGTGGTGGTGATTTGGGGGCTGAGGAGACTTCATTTGGAGAGAATGTAGTGGAATTTGATGGTAGAGAAAGGTGGGCGCTTTCTATATTTTTTAATTTTAATTTTTGTTCCTTTCTCATCTTCTGTTTTGGGGCTTTTCTTTGGCTTGCATGTGTTAAATTTTTATTTCTTTCTTTCTTTTGGCTCTTAGATGAAAGTGAATCTGTGTTTAGAAATTGCTTGCTAATTTTGTGAAATTTAGTCAATTCTGAGGAATTGATTGGGGCTGTTCATGACTGTTTTGGTTGAGCATGATTTTCACCTACTTGCATGTTGAGACCCTCTACCCCCTCTTCCACAACCCCAGTTTATTGGTAATTTTGTGCTTTACATGTTGAATTTTTAATGCTAGCTAATGGTTTGAATTGATGTTAAATTTCCTTCTTTTCCAAATTTTTATT
The DNA here is from genome assembly GCA_026214975.1 of Gentiana macrophylla. Taxonomy (NCBI): domain Eukaryota; kingdom Viridiplantae; phylum Streptophyta; class Magnoliopsida; order Gentianales; family Gentianaceae; genus Gentiana; species Gentiana macrophylla. The sequence goes on along the minus strand of CM047815.1, from coordinate 101,048,756 downwards.
GCCACAGAAAGTTTTTTCTTCCTCTTGGTATGCAAATTTTGGAATTCTACTTTGTATTCATTTATCATATGCACGTTAATTTCTCTTTTGTTTTGCCTTTATCTGTGTTAGGAGCCAAGAGGGAACGAGAAAGCTCTTTACATGTGCTGTTGAGAATTATAGCTCTTACACTTGATTTCAATTTTCAGTATCTTGTCAATTCTCATTGCTCCTTTAGTTGCTAAGTATAGTATTTAGGAATGGAAATCTAGTTCTGATGCCTGAGGACTTGGTTGCTTTTGAGGGATGTCTTTTTTTTGTTGCTCTTTTTAGGGATTTTCCCCCCTTTTAACAAAGTTGCTTTGTGTGTGTGCTTTCAAACTTTTGATTTGTTGGTTTTCAGTTGAAATCTTGTTTTTGTTCAACCACATATCATGGTTATTTAATCAGGTGGGCCAAAATTAGTTGAAAATATGAAAAGGAAGGGAATTGACCCTTTTATTTTGGGAATTCATGTTCTACGTAACACTATTCTCTGTATATTGTAGTCTGTGGTACTTGGCTTTTACTTCTCCATTGTTTAGATTTATTTTTGGTTGTTTTGACTGATTTATCATGATTATACTTGCAATCCCATTGATGCTTTTTGGTTAATTTCATTGGCTTAATCAGTTTGGTTGAAGTTATGAGTTAAGCAAAATTACGAAAATTTGAAGGTTTGTCTTTGTAAGATGGAGTTGCAGCAAGTCATTATGCATTTACAAGATTGTTTCATAGATTCAGTTTGACATCTTGTTGTAAACAGCAAGAAATTAAGCTTTTAGTCTGAAGCATTTCACTCTTTAGATGCTGTCGTTTTGCTTGTTTTACGGTATTTAAGACAGTGTCACTTGAGTAATAACAAAGCATTGACTTAACAGATGCCATCAAGAAGTTGATAATGGTTTAACAAAATTAGTTTTTTAGTAATTTGATTCTACTCTTTTTGATGAGCTGGGCAATTCTTTTTTATTACTCTGGTTTTTCCTGTACTTATCAGTTCTTGAGTATGTATATGCCAACAACGTCTTCTTGTCTGCAGGACCACTAGGGAGAGCACACCTTGCAGTTTAATTAGAGACGCAGATGCAATCAGAACCCCCCCAGGTTCTAGTACTCGACCTTCTACTACCATAACCCAACCCCTCCACAACCGAGAGAATTCAGTGCTGTGCCAAATCCCATCTGCAAATGAAATGGAAGAATTCTTCTCGCGTGCAGAAGAGCTGCAGCAAAGAAAGTTCATTGAAAAGTATGCGTTTTTCTTCCCCTTTGTGTGTAAAGTTGTTGTCTTTTTCATGTCTAATGATCCATTATTCATTACTTAGTCCCGTTACCTTAACATTTGTTCAGGTATAACTTTGACCCCGTGACTGACAAGCCCCTGCCCGGATGTTACGAATGGGTGAAACTGAACTGACTACCTAATCATCATCCATCTGTGCGCATCCTGCAACCTAATCACTACTAATTTAGGTACTGGAAGACAACACTGCGGTGAATTTTTAGTTTTACAGGGTGATGTGATGTTAGTCGTAGTACTAATACTCGCGCCATCCCTGTTTTACATGTAAAAATGTAGGGCAGTGAATGAATTTAGGATGTAGACTAATGATCTGTAACATAAAAGAGCTTGTAACTTACTTCACTACATACAAGATCCTAATGTCTAACAGATCATCAAGAAGGGAAGGGTTACAGTACTAGGTTAGAGTTTAATGTAGTATAAATGCTTAGTTAAACTTGTACTTGTTATTGTCATGTAATTTTCTATCTTTTTATAATGTTCATACATGTAGGGATGGTACCTGGAATAAAAAAAAAAAAGTGACCCCATTTCCCCCTCTTGATAATGTTCTGTTTCATTTGTTTTTTTTCTTTTGAGTTCTTTGAATTATGGGGGCATGTTTTGGAATCTACATCTTTACTTTTTTATTTTAGCCACATGTTTGAATAGTAGGTGATATTGGTGTGTTGTGGATGTGGGGTTTGCCTTTGTCTGATGATAAAATATGTTGGAAGAATCTTTGCTTTCTTTCTTACCTCCTTGTCCTATTGTGGGAACTTCAATATAACCTTCAAGTATAGGTACAAGTAAAGGGCTGTTACAGATCTTTTAACGGTGTTTTTTAACAGATTCTCTATTTTACCTAATCTTTATTCGGTGTGAAATGTTGTACAATCTCTATACTGCATAATTTGACTAATTAGAGATATGTATTCTGTGTGCTGTAAATAGTACTGTTTTACAGATTCTGTTTTTACAGGTTTGAGTAAAATGTTGGTTTCAAATGGTTTTTATTGCATTTGAGCTGGCTTGGATCTTTATTTTATGGATTTATCTTCTTTTAACGACACTACTAAACTATGAGATTGTTGGTGGATTGACAACAAAATTGACTACAAAACACACACTCAACCTTGTAAAACAGATTCTTGGTTAAAGAATCAATCCTTATGAGACTAATTATTGCTAACGACCTTTTAAAAGTCGATTATAGGCAATATAATCGATATCTGAAGGTCATATTTGTATTTATCATGTTACATAATGAAATGTGAATGAAAAGGTGATGCCTAAAAAAAGAATATGCCAATCTATAAGCAACCTGACAATCTATACTTGTGCACAGTAAATGCTGAAATCAGTGAGTACACTGTTCTCTTCTCTTTCATATAATGAAGCCAAAAATAGCAGCATGTCCGTTCATAGGATTAAATTTTTTTATTGATTCAAGAAGATAAAGGTAGGAGCTTTAGGCCTGTACGGTAGACCCCTTTTGAAGGGGCATGGGTTTTTGGAGCCTATATGTAATGATGACACACTTTGTAGGACATTACTGCATGCATAATAGTGATAGGGAAACTTTACTTTTTTATGCTTAAAAAGTAAAAAAAAAAATTGATAAAATATGCCTTGTATCAGCGTGCATGATGCGTCGTAAGCGTCGTCTTTCAATAATATCGCGCACACAAGGTTAGACGTTAGACTTATATGTTTTTTCAACAATTTCATACGAGACATATTTTTCAATTTTTTTTTTTTTTTTTTTTTTTTTTTTGAGCATAAAAAGTAAAGTTTCCCTAGTGATAAATAGTGAACTGTACTGTGCTCAGAAAATGTGTCCCTTTTGGACTCATTTAAGTTCACAGGGGTAATTTTTTTTTATCTGTAAGACGACGCTTTACACATAAAAGACTGCCCGCAAGCTTCAACGCCGGTGTTGAACCCTCTATTGTTTTTCGTCTCTAGAGTTTCGTTGATGATATAAATCATTGGTTATGTTTCAGTGGTTCAATTGACAGAAGGTTGCTTGTACACCTTTTATTGCTAAAAGAGAAATCGACCCCTTTAAGGATTGAATCCTCACACCCCACCTTTGAGACAACTGAGTTGTGACTTTTTTGAGGATACAAGACACAAATGTGCATGGTAGAAGGGCATCTAGTGTCCTATACAAGGGATGGTAGTCCTTAACAATCTGTCCTAAATGAGAATGGCTGCCAACTGAAATTTTAAATTTGTTTCTTCATAAGGTAGTTGAAAAAGGATACTAGTACTGCTACTACTACAGTACAGCCAAAAGTTGCCATGGGGAAAATAAAATATGTAAAGGCCCTGATACTTTGCAGACACTGAATGGTGGATCTTTGCTCATTGGAATGATGAATAGAGAATATTTAATAAAAATTCCCTTTTGAATTTTTAAATGAAAGATGATTGATCATGACCCCAAAAAAAAAAAAAAAAAAAAGTGATATTTGTTTATGGGAATGATGAAAAGAGAATTTTCAATTTTTAAAACAAAAAGGTTGCTGTTATTGTACAATAAGTGTTTGGTATCAACAGGTCCATATGGTACAAAACATTAATGGAATAGATAAAGTGATGTTAATATATCATAACGATTTTGTTACGACAACGAATGACAATTTAAACTTCCAAGTAATCAATTGGGCTATTTTACTTTGCTTTCGAATCAAGCCTAACCATTGACAAAATAGGCACAAGTCGATTCACTAATTTAGTTTTGGCAGATGTAAACAGCACCACATCTGATCTACTTTTGAAACATCACAATTACATTCGACATTTTTAAACTTGAAGTGTTTTGCCGTGGTAGATCAGTTGTAATGCCTTTAAAAACACGTATACAAATGTCTTTATATCTTGTCACCTATATGACACATTACTCAAAAATAGCACTCCTAATCTGTCTATTTACCGATAAAGATCAGAGCACGCTGCAAATTGACAAAATATCAGAATCTGGGAAGAAAACATCCATTAGTGCAGGAAAATGTTGTATATTCCTAATATCAAATGAAACAAAAAGAACTAATAATTTCAATTCGGAAACGTAAAAGAATACATTGATCAAAGTAAAATATATAAAATTAAGAAAAAAAATACACCATGCACAAAGCCACTCAATACCATCCATACAGCCAGCCTGACCCTTCTCGAATGTCATAAATCTCGTTCACATACCCAAAAAGAAACCCGGAATTCTTAAATTATGAGAGAAACCAAGAAGCCATCGATCAGGCAGTGTACTCAAATGGCTGAGGTGGCTGAGGTTCATCGTCTACAGCCATTGCGGCGGCTGTTCCTTGTTGTGCGGCGGCTGATGCCCCAGTGTTGGCTGCAGAGGAGGGTGCATCGGTCAGGGAAAACGTTTCAGGTTCATCTGGACGCACGTCTTTAAGGAGAACAAAACCGGAAGGTGCCGGCTTCACCGGGACGTATCTGCTTTCTTCAATGAATTTGATATACTTCTCTTGAGCAGGTACTACCCTAGCTGGATTGGTCAATATCTCGAAAGTAGCTTCTGGTTCTTGCTTCTTCTCTGATGAGCTTGCATCAACCTGTAAGAAAAAAGGTTAAACATAAAAAGAAGAGAAAAAGGTATGCTTCTGTTTCTCAACAAGTAATTTTACGGCCAAGTACCACTCTTGACATGACAAATGTCACAACATGATGTGGCAGTGGAACCTTCCATTACGTGCATTTGTTCAACGGAAATGTTAGAACCACAACAAAGTGACCCAACATGGTGGGACCCAAAACAATCAATAATAGGTCTTACACCATGACCAACAATAGTGTAAAAGTGTGTTGCGTTGCTTTGTTCTGACCACTTTGGTGTGGCACTAAGCAAAACTAAATGAAACCAACCTGCATAGAGTCACCATCTTTCTCACTGGTTTTAGCTTTTCCAGCACCGCTGCTGCTAGCAGCAGATGACTCTGTTCCAGATGATCTGTCCTTCTCAGCCTCTTTCTTACTGGCCCTAGCCTTAGCTTTTGCAGATGTAGATAAAACTGCTGTAGGTAGCTTTATAGCAGAAGTGGTGGAAGCTACTGTGGTGGCCTTGGGGTACTCAAAGAGTGATGGTTTTGCATGAGATAAGAAGTCAAATTTCGGTACTTTAAGGTCATAATTGAGCCCAATAAAAGCTGTTGGAGAGAATGACAAGCTTATGAAATATATCAGTGGGTACCAGTACCAAAATTGGCTGAAAACAGCTAGACCAACTACTGCAGTGACTTTGTCATGTTTTGACTTAGAAAGCAACTTTATTGTTACATTCCTTCCTCCAGCATCAAGAATTCCTGAGGCTATTATTGCCCCCATCTTGCTCATCGCATCTTCGTGTTTATCTGGAATAATTTTCTCTAATTGTCGCCTACATGAAATAAAATCATGAATATTGCTGACAAGGTTGTTAAAAGGGCGTTATTTAGTGGCACCACGGTGTGTTAACCATGACAACACACCGCTGAGATGGTGCCACAACTGTAAATTTGGTGTGGTGCCAGTAAAGACGCCCTTGTTAAAAGTACCAAAAAGTAAGAACAAACAAATCACCGGAAATACCTGAAAGCACCAACACGGGAATCACTGGCTTCGCTGATCTGGATCATAACCATAGCCATTGCAATGAGAGCACCTTGACGAACAAAATCCACAACATCTGAGGTCAAAGGCTCCAGCAATGATATGGCCTCGCTCAAACCAGTTCCTGCACATGATATGCCTACAGCCAGAGCCGCACCGTAACGAACATGTGGGTTGTAAGATTCCGATAGCAACGAGACAATCCGAGGAGTCTGATATCAAGGTTACAAAACTCGGTCACCATTGGTAGTCAACCCAAGAAACAAAAAAACTAGTATTGTATGAATAAAAGAATCAAGGTACACCATGGACACATTAGAAAACAAACCTGTTCAGGATTCGAGTACATGACGAACCCAAGTGCTAGGACAGCAGTCCTCCTAACATCATCACTCACATCAGATACAGCAAAATGAAGTAGTTGACGAATAGCCTTGTTATTTGCAGTTCCGCTATATGCTAATGCCAATGCATACATGCCACCATAACGGAGTATAGGATCCTGATCACGTGTCATCTGCTCAATTAGCGTGTCAGCTTCCTCTTCTCTTCCATAAACGGTTAGGGCAATCCCCATCGACAAACCCCTGAATTGATGCAAAAGCAATATTTCTTAAGGAAATACTCGTCTTAGAAGCCAAAAGCCGTATTACTATAGTCTTACATATATAAATATATTGTTCTTTTGGGGGGTGGGGTGGGGCGGTCATGTTCGGATGGTATAAACCTGATAATTTTTTCATGCTGTGTCTCGTGTGCATATGCAAGCATCTCAGCCGCCTTCTCACTAGCAGTCCCGACCATAAGTAGGCCCATACTTATACCGGCAGCTTCACCAGCAACAGCACTGTCGGTGTATAGAACACTCTTGATTTCATCAAATATTTCTTCATCGGCAGTTCCCAAAGCAGCCAAACCAAGACCAAGACATGCACCATGCTGAACAACCTGCAGTAAATAAACAATAAACACCGTTAAAGATAACACTCATAAATGGGAAATACTTACCTGGAGAGTCGTCATGTACAGACACTTTAGATGTACGACACATGTACAAAATAATAAAATAAGAAAAATTTTATGGTGCAACCGTTGTATGAAGGTTGTACCAAGTGGCATACTTTACCACCTTTCATTTCTAACCTCTCACACACGCCAAAAGTGTATTATGTGAAAGAGAGTTAAAATGAATGGCTCTAAAGTATGCCACTTGGTACAACCTTCCTACAACCGTTGCACCATAAAATCACTCATAAAATAATTGTCTTTCTGTACACGTCATATATCTAATGGGTCGATGCACAGTGGAGGGTGCAGGCACGTACGCCCTAAATAAATGCAATATGCTTTATGAGATACTATAGGACAAGTACCTCGACATTAGTACTTCTTAAGCTATCTCGGAGGAACTGTTTGATGCCCTCCCCATGATTTGCATGGATCAAACCGAGAGCATACAAAGCACCTCCTTCTGAATATGGGCTAGCACCACCACCAGCCCCACCTTGTGGCAAGTATGGGGCCATTAAAGATCTTCCCTGTTGTAGGTGGCCCCTGTGAATCACCCCTAGTCCAGCTGTTGCGCTAAATTTAGCCCAATTTGTAGCCCTACCCAACCAATCCTGGAATTTGAACCAAATAACAAGTTCTTACTGATGAACAAACAAATTTATAAAAAAAAAGGTCTCACTTAACATCAAACATATACCAACCAAATTCTCACGGAGAAATGTATCCACAGTAGTCCCAGCATGCATAATGGCATTAGCATATATGGTAGCACTATGGCAAACACTATTCCTTGACTCGATAGATTGCTTAATCGTCTTCAGAATAAGGAGATCCGATCTGCAAACATGTGGAAAACATATTCACGTCAAGTTTCCAAATACATAATAGACAAACGTCAATGTACATAAAAAGAGGAAAATAAATATGGGAAAAGAAAAAAAGAGGAGTCTCACTTGTTATGGCTGTACAAAAACTGCAATGTCAGCTGTATTGAAGTTTCCCCAGATAAGATTCCTTTTAATTTTAATAGCCTCTCGCCATAACGCGATTCACTATCATCCACGCCCTCAATAGCTTCAGGTACAGCAGTCATTTGTACATCATCTGAGGCAGTGTTAGTGGTGGAATCTGGCTCAGCAGATCCAGGCTGCTCAGTAACCGAAGTTTGTAATTTGGGCTCAGAAAGGCGATCCCTCACAGCTAAAAGAAAAGCTTGGTGCTCATTCTCCACGAGATCAAACGCTATCTGAAATGCTAATAGAGCATCGTCCTTATTGTCTGATCGAAGAAGCTTTTCAAAAATGGTAGCAACGTCCTCAGGTCCATCCAAAAACATGAGAAGCTGGCAAATGCTCAAATAATCAGGAGATGGCAGCCTCTGAAACACCTTAACTAGAAGCCATTGCACCTGCATGAAAAAGGAAGACATTTGTTCAAAATAGTTGCACTTCCATGGTCCTCTCAATAACTACCAGCCAGCCATATTTTATAAATTAGGCTATATAGCACTAGAAACAAAGGGCAGTTGCTCAAACATACATATACGTGTATTTCAATTCATAATTCATAACGATATAAAAGTGCAAACCGACTCTTTAGACTCTCCCCTCTTCTTATGTCCCCGGTTTGCGACCCCTTAATGAACAAATAAAAATAAGTACATAACCCTCATGTTTTAGTCATACATAACAAGTGCAATACAAATAAACAATGCTTGTGGACCTTAACCAGAAAACAAAACGTCATCCTATGATAGCAAGGAATTTATTTGTAAGAAGAAATTGTGATTATTAAACCATGCAGAAAACTTATTTTGATTGATAACAGTTCATTTAGTCTTGGTCAAGTATTGAGTTCTAATTTCAATTCATGTATTTAGATCTAATTTGGCAGAATTTATCCACATACATGAACTCAATACTTGATCGAGATTAAAATTACCTGAGGCGCTCTATATTAAAAAGCCAAAAATGCAGGGAGATGCCGGAAAGAAAGAAAAGGCTAATAGGAATATGATGAAACATCACGACTTGTCTACCACCATACTACAATATCACACAATATTTAGTATAAAGGGAACAAAAAAACATAGAGGACCGAAAACAACAAGAATACCTCACGCCGATATTCCCTAGAAATAACAAAGTTATGAGAGACATCAGTGCAATAAGAAAGAATCGCTTGAATGTTATCGCTGCTTGTAATGGTCTCCTCGAGTTTATCCAATCTTCGGCACTCGATCGACATTCCCACAGCTTGCTGATACCTTCCATCAGCTATGCACCTGATATAAAGGGAGAAAGAAGTCGTTAACAAGACCAGAGCATCACACATCCACTAACAGAACTAGTAGCGTTTAACATACTTATTAAGCATTCTCTCCACAATAGCCTCCAGTCTAGGATCCACTTTACTTGTTTCATCGTTTGACTCAGCAGCTTTCGTCTTCAAACTGGCGTACTCATCTATGGCTTTAGCTGAGTGAAGGGAGGAAACAGACTCTAAGATCTTTCAACAGAAACCAGATTTGACTTTGACCGCAAAATTCATAACATTTACACAATTTGCAAGCAGCAATCAAAATAAAAGATGTAAACCATACCCAGGATAGTGCGAACATAGTCAGAATCCTCTGAAACATCAAACAGGGGACCAGCCCCTAAAGCATACGACAATGAGTCAATTAATTCACCCAAGTAACAGAAAACCTGAAGGCAGAAACATGAAAATAAATTAGACAGATATCGAAGTGTACATCTCACTCCAAAATGGAAAAAGTCGATTTGGTGCATGAATTGCATATACATTAAAATAGAATAACAATTTTTTTATCATCTATTCACACAGGCTATTGGTGACAAATGTACTTTAACTGTTTACATTAGATAACCCTCATAATCTACTAGGGAATGAACTGATTGTGTCAACTTTCAGGCCAGTTAAAGGAGCCATGTACCAAACGAGGTTGTGTGTCCCAGTAAATCAAGTATGACAGTTTGGAAGTAAATTGCTCAAGTACATAGGCACGGACAAGGACAACGTCACCTTTGATGCAAGCAAAGCAGCAAGTTGTCTCTGTGACTCGTCAAAAGTTTCATCTTCATAAACACTTTCTCTGCAGTATCAAGTAAAGAAGTTCAAACACACACCGCATTGATATGCTAATATTTAACCAATGCAACAATTCAGACAAAATGAAATTCAGCAAGAAAATACTTATAAATGTATCATTAGACAAAACAAGGAATCTGAATGCCTATAAGCCCAAGGAAGAGAAACCATATAAAAACTGGGAAACCAGACACATAAAGAAAGCCACTGAATATGAGATTACAACCAAGTAAGCATAACACAGAAATACACGAAATCAAAACGAGACATATAGCATAGACAATGAAGGTAATATATTCAAGTGAAATTCATCTAAAGGGGGTTAGAGTGTATTTATTCCTAGTACCAAAAGCTAAAATCTTGGACCAGAGTTTAGCTAATCTCCGAGCTCAGCACTAGAAACATGTGCAGGTTTGGCTATATATTCAACTGGATTGGACGAAAAAAAGTTCACACTGAACTTGATCCCAGCTAAATTTTCACCAAGTCCAGTTTTTTGTACAACCAAAAACACTTAAAGTAACAAAGTTTGGAATTACCAGCATCAAGTTAGATCAATTACAACCAAATCCGGTAATATAAAAACCTAAAGACCCAAATTCGCAACCCCAAATAAAAGCACAACTTCAAGAACCAACCAAGAAAAAACTTTACATCAATGGAAAGGAAAGCAACAAAAAAAAAAAGGAAATTTAGAAGTTACATGACGGGGACAGAAGTAGAGATCTCCGGCCAATAGTAATCAACCAAGGAGTTGAGATACGTAAGCGCATGTTGCTTCAGTTTCGGGCTAGCTTCGTTTAACATCGCCAACAACATCCCAGGTGAACTCACCATTGTAGCCGCCGCCGCCATCACTTCTCCTAATACTGCACTCAAGTCTAAATAATTATGAATCCCCCGTATCAGAAGAGCAAAAGACTCAAATTGCGTTCGGATCTTCGAGCAATTGGGAAAAGGGATTAGGGTTTTCAAGAAGGAACTCAGAGGAAACTTGGTTTATTCGATAGGAGACGGTGAAGCAGAAGAGTTTTATGTTTGTTTTACTGTATTTTATAGATGTATTTTATAGATTACCCATCTTTTAAAAAAGGGGCTTAAGGTTAAAAAGGGTGTTTGACCACAAATCTTGGGGATATAGTCTTTTTGTTCGAAATGGTGAATGATCTTTTTGAGGCTCTAAATCTTCGCGTTTTAGGTGTTTTTGAACCAAACTAAACCCTAATTGGGAAGAACCCTATAGTGATTTGAGGACCTTAAGATCGTCGTGCGCGTTTGTGAAAAAAATGGAAAAATCGCGATCAAAAAACTAAAACACAAAAACTTGTTGAAAAACGCTTATATAAATAATTCTCCCTTTAAAAAAGCGATTAAAATAATAATAAAGTTAATATCGTTCAACACATCAAAAATAAAAAATATAAATAACATTATTAGTAGAACAAAGTGAAAGGAAACGGAAGAGCAATGGAATTTGCTTTTGTACATAAGTCGGCATATTCTTATCGATGATAATTATCGTATGATAAACTTTTTTTTTTTTAAATAATCTTAATTTTTTTTAGTGCGAAGCAAAATATCTTCTTTTTTTTTATTAGGAAAAAGAATTTTTGTTAAAGAATATCCACCAAGCAGGCGGCCAAAACGTCATCCGGGACGAAGTGTCACAATATGTCTGAAATCAAACTAACAGAGCGTGTCAGTTAAAAGGAGGCGGGGGCATTTTTCTCATACGCCAATAAAAGTAAAGAAAATGTGTGGCCCCTGATAACATGGCCAAACACTCTTGTACTAGACATCCATGTGCCGTAAGATCTTCGACGGGTTTACGGAGCCTCGAGATACACGTCAAACAATCGCTCTCTACATGTAGTCGCTGAATCCCCTAATGGCGCGCTTCCTCCAAAGCCAAGAAAATAGCCTTTGGCTCCATATATTCCACCGAGCCTCCTGGATCAAAGTGATATGCAAAAGAATAAAGAACTGACCCATGAGAATCTCGGAAAATGATTCATACCCCTACTCTCACCTCAGTAACTGACGCATCAACATTGCCCTTTATTATCTTGTATAATAAACTTACGATATATCACATATGGTTTTATAATGTTAAGTTATTCATCAATTTACATCGATACTTATTCATTAAATAAACTAACTGCAGCCAATAAGGCATTGGCACAGCGGTAAGTGCTGTGATTTTTAACCCGAATGTTGCGGGTTCGAACTCCATTGGAGGCAAGAAGTGTGCGTGCGTGTGTTAACAATAAAAAATAAAAAATAAAACTAACTGCAAGCTAAATACTTTACGGGGAAATAAATATCATATCTAATGGATATACACATAAATTACGAAAAAGAGTTTTGTGTACTATAAGGGGACACGTGACCCCACTAAGATCCGATATTTTTTTTTCGTATTAAAACGTTGTAATTTTGTTGTTAAAAGTGTCGTTTTGTTATTAAAAATGTACATTTAGATTCCGGTGGCCTCAATTGAACAAACTTTTCGATAAAAATGTAATCTAACAATCCGATGACCTCACCGGAAAAAGATCATGGATCCGTCCCTGATCTATGTGACACCTACGTACCTCTATTTTGTGTGAGAGATTTGAATAACATTTAATCAGTCTTTCACTCGTGATCGCCCTAAAATACATGTTGCATAGAAATACTTATCCTATAGGAATTGCTATAGATCCGATAAAGATCAATGGTGCAAAAATGTGTTGTGATTATTTTGAGGACATGCAAATCTCTTACAATAATCCCGGATGGATGAAAGATTGAAAGTTCAAACATGAAGTAGTATATATCAAAATGAAGTAGTATATAATAGTCAAAATGAAAGAGATGGCTTGTGACTAAAATTAATGGTATAGGTGTGGTGGTCAAAAGTAAAACTCCAACCCTTGAGGTGAGGTGGGTACTTAATCTGTTAGATGGCTTGTGACTAAAATTAATGGTATAGGTGTGGTGGTCAAAAGTAAAACTCCAACCCTTGAGGTGAGGTGGGTACTTAATCTGTACAGGCTCCTCTCTCTCTCTCTCTCTCTCTCTCTCTCTCTCCACATGTATCATGTAGTATATATTATATATATATACGTGTACATGTATTTATACACATCCCTCATCTCATCCATTATATATACACACAGAGTAAGACTCTGTGTTGTGTTCATATCACCATGCATATATGAAAACTTATCTTTTGGTTCTGATTTATTTTGTGTTAAATCCCAATTTATTTTATCTTTATCTCCTTTCTGATAAAATCTACTAGAGGGAGGGAATGAATCGTAATATTGGAGAAACATCTGATAAAAACAGCCAAATGGTGGATTATATGCTACACAGCAGTAGTACAGCTGATCATGAAGAAGAGCATCAATTTGCAAACGAAACTTCACTTGATGACAAGTTGAATTACTTTCAAGATGTAATGCAATTTGCAGATTTTGGTCCCAGATTGAATCAAGATCAAGAAGCAGCCAACAAGATGAATCATGAGGAAACAACAAATAATGGGATTGATGATCCCAATATTTTCTTCCTAAAGTTTCCAGTTTTAAACGATCATCTCCATGATCAAGAAGAGCATGAACATGATCATCTGATGATGTTCGGCGGCGGCGGCGGAGGCGGCTCGACCGGAAACAGAGAAGGGGATGAAGCAAGAGGAGTAGTGCTTTCAGAAAATGATGGAAAGATGAATGGTTTGATCATCATGAGTAGTAGTGAACGAGAACGAGAACGAGAACGAGAAGGAGAACGTGAAGGAGAAGGAGAAGTGAAGATAAACAATAATAATAAGAAGAAAAGGGGAAGAAGTATAAAGACGAGCGAGGAAGTAGAGAGCCAAAGGATGACACATATTGCTGTTGAAAGAAACAGAAGGAAGCAAATGAATGAACACCTTCGTGTTCTTAGGTCTCTCATGCCTACCTCCTATGTTCAAAGGGTACTTAATTATACTTACTGCTTCACTAATTAACAGTACTCTTTCTATATCTATCTCTCTCTCTCTCTCTCTCTCTCTCTCTATATGTATATATATTTCTTGAAACTCTTAAACAACTTAATTATAATTAATATATAATTGTCAAAAGCTTGCTGATGAGGCAATACCACAGTGGTTATTGCTAGCTGAGGCCTCGATCGGTCTTGGGTTCGAGTTCTAGTCTAGTAGCTAGGGCAATATTTGAGTATGTGTGTGTTTATAACGTACTGTGCTTGTTTTTTTAAAATTAATTTTAAACTTACTTGCTGTCGAATATTATATTTATACATGAAGGGAGACCAAGCATCTATAATAGGAGGTGCAATAGAGTTTGTGAGAGAATTAGAACAACTTCTCCAATGCCTTGAATCCCAAAAACGTCGAAGACTATACGGAGATAATTGTCCTCCTACTACTGTCGTCGGAGGAGCTAATTCAGCAGCAGCGCCGCTAGTGGTCGTAGATCAAGATCAGCAGCAGCCGCCTCCTCATCAACCACCCTTCTTTCCGGCGGCAATGATGCAACCACCACCAGTACCACCTTTAAATATTAATAACGATCATCATAACCAGATGCTGCTGCTGAATATGCATGAAACAAGTCAAGAGGAAATAGCAGAGAGCAAATCATGCATAGCTGATATTGAAGTGAAGCTATTGGGTTTTGATGCAATGATCAAGATACTGTCCAGAAGACGACCTGGTCAACTCGTGAAAACCATTGCTGCCCTTGAGGATTTGCAGATCAATATTCTTCATACTAATATTACTACTATTGATCAAACCGTTCTCTATTCTTTCACTGTCAAGGTATGCATGCTAGCTATCATCCATTTTACATATATATATATATATATATATGAAATCAAGGTATATATGTTTAATTATAACTTGTTGATTTTTTTTATTTTATGTATGTTTAATTATGTATGTCAATACATGTATAGGTTGGAGGGGAAGCAAGGCTTACAGCTGAAGACATAGCCAATTCAGTGCAGCAAATATTCACTTTTATCCACGCCTACGACAGCATATGACTACATCAACGGTAGTTATGTAATGATGCGTACGTTGTGACATAACATTTATCTGTATTATTGATTATGATAGATTACATCATGATCAATTGATCATGTATCACAATCGATGATGCATATAAAGATTATGTCATTCTTTGTGGGACAACAATTGTGTATTTATCTTTACTATTATCAAACGAACAAATGTATCGTTGGAATTCTCATTGATATTAGAAACGGTATTGACACTCAACATTTGATAGAACAAGTATGGATGCAGGGATCATTTCTGAATATTATCCCATTAGCAATACATTCTTCTTCAATTTATATACACGAGAAATACTATCCTTGTAATTTCAATCGATATTTGTTTCACCTTGTAATTTCAATCGATATTTTCGTTTCACTCATTCTTACGTTAGGTATATATTCATTTGACGGAACTTTTCATTTTTATATATATAAGGTTCGAACTAACCTTGGTTAATGTCGAACATGTTCGAACTTTCGAGGAAGGAAGGTTCATGATGAGAGTAGAACCTTAGTGTTCGAATATTAACCCTGGCATGTTCGGTATTCGTGTTCTTTTTTTATAATCATTTGACGGCTTTTCATTTTTTCTAACCTTGGTTAAAAAGGAGGAAGGATATGATGGAGTAGTAGTGTTAATATTAGTATGTTATGTGTCTTTTTTTTTATGTTACCAAGACCAAGACCATCCCGAAATTTCTATATACCAAGACCACCCCGAAATTTTTACACCAAGACCATCCCGAAATTTTTTCCTGGTTCCGCCACTGCTCACGATAATGGTCGTAAGTGAGTTAAACTACTTGTAATTACTTCAAGATCGATTCAAACCATACATAGATTCCATATTGAAAATATATGTTCAAAATCATATAAGAGAAATAATCTCAACCTCAAAACCTAGTTAGGCTATGAGATATGAGGAAAGTTAATCTCTTACTATGACGGTTGAAACAATTACAAGTGTCTAAGGACATTTTAACACGCCTGTCAAGTGTGTGCACATAAAGAGGTTATTCTGATACCATTTTGATAATATAAAACCAAACCATATAAGAGGAGTCATTTTGCCTCAGCATGTTTAGTCTTTCAGGTGCTCGACCTTGCACTTTTGTTTTGTTTTTTCTGTTGTGGAACTGAGGACCTTCCTAGTTCTCCAACAACCAATTTGTTTATCAAATCAGTAACGATTAAGGTCACATGCCAGATGTTCTCAAGCCCAATATTCTTTTCCTCTTGAAGTAAATGCTTTCAAGTCCATCATATGATGTTTCCTTTAATGTACCCACTTTCTAAGGGCTTATGTAAAAAAAAACTCATTATCTTCCTTTCAAACGGTCCGAGTTCCTTTGCAGACCACCGTATCTTGTAGAATTCCACATTCTTAAAAGAATTTCATCTACAAGATAATCCTTTTGCTTTTCTTTTAGTGGTTATCTTTTATACTACGATATACCATCCATACTTCTTCTATGAAATGTTGAGTGTCAATACCGTTTCTAATATCAATGAGAATTCCAACGATACATTGTTCGTTTGATAATAGTAAAGATAAAGACACAATTGTTGTCTCACAAAGAGTGACACAATCTTTGTATGCACCATCGATTGTGATACAGGATCAATTGAAGATAACCTAGGTTTTGAAGACCAGACTCTCCTCTTATATGTGTTTGAGTTTATATTTTCTACATTCCAATTGGGTTAAATCAATTCGAAATTGATTCAAATATTAAACAAACTATATATGTTAGAGTAATGCAATACTCGGCTCGACTACTTGCGAGCAATCTCGAATGCATGCTATAATGAAAATCATATATTTATACGCATATATGTACATCTATATATTACTATATAAATACATATATGTATCTTTATATTCATAGTAAATAAATTTATTATATAAAATGTTAAAGTTTTTTTTTATTTATATGATTTATATATTGTCGACTATTAAATACTTTACAATAAAATTGTTGTTCGGTAATCAATAAAATATTGTCTACATCTTTAATAAAAGGGACAATTATTGAAAAGGACACATTTTGGACTTAATTAGGCAAAAAGGACACTCAAAACAAACACTTAGTTATAAGGACAAAAATTAGGTAGATAGACCCAAATACCCTTAATGAAGAGGAAAAAAAAAAAAAAAAAAAAAAAAAAAACGCCAAACTGGACGCCGTATATCTATTGTTCTTATTTTTTATTTACAATCTCACGTTGTTGTTCTTGTTGTCTTTTTGTTTGTTTGTTTTTGTTTTTGTTTTTTTTTTTTTTTTTTTGGATCTGGACAATGAATTTTTTTTTTCATTGACCACCTTCATGCATTGACCATTCCGATGCACTGACCA
Source organism: Gentiana macrophylla (assembly GCA_026214975.1). Classification (NCBI taxonomy): domain Eukaryota; kingdom Viridiplantae; phylum Streptophyta; class Magnoliopsida; order Gentianales; family Gentianaceae; genus Gentiana; species Gentiana macrophylla. The sequence goes on along the minus strand of CM047815.1, from coordinate 101,031,302 downwards.
TCGCGATGTATTGACCACCGCGATGCACTAACAATCGCGATGCAGTGACCACCGATATGTAAAGACACCGCGATAAAATGACACCGTGATGCATTGACTACCACGATGCAGCGAAAACCGCGATGAATTGACCACCGCGATGCATTGCCCAACCCGATGCATTGACCACCCCCGATGCATTGACCACCACGATGCAGTCACCACCCTGATTAATTAACCATATATGCAGTGACATCGGGAACATATATACGTGACATCAACAATTTTATGCAGCGATGGCGGGCAATCGAGATGCAGATGACATCAACATTTTATGCGATGACATCCGCATTTTATGCGATGACATCAACAATTTATCAAATGACATCGGCAATTTATGCGATGACATCGGCATTTTATGCGATGACATCGATAATCATATATCGTGACATCAACAATTTATGCAGTGACATCGGCAATGCGGATATGCGATATTATATGCAATCATATATATGATGACATCAACATTATATGACATCGCAATCAAATATGCATGTTACATTGATCATTAACATCGCAATCATATATGAATGACATCAACAATTTATGATAGTGACATCGGCAATCAAATATGCATGTTAAACTAGTTGATCATTATTACATCATGATCCACGGTGTCGATGCCTCTCTCAATTGTATCTATTTATACACCTTTCATATCAACACTCGTGTTTATCACATTCTCAAACTCTCTTCATGGTAGCAGAGCCTTCGAGTTCTAAAATCCATTGCAACATTATCGATGTTTCATCTTCTTCACATCTCAAAAAAACAAATCATAAAGGAAAAAATAAAATATCATCAAAAGCCTTTCATAATCATACCCAAAGCATTCAACAAAAAAAAACTCAAATGGGCATAAATTAAGGCATGGCATGTTGGAAACTCACCTGCAATAATCTACTCTTGATCATCAAAAGCTACATGGCAAGCCTAACTCCTCCAAGTCCTCCGGACACGCCAAGGAAAGTCAGGCGCAGTGCATAAGTGAGGAAGAAGATGACAACAGGTTGAATGCCCTGGATTGTTGACTCTGAGGGCCTCTTCCCATATGATTTGGTAATAAAAATCTCATTACTCAACTTAAGCCATGTCCCCAAATTCACAATATTAAGGCTGGCATAAACCTGCGCCAAGACAAAGATCAAGATCGAATCGCATAGACAATATCATGTTATGGCATTATAGACTAGGACATCCTGGCTTTTAGTTATTTAAAGTTCAAATTGTTTAAAGGTTGTAATTTGAATGATCTTCAATGTGATATTTGTCAGTTGCTAAACTCACCAAAATGCATGTATGCAAAATTACCTTACTTACCATCCACACCATTCACCTTAATTCACAAAGTGACGTATGGGGACCACTCAAGAGTAAAAGCATACGGCATAACCACACCGAAACCACTTGGTTATTTTTAATGAAGGATAAGGAATTTTACAACATGGTCTCTCACTCGGTTTGACACTAAGATCAAAATCTTGAAGACCCGATAATGCTCTTGAATATTATGAGTCTCATCTCGGTAATTTCTTGATGGATAAAGGGATTGTCCATATCAGTAGTTGTGTTGAAACCCCTCAAAGAAAATGGGGTTCTTTGAGAGAAAAAACAGACATCTCCGCTTGAAATGGCTAGAAAATATATGTGGGTGAAGCCATATTGACTTCCATCAATGCAGACTTCCCACCAGGTACTAGGCTTCAAAACTCCTATCAAAACCCCTCTTGCCCCATCTTATTTCCCGATTACCTCCAAAATCTTTGGTTGTCTTGTGTTTGTCTATATCCATGCCCAACACGAAGCAAACTTGATCCCAAAGCTCACAAGTGCATATTCCTAGGATATGCAAAGGGCGAGAAAGGTTACAAGTGCTACTCTCCTTCGAAAAAGATTTTACAATTCTATGGATGTAAAATTTTTGAAAAGGACTCCTACTACAAAGAAGTCCACTGAGGCGATCATCGATGGAAACTTCGATAGAAATTGACCTAAACCCTTCATTCAAACAAACTCTTAACCTCAAGAACCTCCTCGATCCTCGGAGGTCGAACTTCAGTGCCTCTACCGACTCTCTACGACCTAATACTTCTCAAAGAACCTCTGAACAAGAGTCCACCGACCCGAGCTGCTTTGAACAGAACTCTCAACTACTCTGCTGGACTCGGCTTATTGACTCGCGATCTCTGCTGAAGTGGATAACAGACCTATTGCTCTCAAGGAAAGGAAAGATCATGCACCTCGATCATTCTATTCATTCTTATTTATCTTATGATCGAGCTTGTCTCTGTCTTTGCCATGTTTACACAGGGACTGGACTCTCACTCTATCCCTAGAAATATTCGGAGGCCCTTCAAAATGATAAGTGGAAGGTTTCATTGTTAAAACAGAGATGATCGCCTCCCGAATAATCATACTTGGGATCTCACAACTCTTCCAAAAGGCAAGAAGGCGGTCGGTACGCAAATGGTTATTCACTATCAAATACACTCTGATGATGGTACTATTGACAAGTACAAAGCCGATTAGTAGCCAGGGATTCACTCAAACTTATGGCGTTGACTATAAAGAAACTTTTGCACCAGTGGCAAAGCTCAACACCGCTGTCGAGGTACTAATTTCTCTAAATCCAACTTGACTAGCCTCTTCATCAATTGGACATCAAAAATGCTTTTCTAAATGGGGACCTTACCGAGGAGGTTTATATGACTATACCTCCTGGTTTTATCAATCCTCATACTCAAGGCAAGGTGTGCAACCGAGGAAATCTCTATATGGCTCAAGCAATCACCAAGAGGCATGGTTTGGAAAATTAACAAGCGTGGTCAAAGTCACTGGATATCACCAATGCAATTCGATCACACTATGTTCATCAAGACAACCAACCGTAAGAGGTCTATTCTTATTGTACATGTGGATGATATCATCCTTACTTGGAGATGACCTCGCCGAGATCCAACACTTGAAAGAATTGCTTTGGCAAGGTATTTCAGGTTTAAAACTTGGGTTTACTTAAGTATTTTCTTGGCATGGAAGTAGCTAGAAACATCAAAGGAATCTCGGTCTCAAAAAATATATCTTGGACACTGCTTTGAAAAACCGGCATCTTTGGGGTGCAAACCTCTTTGTATCCCAGAGTAGACCCAGGTCATACCACTACATGGTGACATTGCTGTAAGAAAGGAACAATATCAAAGACTTGTAGGAAACTCATCTACCTATCCCATACAAGACCGGATATTGCATATGGTGTCGATCACAGTTACCAGTTCATGCATTGCCTCTTCGAGCAACATTGGGATGCGATGAATAGAATCTGCACTATTTGAAGCACTCATTGGGTTACACTTCACTGAATAAATCATTGGAGATGCGATGAATATCTTGAATTTGAAGTCCACGGCCAAGGGGTTACACTTCACCAAGTCTGGCGATAGATCCATCAAGTGTCTATCTTGATCTTGATTGGGTGGATGCCACATAGATAGAAGGTCTACCACAGGCTATTGTTCTATGTATGGGGAACACGGTTACTTGGAGAAGCAAGAAACAACTCTTTCAGTGTCAAAGCGATCTTTGGTCGAACTTAGGGCACTTGTACTCGGCATTTGTGAAGCTCTATGGCTAAAAAGTCTTGGCGATCGAACTTCAAAGAACCTCGCCAAAGAACTTTATCACACTATCTTTGTGATAATAATTCACCTTATGCATGGTGAAGATCCTGTCCATCATGATAAAACCAAGCATGTGGATATTGTGACACTTTCGAAGGAAAAAGATTGATGCCAGGATTATTCAACTCCAAAGATGTTCCTCCGGCCAGATCGGAATGTCGATATTCTTACCAAAGGCTATTCCCATCTTATGTTCAAAATAGACTTAGTAGCAAACTTGGCCGATCAACATATCTGAATTTTGTACATTTGAGGGTGTGGAAATATTACAACATTACTTCAAAGCCAGATTGATGAGTCTCTTGAAGTTCAAGCAGGTGTGCTCAGCGACCTCGAAGAGTAAATTAAATGAGATATATTTTGTACACTTTATTTAATTATAAAAGACATATTAATTGTGATACATATAAACAATTAATATGTCAAAGTGTGAAATATTATTTTGCATGCTTGCAGCCCACATCTACATACTCAAGAAATTGTCTTACAAGTATTGTTAAAATAAAATAAAAAAGTTTACTCTTGTGTTTATCACATTCTCAAACTCTCTTCAAACACCTTGCCCTCTGTTGACAAAGTATTGTTAAAATAAAATAAAAAAGTGGAATTGAAGTGGAATTGAAGCTCTATTGAAGGTATAAACGAAATGTATGATCATTAAAATAAAAACTCTCAAGAGTGATCAAACAAAGGATTCATTATAAAGTGATTAGCATTAAATTTACTGCTTGAATTTCTTCAACAAAGTCATAAAGTTGAAAGACATCACCACATCGATCCAAACATTTATTTTTCATATAATTCTAAGAAGTAACTTGTAAAGGCTAGTTGTTTGCTGCTCAATTTTCAGCTTAGTTTGATGCATAAACTTGTACAGTGACGCAATTGCTCTTTGCCGCACACGAGTTTTGCGATATCTATCTTTGCTTGCTTATGATCACATAAGATGACTGTTACAAACATACACCAAATGAAACATGGCGTCGACGCCACAACATTACATCAACAACTACAAGAAAATGAAATAGCAAGTCAGACTAGAGACCATTTAGTGAACATAAACAACCATCTAAGGAATCTACAAAGATCAAAATCATAAAGAAATTCATGGTGCTAAGAAATAAGAAATCTTAAGAGAATAAATTTGAAGCAAATTAGCATCAAACCATTCAACAGCATTTGCTCATTGAAAAAAACACCTGAATTTAATTTTACTTTGAACTAAAATCTCAAGTTTCCTCTTTTTCATAATAGGATGATGCATATAAATGCTATAAGATGAATAAAGTGTTTGCGAAGGACGCGACGATCAGATGATCACCACCATTCTAAGCACACAACCACCATTCTAAGCACACGAAAATGCAAGTAGTAATCGCTACTGAGAGAGAAAATATGACCACTTCTTTCGTAAAACGATTAAGCTGAAGCTTGTCATAACCGCAAGCACACCAAACACCTAGGTGAAGCCTATCGTATATCATATTCTAAACAATTTGGTTGATAATAATCAATAATTGACCGAAAAAATCGATTGAAAATATCGATTGAAACTTACCTTGAATTTACATCCGACTAAGAAATCAGAATGCTTCGATATCTTGATTATCTTTGGCAACACTTCAACTTTAAGGCGAGGAATGAATTCCATCACTCCATACGAAGTCTCGTTTGAAATACCGATGTACAGGACCTGAAACAAAATTCAAAATCTACAATAAATATGTAGAGGATAACGAAAATTTGAATTCAACTAGATGAATTATAGCGTCGATAGAAAGAAAGAGAAGTTTGGTAAACTTTTCTCGCAAATTTGCGAGTTCGGATCGATCTAAAGCTCAAGCGAAGACAAATTCATCTTCCTTGCTCTTCCTAATAAAACTAAATAATCCAATACAGCACAAAGAGCAGCAACAATGGTTCCTTCTTTGATCAAAACCTTAATCCCAAAACTAGTGATTTCATAAAATTGATGATTTAAAAGAAGAGAAAAGCAACCCAAAAAATAAAAAATAAAAAATAAAAATTGCGAAGAAGAAGAAAATTGACGAAAGGAGTGCCCAGGGGGATCAATTCGGCTATTTTTCCTTCTTTCTTTTGATTTGTAAGCTGCGTATGTTATAAGGGTAATTTTGTCAGTTTGGTATTATTTTGTCCTTATAACTAATGATCTTTTTTGGATGTCCTAAGTGCCTAATTAAGTCTCAAAACACGTCCTTATAAATAAATAACACTTAATAAAAAGGATTCATATAATACTGTCTCCACTTAAATTTTGTTATTATCATGGCATACTTTAAGATATTTTCGAATAAAGTTTTGCAATCTATCAGAATCGATAAGTTCGACGTAAAACTCGAATTCGACTCGAGTGTTCAAAAATTCCTCCAATCACAACTCAAACTTGAGTTCATAATACTCAATCAAGCTCACGTTCCAAATTCTCAAGCTCAAACTCAAATTTGAGAAAATTTTAGATTTCAAAGTAATATTCAGTTCGATTCGGCTCGTTAACTTACTACATTATTCAATGCACATTGGGTTTGTTTTTTTAAAAGATATATTGGGCTTGTTATCTCTCAAGGCCGTCAAAACCCTAAAAGCCCAACAATCACCACAACCCTTAATAAAACTCTAGAGACAGCAGTCATATACTCTCTGCTCTCACCATTGTTCAGCCGCATAGAGGAGAAAATAGAGGGGAAGAAGATCTTGAGAGAGAGAGGAAAATGGTGTCAGGGTCAGGAATCTGTGCTCGGAGAGTGGTGGTGGATGCTCGTCATCACATGTTAGGTAGGTTGGCTTCGATTCTCGCCAAGGAATTGTTGAATGGTCAGAAAGTTGTGGTTGTCAGATGCGAGGAAATCTGTCTTTCTGGTGGACTTGTTCGTCAGAAGATGAAGTATCATAGGTTTTTGAGGAAGAGGATGAATACCAAGCCTTCTCATGGTCCCATTCACTTTCGAGCTCCTTCTAAAATCCTCTGGCGTACTATTCGTGGGTAATTATCTGTCTTTCTACCATTTTTTGTTTTGTGTTTTGTATGCTTTTAGCTCTCTGATTTTGACGAGTTTTACGTAGAACGTGTATAATTGTTATGCATTTCCTTTGTGTTACCTTGTAGTTTTAGCTTCTTTGTGAGTAGGGAATGGAAATGGTGTTCTTTTGTTATTTCAGGACACTGTTTTGATTACAGATCGCGAACGAATGCATGTTTGAATGTAGCAAATGGCTTTTGGTAGGACCATTTGTGTTTGATAAATGAATGTTTAAATGTACCAAATGGTTTTTAGTAAGACCATTTGGTCATTTGATACTTGCGAGTTTTTATTGAATGACTCCTTGTATATTTGATAAACGAACTCTGTATGGACTGCTGTCCGCAAGATTGCAGGCAATATCATGTTGAATTCACATGTTATTCTTATTTTGTTTAGCCTCCCACTCCATGGCTTGATTAAAGACATGTCTTTCGTATGTTTTCACGTTGCTGTTCAGCATAGCAGTGCATCCGTTTGTTGTGAATTCTCTTTCTCTAATGTTGTCATGACCTGCTTATGAGTCGGAGCCTAGCCTTTCATTTCCATTTTATTTTCTAGAGCAACGGTTCGTGTAGATTTTTGGCAAGTTGTTTTGAAATCGTATACTCTTATATCGTTTTTTATTCATTGTATATGTATGTATTTCTCTAATTCAGTTTTCTATCTTTTTGTACAGCATGATTCCCCACAAGACAAAGCGTGGAGCTGCTGCCCTTGCTCGTTTGAAGGTGTATGAGGGAGTTCCTCCCCCGTATGACAAGATCAAAAGGATGGTCATTCCTGATGCCCTGAAGTGAGTTTGATGGGTGGCTGTATACCATTTTAACATTTGCACTTTATGTGGGTTTATGTTTCCTTGCCTTAAACCTTATTTCTATTTGTGTCAAAAGGGTTTTGAGGCTTCAAGCCGGACACAAGTACTGTTTGTTGGGCAAGCTTTCATCTGAGGTTGGATGGAATCACTATGACACAATCAAGGTTTGTGAAGTTACTCTCTTTAGTAATCCTCATTTTTTGTTTCAATCTGCTATACGGGTCATCAAATGGCCTTTTCTTCACTAAAAGTTGTGTAGTACTGCTCACTAAAAGTACCCTCTTGTCAAGTTATTGTGTATTCTTGATTTCCCGATCATATCATAGCATGTGACTTCAAAGGTTTTGTTTTCTTGATGTACGATGAACTTTGGGATGAATTTCGTTCTTGTTCTTTTCTGACGTTTTTGTTTTAACGCAGGACCTCGAGAAGAAGAGGAAGGAGAGATCTCAGGTTGTTTATGAAAGGAAGAAGCAGCTTGCTAAACTCAGGATTAAAGCTGAAAAGGCTGCTGAAGAAAAGCTTGGCCCTCAACTTGAAGTTATCGCACCTATCAAATACTGAAGTAGTGGAAACAAGCAATAGCTTCTTTGAATGTTTTTGTTTGGGATTGGATATGTTCCCTTAAAATACTTTGAAACTTGTTTTGAGTTTTATTTCTGCTTTTTGATTTGTTTATGGTATTTTGTTATCAAAGATTGAATCTTCTAATTAGTTCAATGCTTTTAATTGAGATTGTCTTTCAGATTCTCTGCTTATATTTATTGTCTTGATGGCACCATACTCACAGCACGAATATTCATCCTCTGCAGAATCGAATGTTGAATTTATATTCAACTTTCAAGAGATCGAACATCAATATGATACCCTAAAAATGTTGTGGTGTCAATATTAACAAATACCCTCAATATATAATATAGAACAAGAGGTTATCAGGTGAGTGGAAGTCCAACTGGGAACCATAAAAACCACAGTAAATCAAACTTGGAAAGCAAACATTGTGTAACTTGTAAGTCGTTTTTTTTTTTTTTTTTTTAAATTTTTATTTTTAAAATGAAATCCTTTCGTTTCTGGAAAAAAGAAAGAAGCATACATTGTGGTGTCAAAGGAATAAACAAGAAAACGTATTTTATTGGCAAGTTATGATTACCAAATGGTAATGTCTTTTGGTAAAGGAATTCGATGTCCATTCAAAATCTCAAATTAATTATACTTTCTATAATCCCTCAAATTAGCCTTCAAGTCCAAAAAAATGTAGTAGCTAAACTACAGACTAAAGATCAAGTTCACCAGCTTCCTCCATGTATAAGCTACTCGATCAACATTGTATATGCCTTAACGAAGTACCCGGGATTCAACCAAACGAAGATCTAAATGGTCCAGCTTGGTCCTGCTTTGTCTGAACAATGAGTTCCCAGTTACTTTCATACTTGCAAATGCGTGCCATCAAAACAAAATGCGCCACAAGCCAAAATCTTCTACTTTTTGTTGTAAGTGGGAACACTCAAATAAATCTGCGTGTTCTTGAAGTCATCCAGTAGAGGATTGTATCCATCTTTTGTTCTCGTCTTTGATGGAACACCAAACTCTTGCATGAACGCGGATGTATCAAGCTTCACATGAAATGACAATATTAAGCCAACATTGTACAAGAGTTGATCAAACAGACAAGAATCAGAAGAATAACCGCAATGATTGTACTGATAGATTCAACAGAAAAAGATGAGAAAATTACTGTAAGTGTCCGTCTTTTCTTTCCTTTCTTCGGTGTTTCATCTTGTTGAGGTTTAATCCATCCAGAGCAATAGTGGTCTATGAGTTCCAATAGCCAAAAATTTGTTGGGAAGAATATATCTGCATCACCCTGCGAATAAAATTTGCTAATAAACGAACGCAGATACATAAGTACAACATATGCATTTTACCAAAAAATTGACCCGGTGCATGAAAGCATCTCGACATTCCGAGTCAAGGGAAGGGCTAAACCATTTACATCCATTGTATGCGGTTTTATCTTCAATTTTGTAGGAGTAGTTGTTTCCGTAGCTAAAACATGTGACCTCCTGTCACACGGTTTTATCTTTATACATTGTGACTGTATGTATTGCTTTATTTACAATTCTCTCGTTAGAGTTTCATACAAAGAAATCAATATACTCGAGACAGAAGGGGCAGGAAGGTAAAGCTACCTTGGCATCCAAGTAACTATCATGATCGAAACTGCTACCGTCCCTCTGCAGAAAAAAAAAAAAAAAGGGTTAAAGTCACACGCGCATCCACATACAGTGATGCATCGATTTGGAAAACTTGGGTTTGTACATTCAAAGCAAACCCAAAACCATTGACTTGTCTGTCTCTTTCTTCTAAGTGCAAGTGCAACAATTAATTGATTCCAAAAAAAAGAGCAACTTTGTAAAAGATAATTATTCAGGGGCATAGCAAAATCTCCCTCAAAAAAAAAAAAAAAAAAAAAAAAACAGAAAAAGAAAAAGAAAAAAAGCAAAATCTGTTTAGGGCCTTTTGAACTTCAATGCAAGCGAGCCCTCCGTTGCTTATTTTCAACTAAGATGTTCCCTTAGCATGATGTCCTATTAAATAATTCAACAAATTCAAAATATACGATTCTTTATTTTAAACAAGGTGTTCTTGTACCTTGGTTGAAACCAAAGGAGCTCTTTCACCAGGAATCTTCACATCAGGAAGATAACTGAAATCTGAAGCGATTAACGACATCTTTGGTAAAACTTCATGCAAAACCTTCAGAAGTTTCTGGACAAGATAATGAGTGCATAAGCAAATTCAGTTACGGAAAATATGCAAGGAAAAACTTCATTGGCATATTTCAACAAAACTACCAAACAGCCAGTTGGTAACCAGCATCTTCGAGGCTTCGGCCAAACTTTAGCCCAGATTTTTTGAGCCAATGTAGTCTTGCTTCCAACCGACAAATCCGTGGAATCTAAGATCTGTATGCAAGTGGATATAAGCGAATCTTGCAAAGGCTTGTATACCTCCAAAAGTTTGGAACTGCAAATAGAATAATTATATATTGTTTAGCATATAGAAACAGATAAGTCACATTCCGTGCATTTAATTTGACAAATAAGACCTTTATGCTACCTCTCTTGATGCTTTTCAACCCACACTTCCTTCCAAGGTGAACCCTGATTTTCTGAATAGATGAGATCATGTGGAAGATTATCAAGTACCTGTGAGATATCAAATATAAATAAATATTTGAGATTAAAATATTACCCTTCCATTCATTCATCAAACATGAAACACAGTTCTTAAAACAAAACACAATGATGTTTCTCGTTCACCAGGAGCTAAATTTTACTTCTGCATTCAAATGTACTAATATAAAATGGACACCGTATACTCCAGGGACTTGATAAAAGATACAGAAAATGAGAAGAAAAGTACTCGATCTTAGACATACCTCTAACATTATAAGCCAACATGGTTGATTATCCACTTCGCCTGCCCGAAAAGAAAGCACAAAACACTTCAAATCTTGTTGTTATATACAGCAGGCCAAAGAACACTGATCAGTGGTTTTTGTAAGACCTAAACATGTACAAACATCATACCCCATCCACTGCGCTCAGTAGCATCACGGAGCTCTACTTTAAATTTAGACACATGGCTTTGGACTTCTCCAACGGTTTCCAACTGCTTCTTAGCCAGCGAAGGACTGATCTCCACGGAACTGCAGTGGATGGAAGGACCAATCAAGCCATCAATAAAATATTGGGATGTAAGCTATTGAACATGAACCGACAGATTCGACTCAAGTATGCCATCAAGCATTTTCATGCACTACAAGGTAATCCCCAATGTGCAGCTCAAAACACAAAAAGGAAACAAAAGACGAAAGAGCTAAAACTTATGGTTGAATATATGAGGGAGAAAGGGTACAAAGAACTCATTTCGCTTTATTGATAAAAATTAACCAGTCTCAGTAATTGAGCTCTTCAAACTATCTTTTGATTCTTCAAGACACTTTACCCAACTACAAATAACAATCAAGTCCTTTTTCCCAAAAGCAATTTTATATATTATATGCTAAGAATAATTAATGACTTGAATAGAACCCAAGAAGCTATAGTGAAGCAGCCTTATGACATCCTAAAAGGCATAGTACATTAAAATCCTAAGTAAGATTACACAATAATCAGCTTCCTTTTGCACCTTGATCAAGTTCCGAAAAATAAGTGACTAATGGTCAGAGTGATCCAGTAAATTCAAGGAATAATTATTTCGTGAAACAATTTGGCATTACATACATGTAGGTCATGTTATCATAAACTTTTGATGGTGCATTCAACTTCATGTAATCCAAAATGCCTCTAGCACAGGTTCCTGATCCACCTCCAACTTCGTATATCTGCACAGTGAGACAAAGAGAGGGTTTTGGTTTCACAAACTTCTGATGTGTTTTGTTGTTGAATCAGCAAACCGTTGGAAGGGGGAAAAAGTGCCATACATGATACAACATTGAGGTTTTGCATCCCTAAACCTTAATTTGACACAATTTCATCCTTTAACTTTCACCAAATAATAAATTCGACCAATTTCAACAGTCCAACAGGATTGAAAGAACATAAAACCATTCTCTTTCAATAGAAGAATGAGATAGGGAACCGTAATATACGTGGTTTATTTAAGAAAAACTAATGGAGACACAAACACAAAGTCTACCAACAAAACTGAACTGGCGAATAAGGGCAGTGAATATTGTTAGAATATGTTAAATCTAATGCTCCTCCTTAAGTGTTGTTAGTGGCTTTAATTAGTTAATTATTAATTCTTTATGTTGACTAGTTAATTCCCCTATTTCTTTTTCCTTATCGAGTGAAAATAATGGACTCAAAGTCCTACTAGCCGTTGGACATGACAGCCCAACGGCTAGTTCCCTGTTTTCTGCTTTATGGGATAGTTTGTGTGTATATAAACAAACTCCCCTTCTCTTGTAATTTAAGTCTTTTTGTTCTACTGAAATAATACAAGTTATTTCACCTCTCTCTTCTTTACTTCCGCTCTTACATGGTATCAGTGCTGTAGGCTCAAAAAAATCAAAATTCTAGGAAATTTTTAAATCTTCATGGCTGCTGAATCAACTGCTAAAGTAATACTACTGCAGCAGCTTCTCTTTCTGATCATCTTTCCACCAATAATGGTGATCTCAAAACATCCAGCCTGCTCTTAAACTCAATGGAAAAAATTACTTGAAATGGTCCCAGTTTGTCCGGACTTTTCTGAAAGGAAGGAGCAAGCTCAGTCACCTTAATGGGCCAGGACCAGCTCAAGAAGATCCTAAGTTTACAGTATGGGATGAGCAAGACTCCATGGTGATGTCTTGGCTATGGAACTCCATGATCCCTGAAATCAGTGATACATGCATGTTCATGGCCAATGTAAAGGAAATCTGGGATCATGTGAAGGAGACCTACTCAAAGGTCAATGATGCAGCTCAAATCTATAAGGTAAAGACTAAAATTTCAAATACAAAGCAGGGTAGCAGATCCATCATTGAGTATTCAGGTCTGATGCAAGGTCTGTGGCAAGAATTAGACCACTACCAATGCATCAAGATGCACAACATTGATGATGCTGATATTCTGAAAAGGATATTTGAAAAAGATAGGATCTATGCCTTTTTGGCTGGTCTTAACATGGAATATGACTCTGTCAGAGTTCAGATTCTTGGAAAGGGAGACCTCCCTAATTAAATACAACAATATCTCTTATTAGAGCAGAAGAAAGTAAGAGAAGTGTCATGATTGACACATCTCCTGTTGAAAGTTCTGCTTTGATAACTCAAGGCACCAAGCATACCAATGATAAGAGCCCTACCTTTCAAAGGAATGTGAACTCTTATCAAAAGAACAACAACAAAAACACTGAAAAAGATTCTCTGTTCTGTTCCTTTTGTAAAAGGAGCAGGCATACAAGAGAAAATTGTTGGAAGCTTCATGGGAAACTAGGGAGTGAGAACACCAGCAAGAAAATGGCTAACACTGCCTCTGGCAACACTGCTTCTGGCAGTGAAGATCAACAAAAGCATAATGAAAATGTCCAAAAGGCTGTGAATCAGAATCTCAATCTTGGACCTTCTGAAATTGAAAAACTGAGGAAGTTTATTGAGTCACTGGATGGCTCATCAACCTCCTTAGCCTTTTCAGGTATGACTGGTCTTAATAAACAGTCTGAAAGTCCAATTGAGTGGGTACTTGATTCTGGTGCCACAGATCATATGGTCTTTTCTTGTGCTAATCTAACATCTTATAAATTGTGTGACAAAAACAGAGTCATCTCTGTGGCTGATGGATCTCCTATCCATGTTACTGGAATATGAGACTATATGTTATGTGATAAGCTTGTCTTAAAAGATGTGCTTCATATTCCTAAGTTATCTACTAATCTGATTTCTATTCAGAAATTAACCAAGGATTCACAATGTCTAGTTGCCTTTTCCTCTAACCTTTGCTTGATACAGGATCTTGCAAAGAAGGAGAGGATTGGGGTTGCTAAAGCTAGAGCAGGGCTGTATTTTTGGGAAAGTCAGAAGACAATGAAAGAAAAACAAGCTGCTAGTTTCTTGTCTAAGTCTAGTACTGATAAAACTTAAGTTGTATCATTATAGACTAGGTCACCCTCCTTTTTCAGTTATTAAAAGCATGTTTCCTACCTTGTTTAATAACTGTGATATAGATAGGATGCACTGTAATGTTTGTGAAATGGCCAAACATAAGAGGGCCTCCTATCCTGTGCAAGGAATCAGATGTACTGAACCTTTTACTGTTATTCATAGTGATATATGGGGACCTTCTCCTAATTCTAATATAAATGGCTCTGTTTGGTTTGTTACATTTATTGATGATTATTCCAGGGCCACCTGAACTTATCTTATGAAACAGAAATCTGATCTCCTTCAGATATTCCCTAAGTTCTATAGTCAAATCCTTACTCAATTTGATACTAAAATCAAAAGACTAAGGACTGACAATGCAAGGGAATATTTCAACAGACTGCTGAATCCTTTTCTGGATGAGAAGGGTATATACGTGAATCTTCATGTGTATATACACCTCAACAAAATGGGTTGGCAGAAAGAAAGAACAGACACCTAATGGAAGTGTCTAGGGCACTTATGTTTCAAATGATGGCCCCCAAGAACTATTGGGGAGAAGCTGTGTTGATAGCAACTCACCTCATCAACAGACTGCCTACACAAGTCTTGAACAACAGAACACCTGTTGGATGCCTAAGTAGCATCTATCCTAGTATGTCTCAATCTGAAGGACTAGGACCAAAAACCTTTGGTTGTGAAGCATTTGTACACATACATGCTCATAACAGAGGAAAATTGGATCCTAGGGCCTTAAGGTGTGTGTTTGTTGGATACTCTAATACTCAAAAAAGGTATAAATGCTACCACTCTCCTACCAGAAAATACATCATCTCTAGGGATGTGTCTTTTCATGAAGAGGTACTTATTTTGATAATAAGGGGGAGATGAATAGCTCCTATCCAGAATCATATCTTGATTTCTTTCAAGATTACAATAGTATCCCCACTGCAAATGAGGAGAAAATTCCTAAGTCTCCTGTTGATTCTCCACCTTCTGAGGACACAGGAGACATAAGAACAAAAGAAAGAACTCCTATTGTCTACACCAGAAAGAAAAAGACACCTAAAGTGGCATCAAATACTTCCCCTCATGGAATAAAGATCTATACAAATGAAATTGAAGCTAATGACTCTCAGAAAAGTGATGATTCTGAGACTCATAGTTCAAATGACTCTCAGAAATGTGATGATTCTGAGACTCAGAGTACAAATTCAGACTCATCATGTGAGAATGATGAACCTAAAGATTCTGAAAATCAAAGTGTACCAGCTACACTTGATGATCTGCCTATTGCTCTTAGAAAGAGGAAAAGGGAATGCACCAAGCACCCCATGAGGGGCTTCCTCTCATACAAAAAATGCTCTCAGAACCATAAAAGGTTCCTGATTAATCTCCACAAGAATGGCACTCCTAAGAATGTAAAGGAAGCCCTGTCTGATGTAAAATGGTCTAAGGCCATGAAAGAAGAAATACTGGCACTAGAAAAGAACAAAACTTGGGATCTTGTGCACCTACCAAAGGATGAAAAAACTGTTGGATGTAAATGGGTGTTCACCACCAAATATAGGTCTGATGGATCTATTGAAAGGTACAAGGCCAGACTTGTGGCCAAAGGGTACACTCAAACACATGGAGTGGACTATTTTGAGACTTTTGCACCTGTTGCAAAAATGAACACAGTCAGAATCTTAATTTCGTTGGCTGTAAACCTGGGATGGAACCTGCAACAATATGATGTTAAGAATGCCTTCTTTCAAGGCAACCTTAATGAAATCATATACATGGCAGGTCCCCCAGGATTTGAAAACTCTGATGGAAAAGTGTGTAGACTGAATAAAGCCCTCTATGGGTTAAAACAGTCTCCTAGAGCATGGTTTGGCAGATTTGCTAAATTCATGCTTGACAGAGGTTACAAACAAAGTCAGGGTGATCACACTATGTTTGTAAAACATAGTGAAAGTAAAAAGAAGTCTATTCTACTTGTATATGTTGATGACATTATTATCACAAGTGATGATCAAATAGCCAACCAAAATCTACAAACAGCTATGGACAGAGAGTTTGATATAAAGAATCTTGGCAGGCTGAAGTACTTTCTGGGAATCGAATTTGCCTATTCCAATCAAGGCATATTCATTTCTCAACAGAAATATATCATTGATCTGCTGATTGAAACTGGCAAAATGGGATGCAAGCCTGTTGCTACTCCCATTGAATACAACCATGGCCTCAGTGAATCTCCTAATGATCAAGATGTTGACAGATACTCCTATCAGAGATTAGTTGGAACACTAATATATTTGGCACACACCAGGCCAGATATTGCCTTTGCTGTCAATGTGGTGAGTAGATTCATGCAAAAACCCAAGATCTGTCATCAAAGGGCAACAGACAGAATTCTAGAATATTTGAAAGCCTGTCCTGGAAAGGGTATCCTCTATACAAAAGGAGAAGACTTAGACCTCAAGGCCTACACTGATTCAGATTATGCTGGTGCTATAGAAGATAGAAGATCCACATCAGGCCACTGTATTTTTCTGGGAGGCAACCTAGTGGTTTGGAGAAGCAAGAAACAACCTGCGGTGGCTAGGTCCAGTGCAGAAGCTGAGTTTAGGTCCATGGCTATTGGGATTTGTGAACTCCTGTGGTTAAAAATCATCCTCAATGATCTAAGAGTGGTTTGGAAATGTCCTATGAGAGTAATTAGTGACAACAAATCAGCTCTAGAAATTGCCCATAATCCAGTTCAACATGACAGAACAAAGCATATTGAAGTGGACAGGCACTTTTTGAAGTGGCCTATTGACGATTTTCGATCTTGAGTAATGGAGAGTCCTATGGATGCCTATTTTCGGAATTTTATTGATGTGATCCGTGATCGAATCAGATCCGAAATTGCCCAAGGACTTGACTGATGGCACCAATACGACGAGCACCGCGACCCTTAGCTAACTCGTAACTAAGAACCTTGGTATGACCTAAACCCTTAGATAACCCGTATCTAAGAACCTTGGTATACGAACGCCACAAGGTCTGCTCAGAACCTTGATAAGTTCCGTTTGGAATCTCCCAAACAACGGCGTTGGAATCCACCTAACACCAACGTGAGAAAACTCACCAAAGCTTAAAGCTTAAATAAAATATATCAAAATTTGTCTTCCTCATGATTACAATGACTCTTAATGCCTTTATATAGGCTACAGACTCATGACAAATTGCTAAGTTAACAATGTGGGACAAAATAACCATAATTAAAATTAATAACAAAAATAGAATACTATCTAACCAATGTGGGATAATAAAAGATAACTAAAAATAAATAAAAGACTCCAAATAAATTTGACAAGTTTCTTCTCGATGGGAATCACATCAGGGGGAGTGTTAGAATATGTTAAATCTAATGCTCCTCCTTAAGTGTTGTTAGTGGCTTTAATTAGTTAATTATTAATTCTTTATGTTGACTAGTTAATTCCCCTATTTCTTTTTCCTTATCGGGTGAAAATAATGGACTCAAAGTCCTACTAGCCGTTGGACATGACAGCCCAACGGCTAGTTCCCTGTTTTCTGCTTTATGGGATAGTTTGTGTGTATATAAACAAACTCCCCTTCTCTTGTAATTTAAGTCTTTTTGTTCTACTGAAATAATACAAGTAATTTCACCTCTCTCTTCTTTACTTCCGCTCTTACAAATATTGGTACCAAGACGTAAAAGCCATCAACTGTTGTACAAAAAATGATAAACCGACAATATATTAGGTTTAAGGAAGTCACCTTCAAAGGAACTGAAAGGTTTGCAGTACGCAGTATAGCTCCGGCAATTCCATGGGCATACCAAGGCTATAAGAATGACAGCTTGAGATATTAGAACGTCATACACTTCAAAGACGATGAACAGCATAATAAAATAAAAAGTATTCTGTTTGCTCATGTTCATTAGTCAGCAGCAACACCAAAAATTACTCAAGTTTCTGAGATCGGAATGCAAAGGTAGAGCCGACCACTGATTTACCTTAAAAAGCTCCACCGGAGTAAACCATGATGCATCACTCTGTTTGTAAATCTTATCCAGAAGATGCATGTAATCTTTTTGGCCTGAAATTATTTTAGTCCAAATCAAATATATGTGTTAACCGTGAAAAAAATATAAAATTCCAGGCAATATCCAACTGCAAAAGAAATACAAACTACTTATTTACTTGTATGCATTCCATACAGTTGAAGGAATCCGGGCAGTAAAGTACACAGAACGCATACATCGTCATGCAACAAAGAGAAGTAACGTACTGCCAAGATCCGGGCTATGCAAATATTGCATATTTAGCGCTTCCACGTTCAAATTTTCCTAGAGGACATAAAAGAAGGAAACTAACTATTTCATAACTATGAATTATTACAAATAGCTCCCACTTCTTATTATTACTTAAGGAACTTACGTTTCAGAGTAACTAATAGATTTTAGACGGAGAGGACAAATACAAAACATTGCGGGCGGTGGTTTCTACTTTTTGATAGGAGAATCAGCCCAAAAGAGAGTAAATAAGAGCTAATGAAAGAGGCTCCACTATTAATAAACAATCAAACATTGCGTGTGATTTCTTCATTTACAAAACAAAGACGGACTTAGCAGAGAATAGAACAAGGGATGGTAAAGAGAATAGAACGACAACAGCAAGGACACCGTAAGCATAATATGGATAAGAGAAAGAGAATACATAAAAAGTGCAACTTTGAAGCACGAAGGATACTAAATGTGCTTCCACAAACTTCAAAATATATTTCAAATCCAAACTAATGACAAATCTCCATGCTGTTCAGCTTCCTAGATGCAAGCAAAGCTTGATCCAACTAACTAGTAATGGAAATGATCCCTTTAGATTGCTTGCATTGTCTATTGAGAATATATAATAGCATACTTGCGGACTATTAGGGCAAGACTCACCACTAAGTTCAACTTTCGAATACCCAAATGATCAATTGAACTTTTAGAAACCCATTTCAACTTGATATGAATATAGGACATCAACAAAATGGTGTACGAAGGAACCTTTAATCTGGCTGAACGTAATGCTCTTATCAAGAACTCCAACTGAGCTTGATCTTTGAGAAAAATAACCGTGTTTCGGGTCATACAATGCTGCATGAATAAAATCCCTAACCTTCACAAACACACAAAGAAGATTAACAAAAATAAACAATCTTTACACAAAACCCACCAAAATAAAGCAGAACAAGGCAGCAATATTGCAATAAATGACAGAAAGAAACATTTTTTTTACCAGCATAGGGTTGTCACCAACAAAGCTAGTGGAAAAGAAAGCAGCAGAGGGAAGAGAAAAGTCTGGCTGCCATGAAATCACTGTAACAGCAGAAATGTTGCGGAATGAATGATAAAGAAAAGCTGTGTTGAGAATGATATGGCTAAATGAAATGCTAAACTCGGAATAAATGAAGGGTTACCTCTAGAAGAACCAAACAGAGAGGAGATATACCGATGGGAGAGAGAGCGAGACGCCATTGCTTTCTGCTGTTCTGCTATTTCCTCCTCTCAGAGACCAAGTAACACTTTTTCTCTTTGTTTTGTTCAGAATTCAGCAATCGATTTTGCTGAGTTTACAAAATTTCTGCTTCCAAATGGGTGAAAATCAAGGTGCTGCACCATGAATTTGCTCGACACCATGTTGTTTTTTTTTTTTCGGAGTCACTGTAAAACCATTTGTAACATCTTTGGTAGTAAAATCTTCTTGTCACCCTCAAAAAAAAAAAAATCTTCTTGTATGTAGTGTAGGTTATGAAACGTCAAATTTCTTCGTGTGAAAAAATTATCGTGGCATCTTGGAATCGGTGAGTTTAATTACTTTTATGTCCCTAAAAGAAATTACTTTAATGAAAGTGGTTCTTATGTATATCCATCCCTTGCAACATTATCATTAATGTATGTAGCGCTTATTATATGGATCAAAAAACGGGTTTGAAAGACATTTTAAAATGGTTTCGAAAAAAAGAAAGACATTTTGAAATGGAAAAAAAAGCCCAACAAAAATGCAGTTGATCCTGATCCATACTACAAATAGCAAAGAGTGTATATATAGATAAACATAAACACATTCGTATGCTTTTTAGAGTATATAGTTGATTTTAGCAGATTTTAAGATTTGTTGGTAGAACAACGGTTCATGGTAATTCCTGAAGAGGGTTTTTTGTCGTTTGCGCAAAGGTAAATATTTTTGAGTGAACCCTTTTGCTTTGTACCCCATAAATCACATTTCTTTACCTTTTTTCACTTTTTTTTCTCTTTCATTTCATAATATAAGAATGCGTAATTCACATTTTGTTTTCATTATTCATGTTGCTTTTGAAACATTTCAGCATCAAGCAGAAAAAAGTGTCGCATGTGTAGTATATATATATTCCTAAACATGAATTTAGCCTCACCATGCATAAAGTGACGATCTTTTCTAAGATCTTTGCCAATGTTGCTTAGATGACGGTCCAAATATAGCTGAATGATTTGCATCCACCCGAATCTATGGATGCACCACGTTTACCACATATCACACTGAATCGATCATTTGAAAGTTGATTGATTTTGAGCCAATAATCGACTCTCCAATGTTGGTAGATGGTGGTAGATTGCGTGGATCGACTCTTTGAAGGTCGATTCTTTGCTAGACTTTCAGAAGTTCGATTCAATGTAGTGTATGGTGAGTGTAGTCATTAGTAGGTTAGTAGAATCTTTGTGTAGTGTATGGTAAGTGTAGTGCATCATTAGAATCATTGTGGTGAAAATGAAAGCTCGTACCCCGACTTCTTGAACCATTTTGGAAGAATAGGACTGATTTTGGAAGAAAAGGGGTTTGTGTGTTTTTATGTTATGATGTGCAATGTAATGAAAAAATACACTAGTAGTTGTAGTTGTACATTTCTCATTTGTTACTCTTCATCTATTTGTTTTTTTTATTTTTTGAGAAGTTCATCTATTCGTTATTGCAAGAAATCCGCGAATCATTGCCAGGTTATGTAGTTCTTGTTGAAAAATACGAGTCTCAGAGCTTTATTCTATCATTAAAAAATGAGATTTTTTATCGTACAATGGTTGCAACATGGTTCTAGCAAGTGACATGAATTATAACCATACATTTCTAGTGAAAGGGAGTATAAATGTGCGGTTATAATGATTGCCACTTTAGAATTTTTGTACGATAAAACATCGCTAGAAAAATACTATCTATGGACTCATTTGGTTGGTATCAAGGTGTGTTCTTAGCATAATATTTAGAAGAGATATTTTTACTCTGTATTGTTGTACTGGCTGGTGGTGGTCTTAGCTTATGGTTCCTTTGTATTTTGTAAAGTGAATGGCGTATTTACTTAACTATAATGTTGTGTATTAAGTGTTTCATAATTGTACCTTGGCCTTCCTTCTTGTATTTGATTGCGTAAACCATGAGACGCTTTTCTGTTGTCGCTGTATTTGGGGCCCCACTAAGATCCGAGAAATACATATTTTTTTGGTATTAAAACGATGTAGTTGTAGTTTTACTGTTAAAAAATGTAAATATCAATTGTACCCTCCTTTGTACTAAAACTGTGTAGTTTTGTCGTAAAAATAAGTATAAATTTCATTTGTGCACCATCGGTGCCCCCACCATATATTTTCTTCTACATTCGCCGCTGACTGTATTGATTGTTTGTATGAATTTCATACTCACTTCTCTTTTTTCTGTTTGTTTGTTTCGATCATAGTTGATTGCTATTTTGGTTCCATCCGCACGTTATCTGTGTCGTTGCATGAAATGTTTTTGAGTATTTACCAACCCTCTTTTGGCAGCATTAGATGTTTGTTACATCAGATGATCAGTTACATGTTAAAGCCAAGCTATTTTTTTTCAACGTTTTTGGCCTTTTATATACACATATATGTGTATGTATCTTGTATGCAGTGTAAACTTCTTACATAGTAGTTGAGAAAGAGTGTAATGGTGGAGTTGATAGAGGGAAGACAAGTATGGCTTCATCTTCCACATCTTATAGCGCCGTACCACCAAATGCTCCGTCCATGGATTATTCGCCTTATCCCCCTCCTCTAGCCACTTATGAGGAGGTTGTTGCGTCTCCTCAACAGTTCAGACAAACGCTTGAACAGCTCCATGCCTCTATGGGAACCAAATTCAAGTTAGATTCTTTCTTTAATGAATTTCTATTATATTTTTTCTTTCTTATATTTGTATTCATGGTGCAATTATGGCTTGTGCAAATATTTGTTGCAATGAATTCCAATTTAGGCAAGGTCTAATTAGAGCAATTTAACTCTGTGTTTTGTGAATTTGTAGAACTTTGATTTGTTTTCTACAAACTAAAGAAGTTGGTTTTGAAAATTGATTTTGTTAGATCCAATTCGTTCAAGATTATTTATTCTGTACCTGATGTACGATTCACTCTCGGATGATACACAAATAAGCGATCTTTCCAACTAGCATTAACTTAGTTTTTTGTATTATGCTCTATGAAATACGTTTCACACCTTAAATTTTACTAGACGGACAAACCTATGTGGACATCAATAGTACGATCGCTTACTTTTGATAGCAGAGTGTGTTTCAGTGATGTATGTAATCTTTAGTGAACGATCCGTTGGGAAATTAATTAAAATCGTTACTTTGTTTGCCTAGACATTTATTTCAGCCATTTCAATTTTCAACTCAAAAAAATCTTTATATTTTACTGACATTTACCCTTTGATTCTTGTTTCTATTACTTTATTTAACCTCTGCTTTCAAAGAGGCAGTAAAATAATGACTTAAGTGGTGTGTACAATCTGTGCGTATAAATCAGGAATTTAGAACTTCTTGTCGTTGTTTTTTTCTATCCATGGCATCTTTTGCAATTATAGAGAAATCAGGTTGTAAATCTGTTATGTTTCATACTAGCATTTAGTACTTATGGCAACCATTGCAATGCAGCATTGGTTAATTCACATTTCTGATTTTGCTGTGATGGATTGTTCTTATCTTTGTTTTCCCGTTTTCTATTTTGCTTTGTACTCGTGGTGCATATAGATTATTTGTGTTTGTTTTTTCCAGGGTCCCTACTGTAGGGGGTCGGGAGCTGGATTTATATCGTCTCTTTGTGGAGGTTACATCTCGTGGTGGTTTCTTGAAGGTACGATAATGCTTCATTTGTGCTGCCCTACTTGGATTTCTTTGTCCTAATTTTTCCAAAAACTCTACATCTGTGTTCTGTTTGAACAAAATGAGCCCTATATTTGTGCTTTTTGTCAATATGTTTCATGTCGTGTTTTTTTGAAGGACTAAGGTTATGCAGTATAATTACTAAGAACTTCAAACCGTTTAATACTTGCGGTAGTTTCATGCTTACATTTTCTTGACAAGCTATAGGTAACATGAAGAATGAACCCTTTAAATGTCTTATCGAAATTCAACAACTTGGTTCAATGTAGAAGCACACCGGATGGGGTTAAAGTATCCTCAGGGCTTATTGTTGCTTCAGTTAAAACACATCGTTATTGTAACTTCAATTATAATAAGACACGTCAAGATTCATTCCTTAAACTCAAATGCCTCTTTTTGGGCTGTAGTTGAACTTCTGCATTATAAACTAGTTTGATTCTCCCTTTTTCGATGTACTTTTTCCACTTCAAATTTACTACGCCTTTTTTCTGTAGACATGTTTGAACTTGGCTTTCTATGAACCATTTTAACTTCTTATATGCCTCTTTGTTTCTTAATGTTTACAGATCTGGTTTTTTTCCCCCTTGTATTATAAAGAAATCTTAAGAACCGACTCGATCCTAACATTGTTTAGCCCCTAAATATTCCGTTGAGACATAATTTTAGGAGACAGTGCACCTTATTTCTGAAAAGGACATCGTCTTGCTCCCAAAAGTCCAGCAGAAAGACATTGTCTTACTTCATATGCTAGTCATTACATACACACGCACACATATATAACATGAATGTTTGGATTAATTTGTCACATAAAATACCATATGCTTATAAGATTCTTCCTTATTCGAGTTATTGGAATGCATGTGCCAGCCCTAGTCTGTTTTTCCCCAACTATCTTCGTGATGTTTTTTCTTTTTGTACTCCTAATTGCCATTGCTTTATCTGTCGAATAAACGTCCAGGTTCTTCAAGAAAAGAAATGGAGAGAAGTAACAAATGTTTTCAACTTTCCGGCTTCTGCAACCAACGCTTCCTACATTCTTCGCAAATACTATAATACTTTGCTTTGTCACTATGAACAAGTTTACTTTTTCAAGGCCAAGGGTTGGTCTCCTAATACTGTTGGTAAGTATGTATATGAGCTCTTGAATATTCTTCATGCGTTTTTCAACGTTCATCGTTCCTATTAGCTCATATCGGTTCCTTTTTTTAAACAGGGTTAGGAGCTGTGCAAAATGCGTCTGATGCATCAAGCGGTCCTGTGAAGTCATCACAAGCTGTTCAGCCGGCTACACACCTGGCACAGCGGGGTAGTTCTGTAAAATTGTCTTCAGGAGGTTCTTTTTCTTTCTCATGTTTCTTACACCAGACATTGTTAGATGCATTATTTCCATGTATTATGTCTGCAGTTAGGGATAAAGACACGTTTGTTACCTTTCGTTTCGTGCTTTTTGCACATGTAACCTCAATGTTTCGTCTTGGCAATTTGACAAAAGGGGCCAAAAGTGTCTTTAGTCTCATGATTCGATTCGGTTCATCAAGTTAATCGTTTCTGCAATTAATATGTAATTAATCCTTATGGTTTAACATGTACCGTTGATGGTTGTTGCAGAAAGTTCATCATCTTTAACAGGTTCTATAGTGTATGGAATCATTGATGGGAGTTTTGAAAGTGGATATCTGATCACTATGAAAGTCGGCGATGAAGAATGCAAAGGCGTCTTATACGAACCACCACCACCCCATCATCATCAACATCAACCACGTGAAGTTATTCAGCAGAAACGCCCTATCAACGAGGGTAGCAGTTCTGGATTAGTCCGTAGAAAACGGCGTAAGAAATCCGAGATTCGAAGACGAGATCCTGACCATCCAAAATCAAACAGAAGTGGATATAACTTCTTCTTTCAAGAACAACATGCTCGACTCAAACCGCTTTATCCGGGCAAAGACAGGGATATTAGTAGGATGATCGGTGAGGCTTGGAACAAGTTGAACGAAGCCGAAAGATCTGTAAGAAGCACGACTTTTGGCTTTTGTTAGTTTTATTGTGATGCACATTATGATGATGATTTTAATTTTAATGCCAGGGGTACCAAGAACAAGCCGCCAAGGACAAAGAACGTTACAAAATCGAAATGGAAGACTATAAGCAGAGGTTCCGGGCAGTACAAAACAGTAGTAATACAGTGCAAATTCAGCAGCAACCGATTCAAACGGCGGCTGAGGCTAGCGGTTCTCAAACTGTGAAAGGTGGTGACTACTTTATTGATCATCAAAGTCTTGGTGCGGTTTATGCTGTTCCGGTTGAAACAGAGCCCAGCATGATGAACTCTTTTAGTACAACACCAGTGACTGTTGTTGACTCGTCGAATCAAATGCTAAAGAATTCGCAGCCTCTTGAAGAGACTCATGATATGATCATTATGAATCAAGAAAGGATCACAGATAGCGTTGATGAGAGGTGTACGGATCCGAGTCCAATGCCGATTGCTGTTGATGTGGAGATGATGACTGCTGCTGAAGAGAATGGAGATAACAACAATTCTTCACAAAATACCTTCTGAACTGAACAGATAGGATCTTAGCTTCTGCTGCTCAAATTTAGCTTTTGTTTGGGGTTGCGACGAAGAACACAATCCGAAAATCGTGCTAAAACAAACTGGAAATCAACATTAGAATGAAGAAATTGTAACTTTTAAGGGTTGTTAGTCTCTCTTTTTTTTTTTCTTTTCTTTTTTTTCCTAATTTAGTTTCTGTTAGCATGTTGGGATGCTTTTGATTTTGATGCACCAAAACTAATATGAGCAGAGGATGCTTCTATGCACTGGACTATATTTTTATGGGGTTATTATTAAGCCCGTTTGACTAAAAAAGTTGCTCAAATATTTTTTTTGGAATACAAATTTGCTTAAATAGTCTTTAGTTTACTATACTTTTTTGGGAGATAATAATTTTATTCATGTGAAAAATAAGAAAATCTTTAGTGGTACCACACTGGACATATTTTCGAGGCACCACGATATTGTTTAACCGTATCGAATATCATGTATGATCTCTATTTTTTCAGAGGTCAAATGTCCACGTTCGACTTCTGAGAATTCAAACTTCACACCCCGGTCTGTTGTCACAGTAAATATTGTGTGATGTCGTTAAAGATACCCCTAACAATCATATAAAATAAGGGGTCTTTAGTAGCACATAAATTAAATGGCATCACACTTGTCTCTATTGATATACTACCTCCATCCCAAAATGTAAGTCCTTTTAAGTTTTTTCACTCATATTAAGAAAAGTTAGTTAAGTTTGTTATTTGTCATTAATTTTGATTAAAAAGTTTAAAATGACATTTCATTGATATTAATGCAAAGTAGTAAAAAGTGGTTGAGTATATAATAAATGAAGGGTAGAAGAAGAAAGATGTAAATAAATATTTTATTGGTTTTGTAAATGGACTTACATTTTAGAACAAAACTAAAAAACTAAAAGGACTTACATTTTGGGACGGAGGTAGTATCTATGACTCCATATTGACTTATGCATATACTCATGATACCACTTCTAACTACTATTTTCACATGCCGTAAATATCAACTTTCCTAAATGAGAATCAACCTTGATTGACTTTCGAAAAGTCGATTCTAGACGTGCTAAAATAAAATACAAATGTTATAATATAAGTAGATTCAAGATTTTAAAAAGTCGATTCCAGACGTGGTAAAGAAAATATAGATATTATGTCATAGGTAGATTCAAGATTTCTATACATAAAGTGAAATTTCTTGGGTTACTGTCTATTTTTTTCTATATATTGTGATGTCACAAGTGGATTTGTTGGATGCCGACCTTAAATATAGGGGGTTCTATCGGCACCCTTTTTCTTGATCACACTCTTATTCCCTGCGTCACAAAAATACTTTGGTGACTCGGTGATTTATTATTACATAAGGAGCGTCGGTGATCGATGTTCGCGTGAGGACCAACATCATCGATGTCGATGGCGTTGGTCTTTCATGCGCGAATACAAGACCACCGACGCCTTTACGTAAAAGTGTTAAAAACTCGAAAACGCCACCCACGATTTTCCATCGGCTTTTTCTTGACACTCCATCGACGCGTTGCACACCCACCGCAATTTCCCAACGACGTTGGTGTTAATAAAGCTTGCCGCCGCTGTGACGTTTTTTTCAGAAAAATATTCATTAAACGAGTGCCGGAAGTAATTTTAAGGATGCCTTTAGAACCTCCTAAATATATGGTTTCATATAATAAGTTTAATTGTGGTCCCCTTTTTTCAAAAAAAAAATTGTGGTCCCCTAATTATTTATTAACACTCTTGTAATTTGTAACACTTGCTCTCAAATTTCCTTTTTTAAGCCACTGTAAAACATTGACAGCCCCGCTATTTTTTTACTATTATTTTTTATTTTTTTTTTATTTTTTTTTAATTTTTTTGAGGAAATTACTGTATTTAATTAAGAGGCGACAACCCTACAATTTTCTTAGAAAGGAAAAGAAAGAAAATCATATAGGAAAGTTAAGATTGCACCTCTTCAGTCTTCACCTTTCTGTCTCTCTGAAGAGGCTGCATCCTAAACCTCTTCAAGTTCTAAAACTTTGCCTCCAAGATCCTATTTCTTTTCTGCACTTCTAGGAACCTTAAACATCGCGCAAGATTCTTGAAGATATTTACGGTTTTTTCCTCCTTCTCCAAAGGTATATTATCGTTTCTTTTCTAAGGAACATTCAGTATTGCTATACTATGCTCGGATATGCAATTAAATCAATGTTTTTCTGGATTTTGAATAGAATAAGATAATATTCAATGGGTTGTGTTTACTTTTTATTACTTAACGATAGATTGTTGGAGTTCTTGATGCATACTGGTTTTAATATGTTGGTGGAGTTTTTTTTTTTCTTTTTCTTCCCTAACTAAGTAATCTTTTGTTCATTGTATTTCCGTGGTTTCTTGGTTTTTCTGATTCTTGGTTGAGTTTTGGGTTGCATAGTGCTTTTGGAAACTTGTTTTCTTTTGGGGTATGTATATTTTTCTGATATGTTGATTCTTGGTGGAGCTTTTGGATGAATTATGTTTGTTTATGCGTTTGATTCAGGAGAATATGGGGAAAAAGGCAAAAAAGAAGGCTAAGAGTAGTCATAAGGACAATAAGAGGGTTTCATCTGACTCTCCAAAGATTGATGTAACTAATACTGATAAAGTTGTGGTTGTTAAGGATAGTAGGACTTGTCCCCATCTCGTGAAAGGGATTAACTTGGATGCTCTTAAGGCGAAGTTTGAGTCTTCAGTTTCTCTTAAATGTGAATATTGTCGGGGTGATGTGGATGATAAACGATCAAACAAGAAGCAGAGCAAGAAAAAGGGAGGTGGCGAATCTAAATCAATTTGGGTTTGTTTGTCTTGCGGGAATTTTTCATGTGGAGGAGTTGGATTACCCTCTACTCCTCAAAGTCACGCAATAAGGCATTCTAAAGTTAATCATCATCAACTCACCGTGCAGCTTGAAAATCCTCAGCTTCTTTGGTGTTTTGCTTGCAGTACTTTAGTCCATCCTGAAAAATCAGAAGACGGTGCTGAGAAAAATGATGTATTGCACAAGATTGCAAAGATGATTAAGGAGCGCCCCTCCGAAAAACCTGCTTTGGACGTAGTGGAGATTTGGTTTGGGAGTGGGAGTGGCAGTGGCAGTGGCAGTGTGTTAGATGGTGTTACAAGAGAATCATGTCCAGCAGTTAGGTCAGATGGGATAAATCGTGATGCTGTTAGAGGAATGTCGAATTTAGGGAACACGTGTTTCTTCAATTCGGTTATGCAGTGTTTATTAGCATTGAAACAGCTTCGTCACTATTTTCTTGAATTGGATGTGTCCCTCGGGCCTCTTACTTCTTCCCTGAAGAAGCTTGTTGTAGAGATCTGTGAAGAGTCTGGTTTGAGAAGTGCTATAAATCCTAGAGCATTCTTCGGAAGTGTTTGTTCAAAAGCTCCCCAATTCAGAGGATACCAGCAGCAAGATAGTCATGAATTTCTTCGATGCTTGCTCGATGGGTTGTCTACCGAAGAGTTGAGTGCAAAAAAGAAGATAGAATCTGCTCAAGAAGATGGGAAATCAGAGCCTACTTTTGTTGAAGCCATGTTTGGTGGCCAACTATGTAGCATTGTTACTTGTATGGAATGTGGATACTCATCGATAGTTCACGAGTCGTTTTTGGATCTCTCAATTCCTCTTCCAAGTAAAAAGCCTCCTTCTAAAAAGGCTCTTCCAGTGTCTGGAGCCAGAAAACCTAAACCGCCCCCGAAAAAAAAAGGGAGGAATCGTACAAAACTTCACAGAGATTCCAATGATCCACCTTCTTGTAGATCAGCTGACAAATCCGTACGTGGCAATGTCTCTTCTGATGGTCATTCTACTATATCGAATGTGGACAACAGTGAACCCAAGCATTGCGCTGAGAATAATATTAAGGAACAAGCTCTGCCAGAGGATTTTGCCTGGTTTGATTATGTTGATGATGATACAGTGTCGAGTACAAATGCAGTTGATTCTGAAATCCGTGATTTACCCATCAATCAGGAACATGCTGCAGAGGAGGCAGATCAAAATGATATGGCAGTACGTGATTCCACTGAATGCGGTGGACTAAAGAATGAAGTTTGCACAGACAATGCAAAGTCCTTGGATATGTTGGCATCGATGGATGATGATGTAGGAGAAAGAATACCAGATTACCATGATTTGACTTCACAAGTCAATGAAAAATTGCTACTCGGAGATCCTTCGGAAGATTCTGTTAAAGACAACGATAAAACTAGCAAAAAAGAAGCCTTAGATGCTGTTAAACCCTCAGATAGTTCATCAAAAGAAGCTACTCCATTAATTTTTGAAGATAGTGCAATTCTTTCGCTTATTGAAGGCGAGGGCTCAACACCGTCTCTTGGTTATGAACAAGATTCAGTAGAATTTGATGGTCTTGGAGGCTTGTTTGACGAACCTGGGGATGCAGTAACTTCTAGTACGAATTCCATAGCAGGTAGTAACCTTTTCGAGGCAATAAAGACTGTTGAATCTGTCAGTGAATCTGAATCCGACGAGGTTGATAACTCTGATGAACCTCTTACAGTTGAGAGGTGCTTATCTTATTTCATAAAGTCAGAGCTGCTCACAAAAAAGGAGCATGCTTGGCAGTGTGAAAACTGTTCGAAGCTTCTGCAAGAAAGAATGAGACTAAGAAAGAAGTCGCAGAATTCATCGTCACATAGCTTGTTAAATCAAAATGAGGATAGACAAATGGCTTCTGGTCAGTTGGGCTTCCACCAAAGTGGTGTTTTGTCCAATGGGGTGAGCCACCTTTGTAATGGAGATATAAACATGGAATCACTTAATAACGTTGATGGTGACTGCGTCCTCAAAACTTGTGAGCAAAGTGGCATGGACTTAGGTGCTACCCAGTGTGACGAAACAAAGGGTGGTCTGGAAGTTGCACCTGACTCTTTTTGTCGAGATGAGAATATTGAGCAAGTAATTGGAGACTATGAAAGACGTGAAGACTTGAATGTTGATAAACCTGATGCTAATCAAGGAGGGGATTTATTCTCTGCGAGTGGTGAATCAGAAGCTAGCGACGATGAGAAAGTAGGTTCTGTGACTGTCAAAGTGGAGAGGGATGCAACTAAAAGGATCCTCATCGACAAGGCTCCTCGTGTTTTGACAATCCATTTGAAGAGGTTCGGACATGATGCTCGAGGTCGCTTGATCAAATTGAAGGGACATGTGCAGTTCAACACCACAATAGATCTGAAGCCCTATATTGATCCAAGGTAAAATTCTAATTTTGTTGAACAGATTTGTGATGAGCTAGGATTTCTTGTTATAAGCAGTTTGATCTCTACCTTAGATATTGACCTGTTTAATATTTTCGTTCCTTTTTTCTGCTTAAAAAAGCATTGGGCCAATGGCTTTCCATGTATCCTCTAATCCAGTCTTTCATGAGCGCGCGAACCATATTTTGATTCAAGATTATATATGTGGTCCATGTGGCTTTGCTTTTGCCATATGATTGTTGTGTCCTTGATCAAAGGCGGGGGTGAGTATCTGAGCCTTAGTTGCGCGCTCTTGTTGAGATTAGAGCCTGAATGATTAAAATGTGATTTTTATGTGCTCTCTTTTGTAGCTGAGCAATATTGAGCAGATGCAGTCATTAGTGGAATTCTATTGTTCCTAAATTTGTCATGACTTGCACTGATGCATTTCCAAACAAAGCTTGTTCTGCTTTGTACCCTATAAAATCCAAGGTTTGGCTTTATGAGCGGCTTTATCTAATGATCATGGAGCTATAAAAGCTGGAACTTGAAGAACATTCTTCGCTATTCATTTGCTTTTCTGCTTTTCGATTTCTGTAATAACTGTTTTTTTTAACATTGTTCCGTGCAAGTTCTTAAGCAGTAAAAAGTAAAAGTTGTCGTTGTGTGACTAGAAGTCTTTAATAAACCATTTTCGTATGCAGGTGCACAGAGGAGGATGAATGCAAATATCGACTTGTTGGGGTTGTGGAACATATTGGAACAATGAGGGGAGGCCACTATATAGCATTCGTTAGAGGGGGGAAGAGCATCAAGAAGAGCATGGAGGCAAATGCAGATGATAATGATTATGTTTGGTATAATGCTAATGATTCTAAAGTTCGTGAATCTTCCTTGGAAGAAGTACTGCGGTCTGATGCCTACATTTTGTTCTATGAACAAGTTTGAAAGAGAAATGTTTTTTTGGCAGCAGCTTTATATTTGGTGGAACTGACCAGACAATTAGGTGACGTAGAGGTCACGTGTTCTTTGTCGTGGGTATGATGTTTTCTCGAAATATAAGATTAGACTGTATACGGTATGCGTATATAGCCGGATGGGATACCTGGCTAAATTTTGTTTGGATGATATTTTTGATCTTAATACTAACAGCTGAAATCTATTCTTTTTTCTTGCTGCAGCCTTTTGTTTTTACCTACTTTTACTGCAATGTATGATGTTTGAAGTGCTTGTTTTTACTCAGTTACACGGCCACTTGATGATGACGTCGCCTGTAAGGGTGACTGGCCTGGGAAATTCTTGACTAGTCACTCCATTCTTTGCGGGGTTGACTTGAAAACACGTGCGTATAACAGTGTAAATAACAACTCCTCACAGAATGGAGTGAAACACCTAAGAATCGGCCATGCAAGTGTATTATTGTCAAGCGTCGTAGGTAGAGCTGCAATATAAATAAGGTGCTGCCTTTTCCCATTTATTGGCGGTGTCAGGTGCGTTTTCTTTTTATGAAATTAATAAATAAGATCGTTTTAATCCACTCGTAGTATTCAAAAAAAGAATAAAAAGAGGTTGAACCCTAACTCAAAAGATTCGCTACAACCCATTCGTATAATCAGTGGACGATGTAATTCAATGGATGGCCAAAACCAGGTTTCTTTTTCTTTGCTGTGTTTTTCATATTTGGTGGAACTGACCTCTCTCAATTAGGTCACATAGACTTGTAGAGGGGATATGCTTGACGTTTTATCGAAATATAAGATATACCTAAATGGTTGAAGAATACTTGGTTATTCATAAGAAAAAGCTAAGCTTTCATCTTTCCATTTCAAGTTCATATCATAAGTTACAATTGTAAACAACTTCTTAAATCAAACAGTTTGTAATGTATACACACATATGGCGTATTAGGCTTAAAGCTCTTATCTTTTTTGTCCATAGCAAAGAACACAGAATCCTTCAACACCGCTTAGCATCCACCCTCTTTGTCTAGTCCATCGTAAGAACCTAAGTTCAACATAACATGCCAAGAGCAAATGCAACGAAGAAACTTTTGCGTAGTGACCCTGCACTAGGAGTCACAAGGCAAACCGCTAGTGCTTTGTCACAGCACTAAACATTTTGCCGTGTGGCTCTGAACGTGGAATCACTAGGTGAAAAAATTCCTGTTTGACAGGTGTAAACTAAAATAAATATGACTCAGGCTTTGATGCTTCGTGGGAGTGAAAAAATATATAATCCTTCAATAAAACGATAATCCTTCATCTTTCCGTTTCAGGTTCAGAAACTCTGTGAGAGAGTTGATTTAGTTACAATAAATTACATACACTTCATAAGTGTAACAATTGTGTATGCCTCAATTATTTGGTTTCTGTCCATAGAATAATAAAGAGAACACAAATCCTTCAACATTGCTTATTCCATCCACCTCTTTGTCTAGTCCATCTTAGAAACCTGAATTACAACAGAAAGTATGGCATACAAGTTAGTGTTTTATTTCCACTCAAAGCCCTCCCACGTGTAACTGGCCCGACTAATCCGGAGTTCGATATGAGTGGTGTCTGTAGAGTCTGACTCTTACTTGAAACTCTGACCCAGAGCTTTTTAACATGATCCATCAGAGGAAATCGAATATGTGACCTCCCTAGACATTTTCAATTCACTAACCACTTGTGTCAAACTGTCAGATTAATCAAGAGCTTTCTTGGTACGGAGACATTTTTGCCTAGTGACCCGACATGAGGAGTAACTAGGCAAACCGCTAGTGCTTTGTCATACGACAACATATATATTTAACATATAAAGCACCAACGTTTTGCCTTGTGGCTCTGGATGTGGAGTCACTACACTGGTAAAAAAAATCCCGATTGGCCAGTGTAAACTGAAATATCTACTACTCGGGCTTCGTGGGAGGGAAAAAAATAATAATAAAACTTTTACCATGGGTTTCACTGGACATCTCTTTGGTTGCCTCACAATGTAAATTTGATCACCAACTTTATCATCATACATGTCCTGATTCCTGTGCCATGTCCAGAGCGCATGTGTCTCGTTCTTCATCTGCTTTGCATACAACACCATCTGCTTCAACCAAACTAGCCTCGAGAATTATATTAAACTCACAAAGCAAAAGACTTTACCTCGAGAATTCCATGACCAAAGCTACTATCCCTGTACGCGCTGTACTCAGGTTGCCGGTCCCAGCAGAACTTTCCAGCAGCAGGCCCTGAAGTAAAATTATAAGCACAAAAACCACCCATGAAAGTATCTGGTGTTTTAGAGGGTTCTGGACAATTCCCTGGTTCATCCGCGTGTGTAATTGCCATTGCCTCCCTGTTTCCACCATCTCCAATCGTAATGTGAACAGGTCCACACGGATCCAGCGTGTAATTGTAGACTCTGTTTGATCTCTCATAGGCATGTACCTTGAGATTTTGATTGAGCATTACAGGGACAATTAATAGGATAGAAGATTAAAGAAGAAACTACATGAAGCAATAAGCTTGTATACTACTTACATGTCCGTTGAACACAATATCAACACCGTACTTGTACAGGATTTCTTCCATTTCGACTTTCATGCATTCGGCTTCTCTGTAGTGGGCCGTGTAAGTTGAGTACCAAGGTGGATGCCACGTAGCCACCAACCAAGGCGTAACTTTTCTGTCAACTTTAGCTAAATCTTTCTTCAACCACATATACTGATCCGCTGGGGAAAAAGAAAAGAATCAAATTATGCAGCACCTATATATTGACACAAAAGGAAATGAAAAGTTGAATCTATGACTACCTGATTTATCATATGCTATATACCCGCCGAGCATTATGAAATGTATTCCTCCAGCATTAAAAGAGTAGTACAAAGCAGATGACGATCCACTTTCTTTTGAAGGAAATGCAAAGCGAGCACTATAAGCCGCAAATGACAGATTTCCACCTTGTGTTTCTATTTCATGATTCCCTTCTACAAACATCAATGGTAATTGAGACGTCACCCGCTCCATGTATCTAATAGATAGATAGATAGATAGATAGATACACACACGCATACACATTCAATAAGGTCATTAGTGAACAGACAAATAGAACAACGTCACCATATCTTGTAAAGAGAATCGTGTCAAGACCTTCCCCAGTAGTCCCATCGGGGTTGATATGTTTCGCGTATGGGAGTATCCGGAAATGCACAAGTATAGCAATCTGCACCAGTCCCATTTGTCAGATACAAATTAGCATAGGAAGCATCCCCCACCAAAACAATAAGATCAGGATTGTTGCTTTCCAAATGGCGGATTGTTGACGTTGTATTGTAAGTAAGCCCAGTGTCACCCACAATAGCTATTCTGTTTGGATAACTTGTTGGACCAGAAGCTGGCATGGTCCTAAAATGATAAAC
Source organism: Gentiana macrophylla (assembly GCA_026214975.1). Lineage (NCBI taxonomy): Eukaryota > Viridiplantae > Streptophyta > Magnoliopsida > Gentianales > Gentianaceae > Gentiana > Gentiana macrophylla. Next base: position 100,995,704 of record CM047815.1, on the reverse strand, counting down.
CTTGCTCATTGCTGATATTGAAGGATCTCCACAGCGATAGTGGTACAACGTGCTAGGTTTCAGGCCTGCAAGTATCGTGCCAAATGTTACAGCTTTTACAAACAAAAAGAAAAGGCGTGATATTACAGCAGAATATACTTGCTAGGTTTTTTGTTTATTATGTAAAGAATACCTGTAAGAAGAGTATGATGTATAATCCCAGAAGTGTAGTTCTGCAGGCCTTCGTAAGGATACAGCTGACTGTAAATAAGAGACTGACCCTTTGCTTTACGATCCAAAACTAGAAATGATTTCCCAAAATAAACCACACTTGCAACAGTTTTAGGATCTAATGGCTTAATGTTGTTACCAATTTGGAAATCTCCTGCACAAGATTACTGGAATCAAAATGTTGTCATACCACAACAAACACTACGTTCAGATTTTTGAATTCATACTTAATTGCAACAACACATTGAGCCACAATCAATAGGTCCTACGTCATTATCAATGCAATCAAGTTGTAAAACTGTATTGTGGCTTAATTGCTCTGGCTAAATCGTTTCTATTTCGGTCTATACACCAAGAATCCACAAAATAGAAAAGTTACTGCTTCTGAATGCCACTTAATGTACACATCACCCTAGCTAATAATGCCGGTTCTGGCAGTAATCTCCTACGTGGAATAATAAAAGAGTAATACCACATTTCGTCTATTACCGACATAGTTCTAAAATGGTGCTCAATCATTCCAAAAATAATGGACTCAGGACGGAATTTCAAAATGAAGCTTTCTTTTGCTATAAGTTCAAGTGAAGTTAAGGCTATAGCCCAGAAATCATAGCTTCTGGGGAAGTTCTATTCATGATAGTAAACAAGAGAACGCAAGTTTTGAGACTGAAGCAGAAGGCAATGCAGACAGAAGCTGAAACATGTTCATTACGGCTCAAATAACGCCGCTAGACTTGAGTCCGGGGGCGTTACATAGAAGCTTTCCTTAGTTGATTATACTCAATGACAACTGTAGTACATTCTTCAGTAATGAAAGTTCATGATGCTTACTTAGTTTACTCTATAGAGTTCTATCTAGTTTTTATGCTCATTAGTTAGTGTAGATGTGTACCCTGCAAAAAAAAAAGGAAATAAAGGAAGAGAAAGTTTACCAGTAATCCATGAAATCCAAACAGAATGGTAATCTGAAGAAAGAGAAACAGTGATTTGTTCAGGCTCAAATCCTGCAACTTTCCTCTGGACCCTTGGATCAGTATCTGGCAGGTCAATTGCATTCCCTCTAAAACTTTTGTCTAAAGGGACAGTCACAGGCTTAAAGGGTTCTTCAAGTGTTGTGGGTATTTTTCCACCATAAACACCAATATAGTTCATCCCCACCAACAAAAAAATAGCAAAGAAAACACTTTTCCCAGACCCCATTAGTGCAATAAATTTTCTTGCATGAAGAGTAAACAAGGAGAGGAAATATGGCTGTTTTATACTTGTTGAGAGAGGCGTAGTTGGACCAACGGCGGATCCATAAATTTGTTTCAATGGTGTCATCGGAGTCTAAAACTATTTTTTTTAGGGATCCGGAACATAAAACTACATTTTTTAACCAAAAAATGACATTATTTAACAACAAAACTATCTTCTTTTAATACTAAAAAAATTTCTCTGGATCACAGTGGAGTCACGTGACCCACCCCTAAACATGTAGATCCGCCCCTGAGTAGGACCCACTCAAGGCGTGACACATGTTAATTCTCCCGGTGGCACCACACAAAACTGTAAAATATACATCTACCCTAACCTGGAATCGATTTTTCGAAGATCGATTCTAGACTCGACTTGTCAAAAGTCGATTCCCCTCGTCAAGATTCGATTTTGGAAAGGTCCACTGTATACTTGACCCTTCAAACGTCCATTCCATTTTCAAGTTTTCGTTGGATACATAGACGGAACAAGGAATCGGTGATCGGGTGGACTAATGAACTATATTTATATGGTCGGGTGGACTAATAGACTATATTTATACGGTAAGGTGGCTGGATTAAAACAACTAACTGTGTTTGACTGATGTATATAAAGTTTTTGGTGTACCGAAAATAAAAACTGGGTGGGCCATGATGTCGACTTTCTAGGGTTTCAATCTCACCGGCAGTGTACCGGGTCAATCGTAGTCTAGCGTGGTGGTCAAGGTCGCCTCCCAAGGGAAATGTGAGGTTAAACACCGATTAGTTATCATTATCTTGATCCGAATCGCAGTTTTGTTTAAAAGACTAATAACTAGTTACAAGGGTTGTCCAAACGATAAAAGAAATTGACTAAGATGATCTTTAGTTCAAGTTGATTTCCTTAAATTGAGTGAAATCGATCAACACTGGTGTGCTATTGTGTGAATGGTGCACTCCTAAACATGCAATTTTCCTTCGTACGAGTGTATAAAATTACACTATGCCTTATCCTTGGCTTAAGCACCTTAAACCTAATGACTTGGCACGATTAGCACTTGAATGCGATATTCCCCGGATAAGGAATCGAATTCCGTTAAGGTCGATTCTACCTTCCGTCCCTCTTGTCCTCGTCTCACAACTAACGTCTCCGTTCGGTATCTACTAGTTGTGTAGGCACATACATTGGTTAATTACTCCAATACACATATTTTCAATCAAAGCAAGCAAGAGGATTTTCAACACAATAGAAGCTAGCAACATAAACGATCAATTCCAAACAACAAAAGAATTAACTATCATTACTATATCATCTTAGTCAATACAAAGAACTAGCCACTCATTATTATAACTACCAACAAACTAAAGCTAGCATTCATAACAATAAAAACAATTATATCAAAGTAAAGGTTGATAGAATACCAAATTCGGGAGATGAACTCGAGTTGAGGTTCACCCACTCCAGTTTTTTATGAAAATAGAACACAACTGATTATTTCCTACACCCATGCAAGACTTTAAGTGTTAAATTGATAATTCCTACACCCATCAAAATGATAATTCTAAAATATTACAAGGATTTAAGTGTTAAATTGATGGAGATTTTGGCTAAGAGAGCCTTGAGATGAAAAGTTGCCTTCAAGTTCTTCAAAAACTCTCACTCTCCAACTCTCCCTTTCTTCTCTGATAAGCAATAGTTAATATTGCAATTTTCGCATTTTTTATACCATGGCCTGCGCCATGGTGTTGTGGCCTGCGCCACATGTGACCAAAGTTGTTGAGATTTGACAATCATTTAATGCATTCGCTAAAAAAGCCTCCTTGATGTCATGGCCTGCGCCAGGACATCAACAACTCTGACTCTTTGCATGGAAATAAACCGAATGCTTTCCAATTTCCTTCATATCTTTCTCTTCTTCTTATATCACTACAAAACAAACATAAACATATACATAATAAGCCAAAAATCAGCTGATTATTATGTAAATATTAATTGGATAGATATGAAATAAACGATTCGATTTATAACGGATTTTACTATAATTGAAGCGAATTATCATATATCTATACTCATCATAATAAAAGTGTGATGATGTGTTTCCTCCAAATAAAATGTTTCCTACCCTCGGTGTTTCCCCCAAAAAGTGTTTCCTACCCTCGGTGTTTCCCCCACTTTTTTATTTATTAAAAATTATTATTGTATTTATACGGTATTTCACGTATTATTTATTATTATAGTATTCCTATATTGTGCATGTTTATCCATATATCATACACACAGACGTGCATGCATTTCATACATTTTTTTTTTAAATTTTTATTTCTATCATTATCCATATTGTGTTTATGTATTTTATGCATCCAGATTTATATTATAAAAAGTCAACAAAATAAGCTATTAGCCTATTACACTACATTTATTATAACAAATACACAGCCTAATAATATTATACATACGGAAACAAATATTACATTGAGCCAACAAAATAAGAATAAAATATCCTATATTATCAATTTATTTGATATTAATGTTTAATTTATTCTATTAAATATTTTATGAATGATCAATCATAAAATGTAGATGGAAACAAAATGGTGAGTGAATTTTTTGTTCTAAATAGCCATGGATCATGCAACGGTTAAGTTCCAACAAAATGTGAGATTGATCAAGTTGAGTGGACATGACAAAATATTAAGAGTGGATTGGATGGATGAAAAGGTACAGCCTGATTGTCTTTGACATAAACAAAACGGAGATGGTTTCACTATCGAGGGAGAATAAATTAAGTTGAGAAATTACACAGGAGAATCTCAACTGCAATATCTTTACTAAGAAATCGAGAAAGAGAACTTATGGACTCTTAATGTGCCTCAATTTCATGCGGTAACATGCTCTAAATCATGTGTCCATTGAACTGACTATTTTCCTAAAAGAGTAAAATGAGGTGTTTGCAAATTCCCAAGTACTGCCACCAAGGAGGGGCTATGAGCATCCCACAACTTTAAAAAAAAATATGGTGAACCCGTGAAACCGAAACCTTGTAGGTATGCTCACTTTCATAAAGATGAAATAGAGCAGTTGGTGGATAAACTGCTACAGCGGGAGATTATACATCACAACAATAATCCCTTTTCATCACCCTTGCTCCTTGTGAGAAAGAAAGATCGAACGTGTAAATTTTGTGTGGATTACAGAAGGTTGAATGACTTCTTTCAAGAATAGCTATCATATTCCTCTAATTGGTGAATTTTTGGAAGAGTTAAGGAGTTCTAAGGTATTTTATAAAATAGACTTGAGGTCTGGATCTCATCACATTCTGATGAGCGAAGATGATGTCCAGAAGACTGCTTTTGTAGATCATCATGACCAATTTGAATTCAAAGTGATGCTATTTGGGCTCCAGCCACATTCCAGAGAAGTATGAATGAGATGTGAGACCTTACATGAGGATGTTTGTGCTGGTATTTTTTATGACATCCTAATTTTCAGCACCGACATGGCTACCCACATACAACATCTTAAAGTGGTTATAGATTTTTAAAGCATCATACATGAGGGTGAAGTGCATGTTGACCCAAGCAAGATTCAAGCCATGTCAGATTGGCTTCAACCCTATAATGTGATGGAATCGTGAGGGTTTTGGGCTTAACAAGTTTCTACAGGAGATTTGTGCCCTATTATTGGGTTATTGCTAAACCCTTGAATAGCCTACTCAAGAAAGATGGGTTTTGTTGGTCATATAGTGCATTAGAAGCATTCCAGGAACTTAAGGAGGACATATCAAATTACCCGTGCCATATTTTGGAATTCCATTTTGCATTGTTACAAGTCAAGGCTTAGAAGTTGCAATACGAGAAACATGTCGCTTATCTAAACATGGCCGTCAACTCTAAGAAGATGTGATTGTCCATCTATAAGAAAGAATTCTTGACAATCCTCATGGTAGCAACCAAATGAAAGCCATCAATGCAAGCCAAGCCCTTTGTCATCAAAACTCGTCAACAGAGTCTGAAGTTCACCTATTAAACCGATCACAAGAATACAGTTTGGATGTCTTCTTTTTATGTTTTTTCTTCATTGATAACCTAAAATAAATTCTTTTGTTTCTCTTTCGACACAAGGAAAGGGTGCCGAATTTTCTGGATTAGATGTCCACTACTACACTACAATGAAAATGGGTGAACAAGTTACTTGACTTGGATTTCACTATTGGTTACAAAAAGAGAAGCGAAAATGTAGTGGTTGATGCATTGTCTAGGAAAATTCAAGCTCAGGGACAACTGTATGTTGTGAGCAAAGTATCCCTTTCTTGGATTCAAGAAGTAACTTCCAGCTACAAGGATGACCTGGCTGTTGAGAAAAAATTTAGGGCACTGATGATTAGTACAGCCCAAGATCCCCCACTACACTACGCACTTGGGATTCTTAAGTATAAAGTGAAGATATATGTAGGAACCCATGGAGGTCTGAGATATAAATTGATAGAGAAATTGCACTCAAGTTCAATGAGGGTCATTCAAGGGTCAAGGCCTATTATAGTACCAGCCCCAACGTAAGAAGGATGTTCAGGAAATGATCCAAATGTACATTATTTGCCAGCTGTGCAAAACCATAAATGATAAACCTCAAGGACTGCTCCGTCCATTACCAATCTCTCACAGGTATGGTCCACCTCAACATGGATTTTATAGATGAATTGCCTAAGTCTGAAGGATAGGAAGTCATTATGGTAGTAGTTGACATGTTGACCAAGTTCAACCACTTTATTCCAATTGAGAAGAAGAGGCAAATAACATCATAAAAGTGTGGATTAAAGCATGATTAATACTTAAACAAACAAAATAAATATCATTCAAATTAATTCAAACGGTTATTATTTGTGCGTTTTTTTTTGCTTGTACGGTTAGTTTGATCTTAGAATAAATATAACTCATTAATACTCATGTGACACAATTAATGATTCTCTGTCTTTATAATTATTGAATTTGTGACAGTAAATTATTTTAAAAAGAGTAATTGCATCTGTAATAGGATGTTAATATAAGATTATATGTAATTAAAACATTACACAATTTTTTTGGACACATTATATTTTGATGATGGCTTAGATAGCACCACCATACTCGAATTCGGGGGCGATACTTAGTATCTCAATTTCAATTCAAACTTTATATTATAAGTATGTGTTATAAGTATATGTGAACCTATGTAAACCAAAAAGTCAAACCTTTAGACCGATATTTAGGAGTTTTTTTATATATGTAGCCTTTGTTTCCTCTAAGTAATTCTTAGGAAATTATCCTATTTCAGTTTTGAATTGAATAGAAAATTTTTAAAAGAGCACAGCCACAGCCCGTGCTGCCAAAAAAAGAAAGGTAATACAATAAAAGCGAAGACGTATATTATCTATATACGCATTAAATACGTATGTTGACCAAGTTCAACCACTTTATTCCAATTGAGAAGAAGAGGCAAATAACATCATAAAAGTGTGGATTAAAGCATGATTAATACTTAAACAAACAAAATAAATATCATTCAAATTAATTCAAACGGTTATTATTTGTGCGTTTTTTTTTGCTTGTACGGTTAGTTTGATCTTAGAATAAATATAACTCATTAATACTCATGTGACACAATTAATGATTCTCTGTCTTTATAATTATTGAATTTGTGACAGTAAATTATTTTAAAAAGAGTAATTGCATCTGTAATAGGATGTTAATATAAGATTATATGTAATTAAAACATTACACAATTTTTTTGGACACAGATAGCACCACCATACTCGAATTCGGGGGCGATACTTAGTATCGAGCCATTACTATCGACGTAATTCAAGTCATTACGCTTAAGAGATTGTGGAGGCCACCTCTGGAATCATTTGGTGTGGTCGAGTGTGTCAGTTGCCCAAAGAGAGGAAAGAATGTAATATCTACATCTAAATTGGAAAAGTGGAAGAAATATTACAATAATATATAATTTAGACATAATGAACTTGGATACTTAGATTAACCATGTATTTTATGACATGGATCCATGGCTATTCTTAGCTCCAAGCTTTGAACCTCATACAATAGTAAGTGATATCCCCTCAAACTCCGTGATCTGCTTAATAAATCACAACATCGAGCGTTGGGCACCTGAATTGATTATAGTAGCATTTTCTCCTCCTTATGAAGTTGATATTATTTTGTCTATGTCGTTGTCGGTCAGAAATGTCGAGGACAAACTTATATGGCATTATACAAACAATGGAATGAAGAATTTAATGTTGGCGTATCTACTCATAAGAATGAGGTTGCAGTGGGTGGACTGTTATGTGATTCTGATGGTAATGTCTTGGGGAGCTTTTCTTACAAACTGGATGGAAGAAATGAGGTAGCAGTTGGGGAGGCTCTTGCCAAATACCTAACAATCGTCTTTGCGGTTACTGAAGGTTTTTTAATGTCATTTTTTTAGGTGATTGTATGATGTCTACAATAAGTTGACCTAATACAGTGTCGATTTCTCCCCTGTGAGGAGTGTGTTCAAGATTGTCGTAGCATGTTGGCATGTTTCACTAGCTATAATTTCTCCTTTGTCAAAAGAGAAGGCATACACAAGCTCGTCTCCAGGCAAAGAAATGTTTGGTTTTGATAGGAGTTAAACAATGAGCGCTTTTAAGTGAAACACTTTTCATTTAATCATTTTCTGTTGTGACAATTGACACTATGCAATAAAAATCATTTTTTCCCTAATAAAAACAAATAAACTAAACACGCGTCAGAATGACGCGTGCGATTCTTAAGATTTTTAAAAGCGAGATACAAATATCGTGGAAATTCATCATCCGGTTGACATACATCACCAGGGCCACCCTAGCCAAGCTCTAGTTCCATCAATGAAAGGAACAATAAATTAGAACCAAGTGTTGGTCGCCCAAACCCTAGCCAAGCTCTAGTTCCGTGAATGGAAGGAAAAATAAATTAGAACCAAGTGTTGATTCTCAAGGGCGATAAGAATTTCATATGATGACAATACACATTTAATTTTTGGGATTTGCAATTTGTTTGCAATCTCGAATCAAGTTTTGCAACTGGGGCTGGAAAATGAAGCGACACTAATTCAGGACAAAGTTTTCCTTGTCAAGGACCACACATATTGTTCATCACATTTTGCAGAGAAACCACATTGTTTTTGAGTTTTTGAGTTTTTGTTTAGAAAACTTTAATGGCATCACACATTTAGTTACAACTTCTATCAACATTTTTTTAAAAAAAAAAATTTATTTCTTTGAGATTAGTTCTCATTTCCTAAAGAATAATGTAAGAATGTGTGTATACATATACATAACTTCCCAACGGAAGACACCGTTATATTAGGGACAAAGACAGTAGAAATTATACTGAATGCTCAAAGAAACAAGGCAATTAAAGACTAGAAGACACCGTATTATCAAGGAGGTATAAAAAAGACGATAGTTATTATACTCAACGCCCAAAGAAACAAGGTAAACAAAAGGCTAGAAGATACCGTTTTATCAAGGAGGAGGTATAAAATAGATGGTAGAAATTATACTGAACATCCAAAGAAACAATGGCTAAACTCCTGTTCACTTTGCCTTACTTTCCGCTGCACAACAGCATAGCATAGCTCAGCCACAAGCACCTGCTGCTGCTGCTGCGTGCTTTTCATACTCATACTCGCCTTGCTCTTCTTTATCGAACTCTTCAATTAACTGCCTCTGTCTTTGTGTGAACTTCACTTCGTGGGAATGCTGACATTGAAGTGGATATATTGATCTCCCAACCATTTCCTACCTCTTATCCCTTTTCGTTTTAGGACAACCTTTTGACCTGTCTGAGTACCAGGATGGACCTTAACAACGACATCATCAGTCAAAGTTGGAACTTGAACGGTACCCCCAAAATAGCTCGAGTGCTGCTAAGATTAGCATCAACATGTATGTCGGACCTTTCTCTACGAAATACAGGGTCAGCCTTTACCTTAATGGTAATGTAAAGATCCCCCCAGGTTGACTGCCTTCTGGATCAGCACCACCTTTATTGAACATCTTTAAAACTATATTATCGTCTACCCCTGGAATGATATCTACATTTATGGATTTCGTTCCTCTTACAACACGTACGATTCCCTCTGCAGGTCTTGCATACATTCTTTACCATCTTTCCCCGGCCCTTGCAATTTTGACAAGGTATCTGCATCATGAATAAGCCTGGTTGCAGATATATATAACACCAGAGTCTCTACAGCGGAGAGGCACCAGTTCCTTCCCAAGTATTGCAAGACACATCAGTTTGGATACTTTAAGTTTTGGAACATCCCTGAACAGCTTCCATAAATGAAAGTTGTAGGGTGACCTTCACATCTTTGCCTCCCATGTTTCGGATAATGTGAATCAGATCAAAGGGGACCTGATTCCCTTCAAAAGCATCATGCCCAAGCCTGTCGTATTGGGCAGGCGTATTTTCATCCTCTAAAACGTCATATGCTTTTTGAACATGTACAAATTTATCGGCTGCCTCGGGATCATCTTTATTTGTATCAGGATGTAGATTTTTGTCGTGGGAATGATGTTTAATAGAAATATAAGATAAGACAGTATGCGATATACCTAAATGGTTGAAGAATACTTAGCTAAAGTTTGTTTAAAGATATTTTTAGCCTTAATATATACTAATTAATGATGAAGAAGTGTGCACTCATAAGAAAAAAGGAGCATTAGGGAAAGGAAAAAGGAAGAAGCTTTCATCTTTCCATTTCAAGTTCACATCATAAGTTACAATTGTAAAAAAGAAAATTCATTTCATTATCACTTGTCAGTTTGTATACACACATTGCGTATTAGGCTTAAAACTGTCATCTTTTTTGTCCAGAGAAAAGAACACGATCCTTCAACACCGCTTAGCATCCACCTCTTTGTCTAGTCCATCGTAAAAACCTATGTTCAACATAAAAGATTGGCATACCATTTAGTGTTTGTGACAGCATTCATACACACATAACATGCCAAGAGCAAATGCAACGCAGAAAGTTTTGCGTAATGACCTTGCATGAGGAGTCACAAGGCAAATCGCTAGTGCTTTGTCACAGGACATGTTGTTTTACATGACAGCACTAAACGTTTTACCTTGTGGCTCTGAATGTGGGAATCACTAGGCGAAAAATTCCTGGTCGACAGGTGTAAGCTAAAATACATATGACCCAGGCTTCGTGGAAGTAAAAAAAAAAAAAAAAGATAATTTTTTTTTTACCATGGGTTCAACCGGACATCTTTCTGGTTGCCTCACAATGTAAATTTGATCACCAGCTTTGTTATACATGTCCTGATTCCTATGCCATGTCCAGAGCGCATGTGTCTCGTTCTTCACCTGCATTACATTGCATTACATCAAACACCATCTCCTTCATATGCATAAACTGATGCCTAATTATTCTTTACCTCTAGAATTCCATGACCAAAGCTACTTTCCCTGTACGCGCTGTACTCAGGTTGTCGGTCCCAGCAGAATTTTCCAGCAGCAGGACCTGAGGTAAAATTATATGCACAAAAACCACCCACGAAACTCTCTGTAGTTGAAGATGGTTCTGGAGGATATGGACAGTTCCCTGGTTCATCCGCGTGTTTAATTGCCATCTTCTCCCGGTTTCCACCATCACCAACCGTAATGTGAACAGGTCCACACGGATCCAACGTGTAATTGTAGACTCTGTTTGATCTCTCATAGGCATGTACCTAGAGATTTTGAGCATCACGAAAAATTCAGACACATAGACCGCTAATGAAAACAACAGATAGATGATCAGGTTATTCGATGTTTCATTTTGCTTGTATACTTACATGTCCGTTGAACACGATATCAACGCCGTACTTGTACAGGATTTCTTCCATTGCGACTTTCATGCATTCGGCTTCTCTATAGTGGGCGTTGTAAGTTGAGTACCATGGTGGATGCCAGGTGGCAACCAACCAAGGCGTAACGTTCCTGTCAACTTTAGTTAAATCTTTCTTCAACCACACATACTGATCCGCTGGAAAACGAAAATGAAAAAAGCATCAAATTATGCTGCAGCTATATATTTGATACAATGGCAAAGCAAGCTGAAAAGTTGAGTCCATGATTACCTGATTTATCATACGGTGCATACCCACCGAGCATTATAAAATGTATTCCTCCAGCATTAAAAGAGTAGTACAAAGCAGATGAAGATCCACTCTCTTTTGAAGGAAATGCAAAACGAGCACTATAAGCCGCAAATGACAGATTTCCAGCTTGTGTTTCTATTTCGTGATTCCCTTCTACTACCATTAATGGTACTTGAGAAACCATTGGCTCCATGAATCTAAAAGATAAACACACGCGTCACACGCATTCGATAAGCGAAAAGAACAACTTAACCATAAATTGTAAAGACGATGCAATAACACATAAGACCGAGTCAAATCGTATCAGGGTTTGAACATGCAAACCTTCCCCAGTAGTCCCATCGGGGTTGATATGTTTCGTGTATGGGAGAATCCGGAAATGAACAAGAATAGCAATCTGCACCAGTCCCATTTGTCAGATACAAATTAGCATAGGTAACATCACCCACCAAAACAATAAGATCAGGATCGTTGTTTTGCAAATGGCTGATGGTTGACGTAGTATTGTATGTAAGTCCAGTGTCACCCACAATAGCTATTCTGTTTGGATAACTTCTGGGACCAGAAACAGGCATAGTTCTAAAATGATTAACCTTGCTCAGTGATGGTATTGAAGGATCTCCACAACGATAATAGTACAACGTACTAGGTTTCAGGCCTGCAAGTATCGTGCCAAATGTTACTACTTTTACAAACAAAACGAAAAAGTGTGATACAACGTACATCCTCCCAGTTAAAAGACAAGAGAATCGAAACTATCTTGAATAGGGCATTTTTTCACACTTGAACTACAAGACAGACATAAGGGCGATTCAACCTTGTAGTGTATACGTGCACAGCGAGTATGGCATAATCATAGACTTTACTTTGAGGACCGTTTTTTCAGCAGAAAAAAACTGAAATATTGGGATTCAGCATCAAACACGTAAAAGCAGGTGCAGCACACTCACCAATTCTTAACGTTCACGAAAGGCTAGAGATCTATTATTTCAGAATCTATTTGCTAGTTTTTGTTTAAAGAATACCTGTAAGTTGAGTATGATGTATAATTCCAGAAGTGTAGTTCTGCAGGCCTTCAAAAGGATACAGCTGACTGTAAATAAGAGACCGACCCTTTGCTTCACGATCCAAGACTAGAGACGATTCCCCAAAATAAACCACACTAGCAACAGTTTCAGGATCAAGTGGTTTAATGTTGTTACCAATTTGGAAATCACCTGCACATGCCATAATCAAATTGTTTCATGCCACAACAAACGCTACGCAGAGAAAACACTCTTGTTATTGCTCTTAATATACAGATCACCTAGAAAGTAATTAAGAGCAACATGATTAATGATATGAATCATAAAAGAGTAATAATACAATTGCCTAACTATATATATCTATATTGCCCTTAGACTATTTCCTCAAAGCTCAATCAGAACCTAAAATGGTGCTCAATCAACCCCAAATTAATGGACTCGATAACCAAATTCAAAATGCAGCTTTCATATGAATCTCTATATATACATCCATGAAAAAGGACAACAACAACAAGAAAGAAAAAAAAAAAAGGAAATAGTAGAGGAGAAAGTTAATTTACCAGTAATCCATGAAATCCAAACAGAATGGTAATCTGAAGAAAGAGAAACAGTGATTTGTTCAGGCTCAAATCCTACAGCATTCCTCTGCACCCTTGGATCAGTATCTGGTAAATCTACTGCATGCCCTCTAAAACTTTGGTCTAAAGGGACAGTCACAGGCTTGAAGGGTCCCTCAAGTGTTGTGGGTATGTCTCCATATATTACACTAATAAAATTCACAGCCACCAGCCAAAAAATACCAAAGATAACATCTTTTCCAGACCCCATTGATGCAAGAAATTACTTACATGCACAGTAAACAAAGAAGGGAAATTTGGTCGTTTTATACATATTGAAGAACAGAAAGGAATAAAAGAACAGTAGGTGTCAAAGATAGTTGCTTTTTAACGGACAAAAGGTGGGATCAATTAATTATGTTGAAAAAATTGAAGTTTTTTAAGTGTGAAAACAAGGAGCGCTTGAACTTTATTCACATTATTTATCTGCAAACATCATTTTGGAAACTTCTAGGGGCACCTGAGTGTTAGAGAAGGAATAGGATATTGGCACGAGAAAATAGAGAGCTGGAAATGTTGAACCAAGGAGTGAAATGGACGGTTATGTCGGTTACCACCCAAAAAGCGCAGGAAAAAACTCAATAAAGAATATCCTGTAAGAATATGTTTATCTCATATCTGAATGAAAGTAATTACTAATTAGACTTGTCAATAGTTAGTTTCACCAACATTCAAACTCAACTTTCATTGAATCTCCGACTTCATCGTGTCCTCTAAGATCTAATCGTGGACAAGAGTCGCAAGATCCGAATCCTGATAAGCTTTTTTAACACATCATATCAAAATAGGAACGGCCACCAAATTGCTGTTAGGAAAAATGTGTAATCAAATGTAGTAGTACAAAATAAAGACTCCAAAGACAAATAAATATTCATCATTCATGGACAAGTGCTGAACATGGACAAAAACAAATGTAAAGACCAGAGAAGCGTTCTGTTAAAAGTTCCCCCAAATAATTGATGCTAAGGTGAGTGACATATGTCGACTTCGAATCGAATTTTAATGGTAGTTTAAGTTTCCAAAATTAAAAATAAAATAAAAAATAAACTCTAATAAATTACACTTTTTTTTAGAGTAATAATAAATTTCACTTCATAAGTATTACGTGTCCGAAATTGCAAAACTGACTGGATAGTACACGTAAAAGTCTAGCCACGTAACAAATGGACCCCAAAAAAAAAAAAAAATCGCCAAGAATTCCACTTTATCCCTTACCAGTTAAAAAAGAAAAAAGAAAAGAAAAGAAAAAAACCTCACTGCTGCTGCGTGCTGGGATCTATATTTGAGAGGAAAAATCCAGAAAGATGGAACATAAAAACGATACGTGTGGCAAGGTGACAGCTTTTTGATTCATTGGAAACACAGTTGGAATATTTTTTCTCTTGATCCACATTTAGATACACTGAGATAAAGAAGTTGAGGAGCAAAAGCAGAAGAAGAGGAAAACAAAGATGAATATATTCAGACTAGCAGGGGACATGACCCATTTGTTCAGTGTACTTGTTTTGCTCCTTAAGATCCACACCATCAAATCTTGTGCTGGTAATTTCTTGAAATCCCATTTTGTTTGTCCAATTATTTGTGCATAAAAATGTCTGCTTTTTCATCTGGGATACGATTTTAATAGTTGCTATCAGGTGGGTTGTGGCTTATTTGATGTGGAGTTCCATAGAATCTGCAGATTTTGTGTATTTATTGCTAGTCTAGTGTTGTTGCCTTGTTGTATTTGCCGTCCTGTCATTTTTCTCATTGGTCATTTCTTTTGATCAAGGTTTTAGCTTTCTTGATGACATTAGTGGATCACAAAAGTATTCATGTGGTTACAATTATAAATTTTACCTGTATTGTCAGCTTATCCGGCGTAAGTTGTCTGCGAAGATGTTAATTTAAGTTGATATAAAAGCATGAGACAAGGGTGATGTGCATGTGTTGGGCCTGAACTTTGTCTGCGGTCTACATTTAAGTGGCATGTTAAGGTGGTTAAACATATAAATCAGATAGCAGTAAGTGACGGAGCCAGAAATCGAAACTTGGATGGGCCAGTGGACTATATATATCCGGACATCCGGGTGGGCTTAAGTAAGATGTTTTGATGAATTAAGTTGGATTATATAGCTTTTTTGGTGTAGAATTTTTTTCGCCGGGTGGGCTTAGCCCCCTTTAGCCCCTCTCATTTAGCTACATCTCTAGTAACCTTTTAGGGTGAATTCAGGAGTTCTATTATCCAACAATGCTGGGCTTAGATGCAGATGCTGATGGCTTTTCCGTTTTCCTAATGTTGCTTTCTGGAACCTCTCCCCTTACATTTCTTGTTTCCTATTTCATTCTTTTCTATTTACCTAATGTGGTCTATGATTCTCACTTATGTATGTTGAATCTAATTTACCAAATGAGCAACAAGCTCGTGGATTCTTGCTTCACGTTTTATCTCTACTCTCCTGTGTAAGTAGGGCTAAGCATGAAGTACTCCGACAAAAATGTGGAGGTAATAGCAAGCCAAGATTTATTATTGATCCAAAATGCATAGTTAAGCATAGAGGATCATTAGGTTGTTGATAACTGAAAACAGGGTGCTGGTAGAATGATATGCCAACAGTTATTCGCAGAGAAACATATAGAATGAATGCCCGATAAGTGGTGTCCCCAAGATATCGTTTAATATAAAGACTGACCTGAATTTCCAGAGGTCTTGTGTAAAGTCTTGGGATGTGTTCCGTTGTTTTGAATGGCATATTGGCTCCAACTAAATCTCCAAGTCACATAGGTAGGTAATGTACTCTTAAATAATAGCGTTCTTCGCTATTCCCATCATAGTTATGGTAATGGACGGCTTTTATATGAGTAGGGGGTATTGAATCAACTTAACATCCAGCTGTTCCATTGTAAAGGACGAGTGAACAATATAATGGATAGTAAATGGGTCAGTTTGAAGTGAAAGATATCAATGCAAGCGAAGATAATGGTATCTGACAACCGAAGTTTATATATATATATATATATATATATATATAAAAATTTGCATTAGGCATGATGCTGTTATCTTTTCGTTGTTTGCTTACTATTAGGATGAGATTCTTCAAAGATGGGAGGAAAATAAATGAATAGATACATTAAATTCAAATTTTTGGCTAATAATGTCGGCGATTTGTGAGGAGTAAATCTCGTGGCCTACATTGATAAAAAAAAAATTATAACTGATGTTGGACACTGTCTCCTAATTGACGATTTTGAAGGGGTCAAGAAATTTTATCCGCTCTTTGAATACATGTATTTTCTGTTTTGATCAATTTTCATTTATGTTGTGCAAGATGAAATTAAATAAATGATTTGTCATGATAATTTGGGTTGAACTTTTGGGTTTGCATTACATTTCATGATGCACAATTGCACATTTCTTTTTTGTGTTGAACTTATCATCCTAAATTCTATAAAATTATCCGACAATGGCAAAATAAAAAATATATTTCTTTTGGGTGTGTTTTTAACCACCTTTATTATATAATTGCAGGCGTCTCTTTGAAGACTCAAGAGCTCTATGCCCTTGTCTTTGCCACTCGCTACTTGGACATAGTGACCGATTACATATCATTTTACAATACCACAATGAAGCTCATTTTCTTGGTCAGCTCGTTCTCTATTGTCTGGTATATGAGGTTTCACAAGATTGTCCGAAGGTCTTATGACAAGGACCAGGACACATTTCGCCAGTGGTTCCTTGTGATACCGTGTTTGCTGTTGGCCTTGCTTATAAACGAGAGATTCACCTTTAAAGAGGTTTGCATGTGTAGCACTATTTGCATATTTGAAATGTGCCTTTCTGTTTGTTTTTTCAAACATTGGGAATAGGACAGCACTTGAAGGTTTTCTTACCGCAAATTCACCTCCGCACATGTCTATACTTTCACTCCCTGTTTTTGCCTTTCTCCTTACCTTTGCTATTTAGGCACTTTTGGTCCCCTTTGTTTCATGATTTTTGCACTTCTATCCCTAATGTTTCATATTGGCATTTTTACCCCATATTTATGCACTTTTTTTTTTTTTTTATACCTTTTCAATCCATTTTTGGCGTATGAATTCATCAGGTGATCTGGACCTTCTCCATATACTTGGAAGCTGTTGCCATCCTTCCTCAGCTGGTCTTACTGCAGAGGACAAGAAATATCGACAACTTGACGGGCCAATATGTTTTTTTCCTAGGGTAACTACTGATACTGCAGATTTTGTTTGCAAAATTGTACTTAGCTACAAAATGCAATATGGATAATCTGATTGCTTCTTTTTCGTTGTGTGCACATATTTACCTGCCATGTCATTCAGAGTTGAATTCTTGTGCTATTATGACTTAGTTTACAGCATTATGTTTTGAACTATGGGCATTGCCCATATACCGCATTTCCGTCAAAGTCTATTTATGTTGTGTTTGTTATTGTGCTATGATCGTTTTGTGCGCTTAGGCAGTCTGTTTTATGTCAATAGACTAATTAGTTACCTATATAAGATTATAAAGAAGCGCATATCTTTCAGGATGTTCAATTTTCCAGTAAATGACATTGAACACCATCATTGTCAGCCAACTAAGTTTTCAATCATTTAACTGCTTACTCAGGAAGCTAAAATATTTCTAATGATGAATATTATACTAGTACTAGTATACTTGAAATGGTGTACTTTTTTGTAATATATTTGAACTTCTTAGTTTTGTATTATCATGTGGCGAAACTATCTTTCATGATTTCTGTCGTATCTATAACGACTGTCTGTCCTCGTTTGAGGTAATTACTGATCTTAAGGTCATAAATGCTCTATATTTAAAAGAAGGCTCTCTTTTACCTCCCCTAACAGTCCTAATGGTTTTGAAACTGGTTCCATTGCCACTTTTTGGTGCTTATATACGTCGCAGGTTGCTCTATGTCAATACTCATGAAGGGTTTTGTGAGGTTTTATCTTAATACACTGTGTTCTTGTTGCAGAGCATACCGAGCTTTGTACATTTTGAACTGGATATACCGCTACTTTACTGAGCCACACTTTGTCCATTGGATAAGTAGGCCTTACTCTATCTCTCTCTCTTACTTTCAAAATTCTCCTTCTATTGTCTTCATATTAATGATCATGCATGCTCAAATGCACTGATGATATTATTTCGCAATTTATGTTTTTACTCTATGTAATTACCTTCCCTTTTTGATGTGATCGACAGCATGGATAGCAGGGGTTATCCAGACTGCATTATATGCAGACTTCTTTTACTACTACTTCCAAAGGTATGTTGTTGAGCTTCTCAAACTGTGTATGTATGCATGCACATGTTCTTGATACTAACAGAGCTTTGTACTGTTCCATTGCAGCTGGAAGAAGAACGTGAAACTAGAACTACCTGCTTAAGAGCTACCAGTTTGCTACAATATGATGAAGCAGAGATGAACTACTTAATTACTACTCGGGTCGCTTCAAATTTGATTCTTAGACATGGCCCTTGTCCCATGACCCCCAAAGAAAAAAGATTTTTTTTTTTTTTCTTGCTAGTAGACTGAGAACTTATATACAAGATGATTTGACAACTGTGCAACATTCGAAAAGCCTTTGTTATGGTTTTGCGTGATATGATATTATACGCAATGTCGCCTTAGGAAGAACTAGTATCTGGTGGTTGTTGTTTTGGCAGTTTTCAGCTTGGCAAGACATCCTGCATCCATACTTTGACAATTTGTTGCTGTTTCTGAATCACTGGAAGTAATCCTATGAAATTTATATTTTCTCTCACTTTTCAACCTTTCCCTTTTGAAAATGAGTCTTTTCTTCTCAAAAAAGAAAAGAAAAAAAGAGTCTTTAGTGTCATTACACCACACCTACTTTCAGGGAACCAAATCGAAGTTTTTAACCGCGTGAAAGTCGTGCCTAATATACAAGGTTTGTTTTTCAAAGGTTATTATTGAACCTCACTGGAAAAGTAGAGTGTAATACATTGTTGGTGTTATACTACTGTGACACACAATCGAGTATCATGTCATATATAATCAACTTTCAAAAGGGATATTGTAATACTCAAACATTCTAAAAGTTGATGTAAGAGCATAGATTCGGTATTTTGGTGCGTTTCTGTTAAGGCGTTGTAGTAGTTTTAACTACATTAAATGGAAAAGGAAAAAAGAAAATTATAAAAAGAAAGCCCATTATTGTCATTCTACACTGTATACATACAATCAATCAATCAATCAATCAATCAATGGATCATTGTTACGCATGCTTAAATGGCTAGGGTTTTACCCTACAAAAATGCTAGGGTTTTAGATACATACACATACAAAAATGTCTTGTTCTCCACGTATATACTTGGCGGCCAAGAAAATGACTGTGTTGTGTTCTACACGTGTACTTAGAGCCCAAGGAAAAAATGGGCATAATAATCGACTAATTATTAATCTTTTGCCGAACCCTATCTCCGTCTCCGTATAAATAGACCAGCACTCTTTTTGAAATTACACATCCTCACTCAGTTTCTTCTCTTCTCTAGCTTTGCTGCATTGTGATTTTTGCATATATTATATTATCTGAAAGGGTATGCTCTAGACTCTAGTCCTTTTTTTCGTTTTGGATTTGATATTGTGTTTACTTTGTTGTTTGTGTTTGAAATTTAGTGAATTTTGTTAAACATAGTTCATTGATTGACCAATTTGCGCATAGTATCAAGGATTTATTCCTAAAGGTTCTTGCTTTGTGATTATTGTACTCTTTGAAGATATTTTGCTATTATCCGCTTCTCTTCTGATTCTTGTTCGAAGCATTGAAGCTATTTATGACTGCATTAGGTCTTTGCTTATCAAGTTTTTTGGAATTGTGATTTTATGATTGGTTGAGTTTTTGCTTCCCAGTTAATCCTCTACGTTTCATTCATGAAAAGAAAATCGGTTTTTGCTATTTCTTTTAAGAACGTTTTGTTGTTTGTTGATTTTCTTTTTAACAATAACTATCCTAGTATATTTGATGAATCAGTTTTCCTGTTGCTGTTTGTTGAGTACTAGTTCCTCTGAAATTCTAGTGCAATAGTTCTTCTGGTTAATTGTTTTCCCCTGTTTTTATGTCTACTTTAGGTCTTGCTTATCATGTTTTTTAAAATTATATGAATTATTATGAGTGGTTGAGTTTTTTGCTTCGCAATTAATCCTCTCGTTTTCGTCCATAAATTGGAAAAACAGTTTTTGCTATATCTTGAAGAAGGTTTTCTTGATTTTCTTTTTAACAATAGATATCCTAATATATTTGATGAATCAGTTTCTTTTCTGCTGTTGTTTGTTGAGTACTAGTTCTTCTGAAAATTCTTAGTGCAATAGTTCTTCTGGTTAACTGTTTTCCCCTGTTTTGGGTGGTGTTTGTTGCAGTTGAACTCATCTTCATCAAGATGGGTAAAGAGAAGTTCCATATAAACATTGTTGTCATAGGCCATGTGGATTCTGGGAAATCAACTACGACTGGCCATCTCATTTACAAGCTTGGTGGTATCGACAAGCGGGTGATTGAGAGATTTGAGAAAGAGGCTGCTGAGATGAACAAGCGGTCTTTCAAGTATGCGTGGGTGCTCGACAAGCTTAAGGCCGAGAGAGAGCGTGGAATCACGATTGATATTGCTCTGTGGAAATTCGAGACCACTAAATACTACTGTACGGTTATCGATGCTCCTGGGCATCGTGATTTCATTAAAAACATGATTACTGGAACCTCTCAGGCTGACTGTGCAGTGCTTATCATCGATTCCACTACCGGTGGTTTCGAAGCTGGTATCTCAAAGGATGGGCAGACCCGTGAGCATGCTCTCCTTGCCTTCACTCTTGGAGTGAAGCAGATGATTTGCTGCTGTAATAAGGTACCACTACCTTATTTTTTTCAATAGGTGTATCATTGTATCTATTTGTTGGCCTTTACTCTGCATAATTGTCTTGGATATGAAGTTGGTATAACCCCCCCCTTATTCATCCCATAGCAACTGTTCCTCCCGTTGATATGATTTTGAGGACTTATGGGATATAACAGGGGTGCCACTTAATCACAGACATTTTTATTCAATTGGGACTGTAGTTCTAGTGGTTAGATCTCCACCTTTCGGGGTGGAAGCTACGGGTTCGAGTCCCGTCAGTCCCAGTGCTCTGTTATATGTGCAAAGATACATGATGTGTGCGTTCAGAATATGAGAACATTGCCTTATTAATGTACCTAGTTATTATCCATTGATTTTATTTTAGGTGCCATTGGGTTTGCATGATCTGTTGATGCAATTTTCACTGCATTGTTCTTGCTGCTTGAAGTAATCGGATATAAACAGTTTTAGGTTTTAAGGTTGTTGATTACTCTTTGTTGTCTAAGTGTTCTTATGATTGCAGTATATTGTCTCCCTTGGTATTAAAATATATGTTAATGATTTTAGGTTGCTTTACTAGTTCATTTCCATACAATGTGTCTTATATGTTTATCTTAATTGAATCTTAATGTTATTTCAGTTTCATTCTGGTTAGTATTGTCTGTTTTGAGTTGTTTAATTCATTGTCTTTGTGAAAATTCTAGATGGATGCTACTACTCCCAAATACTCCAAGCCAAGGTACGATGAGATTGTCAAGGAGGTTTCTTCCTACCTAAAGAAGGTTGGATACAATCCTGAAAAGATTCCATTCGTTCCCATATCTGGTTTCGAGGGCGACAACATGATTGAGAGGTCCACGAACCTTGATTGGTACAAGGGTCCTACCCTTCTTGAGGCCCTTGACATGATCTCTGAGCCAAAAAGACCCTCAGACAAGCCTCTGCGTCTCCCACTTCAGGACGTGTACAAGATTGGTGGTATTGGTACTGTCCCTGTGGGAAGAATCGAAACTGGTGTTCTGAAGCCCGGTATGGTGGTCACCTTTGCACCAACTGGACTCACAACTGAAGTCAAGTCAGTCGAGATGCATCACGAGGCTCTTCAGGAGGCACTCCCCGGTGACAATGTAGGCTTCAACGTTAAGAACGTCGCAGTTAAGGATCTTAAGCGTGGCTACGTAGCGTCTAACTCAAAAGACGACCCAGCCAAGGAAGCAGCAAACTTCACAGCTCAGGTGATCATCATGAACCATCCAGGTCAAATAGGAAACGGCTACGCTCCTGTCCTGGACTGTCACACATGCCATATTGCCGTCAAGTTTGCTGAGATATTAACAAAGATCGACAGAAGATCTGGTAAAGAGCTCGAGAAGGAGCCAAAGTTCTTGAAGAACGGGGATGCTGGCTTTGTGAAGATGATCCCTACTAAACCAATGGTTGTTGAGACTTTCTCTGAGTACCCACCACTTGGAAGGTTCGCCGTGAGGGACATGCGGCAAACGGTTGCTGTCGGCGTCATCAAGAGCGTTGAGAAGAAGGATCCATCTGGAGCTAAGTTGACCAAGTCTGCAGTTAAAAAAGTTGGGAAGTGATTGGCACTATCATTTAGTTGTTATTGCATTGTGTACAGGTTATAGTTTTAGTTCCCAGAATATTGGGTCTTAGGCTTAGACCTGTATTGTTTTGTGTCCTTCCTTTTCATTTTTCGCATTTTAGTATTCAGGTTCATCAGCATGTTTCCTTTGGGATCATTTTTAAATAAATAAACTTTCATTTTATCGTTATAATGTCATGCTTTTATTCTCTTTGTAGTAAGCTTCTACCATACAATAATATAATTGTGTACTTCTATATCACATATATTTATTGTTACTAGTAAAATGCACGTGCATCCGCACGTGTTTGGTGAAATGAAACTTTTGAAAACAATATTAATTAATACATAATTTATTAAGTATTTATTCATCGTAAAATATAAACATGATATTATATAAATTTATACAAAACGATCTTATGTTTTTTTATTAGCATTTTAAATTTATAAATTCATGTATTCGATACATTTATCACCCTTCTAAAGATAAAGCATCCTAAATTTAAATTTAATATATATTGAGAACATGTTTATCATAATTATCTAATAAACATCCTCTCAAAAAATTATCTAGTAAACATGTGGACATTTACAAAAAAAATTAAGCAACTTTTGTGATGTTCTTACCCTAAACAACTCATTTTGATATGTTCATTAAAAATTATAGCATGTGGCTTTCATGTGCATATAATATTATATGTTACTATATCTTAGTTATGATATACTTTAGTAATTGTAAAGTAACACCTATTAAACAAAGTAAATTTGAGATAATGATCAGTATATTTTAAACATGTGATGTATTAATCTAAGATTCGATTTTAATTAGCATGATAGGAAGATGGTGAAACCATAGAATTTTATTGTGAGTTGTAAATATATTTTAGTCATTATAACTATCATTCAGTTATTTTATAAATTATATTTTCATCGTTCCTATCTAATTGACGAAGTTGCCAAAACCATGCATACCAATCCAACATATCCCCCTGCATAAAAAATGCGTTCCTATTTAACAGATGAATTATACAGCCTAGAATTACTCTCTGTCCTCAATTTTACATGTCATACTATCTTTGGATTAGACATGATCAATTCATCTTAAATGCCCTTATTTCTTCTCTTTCTCAAAATATCATCTTGTAAATCACTCAGGAAAAGACTTCTCGTGAGGCATGGAATACTTCGTATGATACATATGCAAAGCCATCCTTGTGGCCGAATCAAGCAAATTAAACAATACCTCAAATCTATGCAAAAAGGTTCTTAAATAATCTCTAATTATCTTCATGTTGTGAAAACTAAAGCTGATGAATTAGTCAACGAATCAGGATGATCTTGTGAATCTTATTTCAGACAATTTGGGGGACGACCATAAAAAGTTGGCTATGGTTCTTCAAACACGTGACACCCCAATTGATTTTGAAGAGCTCCAAAAAAAAGTTAATTAATTATTGGACTCATTCATCTAAGATGCAACCGTTCACTTTTTCTGGTCTTGCTACAACTCATTTGGCCGTATGACATCCCTTTCTCAGTGATGTTTCGTTTCCACGTCTTCCTATTCATGATTCTTGGAAACATGCACAAAATTCTTTCTCTCATGCAGTAGACTCAAGTTTTTGCCCTAAAAAACCCTACTTGGTTATTTCCAATGTGGAAAGTACGAGGACATTCAAAGAAATGGCGCAAACCTTACCAGGTTCAACCTCATACAAATTTTTCTCAATTGGTCCAGTTCCTTTAATATTGCGTCCTCTTCAAGTACATTTGGATGCTCTGTCATCTTCTCTATGGCTTCTTGATAGTGGTTCCATGCATCATGTTACCACTGATCTCAGTAAATTGGCATTACGCACGCCTTATTCTGGCAATGAAGACATCACGGTTGGTGATGGAAATAATATTTCCATCACCCACATATGTTTTATTTTTATCTTTACTCCTCTAAAATAGTTTATGATTGACGATGAATGAAATCCTCTGGGTTACCATTGAGTTGATATTCGGGTTAATGCACCTTTAAGGTGATGATCCAAATAACTTTTTGTGTGGATATGAGAGCGGGCCTTCAAAACACACAAAAACGTGAAGGATCGCCTTCAGAGGATATTCTGGCGCTCAAGTCAATATATGAATAGAGGAATTTCTATTAAGAGGTAAGCAGGAATGTATAGCAAGCGTATTATGTGTGTACCTTGTAATTGAGGATGACGATACTTTATATAACTCTCCCCCATGGGGGAGTGAATTATGATGCATTGAAGTCATGTTTAAGGGAGTTTACCATGTATTGATGTAATGAAGCCTATTATGGAGAAGTTAGGGCTTAGGCTATAATAGAACGTAAAAATTCAAAGCCATCACTATAGCAATTACTATTCTGGAGTAATGTCTGCATGAAGTCCGGAACGCTCATTGAGAATGTAACCGTTGATTGAGGTCGAGGATGACTGTATTGTATTGAGCATAAATTACATGGGTGACCTGCAAGACATCGGTAATAAGGGATCGTAGACGTCTTGCATCTTGCCGATTATAAGGGACAGTATGCGACATGTGCCATATCGAACAGATGACGACCTGCATCTTGTCGGATGATGATATAAGGGTAGCCTGTGTTGTTATAAAGATGGAGCTTGCTGGTTGAGGCCCGATATCGATCTGCGCTCATGCCGTCCCATATGTTGATATGTCATTTATCACTCTATGTGAAGCCTGATGAGTGTTGCGTGTATAGTGACCCGCTGAACATATCTTATTTCTTCCATTTCTCAAAATATCATCCCATTTATCACTTAGGCAAAGAATTCTTCGTGAGGCATGGAATACTTTACATGATACATATGCAAAGCCCTCTCATGGATGTATCAAACAAATTAAACAGTACCTCAAATCTATGCAAAAATGTACTTAAATAGTCTTTAATTATCTTCATGTTGTGAAAACTAAAGCTGATGAATTAGTCTACGGATCCAGATGGTATTGTGAAACTTATTTCTGATGACCTGAGAGATGACTATAAAGAGTTGGCTAGGGTTGTCATGCATGTGACACCTCCATTGATTTTGAAGAGCTCTATGAAAAGCTACTTAATTATGAGAATCTTCCATGAAAATTACAGCCAATCGTTCTTGCTACAGCTCATTCATCCGTATGACATTCCTCTCAGAGTGATGGTTCATTTTCACGTCTTAATATTCATAATTCTTGGAAATAGACACAAAATAATTTCTCGCATGCAGTAAGCCCGATTTTTTTTGCCCTAAAAAACCTTACTTGGGTATTATCAGTGTGAAAATTGCAAGGACATTCAGAGAAATTGTGCAATTCTTACCAGGTTCAACCTCTTACAATTTTTTCTCATTCGGTCCAGCCCTTCAACATTGCATCTTCTTAAGAACCTTTGGATGCTCCGTAATTCGGCATTACACACGCCTTATTCTGGCAATGAAGACATCACGGTTGGTGATGGAAATAATCTTGCCAGCACACACATAATATCTATTTTCTATTCTCCTTCAAAATATTTTACATTGAATGATGCTTGACGATGTTTAAAATTGCCCTGGTTACAATTGAGTTGATATACGGGTAAATAGACCTCTGAATGATGATCGAAATAATTTTTTCAGTGGATTTGAGAGTGGGCCTGCAAAACACAAAAAAGTGTGAGGGGTGCTGGAGCTTTCTTTAGGGGGACACTCTCACGCTCAAGTTTGAATAGAGGAATTTTTGTTAAGACAGTAAGCGAGAATGGTGATCAAGCGTATTACGTGCGTACCTTGTAATTGGGGATGATGAGCATTTATATACCTCTCTATAAGCTTGTGAGTGAGTAGATTATGTTGCATTGAAGTCGTGGTCAAGGGAGTTCACCACATATTGATGTAATGGTGCATGTTATAGAGAAGTTATGGCTCAAGCTATAATGGAACGTATATTTTATAGCCATTACTGTAGTAGTTTCTATCATGGAGTAATGTCTGTGTGAATTCCGGAACGATCATTGAAGAGAATGTAACTGTTTCTTGAGGTCGAGGATGACATGTATTGTATTGAGCATAAATGACTGATGTAACCTACACAACGCCGGCAATAAAAGAATGTAGGCGTCTTGTATCTAACCTGTTATGAGGGACAGAAGGCGACATGCACCATGTCGGACAGAAGAAGACATGCGTCATATCGGTTGAAGATATAAGGGCGGCATGCTCTGTACTAAAGATGGACCTTGTTGGTTGAGGCCCGATATCAAGTTGAGCCCATGTTGACCCAAATGTTGATATTACCTTTATCACTCTATGTGAGTCTGAGAAGTACCACATTTAGGATGACTGATCTCACTCATTTCAATATTCATAGTGTTCCTAGCATGTCTCGTAATTTTTAATTATCTCTTAGTTTTGTCAATCCTATAAGGTTTCTTTTGACATCTTACCCTCCAGATTCCTTTGAGGGATCTTCAAAGCACTACTCCTATGATTCAATTAACCTTAAAATGGATTGTATGAATGATCAAACTCTCACTTTCCAGCTTTTCAGGGGGAATAAAATATCAAAAAGTTCTTGGCATCATCCCAGCTACCCCCATTTTCAAGATAATCTTTGTCAAAATGATCTAAGTGTTGCCGCCACTATTGTTATTCCCTTTGTTTTGCTTGTTTACAGAATAAAAGTCACAAATTTTCTTTTGCTACTTCAATTTTATGTTATTCCACTTCCCAAGAGATTAATTTCACCGATGTTTGGACATCCCCGATTGTGTCGTGTGATGGCTTCAAATATTATGTAATTTTACCAAGTATACATGGTTTTGTCCATGAACTCGTATATATGATGCGATTTATGTTTTTATGCGTTTTAAGGCTCTTATTCAAAAATTATTTGATGCTACAAGTAATATTATATTGATACTGATGGTGAATACCCTGCCTTTTAAAAGTTATCTGGCATAAGAAAGAAGGTATAATTCATCAAACCACACCCATGAACACAATTTTTTTTAGAGACTTCATATATTCTTTATTACCACACATTTTATCTATGTTATTTAATATTTAACCTTGATTGTTATATTTAAGGAGAAAATTAGTTAGGGATAAACACTTTTTGAGAGAAATATTTAGGGAAAAACCCACTTACACTTCTGATATTTTTCTATTTCCAAAATTTGGTAACGATCAACACACTAATTATCTATGTTATTTAATATCTACATTATTATATTTAATGCTATGAAATAACCGGGAAAAAGACTTTTTAGTTTATGTGGGATTTTTTTATATTGTACGGTTTATTCTTCTTATGTTTTTATCGTGTCCTGCAGATTTTTTTAGATGTACTTTACTTACGCTTATCGTTAGATTAGAATGAGAGATGATTATATAGTGTTATTTCACATTTAAAGGAAATATTATATTATAATATGAATATTCTTCTTATGTTTATTGTTAGTTAGATAGATAGATG
This sequence comes from Gentiana macrophylla, assembly GCA_026214975.1. NCBI lineage: Eukaryota > Viridiplantae > Streptophyta > Magnoliopsida > Gentianales > Gentianaceae > Gentiana > Gentiana macrophylla. The sequence goes on along the minus strand of CM047815.1, from coordinate 100,967,569 downwards.
GTTATATATTTTTCTAAGTTATATAATATGATTATTCTTCTTACGATTATAGTTACACTTTTTCATTTTCATTTGACGTACAATTTTGTTATATAGATAAATCATTTTAATATTTCTTTTAAGTTTATAATTTTGTTTCATTTTTTTAAAGGTAAGTTTATATCTTTTTGAGTTGATAGGTAATCTTTTGATGTCGGCTTATTACGTTTACTTTCACGTAAAGCTTTTTTTTAATTAAAATAATAATAGATGATAGATGTCTAGATGATTATGTTTATGATTAGATTTGATAGATGGTTGGTATTTTTAATAGGATTTAACGATTGATAAATGACTTGATTTAACGATAAATGATTATGTTTAACGATAAATACATGAATTGTTATATTTACATATTATTATTGAAATTTATTATTGTATGGTCATCTTTATGCATGGTGTGTTTTGCTTTCCTATCTTGTTGATTTTTTTTGTTTTGTTTTAGATCACTATTTTTTTTCTTCTAAATTTATCATCTTATTTTATTTTTTAATGGTATGTTTATATTTTTTGATTTGATGTGGGTAATTTTTTATGTGGGTTTTTATGTTTAGTTTCACGCAATATTGTTTTTATAGATGAATGATAAAAATACTAATAGATGATTATGTTTATGATTAGATTTGATAGATGATTGGTATTTTTAATAGGATTTAACGATTGATAAATGACTTGATTTAACTATAGATGATTAGGTTTAACGTTTGATGCTTGTGGATCTCTTTAATATGATAAATGGCTTTATTTTTGTGTTAAAAATGATTGATAAATGATGATGGATTTAACATTAGATAGACGATTGATTTTTTTAATAGGAATTACATTTATAAAAATGGCTTGATTTAACGACAGATGATTATGTTTAACGATTGATGCTTCTGGATCTCTTCAATACGATAAATTGCTTGATTTTTGTGTTAAAAAATGACTGATAATGATGATGAATTTAACATTAGATAGACAATTGATTTTTAAAATAGTAATTGCATAATAATTAATATATTCATTATTTAATAAATTAACGTGTTGATTGAATTTTTTAAATAAACTTTTATCATGTTTTTTTAAAATTATGGTTGGGTTTATAATTGATTGGATAGATATATATGAAATTTAATTAAAACTTATGATTCATCGAATGCAAATATGGATTGCTAAATTAAATTTTTAATAGGTGTTTTTTTTAATTAAACCATTCAATTTTACCATTAATCAATTGAAATCATCATCTAACGTGTTTTTTGGGTCCTCTCAAAAAAAAAAAAAAAAAAAAAAAAAAAAACGTGTTTTTTGGTTTTTGGCAAAGCTAGCGTGTGTTTTTTTTTTTTTTTTTTTTTTTGTTTGTTTGTTTGTTTGTTTTGAATTGCCATGTTTTAATAATCATTCCTTTTATGGTTGGGTTTATAATTGATTAGATAGATAGATATATATGGTATTTAATTAAGACTTATGATTGATTGGATGTATATACGGAATACTAAATTAAATTTATAACAATTTTGAGGAAATGACACTGATTTTAAACACACCCATTTCTTTTATAATAGTAATGATAATAATATTAATCTTTTCCAATAGTTTGATCTATAGAAATACTTAAAATCATTCATATACTTAATCAATTACTTTTTAATATTTCCGGTTTCCTAATCTATTTTAGTTTAAATACTTCAACAACAACAAAAAAAATTTAGTTTTAACAAACAACCCTAAAAGTGTTGTTTTTAGGTATGATGAGAAAGATTTTGATGTATCAATTACTTTAGAGTAATATCACGTACATGACAACAAATAATTTTTACATACTTCCCTCAATACAAATAATTTTTACATACTTCCCTCAATTTTTTATTTTATTTTACATACAGCGACTTCATATCCCTCTGCCTACATAACCCTTTTTTATGATGTTTTCGATCTATTTATGCCGTAAAACACGCGTATTTTACGTAGTAATTACCGTAAACAAGTGTTTTCGAACTACATAGTTATTTATTTATACCTTAAAACACGCGTATTTTACACGGTATATGCACTAAATACTGTGAATAAGTGTTTTCAAACTACGTAATTATTCATTTATACCGTAAAACACGGGTATTTTATGCGGTATACGTTAATTACCGTAAACAATGAAACACATAGTCCATGGATTCCGGAGCTACCTTTTGTTTGCCGGCTGCCTTTCGGTATTAGCTTTGTTTGGGTCGGTTCCCTTTCCAGATCGGGTGTTATTTGAGAGGGTTCAGTGCTCGGCTTCTTGTTTCCGGTGACCGCGGTGGAAGGCACCTCCAGCTTGGAGGCATTGCTTCATCTCCGGGGTGGTGCTGCATCATTGTGAGCTATGTTTCCCGGTGCCATTTCCCCTCTTCTCAGGCCCCTTCGGTCCTGCTTCGGTGGAGGTGGGGCGTCGGACCTCTAGTTTCCAGTGGTGGTTCTCCGGCGTCATCAGTGGTTTGCCGTCCGCTCATTCGGGAGGAGTAGCTTTTCTTTCGGGTTTCTCTGTACCGTACGGTGGCGGCGTTGGGCCGTGCCTGGCTTCCGGGGTTTTTGTTCACTGCTAGTTTCTGTTTGTTTGTCTGTTGTATATGTCTGTTTGTTCTATTTTGTAGTTTGTTCAGTTTGTACTAGATTTTAGTTTTTTTTTTTTTTGTGGGGTGGAGCTCTTCTCGCTTCTCGTGCTTTTCACCCATTTTATCGTTCTCGCCTCATTGGTACTTTTAGTGTGATAACCTGATCGGCGTTGTTAGTCGTCGTTTCATTACGCGTTGTAGATGATTTGCCACAGTGTTGTAATCTCTTTCTTTCGGTTTCCTTAATAAAGTTTTCTTCTTTCGGAAAAAAAATTAAATAAAAAAAAAAAAAAATCCTATATAATAAGAATTTCTCCAATTACACGACAAGTATATAAGCAAAAGTCCAATCACTGGCCGATCATATCTCAATTACCGTAAGCGACGGTTTAGTTCAGTCCCACCAAACTCCGGTGAATCAATCACCACCATGTCTGGCGTATCATTGAAGTGTGGCGATTGCGGAGTGCTCTTCAAATCAGTTGCAGAAGCTCAAGAGCACGCCGACTTCACCAAACACACCAACTTCGTAGAGTCTACGGAAGCTGTGCTCAATCTCGTCTGCTCCTCTTGCGGAAAACCATGCCGCTCTAAAACTGTACATTATCTGAGCTTTGTTTCAATTCTTGTGAACTATTTGTTTGATATCTGATTTCTCCCCTTTTTTTTTTTTTGGTTTTAGCTAAAGGTGTTGTCTTTGTGTTTGTGTTTTCCCGGATTTTACTTGCCTGCTATCTTTCATGACTACTAAACCTTTTTTATTCCGATGAACCACTGCATCAATGAGCTTTTAGGGTGATATATCTAACGGCTTTTAAAATTTTAAGGTGATTCATCAATGTTAAATCACGGTAATTTAGTCCTTTTGCTCACTCTTTTTTGTACAATAAACATATCAAAGAATTGATGTTAAAGATGGGCCCTTATGTCAAGATACATTACATTGTATTGTTGTTTTCGTGGATTTGCTATTTTGTTATATCTAATAATGTGGATCATTATACAGGAGACTGATTTGCATACTAAGAGGACTGGGCACACAGAGTTTGTGGATAAGACATCAGAAGCGGCTAAGCCGATAAGTTTGGAAGTTCCAAAACCGAAGGATGATGTTGACGTCACAATGGAGGATGCTGAAGATGGCACTAGTAGTAACAAGGCTGAAGGTACTATTACCGTTTAGGCCTATTTTAATTTGTTCGAGCGCTCTATATTCTAGGAGCGACCGGTACCTAGAAGACTCGACAGTTTAGTTTTCTAAATTCATAAACCAGCAGATTAGGCTTCTGTGCCCAGTCATTTTTTTAGGATGCTGCACTGTAAAGACTCGTTTGTTTCTGCACAAAAATAGTTTCAGGAAAACATGCAAGGGGAAAAAGAAAGGCACTTGTTAAAGGCACCACCTCGAATCTACCGTGGCACCACACTTGGGGTTAAGTTCGACTTTACAGAGGTCGAAAATGAACATTCGATCTCTACAAAGGTGAGTTGAGTTTAGATTTGACTTTCAAGAGGTCAAATGTCATTGTGATGCCTCGAAAGTAGATTCACTGTGGTGTGGTGCCGTTAACAACTGCCAAAAGAAAACAAAGGAAAGATGTCTGGCTGACAAGCAAACTATAGGTGCGCTCAATAGCTGAATTTTCCTGGAAGCTGATTTACAGAAAAGACTTTGCAACTGAACTTTTACAACAAAACGAAGTTTTATGGTTGCTTGTCCTCGTCTAAAGAATTCATGGAAACACATATCTGATGGGTGCTTATCATTATTTTTTTCAAAGTTATGTCACAGTAGTTAAGGATTAATTTCCTTATTGCGTAGCAATCATCACAGATCTAGATGATGCGTCTCCTTTTACTTAGTCTAGCCATCTCCGGTTCTTTGCATTGTAAACAGTTATATTCTTTTTGCTTGCTTTTCTAGAGATGGTTCCTGCTGAAGTTGACCAGAAGTTGCTTGAGGAGCTTGAAGCTATGGGGTTTCCCAAGGCAAGGGCTATTCGTGGTCTCCATTACTCCGGTAAGACTGTATGCTGTTTATGCCGAGGAAAGTTGTGCAAATCAAGTCGTGTTTTTTGTCCCAAAACAGTCATTTATAAATTATCTTTTGGTCAAGCAGTTTCATTTAAGCATTATGTCTCCGGATTCTCCGACATAGTTTGCAGTTTGCCAACTGTGCATGTGTTCCAAATGGTTTCTAGCATATGTTCTGACAGTAGACTGTAAAAAGTCACTGTTGTTGTAAGCATTTTGCAAATTGCCTTCACATATAAAACTTGATATAGATTGTTATTGTCTTTCTCTTAGTACGCTGAATCCAGGATAGTTGATAGTTGAACCCACCATTCACCTTTTTGCGTTTTTTGTTTATCAACTATCCTATTTGAGCCCTGACAATTGTTAACCCACCATTCATCTTTTTGTGTTTTTTGTTTATCTTTCTAGTATCTTTGCATTATCTCCTTCGAAACTTGATTTCAGCTTGTCGTGGCTATTAATTAGAAAGAAAGTAAAATAAAAGAAAATTTAAAAAAATACACTTAGGGAGAGATCTTTTTCTGCAGGGTTTTGGTCCTTTTTTTATTTTTTTATTTTTTATCTTTTTTATTTTTTAAACCTTGTAATTTTATTAGTAATAAAAGAAAGGTACAAGGTTTTTAGGGGGTTTTGGTCATTTTATGTGTGCTCACATTTTCTGTCTTAAATTTTTTATCTTTTGAAGGAAACGTTAGTGTTGAGGCAGCAGTGAATTGGGTGGTTGAACATGAGAATGATGCAGACATTGATGAAATGCCATTGGTATGTGAATCTCTCCTGTCACCACTCTGTCAATTTTTTTTTTATCCTAATCAACAGCATAGAGGACGGTACAATCATTCAGTGATATATTTTTTATTTTTCATTCATTTTGTTGTCTTTGACGAATTTAAATATTTCTTAGTTTTTTTTTTTGCTTACTTCTTCCATGCAAATAATGTGAAATGCACGAAAATCAATTAGATGGACGAGCTGATGTTGTAGCATTCTGTACATGATTTTCTTGAAGTTTTTCGTTTTGCCTTGGTGGCAGTGTATTTGAATGCTCCTTATACATTATAAATAGGTACCGCTCAATTCAAAGACACCTGAGGCTCCAAAGCCGTCACTAACTCCAGAAGAAATAAAAATTAAAACTCAAGAACTGAGGTTAGTCTTGAACTATGCTCTTCCCGGCCACTCCTTTTAGATCATTTTTGACGTGTCTTTGAACATCTAAACATAATGGTTTGAAAGGTATTGGGATTTATGCACCTTGCTTGTGAATGTTTTGGTTGTTTTATTAATAAGGGGAAATATTCCCCTCGAGTTTATGCTCTTAAACTTTTTTTCTTGGTTCGTCAAGGGAAAAAGCACGCAAGAAGAAAGAAGAGGAAGAAAAGCAAAAGGAAAGGGAAAGAGAAAAGGTTTTTTTTTTTTGGTTCTTTATTTTCCTCGGCTTAAGCTAATGGTGCACTACAATCACTGTTAGGTACTTCAAATTATATATTTTTGTTGACACAATATTCTTTGCAGGAAAGAATACGAATTGGAAAAGAGCTGCTTGAAGCAAAGCGTATGGAAGAGGAAAATGAGAGAAAACGGTGTGTTTCAGTTCTCTTAGTATAATTTGTTTGCCCTGCGTTTAATGTGTTTGATAATTGACAATACGACGTAAATTGTATTCCTTTCTTGTTTGTAGTTTGATGGCCTTGAGAAAAGCAGAGAAAGAGGAAGAACAAAGAGCTAGGGAAAAAATTCGTCAAAAATTAGAAGAGGACAAGGTCTGACTTATATTTCTCATCACTTCCTATTACGTAAAAACAAGGATCTGTTTCATCGGAAATGCTGTGCTTCCTGGAAGAAGAAACTGAGCCTGTTAAGGCATTAATTTTCTCCATTTTTTTATGTATTGACAGGCAGAAAGAAGACGTAAGCTTGGCTTGCCTCCGGAAGATCCTACTACCGTAAAGCCTGCAACTCCTGTTGTGGAGGAAAAGAAGGTTACCCCTTATCCCTTTCTGGCATTCTTGTTTATTTTATGTTCAAGTTTCGAAAACATCTCATCTATGCTTGTTGAAGTATTTATCTTAAAGAGTCCAACTTTATGATGCAGAGCTTCGTGCCACTAAGGCCGGTGACCAAGGCAGAGCATATGAGAGAGTGCCTGCGGAAACTAAAACAGACCCACAAGGTGATCTTTTCTTTTACATGGTCGATTTTGTACTACTTTTAGACAGGCTCATGACCCCCCTCCCTCCCCCCACCCTACATGGACCTGCGTGCAGAATCCAAGCTGTCCACATATCTGCATTGTACCCCGACAAACTACGGTTGTTTATATCTTTCATGTTGTAGGATGATGGTTCAAAAGTCATGACAGCATTCAACACACTATTAACATATGCAAAGAACGTTGCGACAAACCCAGATGAGGAGAAATTTCGTAAAATCCGACTCAGTAATGCTACTTTTCAGGTGAGGAATCTTCGTTGTCATGTCCTTTTATATGAATCATTTCTTATTTTAGAGTTGAGCTTGTTATTCTTAACATCTGTTCCTCTCAAGCTTTTGTTGTTGATGTTTTGCCATTTTAAACCCCCCCTTTTTTTTTTTTTTTTTTGGTTTTGTTTTTGTTTGGCGTTTTCTTAACCATATATATATATGCTGCTGCAATCGGCATTATTGTTTGAACAGGAAAGAGTGGGAAAAGTAACAGGAGGCATAGAGTTTCTGGAGCTGTGTGGATTCGAGAAAATGGAAGGCGGCGAATTCTTGTATCTTCCTAAAGAGAAGGTGGACAAAGCTGTGCTGAATACTGCTGGGCAAGAGTTGAACAATGCCATTAATAATCCATTTTTTGGTGCTCTTTAAAAGTACACATATTATCATACCAATACCAGCTTTTATTACATGAGAAATATATGTTGTTTTTACACAGATTAATTTTCAGATTCCAAAGTCCCTTTTAAACCCTACCGCTTTTGACTCTTTGTTTGTTTGAATCTATGTATTGGATTAGTTTTCTTGCACATTGCCATGGAATTTTAATGGTTTTCTTCCAATCTTGTAGCTTTACTCTTTTGAATTTGTATGGCTATGATAATGACGCTGTGCACCGGTTAAATCGTGTTGAATGTTGGCTTTCGTATTCAACTTATTTCCTTCTTAACTCGATAATACATCGGATGTAAATGTGAAAAATGTTAACATCTCTGTCATATTCTTTTAAAACATTATTATTATTTTTTTCAAAATCTCTCTTTTTGCAACAATGAAAAACCAAGCTGTGGATTTCACAATGAGACTCGTGGTCTTAACTTGAAGAACATTATTATTTTTGCGGAACGCCTCTATTGGTATTTAACACAACCAAAAAATTAATTTGGAAACAGTGATTATTAGTTTACGATTTATTCTACACAATGTCAGTGACAGTAATATACGTTTTTATTTACATAACAAGAGCAATGATAAGTAACGTCAATGACATTGACAATCCTTATATAAAACAATCCTTATATAAAACGAACATTGAAATTGATCTAGTTTTTAGTTGGTTGCATGTGTTTGACATTAGTGAATTTCATTCAATATATGTAATTATCAATTTCATGTAAGGACATTTTTGACATTTTACCCCACTTAGGGCATGTACTTAGGATATAAAAGGCTTCAAACAATAAAATTAAGGGTTCATTTTTTTCATTCTCCTCCCGCCACCTGTTCGTTGTTCTATGTTACCAAATTGTGTTATTTCTCAGGGGATATTGTTTCTATGTTTAATGTATTTGGGTTGTTTATTATATGGTACATTCATCTTAAGTGAATCTTAGGTTGCTTCTAGGTTATGTTATACAGTAGTTTATTATGCAAGAAGTTCACATCTTTCCCTGCTGCATTTTGTCATATTTGCAGTTGCTCTGTTTTGTGCATTAATTTTGTGTTATTCCTTGTATTTTTACGAAAGGGCATAAATGTCATTTCGATAATTTACGATATATCATTACTCTTTCCACTATTTTTAAGTGTAGTCTAAGAAATTATGTAGGAGTTGGAGTAAGGGCATTTTGGAAAATGCAAATTTCTTTATATAACCCAATACATTGAAATCATTCTACTTGCACTTTTTAGAAAAAAGAGATAAGAGGGAAGGAGGAAGGTAGAGATAAAAAGAGAAGTTTGAGGAAGAAAACTCAACTTTTCTAACAATCTATCCGTTGGATTTGTAGATCTTTCACACCAAAGTGATCACGAGGAAGAGGAGAACGAGATGTTATAATCTTTATCTTGATCCAAGTAAGAATCTACAAACTCGTTTTTAGATCTAGAGTTATTTTCTAGATCTACAATGTTTCATAACTTCTTTCTTAGATTCAAGTCATTTAGAAGTTGTAGTAACACCAAATCTACGTTTTAGGTGCAAGAAAGTGAGTTGGTGTTTGAATCTTCAAGTGTTCTTGGTGCTTTGAAGACTTGGTTTTGAATATCATATTTTCTTAAAAAGATTTGAGATAAATGGTGTTCAACCGTATATAATCATGTTATTGTAGTGTTTTTTTAATTTTTATGTGTATCTTTTTTTGGTTGATACATGTATTTGTGTTTACCCCGCTTGTGACGAAAGTGGATCCTCGGCTTTTGCTCCCCAGCATGAACCCTGCTTTTGTCGACGTGGAGTGATCGACACCGCCCAAAAGTGTGTGTTCTCTCTCCTGCTTCTAGATCGAGCGGCCCCGATGCTTCCACGTCCTCAAAGCTGGGGAAAGCTGGGCTCCTCGACGCCGAGGATCTGAATCCGCTTGTGACAATGTAAAAAAAAGGGAATAGACTATGCTGCTGTACTTGGGTGATGGATATTTGTGGAACTCCTTAAATTTGATGTTATGATGGAATCAACATTGTATTCCATATTCTACCTTAGTAGTTTTATGTAATCCCGAGGCTTTTTATCTTTCCGCAAATTAAATTCTGATATTAGTTTTAGAGGCTTGCGTATGTAAGTTCATTAAAATTTAAGTTATATACGTGCCGGACGTTCAATTTCGAATAAGGACCCGTATGCGAATACGGGACGTCACATTTCTGTTTCATTCTTGTTATGTGGAAATTTGTTTTCAACTTTATATATGTGCTATCACCTTTTCTCTGATTTGTGTGTTTTTGAGTTGTTTCTAGATGGATGCTACTAAATTCTCCAAGATCATGAGATGTAAGCATGGGACAAGGCAAGCAAGGTTGTTGGAGGATATCCTAATTCCATATAATTGCTGCAAGATGTATGGTGTTCTCGTTCCAACACGATTTTCCCGGTATAATAGTGCATTATAAGGTAATTTCTATGTTGTTTTGCTTTCTTTGTTATAAACTTCATTTTGCTTTTTTTTAATGGGTGTCAATTTGATATCATCTAAATCCAAGATTACTGGTACGCAATAAGGTCAATCTTTAATATCGGTGATCAGTGGCAAATTCAAAAGTTTTGTTCAACGGGGTCAATAAATATTTAACAAAGTAAATAGTTTTTTTCACGGGGTTCGAAATATTTTTCTATAGATAAAATATAGAGTATTCTTATTTTTAGCAGGGTCCGTGCACCCCATTGTTGTTAAAGTAGATCCGCCTCTGTCGGTGACATAATGATAACCACCCATCAGATATGCTTCCATGAATTTTTTATATGAGAACAAGCAACCATAAGACTGCATTCTGTTTTAAAAGCTCAGTTACATAGGTGGAGAGCCCCATTTTTTAATAATGCCACCTATTACTTGATTTATTTACATTACATACTCGAAGGTTAGACGTCTAATAAGTCATTAGATTTGATTCCCTACTCTGTAGGGCGTTGTACCTGAATCGACGGTAGGCTCCACGTTGCTTCTCCTTACTGGGAGTTTTTGCACCCTAATAAAATACATTAAAAAAAAAGGATTACATAAGCAATATCATATAATCTAACAGTTCAAGACTAAACCTGGCTTCTCTTTCTTTTTCTTTGATTATATCGTTTAGTTCCTCAAGCGTTGTAACTGTTGGCTCCATGTTAGGCTTGTTTTCAGATGGATGCTGCTGCTGCTTTTGACGTTATTGATGATGCCGACATCAATAGTTCCTTGGGTATCCCTGAGGGCAAATCTTCTGAGGGCTGGGCAGTCCTGATAGGTGTCAAACCATATTCCGGCCGGTAGGAAGCATCTCTACGATGGCACGATCGTCGATCGCCATTCTTCAACAATGACAGCGGTGCTCTGACACAGATTACTGTGAATGACAGCGGTATAGCCTTTACGAATGGGATTTTTACGGTTCTGGATGGTTACCTCTCGAGCGGGCCCTCGTTGTCTACTTTTGAGATTAATTTAGCAAACTTAACGGTGCTCTGACACAAATTACTGTGAATGACAGCGGTATAGCCTTTATGAATGGGTTTTTTACGGTTCTGGATGGTTACCTCTCGAGCGGGCCCTCGTCGTCCACTTTTGAGATTAATTTAGCAAACTTAACGGTGCTCTGACATAGATTACTGTGAATGACAGCGGTATAGCCTTTACGAATGGGTTTTTTACGGTTCTGGATGGTTACCTCTCGAGTGGGCCACGGGATATCTGATTCAAACTTCAATCCTGCTAAGTAAGTTGTGAGTTGAAGTTTGAATCAGATATCACGTGACCCTATTCAAGATGTTTGATTGGTATGTTTACTAGGTTGAATCTAATATCCTCTCGAGCATACCCGTGCATCTTGATTGATTTTCACTTTCCCTGGTAGTCCGGTTAGTTCGTTTTTTTATTTTTCTTATATACTGTTTATAGCAATTTTAGGTATAATTAAACGATAGATTTTTAAACCTATTTGTCTTTGTATTTTTGTTGTAACTAAACACATAATCATATGACCCAAATGAAGCTTAGTGGTGCCCCTGCCCCGCCTGTTAGTGTGCAGTATAAATTGAGTGTGAGGAAAGCATAAACTCTCTTCCGTTACTGTGCAGTATAAATTGAGGGTGAGGAAGCATACTCTCTCTCCTTATTTTTAAGTCCAAAGCTATGCTAATGACAAATGGTGTTAGGAATCTATCTATACATATAAGAAAAAAGATACTTTAATTTATTTCTCCTTAATTCCAAACCCACACTTCTGAAACAAAATCAAGATTTTTTCCACAAAAAAAAAAACTTCACTGCTGCAGATGCATCTTTTCATAAATAAACGTTAGTGATAATCATGTTTCTATAAATAATACAGACGATGATTGATAGGGGTACAACCTGTGAGACACAACGAGTGACACATCCACCATCTGACCAAGGTGTATTAGTGATCAGGATGTACACCATTGTGATCAAAGATACAGATGATGGTTGTGTTACCCGTTGTACCCGTATCATTAATTAAAAAAATAATCATCTTTATTTTTTGCATTTCGGTGGCTTTCTTAGATTTTTTTCACAATGGTCCATTAAGAAACTCTTGTTTCTTTATTTGGTCGTCTACGATTAAGGGTTATAATATAGTATTTTCAATTCTGCAGAAAATAAAATAGTTATAGATACAACTAAGATGTCTTCATTAAGTAATGAAAATAGGCTACAACTTCACAACAATGGATGAGCTCTTGTATCAAACAGGATAAAACTACGGTCTCTCATTACAATAACATTTTTACACACTTATAAATAAAATATTTCAACTGATCGATTCAAGTTTGGTATGACTTGATACTGATGGAGATGAAAAAATTGTTATCGGTCAATGCTATCAAAAGTCAAAAACTTAAACCTTAAATCTTAAACCTCACACTCTTTAAGCCCTCACACCCGAGAGCGGCTTAATTAGGGTAGAGAGTGTTGGAGATATCCCATGAAATGGGGTTAAAATGGTCAACTTTAGCGCGAATTTCGGATACGCTCCGGTGAGATTCACCGGGAGCTTATTACATCTAAATATTCTACTCACGGAGTAGATAATGTTTGGCTTTGGAATCACTTGATTCGGATATCGGGTGAATGAGAAATTAATGCCTAAAGTTGGTTGAAAATGTGTTGGAGATAAGAGTTGAAGAGAGTACCTCAACTCAATATCCCACATTGGAAAGATGGGAGACTTGAGCTCCATATATAAGGGCTAGTGTGTGCTCTTATAAATGTGCCCCAAGGGGCAAGGCACTTTTGTGCAGGAGGGAGGACTTAGATATTTCTACACGCGCGCGCGCGCGCCGCCACCGTCCGTCTGGCCGGGTCGGGTGTTACTATTAAATTTTTGGACAAAATTTCCTTTGAAATTAACCAGAAATTAATTAGTTAATCGTGAGACTGTTGGAAGGTTCCAGAATAATATGGAAACGAATTACGATTAATTAAGTCGGTTGAATTAATTTAATTAAATTAATTTCAAATTGCATAATTATTTTCGCCACATAACTTTTCTTGAGGAAAAGTCGAGTGGTTAAATCATCGGACCAATCGAATTCGTAAGACACGCCATCCGACTAATCAGAATTGTGGAAATATTTTGGCAATTTTTTTTTAAAAAATTTCGGCCCTATTTCTTTTCCAAGGGGAAAAGATTGGTGATGTGTTCTGGCCAATCACATTCAAGCATTGGCTCCTCCTTTCCACTATATAAAGAACCCCGAGGATGAAGGTTGAAGCATTCGATTTTCTCTTGTGTCTTCCACTACTAAAAGGTCGAGCATATAGTTAGGTTTTTGAGTCGAAGAGAAGTCGGAGCACGTTGTAAGTTCGCGGAGCTTGGATTGTTGAAGTGCCTCTCAATCCAGGGCGTAAGCCGTTGTATCTTGGGAGACAGATTGCTTACTACCGTGGGCACCATACCCGAGCAATCTGTCTTAAGGAAAGAGTTTCATAACTCGCCTCGGTTTGTCTTTATTTATGCCTTTGTATTTTTAATTTTCTCAATCATTTATGTCGACCACATGCGTTAGTTGCATATTTTGTTAGATCTATATCTAGTAGTGTGTTTCATTAGATCTATCATATAGTTCTCATTAATTTATTAGATCGCACCATAATCGATTTTATTTGCTAGATCTGAATAATTAAATTAGATTTTATTTCGAGTCATTATTTTCTACATTTAATTTCCGTAATTATATCCGTGAATTACGGATCTGTTCCGTAAATCACTCCACACACGTCACTTACAACCAACAAGCTTAAGACAGATTTGTGAATTCGTGTGTTAGAGAATAAATTTTACGTGTTAAATTACTGATCTGCTAGATTGTTTAATTTATTTATATCTGCTTGATTTGGTTGAGGCCAAACCGACAACTCTCTTCTACTCTTTCTTCACATATACGTTCGTTTGAGGACGAACGAACTTGATTTGTCGATCTTACGTGTTTACGAAAATGGCAACAATTGAGCAAGGAGTAACTCTGCTGTGTTTCATCTTTGCACTGCGCAGAACAATTCCGGACCTCGAGGAAAAACCGGAAAAGTTTGGTGGCTTGAACTACAAGAGGTGGCAACAGAAGATGCTGTTCTATCTGACCACTCTTGGCTTGGCTCGGATGCTGACTGAGGATCCTCCTGTCTTGAAGGAAGGAGATCATGCCTCTGTCACGGCTTTGGATGCTTGGAAGCACTCTGACTTCCTGTGCAAGAACTACATCCTGAGTTTTTTGGAGAACTCGATCTATGGGGTGTATTGCTCACAGAAGTCTGCTAAATCCTTATGGCAGGCTTTGGAGAAAAAGTACAAAATCGAGGATGCTGGCTCGAAGAAATTTGCTGTGGTCAAATTCATGGACTACAAGATGGTAGACTCCAAGACTGTTGTCAGTCAGATTGAGGAGCTACAGGTAATCATCTCTGAGATCCTGGAGGAAAAAATGATGATTTGTGAACAATTCCAGGTTGCTGCTGTGATTGGAAAGCTTCCCCACTCTTGGAAGGATTTCAAGAATTACTTGATGCACAAGCAGAAAGAGATGACTATGGAAGAGCTAGCAACGCGTCTCACGGATTGAGGAGCGAGAACAAGAGGTCGAAAGAAGCTTTCGATGGGCGATCCAAGGCGAACTTGGTCGAAGTGAGCAACAAAGGCAAAAAGCGTAAGCAACCTAATCAAGGTCCAAAAGACAACAAGAAGGTCAAGCAACGCTTTCACTTTGGAAGTCATTACAAGCGTGGAAAGCCAGGGCATCGCCAAAGTGAATGCAGTCACGAAAAAGGTCAAGTCACATGCCCATCTTGTGAAGTGGTGGTGAAGGCATCACGAGAGATGAACACATCGGGTGTGGTTTCGAATGCAACAACATCGGGAATACCCGTGATTGGTGGATTGACACCGGGGCTACTCGCCATGTTTGCGCTCTGAAAGAGATGTTCTCTGATTATAAGGTTGTCGAGGGCGAACAGCTCTTTATGGGAAACTCTGCTTTTGCGAAGGCTGAAGGTGTGGGAAAGGTCATACTGAAGATGACTTCTGGCAAAGAACTCACACTCAACAACGTCTTTGCATGTTCCCGACATGCGCAAGAACCTTGTTTCGGTGCTCTTACGGTGAAGAATGGATTCAAGATGGTCTTTGGTGGGGATAAAGTAGTTTTATCCAAATTTGATATGTATGTTGGGAGGGGTACTTGGTAGATGGTATGTTCAAAATGAATGTAATGACCGTTGTACCCAAAATCATTGTGCCAAAAAGGCTAATAAGATGACTACCTTTGCTTCCGTTTACTTGCTTGAGTCTTCTTGTTTATGGCATTGTAGATTAGGACATGCTAATTATAAATCGATTCGAAAGATGATGAATCTAGATTTAATTCCCAACGTAAAAATTGATCCTAATCACAAATGCCAAATATGTGTTGAAGCTAAGTTAGCTAAAGCACCGTTTCCAACGGTTGAAAGGAACACAGAACCTCTAGATTTAATTCATACTGATATATGTGACTTAAAATTTGTGCAAACTAGAGGTGGTAAAAAGTACTTTATTACTTTTATTGATGATTGTACCGATCTTCATTATGTTTATCTGCTGAGAAGCAAAGACGAAGCTCTTGAAGCTTTTAAGGATTATAAGAATGAAGTTGAGAATCAACTTAGCAAACGGATAAAGAATGTCCGTAGTGATCGTGGTGGCGAATATGATGCACCGTTTAATGAATTTTGCTCTGGCGCCGGCATCATTCATCAAACGACAGCACCATATACACCTCAATCAAACGGTATTGCTGAGCGCAAGAACCGAACTCTGAAAGAGATGATGAATGCTATGTTGATTAGTTCGGGTTTACCTCAGAACTTGTGGGGGGAAGCTATCCTCTCAGCGAACTCCATTCTTAATAAAATTCCTTCTAAGAAGAAGGATGAATCCCGTATGAATTGTGGAAAGGTCACAAGCCTAACTACAAAATCATGAAAGTGTGGGGTGTTTGGCTAAGGTTGAAATACCTAAACCAAAGCAAGTGAAGATAGGGCCCAAAACCATTGATTGTATATTCATTGGATATGCTCTCAATAGTAGTGCCTATCGGTTTACAGTACATAAATCGGACGTCCACGATGTACATGAAAATGTCATCATCGAGTCTAGGAATCTTTGTGTTCTTTGAGGATATTTTTCCTGTAAGGAGAAAGAAAAACAAGAAGCAAGCACGAGCAAGCGGACTTATGAGTCCGAAGAAGAGGTGATCCTCAAGAACTGAGGAACCTCGTCGTAGTAAGAGGCGAGGACTTCAAAGTCCTATGGTCCCGATTTTCGACCTATATGGTAGAAAACGAACCCCGGACGTATCACAGAGGCTATGTCTACTCCGAAGCTCCATTACGGAAAGAAGCTATAAATAGTGAAATAGATTCCATCATGCAAAACCACACTTGGGAGTTGGTTGATCTTCCACTGAGAAATAAACCACTCGGATGCAAGTGGATCTTCAAGAAGAAGTTAAAGGTTGATGGTTCTATCGATAAGTACAAGGCTAGGTTGGTGGCCCAAGGGTTCCGACAGAAGGAGGGCCTTGACTTTTTTGATACCTACTCACCAGTGACGAGAATCACTTCTATAAGGGTTCTCATTGCTATAGCTGCAGTCAATAACTTGGAAATCCATCAAATGGATGTGAAGACTGCCTTTTTGAATGGTGAGTTGGAAGAAGAAATTTACATGAAACAACCTGAGGGGTTTGTTGTTCCAGGGCAAGAGAGCAAGGTGTGTAGGCTCGTTAAATCTTTGTATGGGCTTAAACAAGCACCAAAACAGTGGCATATCAGATTTGATAATGTTATGTTGTCAAATGGATTTAAGATTAACGAGTGTGATAAATGTGTCTACGTTAAGAACACACCTAATGCCTATGTTATAGTATGTCTATATGTGGATGACATGCTGATAATAGGAAGTACTCATGATATCATCATGAATACCAAGAAGATGTTGACAAGGAACTTCGATATGAAGGACCTAGGAGTTGCGGATGTGATACTAGGGATTAAGATCTCTAGATTACCCGATGGACTGGCGTTGTCACAAACTCATTATATTGAGTCTGTTTTGAAAAAAATTAACGTCTTTGATGAAAGTCCAGTGAGCACTCCTCTTGACCTAAGTGTGCACTTAGCCAAGAATAGAGGTGAACCTGTGGATCAATTGAGGTATTCTCAAGTGATTGGAAGTCTGATGTACATAACCAATTGTACACGACCAGACTTAGCATGTGCGATGAATAAAGCCGAGTAGGTTCACGAGTAATCCGGATCATAATCATTGGAAAGCCTTAAATAGGTTGTTGAGGTACATGAAGTACACTATGAGTCTGGGATTACGATTTACAAGATATCCAGCAGTATTAGAAGGATACTGTGATGCGAACTGGATATCAGACACGAAAGAGTCGAAGTCCACCAGTGGATACTTATTCACGATTGGTGGTGCTGCTTTGTCCTGGAAGTCTACGAGACAAACGTGCATAGCTCGCTCTACAATGGAAGCCGAGTTCATAGCACTTGGATAAGGCCGGAGAAGAAAATTTGAGTGGCTTAGGAATTTCTGAGGATATTCCGTGTTGGCCTAAGCTCGTGGGTCGCTATCGACTTACAACTGCGATAGTCGATCCGCGATAGGAAGGGCACAAAGTAGTATGTATAATGGTAAGTCTGAACACATACGCCGTGAACACAATACCATTAAACAGTTGATCTCTAATGGTGTGATTTCCGTCGATTATATAAAATCGAAGGAGAATCTTGCGGATCCGCTTACAAAAGGTTTAGCTAGAGATCGGATGTCAATTTTGACAACCGGAATGGGGCCAAGCCTATTACGCATGTTTCCTTGTAGTAGCAACCCAACCATGCTGACTGGAGATCCCAAGATCATGGTTCAAAAGGGACAACTAAGCTATGTGTTGTCTAGCACTTACCCATTCTGAGAGAATAAAAGTGCTATCTGCAGAGAGTGTGAGGTTAAGCAAAGCTTTTAATGATTCCTATATCTTGATACTCAAGTGGGGTAGAGGCGAGAATACCCTTGATAGGAGGTCACCTATGTAAGTGCGAAGTGGGGCCGCTTCATGAGAATTTTGAGGCTTGAATTCTAAAGCACTTTCAAAAACAAAGTGTTGTCCAGGGCCGAGACGGACACAACCATGAGAACCGAAAGGTGCTAGGGAAATATTGTGTGAGTGCTATTGTCTTGGTTTACACTAAAGGTTTGAAACAGATTCAAGACCTAGTTCACCGATTAGCGAGTAAATCCGATAGTACATCACTAAGGCAGGTTCAAGGCGAAGCTTACCTCTCGATGCAATATTTTCCCGTCGACTTCTCTTGAGTCTGCATTTGCATTTGCATTAATTTTCATTCATGTGGGGATTGTTGGAGATATCCCATGAAATGGGGTTAAAATGGTCAACTTTAGCGCGAATTTGGATACGCTCGGTGAGATTCACCGGGAGCTTATTACGTCTAAATATTCTACTCACGGAGTAGATAATGTTTGGCTTTGGAATCACTTGATTCGGATATCGGGTGAATGAGAAATTAATGCCTAAAGTTGGTTGAAAATGTGTTGGAGATAAGAGTTGAAGGAGTACCTCAACTCAATATCCCACATTGGAAAGATGGGAGACTTGAGCTCCATATATAAGGGCTAGTGTGTGCTCTTATAAATGTGCCCCAAGGGCAAGGCACTTTTGTGCAGAGGGAGGACTTAGATATTTCCACACGCGCGCACGCGCGCGCGTCGGCTCGGCTCGAGCTCGAGCTCGGCTCGGTCGGTCGGTCGGGTGTTACTATTAAATTTTTGGACAAAATTTCCTTTGAAATTAACCAAAATTAATTAGTTAATCGTGAGATCATTGGAAGGTTCCGAATAATATGGAAACGAATTACGATTAATTAAGTCGGTTCGAATTAATTTAATTAAATTAATTTCGAAATTGCATAATTATTTTCGCCACATAACTTTTCTTGAGGAAAAGTCGAGTGGTTAAATCATCGGACCAATCGAATTCGTAAGACACGCCATCCGACCAATCGAAATTGTGGAAATATTTTGGCAATTTTTTTTTAAAAAAATTTCGGCCCTATTTCTTTTCCAAGGGGAAAAGATTGGTGATGTGTTCTGGCCAATCACATTCAAGCATTGGCTCCTCCTTTCCACTATATAAAGAACCCCAAGGATGAAGGTTGAAGCATTCAGTTTTCTCTTGTGTCTTCCACTACTAAAAGGGTCGAGCATATAGTTAGGTTTTTGAGTCGAAGAGAAGTCGGAGCACGTTGTAAGTTCGCCGGAGCTTGGATTGTTGAAGTGCCTCTCAATCCAGGACGTAAGCCGTTGTATCTTGGGAGGCAGTTGCTACTACCGTGGGCACCATACCGGAGCAATCTGTCTTAAGGAAAGAGTTTCATAACTCGCCTCGGTTTGTCTTTATTTATGCACTGTATTTTTAATTTTCTCAATCGTTTATGTCAGATCTGTACGTTAGTTGCATATTTTGTTAGATCTATATCTAGTAGCTGTGTTTCATTAGATCTATCATATAGTTCTGTTAATTTATTAGATCTGCACCATAATCGATTTTATTTGCTAGATCTGAATAATTAAATTAGATTTTATTTCGAGTCATTATTTTCTACATTTAATTTCCGTAATTATATCCGTGAATTACGGATCTGTTCCGTAAATCACTCCACACACGTCACTTACAACCAACAGAGAGACCGAACCCATGTGCCTCGGGTGGATTTAAAAAAAATGTATTAGACTAATGTTTTGTATTTAATACACATACGAAATGCGTTTATAATTGTTCCAAGTTAAACCAAGTTGTCTTTGGCTTATTGTACCGATTAAAAGAAATGAAAAATGACATGTCAGTAATTTTGCGGCCCTTCAACTGTGCAATAACGATGAGGAATCGATTATGCATGTCTTGAGAGACTGCACACTTCTGAGAAAACTCTGGAAGACCATCCTCCCGAGGCACTCTTGGGATGATCGAGTTCTTTTCGCACACCTCTGATCCAGAATGAATTAGTCGAAATATTGATACTCAGGAACGCAATAGATAATGGACCAATCAATTCAGGGAGATAGCCTCTTGCATCTGGATTTGGTTAAATAAGATCTTTCATGGTGTAACAGATAGTCCTCCGCCGATTATTGTTCTACTATCAACTGTGGAAATCCGATTTAGAAACCTCAGATTAGCTTGGAATTTAGATTAATGGTTCAACGATGTAATTGCTTAGTGTTTTTTCTGTAAGCCGTGGACGTTCCACTTCTTGAATTTTAATAAAAAAGTGCGTTTCCCAAAAAACGAAAAAAAAGAAAAGAAAATGTGTTTCTATGATGGCATTATATTTATGAATTCTACGTGTGATAATAAAATATTGTAAAGGATATCTTTAATTTGACTGCATGCATGCTGGCGCTCAAAACAATCAATTATTCGAAATTAAACTAATACTAGCAAAATGCATGTGCGTCGCACGTGTTCGGTTAATTTTTTTTTAAAAATATTTTATCTATATTGTTGATTATGCACTTAATTTATAAAATAATTATATTTTAAATAATGATATTCGTTATACAATGACTTTATACTTGGTAGAATTATTTCATTTCTCGTACTGATAGGCATTGAATCAAACTTGTCATGTTACATCTTCATTCCCTTAAATAAGATAAACTCTTTTAGTTATAGACTCTTGCACCGCTGACAAGTAATACTCCTTTGAGTCATTTCGTGAACATCCTTCTTAAGTTGAGGCCAAAAAAAAGTCTCTGAATCCTATTATAACATGACATGACCCCTGAATGACCCTCTATTGGACTTGAGTTCAACTGCCCTATCAATTTGGATCTCAAACCTCCATGGGGTTTCTACGTATGTCATCTTTTTGTACTTAAGGAATCCTTAGTGCATAGTGTATTTGGGGATTTAAGGTTGTACTAATCATCAGTGCCGAAAATTTTCCTTCGAGGCTAGGTCACCATTGTAGTTGGATGTTACTTATTGCATCCAAGAAGGTGATATTGTGCTCACAACACACGTTGTCCCAGAACATGACTTTGCCTGGACAAGGCATCAACCACTACATTTTCGCTTCTCTTTTTGTACACGGTAGTGAAATCCAACCCAAGTAACTTGGCCACTTATTTTTGTTGTAGTGTAGTGGTGGCCCTCTTATCCAGAATGAACTTGAGACTTCGTTGATCAGTTTTGATTGTTGGAAAGGTGTCCTAAACCCAATTGGGTTGGACCGGATCCGACCGGGTCGGGTCATTTACAGTCTATTTAGTTCATGTAATAACTTTATTATGATTAATAAAAGCACTTATGTTATTATATATTGTTTGTCTTCATATTATTTGTTGTATATATATAGTAACGTCCCTAGTATCAATCTGTGATAGAGAAACCATGATAGTGATTATGGTTGATGAGATCTCTAATCACTATAACAAGGTTGGTACTTAAATGTCTCTAGTCTTACATATTATCAAATGGGACATTGATAGTATAATCGGACTAAGACGTATTGGATGTCTTCTATCTTTTAGAAGGTAGGGATAGATCTCGCTCTATCGAGTGTAGAGACACTTGACCGTGCGTGGGCGTGTATTAGAGAATGCGACGTTAGGCCGACCCACTTTACATTAAGTGTCACACTATGTGGCGGTTGTGTAATTATCCTTTTGACCGAGTCTTCATGGCATCACGGTGTGGATTGTCATGCTTTGACACTATTGAGATTTCTCCTAACCACGGGCGATCATGCGGTAGTGATTGGGTATGATATTGAAGCATCACGGAGTATACATGATTGGTCGTCCGGGAATCGCGTATCCTATGATTGAGATTGAATATCCGAAATGGCCTTCTTATAAGGAATGTCTAGCTCTCGAGAATCTTTGCAAAGTGGGAGTAAATGTGTTATTCCGAGAGAGCATGATGTCCAGATTATAAGATCCGATCGTCAATGTATTGACACTCGAGATACGATCGTATGGATATTATTATAGCGATAGGATTGTAAGTTACACGATAAATCGCTTCACATGAAAGGTAGTAGTCATTGCTTTTGACTCTTCCGACAATTGGGGTCACGGTGTGTTGCTGTGACGCTATCCCGTGATCGTTAGGTATGAAGGGCATTTTAGTAAATTGCACTTTGTGTCTACGGCCAACATATTCGGAAGCCTATCGGGTCACACACATATGAACATCGAGTCGGATTAAAATGCGGTTATAGTTGATAACCAAATAAGGAAAGTTTATCTCTAGACTATAAAGGTTATAGTGGTAAATTAATATGGTGGTATTTATTTATTATGAATAAATAAAATACAAGATATTAATTATATATAAATTAGATTAATTAAAGAATATTCCGGAAGTCAATTTGTTGACTGATGGGGCGCCACTTTTGTGTGTATAAGATACACTTGGATTGTGCACTTTAATTAATAAAGATTGCCATAATATTAATATATGATATTAATTGATTTTGAAAAATAGATTTATGGTAATAAGATAATTATAATCAATATATGATATTGACAAAATAAATTATAATTAAAGAGATAAATCAATCTAGTTGATTTTCCTTATTTTATTAGAAAAAGGTTTTCTTCTCTTCTACTCAACTTGGGGCGCCACCTCCTCTATAAAAGGGAAGTGGGTGTCAAGCTCTTTTGTACATCACAATTGCAAGAGTTCATAATTCTTGTGTAAAATAGAGAGCTCTCCATAGTGAGTTTGTGAGGGAAGAAAATGTCCGGTCTAGCAGCCGGAGTTTTTCTGATAGCAATCCAAGGAGGATTCCGGCGAGGGGTTCGTGTGGATTAGCGATAGAGGCCGGACGCGTGGACGGCTTGCGCATTGAACTACTCTCCGTTGGCGGTCAAAGCGACGATCTTGTAGATCATCCAAGGTATAACCGTCAAACTACTTAACGTGTTTATTGCATCAAACGAAGAACGATCTAGAAAAGGAAATCAAATTTTAAATTCCGCTGCGTTAAACTAGTGATTTCCTAACTTTGATGACAAAAGGTTTGCCTTGAATATATGGCTTCTATTTAGTTTTTTTCCATGGAGAGTGTCAGAAGTTCCTTTTCGTAGATAAACAATCCCATCTTCTTGGAGTTGAAGGTCTTGCTTAGATAAATCACAAGTTTCTTGTTTTGCTGTAAAACAGCTTCTAAGTCTTTGCCACGTGTATTTGCTTCAATGCAAAAAGCAAACTGGAATTCCAGGATCTAGCAAAAAAAGTACTGGTGATTTACACATGGTCTCATTGAGTTTCTAGAATGTTTTTGAGGCACTTTGTGACCAACAAAACTCGTCTTTCTTGAGTGGGGCATTCAAGGGCTTAGCTATTTTTATAATAGAGCACATCTCCTATGAAAACATGTTACGCCCAAGAACCCTCTCGGTTTAGTCACATTATAGGGTTGGGGCCAATTCGACGTGCCTTAAATCATGCTTGGGTTAGCATGCACTTCACTCATGTATGATACGGCCTAAGTATTCCATATTGGTTTGTCCAAAAGATCATATGGACAATTTAGCATAGTATTGGTTCTTCTTCAAAACTTCTAGAACCATTTTAAGATGTACGTGTGAAGCCATGTCAGGGATGAAGATTAAGATGTCATAAAAAATACAAGCACAAACTTCCTAAATCAAGGTCTCAGCATCAGATTCATACTTCTCTAGAATGTGTCCGGGGCATTTGTGAGCCCAAATGGCATCACTTTGAATACAAATCGGCCATGATGAGTTACAAAGGCAGTCTTCTGGACATCATCTTCTATTATCGAATCTGATGGAATATGGGAGTATGGTAGCTATCTTTGACAATCAAGTCATTCAACATTTTGTAGTCCACACAACATCTTTAGGATCTATTTTTCTCTTTCACAAGGAACAATGGTGATGAAAATGGGCTACTATTATGCTGTATAACCCCCTATTGTAGCACTTGACCACCAACTGCTCTATTTATCATTTTGACAGTGAGCATACCTATAAGGTTTCAGTTTCACAGGTCCAACACCTTTTTCAAAGTTATGGGATGCTCATAGCCCCTCTTTGGTGGCAATCCTTGGGATTTGCAAACACCTCATGATACTTTTCTAGAACATTAGTAAGTTTAATGTATACATGATTCGAGAGGATGTTCTTGTATCATTTTGAAGCACCCGAAGTGTCCATAGATCCATTTTCACAATTCTTTAGTAAATATTTTACAGTGAATAATCTTAAGTTGAGCTTCTTCTGTGTAACCTCGCAACCTAATTTGTTCTGCCTCGTTAATGAAAACAAGCTAAGTTGATTCAGAGGATGTTCTTGTATCATATTGAAGCATCCAAAGTGTCCATATATCCCTTTTCTAAATTATTTAGTAAATATTTTAGAACTAATAATCTTAAGTTGAGCTTATTCTATGTAACTTCTCAACCTAATTTGTTCTCCTTCGTTAATGAAAACCAGCTAAGTTTTGTTGAAGTCAAGACCATTGGATTGTACCTTTTCATCCAATTCACCTCTAATACCATGTCACATCCTCTCAACTTGATCAATCTCACATCTTGTTGGAACTTAACCCCTTCGCATGATCCATGACAAGTTAGGACACTTAAACTCACTCATCATTTTGTTTCCATTTAGGCATCTACTACCGTGATTAACATAGGGTGAGTCGGTTATGTCACACATTGCGCCTCCTTGGCAACTTGTTAGTCTAAGAAAGTGTGAGATGCACCATTGTCTATGAGGATTGTATTTGCATCATCTTGACTACCTTCACAGTTGATTCCATTATCATACATCAAATAACGATTCAAATTATACTAAGAAATTGCACTCAATGCGTCCTCTAAGTTGCATGCATCCATGCATGTTGTGTAGTAATTAGCATAAAGTATGTGTTTTTTTTAGTGTGATTGGATTTGTGTCAATTTTGTGTAATATCTTATTTTATGTTATTGAAAATTGAATATGTGAATGTCGTGTTACCTTTTAAAAAATAAAGAAAGAATGTTGTGTTAGGCTGTAATCGTAACAACCGCACCAATGCTTCATCTTATATATAGGTTATGTAAAATTAAAATTACCAATTGAAATTAAGTAAAAATAGCTTTGTAAAATCTTAATGAAAAGTTGAAAGAAAATATAGGCTTTAAAATGTGAATTTTGAACATGTGTCTATAATGATACACATAAGATATACATGTATATATGTATACATTGAATAAAATAACAATAACATACCATTCATGCAATTTTTGGTTGGGGCAAAATATTTTTTTCCTTTATCTTCAATATATATATTTTTTGCTTCTTTGAACACCAGTTTATTGTTGTATGATGAATATTTTACCGAAACTTTTGGTATGAACATGATTTTTTTTGGTCGGGAACAATAGAGTAGTTTATGATGTTTATTTTTATTTTTGATTAATGAATGATTGTTGGGAACTTTTGGTATGAGCATGGATTTTTTGTTGGGAAGTATGAAGTAGTTTAGGTGAAATTATGTGATGCTATATGTTTTGTTACTATATCATAGTGTATTTATAATATTTTATTACTATTTTTTTATGCTTCATTTTCGGTTTTGGTTACCTATATATGAATGGATTTTTTTATTGATGAAGTTTATCCTCTTCGTTTTTATTTATTATTATTATTATTTCTTTGATGACAAGAGTACGTGTTTGGATTAACTTATTTTTTCTCAAAAAAAAAAAACCTTTTTTTAATTTTTTATTTATTAATTTCACGGTAGTACCCTAAAAAAAAGAAAAAATCACGGTAGTTTTTTTTTTTTTTTTTTTTTTTTGGGCTAGCTAAGCTTACGTTGTTATTTTTTTGTTTATTTTTATTAATTTCACGGTAGTACCCTTAAAAAAGAAAAAACACGGTAGTTTTTATTTTTTTTTTTTTTATATTTTTGGTGTTTATCTTGATTATTATTATTATTATTACGTTGTTAGCTTTTTTTTTTACAACTTGGGTTATAATAGGATGTGTAGTATTAGGTATGGATTCTTTTAATTTTTTGTGTTTATCTTGATTATTATTATTATTATTATTATTATTATTATTATATTATTATTATTATTATTATGCGGAGAAACACTTTTGAGGGGAAACACTTACGTTAAAAACAATGCATTTTTTTTATTATATATATATATATATATATATATATATATATATATATATATATATATATATATATATTATATAATAATTAAATTAATTAATATAGTTAATTAATTAATTCATTCTAAGATAATTAATTAAGTGCATGTATGCCCTCCTATAAATTGATTGTCAGGCATGCACATTACCTACTTCAAACTTAATTAATTACAGGGCTTTAGGATAATTAAGTTATATATATATATATATATATATATATATATATATATATATATAATATAAGAGATTAATGATGATGATGATGGGGAAGCTTGCTGTAGTTTTCATGGTGTCCCTACTTCACCAGTTCACCTCATTCTTTCCCGTGATCATCTGTTCTCCGATCGACCGGAATCCGGGCAAATATCCTTCTCCGGCGGGCTTGCAGGTGGGTATTCCATAATCCATATTCCATCTTTGAATTAAATGCATGCAGAAAATTTTAATTTGAGCACTTTTTTTTCAAATGTGTGATTCACCTTTTCATGCTACACAAGATATGGCACGGTTTTATTAAGTACATGGAATCGATGCATGCTGCAGTATTTAATTTGGAATTAATTAATTACATGAAGAGATATTAGAATAGATTAATATTACTTGATTATTATTATTTTTATTTATTGCAGTGGGCGCAGCAAAAATCAATGTTGTTTTGCAAGTAAGAAACATGAGATTAGACCTGCAGCAACATTCAACCATTTCTACAAATGAGTTTAAAGATTCGGTTTTGATCCGGAACCCGAATCCGAACCACTTGATCCATTGATTGTAAAAAAAAAAAAAACAGAAACTAATCAACTAGAGTGCGTTCTCCCCTGCCACTGCATTAATGATGATGACAACGAGGACGATGATGATGATAGTGGATGAGGAAAAACCTTATTATATATTGTGGATGGTATGGATATAGTGTTTAAAACGGGAAGTACATCCATTCGATAACGGGAAATGTTATTGTGGTAACACAATTTTACACCATTGATCATGACGTATAACGTATTGATCGATCATATGAGTCGTGTTAGGATTGATGGTGTAAAAGCGTGTGTTACATGGTGTGACTTGTAGTGGCCGTACGTTTTGGTGTGTTTGTAAGAGAAGTGCTCTTTGATCAGTTAATGTTTTGTGCTAAGTTTTTGTGTTTGGAACTTCATTTTTGGTACGTACCCTTCTTTATATATATATACTAGTGAGTTCCGGCCGTGCAAGGCACGGCGACGAACTGCCCTGGCGAAGTTTATAGAGCAACAGCAATTAAGGAATGTAGATGAACAAATACTTGTTTCTAAAGGAGTAATTTTACATATGGTCACAAGAGAAGTTGAAGCATAGATGTTCCATTGTCAATACAATATTATTTATACCTCTAACCATCGGAGTAAGCCATAGAAAAGTAAAGAATTCACCGCAAGAAATAAGCAATTTAGTGCAAGATGATTGAAGAAAGCACCATACATAATCTCGATTCATGAAATTGATACAAAATGGTCTGTATTACCAAGCACTGCACGTAACAGAACGTGTAATGCTTTGTAATACGTTATCAAACATGTAGCAAAATACGATGGAGAATATTTTTTCCCTACAAGCAAAAAGCAACATTGTATATATCATGAATTGCCTACTTCTGCTCTAGTTGGTCCCTGTTCTTTTTGACAGTACCTTGTTCACTCTCAACATACACAAAAAGGCTCTGAATAATAGTAGATTTCTGAGAGTCACCGATTGTACCTTTTTTTGCTTTCTCAAACTTTACAACCGAAGAAACAAAGTCCGTGTTCCTTTTACCAGATAGGGTGGGGTCAGAATTTTGTCCAAGAAGCTGTTCACAAATTAAAGAGAAGTAAAGAATTATCAAATTCACAAAATTTAACCATCAAAACGTTAAAAGCAAAAGAGAAGTAAAGAATTATCAAGTTCACAGAGAACAACAATAGAGAATAGAACAAAATCTGATTAGGGATAATTCTCTCATGACCTCATTATTTTTCAAACTTTATAGTTTCGATTTTGTTTGTTGTAAATCCTCGATTTGCAAACCTCATTTTTTGTTGTGTTTAAGCTTCAATTTTCTGCTCAAAACCATATCAAACATCATTAATTTCCGGCTCAAACATCACAAATTTCCTAGCATCTCATTCCTCTCAAACAACTATGTCATCATAACAAAATGATGCAGATGTGCTCGATTCTCTGCAAAGAACATCCAAATTTCATTCCTACAATATAGAATCGGGAGAAAACAAAACGAGGTCCCAATCGTGTTGAACACCAAACTTTTTCAAGGCAAAGGAAGAACGCACGACCAATTCGGGTTTACGCATTAATCGTGACATCGTCTCATTATCCGTTGAACCACAAAACACGTCGACTGCAACAATTCTCACTTCTTGCAATTGCATCATGAAGGCTAGATTGAATACTTCTAAGATGAGGAAGAATCTTACCTCGAAAAAGATCGTCGAGCGCGATTTTCTCGAGTGCCGGCATTGCTAGAATATTGTTCCATAAACATATGTTCCTCATCAAACGAACCGAGATTCCGAACTTGTATGCTGAAGCTCGTGCAGCATTCGGTACAATGTTTAGTATCACAGTGTTCCGTGTTGGTAACTGCACACAAAAATTTCCATTAGAACAAGATCTTAGGGAAACACAATATATCTATACCGGACCGATACATGAAACGAAACGAGTCATCCTAGAAATCCAAACCGTACGGACCCACTACAAACCGTATCTATACCGGACCGATACATGAAACGAAACGAGGCAACCTACAAATCCAAACCGTACGGACCCACTACAAACCGTCTGCAATAGATATGCTACTCAGATAACAAGTCGAACTCGAGCTTTTTGAAGCCTGAATCAAATGCTCATAAGCTTTATCAAGTTTTTTAATATTATACACATACACACATGAAAGAAGAATTGCTTTTGTTCATTATATATATATATATATATATATATATATACACACACCCACACACACACACACCTGATGTCTACATTACACCACCTGGTGCTTATATTTACACGGACAAAGAGATGAAGTAATTTATTAATGATGAACTATACATTTTTGCTTTAAAAGAGAGATGTTTGTTCACCGTTCATTGGGTAAGCAATCTACTTTTCGATTCGCAACTGAAATGTTTGTTTTGTTAGGCCACCCCGTCGAACATTAATCCCATATATTCAATCCCCAACAGAGCCAAAATGAAAATTAGTTCAGAAATTTGCACACAAAAATTAAGCCAAATCATACTCATGGTCAAACATATACTTCAGACAAAATAGACATTCATAGACAATTGAATTCTAAAGCAACTTGTGATTGAAATCGAATTTACCTCCGGGATCGGTCTTTAAATCTCGATTCTACAAAGAACTACCATAGCTTCTACAAAATCATCACCACCAGTTCCAATTGCCGTGAATCCTCTTTCTGTGGGATAAGATTTCACCTACGAAAACACAAGCGCATGACACAATTCAGTTAGATAGATTGCTAGTGCCTAAGATCCATTGGAATTAGTTGTCTTGTTATGTTGCATTCAAAATCCACAAAAATTTATATCCTCAACAGCAATGTCGTTAATTCTCAACGAGAGACAAAAGAAAGCGAATGTTAAAGGCACCACAATTGATCTACTTTTGGGACACCACAAAGAGGTTCAACCTCAAGAAAAATCGAATATAAGGTCAACATTTGACTTTGCATAGGTCGAATATCCATTTTCGGCTCTGCAAAATCGAACCTACCCCAAAGTGTGGTGCCACGGTAAATTCATTGTGGTGACCTTAACAAGAGCCCTAAGAAATTGGGATTATATTCAAACTAAAATCGAAACTAAATTGCTAAAGCTATAAAGACAAAGGTAATAATTAAAGCCCAAAAAGAAAGCAAGGCCATCAAAAATTACCTTCTCGATCCGTGAGAAAGCCACTCATCCGTAGAATCATCTCAGTAATAAAGGCCTCCATAGCTACATTTGTGGTCCATCCTACTCTTCCTTCTTTCTTTGAAGCTTCAAAACAAATATAAACAAGTTGAGAAACCCATGTTATCCCAATTTCTCCTTCAATTGTATATTTCGTGAGTTAAAAAAATATATACATGTAATAAGAAAGCAAAAGGGTAAATTATTGGGCAAGCAGCACCCTGAAGAAGTAGATTACAATACAATCGATCAATACCATCGTAAGAGGGTGGTGCAATGGGCGTTGAGTGAATGGAGAAGAAGCAACTCCACGATCTGCAAATGAATGCCTAACAAATTTGAATCGATTATTAAACAGATATTTGATATTTAGGATAAAATCGAGACCGATTGCTCACCAAAAAGTGTTGAACCGATTACGCGGCAAAGACAAGATGGACGCCAAATCCCAACAAATGTTCAAATTTTGTGCTTTAACCAATCGATGAAGAAGAAAGCATGGAAATTTTGAGATCTATCGCCACCGTCTGAAAGTGATGGGGATGAAAGAACACGACGCGATTATCATGACGATGGATCGAAATCGTCGGTGAGATTGCAGCCCCCACCTCTAAACGTCAAACCGGCCGATTTCTACGGTGGAGATCGAAGAACCCACGGTCGGGCGGCCGAGAAGACAAGTGCGGTGGGTGTTGTCCGTTCTCCTGCACCAATTCGTCAAGTAATACAACAAAATTCCGCATTTACAAAGAATTGATGAGCATGAGGTTTCTAACCCGAGAATCGTGTGAAGAAACTTTGACAAATGAGCGAGAAGATGAAGAGGGAGACAAACTCCAAAACGCCCTGGAGGCGCTGGAGAGCGGAACGAGCCGCCGCCGAGTACACGTCCATCTTGAAAGAAAACCCTGCCCCTTCCTAATGTTTTGATTTTGTTACTCCATCTTGAAAGAAAACCCTGGCAACCCTTCCTAATGTTTTGATTTTGTTTTTGGTACACAATACTCCATCTTGAAAGAAAACCCTGAAAGAAAGAAAACTGGGTCGGGGAAAAAAAGCCCAAACGAAAAAAAAATGCTGAAAACCGGTCGACGTGGCCATTTCCTTGAATTTTTCTTCTCTTTTCTTATAGAGAAGGATACTAGTGAAACGGGACTCCGTGCAACGCACGGAGTGCCCATACTATAAGTTTTAACTTATTTGACGATATTAAATACGAAGAAATGTAGCATGTAACGAACCGCACCCTATCCCAATATTTTTTAACACTCACCTATCTAATCCTACCTCACCATGCCCTACACCACATTATCTTACAACATATTATCTTACCACACTACCCTATATTACGTACTTTATTCAACCTATCAAACTTTACTTAACTTACGTCACATCATCCAACCATACCATCCTACCCTACCATACATCACCGCATTACATCTCATACCTCGCCTCACCTACATTAGCACACCCTACCTCTCTACCTACCTACAAACCTTAACCTACCTCCCAACCTACATATTAATTCACTATCCTAGCTAAGCATATTACACCATATTTTATCTCATCCCACCCTACCTTACCCTACCCACCACCCATCCTACTCTACCCTACAACTCCCTACCCTACCGTGCCCACCACCCATCTTACTATACCCTACCCTTCCCACCACCCATCTTACTATACCCTACCCTTCCCACCACCCTAACCCAACCCACCCCTCACACCTTTTAGGGTGGCATCAAAACATGTTCATAGAAAAATAATATAAGTGCGTATGAAATGAATATCCGACACATCTTCGACATCTCCCGACATCGTATGGATACTTTTCGATTTCTACTTAAATCAATTTTAACCGAAAAAAAAAAGCTATCTTCGACATTATCTGCAACAACACGTGTTCTACCCAAAACACGACACGACACGCTTTGATACACCCCGACGCCATATCCAACGGTTGTCGGTTGATCAAATGAATATTAATTAAAATTTTAATTAAAATCTAACACACTATCAACACTCCACGACACAAAATCGACACCTTTCGACACTACTAAACCATTGACCAAAGAAAAAAACCGACACACACAATATATAGAAGTAAAAAAAACGAAGACGGAAAAAAATAATCAATACGTAGCACCCCAAAAAACGATGCCCCTAAAAAAAACCGGCATAGACACACAATGTAAAATATATATACGCAAAAAAGGAAAAGAACGCACACAAACAAAGTATAGTATATTGAAATATCCCGTGGTCGTATCGTATTAGGATAAGACAAAAAAAAAAAAAAAAAGAGATCTCGATGGAAAGTAAAATAATATGTAATTAAATTGGAATCGGATACATCTTAAGCACAACACACATAATAATATTAAGAATAAATTAAAGCTAATGTGTAGATTAAAAATACAATTGGGTCCTCTAAAATGGAACAATTTAACTCAAACCCTTCACCTAAAATAAAAAAAAAAACACAACAACAACAACACTTTTTTCTGGGCTAGGCCGCCCAATGAACAGTAAAAATCTTTTAAAAAAAAAGATTTGGCCGGGCTTTTGGGCCGATGAACAGTAAAATAACGGAGCAATAGAAAAAAAACAAGTGTCACAAATTTACACTTTTTCCCTTCTTATTAGTATAGGGAGATATATCGTCTAATATTCAAGAAATAATTCTCCAATGATAGAATAATCAGAATGATTCAAACAAAGGCACAGATCACAAACCTCAGCATACTAACTAACTAAATACAGAGAATCCAACAGACCAAATCTCACAAACTTTTAACAACCTAGTCACTTTTACTCCTTTGGTTATATATATATATATAAAAATTCAAGAAACTGAATGCAGCATATGAACCTGAATTTGGACATCTCTTTGCACTGACAGAGTGACAGATGTAAAAAAAAAAATGATGATTATCTGAATAGACCTAACAGACCATGTAACGCCCCGCTCCCAGATACCGAGCCCTTATCCGGAAGAGAAACGTTCGGCGCGTATAGCATTAAATAAATCTAATATTATACGCAAGCCTCTACGTCGTCGTATCAAATAAAAGCAAACGGAAGCTAAAAAGACTCGGGTAAAACATAAATGCTACTGAGAATAGAAATTAACCATACTAAAGATGGATAGTTAAATTACAACGATGAAAAACCCAAAGACTTATACAATACGAGGTCTTAAAAGTAGAAATACAATAAGTCTAAGAAAATAAATACAACTAGTCTAGTACAACCTTTACAAAGAAAAGGAACTAGAAACTTCGTCAAGACTTCAAAGCCTTCAAAAGTCGTCATCTACCTGATCAACATGTTCGTCTTCTCACCCCACAATGCATACAAAAGAAAATGCAAAGGAGGTAAGTACAAAGTACTTAGTAAAAGTGAGAAGCTAATGAATAACTAAGTTATACAACGAAAGGTTATTATTATGATTATTAAATTATCTTTATGAGACCGACTCAATCTAAGGTTCAATCCATGCCCATCGACATGTCATGACTAAACGTTTCTAGCTTA
The DNA here is from genome assembly GCA_026214975.1 of Gentiana macrophylla. Lineage (NCBI taxonomy): Eukaryota > Viridiplantae > Streptophyta > Magnoliopsida > Gentianales > Gentianaceae > Gentiana > Gentiana macrophylla. The sequence goes on along the minus strand of CM047815.1, from coordinate 100,933,761 downwards.
GCTTATCTTGGTTACGTCATCACTCAAGGACACTACGCATGGCGTTCATCAGCCTGGAGATATACTTGCTAACTAACGGTGATTAGCACCGATTAGCTCCGGGGTCTCCCCGGTATGCATATACGTCCGATGAATTTCCTCCACTACCCTTCAGCCGTTTAAGGCAGTAGCGTTGTTCACCTTTTATGAACGTATCACATCGCCGATATGAAAGAGTGCCTAACCGAGAATAAATGACGTTTTAGCTTTTATCTACACATATGTATTTATTATTGTGAATTAACTAGCCACCTAAGTGTCTTCAAGTAAGCTCACTCCCATACACTACTCTCTTTCCTATACCACTAGACACGGACAAGGCCTAGCAAATACACAGACATTGATGAATGCTAATTCATCAAAGCACAAGCATTTTCATGCTCTTCCGACGGATCCGAACTTCAACTCCCTTTAAGAGTACATTCGGTGTTTTAACTGAACGAATCAGAAGTTCAATCGAAGCTTGTTCATATTTAATTAATGTTATTGTATCAAAATAGAAATTTAAAACTCAACACAAATATACCAAAACATATCACATCTTATTAAGTACAACTTAGCATGATATCTATCACCAAACAACACCAAAACTCACCAAAACTCAACCTATCATTATAAAACTATAATTACTCATTAGGAAGAGCCTCTTACCTTAATTTCCAGCAAAACGTCAAGCAACTGCAACAACTGTTGATCCTCAACCCCCAAAACCTATTTGATCAACAAAAACCCTAAAATCCTATTTTCTGGCAAAAAAACGAAACTGAAAAAGAGCATAAAACTGCAAATTACCTGGATTATTGCTGCAAAACTAATTTTAGAATGATCTATGCTCCAAGACGATCGTTTCGACTACTCATGGCTGAAAAACAGAGTTACGGATTGAAAGATACGAATTTTTCATGAATCAAACTCTACGAATACCGAAAACTAGGGCTAAACTGAAAACTTACGAAATTGAGAGATGTTATTTTCCAAATTTGCGCCTCCCTCACTGATCACTTTTCTCTCTCCGCGCATCTTGAACAGGATGAACGGATTGATCACACGGTTCTCCTTTTTATTTCGCTTTCTTCCTCGCTGCTGCGTTCCTCTTCTTTTTTCTTTTTTCTTTTCCGAATTACGCCGTGAAACATAAAAGGGGATTTTGGGGATTATTTTGTTTTTATAGCCATTTAATTAAATCCCTTAATTAAATAACTAAATCCCTTTAATTAATTCATTTTTAATTAAATAAATAGGATAAATAATAATTAGGTCGTAAGTGGTATGACCAATTACTATTTTACCCTTTCTCGAAAAGTCGGGATGTTACATTCCTTCCTTTAAGAGGAGTTTCGTCCTCGAAACTCGAATGTAACCGAGAGGTACTTGAACTCTGGACTTTGCGAAGCGTTTCGTCTCCTAACTCGTGATGATCCTTCTTCTTCTTCCATCTTCCCAACTCTTCCACTTGTCTTGAGCTATCTCGAGGTGGCGAAGATCTACTTCAATCTCCTCGTTGACTTGTCAGATCAAATCTGGTCTCGTATTATGTTGTCGCTCCACTTCATCCCAGAAACTCGTGTTCTTCTATCTCTATCTTCATGAAAGATCATCAGCAGTACTGTTCCAACTCTTGTACTTGTTGGTCGCTCCGAGAGGAACTGCAATTTCCAACCCGTGGTTTTCATTCTTCATTGTCCTTCCCAATCTTCCGCATTCGGAACCCAAAGCTGATTCTGATGCCGACGGTTGCTATCTTCATCTAACTCGTGACCAATGGTCGGTTGGGCTCCAACCACTCACTTGTAACCGAGACAACCGGATCTTCATCTTGTTCCTTCACGAACTCATCAACTCGCCTCGAATCTTACAATCATCGGTTCAACACTCTTTGCTTGCTCCTCGCCGCCTCTATACCCGAAGGTGAATCTTCCGGCCGAAACCACACTTCCACACACTTGACTTCTTTTGATCTCAACTTCACCATGGAACCACAAGCTTGTCAAGAACTCCAAGGATCCCAAATTGAAGACTTTTGAGACTCCGTGGTTGGAGAACATGCATTGCCATACTTTCTCTCGATAGTCCGATCCAATCCTCGTGCCAATTAGGGTTAGCTTGGAAAATAAAAGAAGTTGAAAAGTGACAAGTTCAGATACTGTGGTGGTATGTCAACTAGGTAAGCCAAGGAATGATACAATGCACTTGAAATAAGAAAGGTTGCTTGGGTTACATGCAAAACAAGATGATTTCGTGATGGGGAAAAGTTGAAGGTGTTTCCAAATCGAAGAATGAGACATTGTATCATAATACAAGGGATAGCCACAAAAGGAAAACAAAAGGACACCTTGCGGATGATTTTTTTTTAGAGAGAGAGAATTTCAAAGATACGGTGGTCTCAAAAAGACCTCGAGAGGTAACTTGAAAGGATGGTAATAAGCTTTCATATAAGCCTTGAGAAAGTGGAGACGTTAAAGGTAACATTACACAACAGAAATCAAGGTAAAGGTGCAAGGTCGAGCACCGTAAGGACTAAAAGATAGAAATCAAAAGAGAGCAAGAATCTCAACATGAAGGAGCCAGAGAGACAAAACGAGTACACCACAAGGTCTCGAGATAAAATAAACACTTGTCAAGAAGTGTCCAAGTTTGCAATAGTCAAAGAGAGGTTATTTAGGATTTAATAGAAATAGAAATTTCTCTCAAGGAATTGTAAGGGAATATCAAAAGTTTGAATAAGTAAGCGAAAACAAGATCTTGAATGAAGAGGAAACGACACTTAAGAATTGTCGGATAAGGTTTGATTTCAAAGAATTAATTCAAACCTTCAAAGGAAGTTTAAACGATCATTGACGATTCAAATCAAAAGTTCAAGGTTGCACTACTCAAGAGGAATAGTACACTTCGCCAAGGAATAAATGCTCGAGGTCATTCCTCATGAGAGAATGGAAAAGTTAAAACAAAAGCGATCAACCGGTGTATCAAAATGGTAATGAAAACGCCAAAATGAAGATGGGAAGTCAAAAGATGTATATGGCGGTTCATGGCTCTAAATGGCCTGGAAGAGAGTTAAAACTGAAGGATACAACATTAACCTGAATTGGAAAATCAGAAGTTTAGGAATTCAAAAGTTGGTTGGCTAGTTAGGTTTGAAAGGCACGTTAGCAAAGACTACCTTCTGCTTGAAACTAGTTTAGCATAAATTGCTAGAATGTTAAGGGTGAGTAATTGAAAAGGAATGTCATAGTCGGCTTAAAAATTTGATCAAGAGAAAGGATATGCATACCTTAAAAGAAAGCAAAGATTAGGTGAAAAAGTTACAACATCGACACTACCCTTAGGAGGAAGTTTGAGAATGAACACAAGTAAAAAAAAATGTTCTGACATCAGAAGGCTTGGTCAAATTTGAATTTGAAAAGAAAGATGGAAGTGCAACAATGTAGAATTTTGAAGAGAACTTGTTTCTTGATTTGAAAAGTAAGAAGGTAAGAACTTGTTCAAAAGAAAGGCTTATAGAGACATATTTCTGAGGTAATTCATGACATCATGTGAAAATGATTTGTTGAGTTTAAAGATCTCAAATGAGGGATTACATGAGAAATACATCACCAGAAAAGGTATAATTATAAAAGGGCACGAAAAGGGTCTGAACATCAAACATGGCATGCTGGAGGATAGCATCTTGGTTCTTGTTTACAACTGCAAAAGAACTATAATGTTAGCTTTACAAGCATCCTACTAAAAGGTTTAACTCAGAAGGAGATCAAACTTGGGGAACTCCTAAACATAACATCGTAAATTTACTACCCTCTTAGCCCAAACCCCAAGTCAAAGAGGTGAAAATTCCTTTTAGGTTGCTGTGTATGAAATTTACTCCGGATCTGACATTATCAATTTGTACAGAACAAATGAAGAGGAATCTGAGCACGATCCAAAGAGAAAAGATTTAGATACTGGAGTTTCCTATGTGACATAAAAATATTAGAATTTTTGGATGAGAGGGAGTTGGTCAAAAACAATTATTTCTGACGATTGCACAAGCTGTCAGAATTTCCAGATTCATAAACACTGAGTTGAATTGCAAATCGAGATCAAACGAAAACGAATCTGAGCTTAATTTCAAAAGAAAAATTGTAGATAAAAGTTGTTTCTGCAACATATCAAAAATTCAGATCAATTGAAGGTGTTTAACCTGTTCAAAACGGAAGAAGAAGTGAAAGTGCTGCTGCAGATTTTCTGGACAGAGTGTCCGGCATAAACATGAATTTTCTGAACAATCCATAATGATTATCGAGTTGATGTAAAAAGAGAAATTGTACATAAAAAAGTAATCTACTTTGCTGAAAATTTTCAGAATTTTTGGAACACGGTAAGTTGTTTAACCTGAAGGGAAAACACGGAAACAAAAGCATTCACTCATGTTGGGTAAAGCCAAACACGAGGATGATGAAAAATATGTGCCAAAGTAAGAGACCTTTAACACTATTAGTTGAAGTAAGAGACCTTTAACACTATTAGTTGAAACGACTGAGGAGTACTTGGAAAGAATAGAATTACACATGGAGTTCGTGTAGAACCATCTCAAGCAAAGCAATGGTCAAAGAATTTTTGTAAACATAAATCAAGCGATAGCAAAGAGAGAAAACGGAGGCTTTGTAGAGTCGAGTCTTTAAACAAAAAATTGTATGTACTAAAACATCTTGTAGGGGATGCATTAAGGGTAATCACTAGGATGCAAAAGTGTGTTGCCCCAAAATAGCTAAACATGATATGGTTGGAAGGATATGCAATTGTCAGTTCAAATAGTTCGAATGATGAGAAACTTATTTTTCTTAAATCAAGCATTTGACACGATGAAAACATCTTTAAAAAAAATAAGGCACATCAAATGAATGTACACAGTTGGAAAACAAAACTTCGTAATAAGAGACTTTTACCGAGTTTCAGCAGTTTCAAATGGAGGATTTAGCCAGAGCATGAGTTACAATTAGTATGGATGAGAAACATTTGAAATCGGAATAACCAAGTAGGAAACTAGATGATTATAAAAGAGAGCCTTATTGATGAAGACATAAGATTGGAAAATCACCATGCAATCGTTTCTTGGAATCGAGGAGCACTATAACGACATCACCTAGCCTCTACCTACCAAACTTCTTATCCTGGGTAACAACTAGCTTAAGAATCAGATAAATCAAAGTATTCTCATCTCCTATAACCTACTACACTATAACCTATAGGGTGAAAGAAAGACATCTATCCTTCCTTGACTAGAGGACTTAAATGGTTTTGAGAAATTCGGGTGCATACATAAGCCACGAAATAATTGATTTGCACAAAACAAACTGAACTGATTTTGAACATGAGGCAAAGATAAAATCTGTGAGTATATAAGTTTTACATATGACGCTCAAAAATCAAAATTTTTGGGAAGCCATAGGTCGGTCAAAATAATTCTTTTCATCTACTGCTATAAGCTGTCAAAAATTTTCTGGACTTCATCAACTGTCGTGTGTTGCAGATTGTGCTCAAACAAAAACGAATTTGCACTTGGTTCAAAAACAAAAGTTATAGTACAGGATGTTTTCTACAACATATAAAAAATCCAAGACATTTGCTGGTGTTTAGCTTATTCAAAACAGAATGATAAGTAAGAGTACCGCTGCAGAATTTTCTGAACAAAGTACCCCTTCATGTTAAACAATTTGTGAACAATCCATATTGAAAAATAAATTGATGTAAAGAGAGAAATTATAGATAAGACAACTTTCTATGTGGATGAAAATTTACAGAATTCTTAGAACAACAAAAAAAATGATATAACATGATATGTAGAAACGTGAACAAAATCGTTTACTCATTTTGCATAACACCAAGTTACAAGGAAGTGATTTGAACCAAATGTAGCATTACGAAAGCATTAAAACCTCAAAAAGAAAGAAAAATAGAGAAATATTCGAAGATTCCAAAAGGAAAGAGGGATCCTAGTAAGGGTTCTCGAAAGGAACAAAACTTAAGAGGATCATATAAGAGATATGAGCTTAAAACTCAACCTTCACCTAAGGAGACTTTTTACTTGGTCCTAGTGCAACTTAACCACGTTCTAAGGATTCCTAATCCTACGAGAATTTACCACCAAGATCAAGAGAGATCAGAAAGGTTCTAAAAGGTCCAAAGAAATCCAATCTTCGAGGGAAGAAGCATAGGAAAGAAAGGGCGCTTGCCTCTCGATACCAAACCAGAACGCCCGCTCCCAGATACCGAGCCCTTATCCGGAAGAGAAACGTTCGGCGCGTATAGCATTAAATAAATCTAATATTATACGCAAGCCTCTACGTCGTCGTATCAAATAAAAGCAAACGGAAGCTAAAAAGACTCGGGTAAAACATAAATGCTACTGAGAATAGAAATTAACCATACTAAAGATGGATAGTTAAATTACAACGATGAAAAACCCAAAGACTTATACAGTACGAGGTCTTAAAAGTAGAAATACAATAAGTCTTAGAAAATAAATACACTAGTCTAGTACAACCTTTACAAAGAAAAGGAACTAGAAACTTCGTCACGACTTCAAAGCCTTCAAAAGTCGTCATCTACCTGATCAACTAGTTCATCTTCTCACCCCACAATGCATACAAAAGAAAATGCAAAGGAGGTAAGTACAAAGTACTTAGTAAAAGTGAGAAGCTAATGAATAACTAAGTTATACAACGAAAGGTTATTATTATGATTATTAAATTATCTTTATGAGACCGACTCAATCTAAGGTTCAATCCATGCCCATCGACATGTCATGACTAAACGTTTCTTAGCTTAGCTTATCTTGGTTACGCTATCACTCAAGGACACTACGCATGGCGTTCATCACCGAGATATACTTGCTAACTAACGGTGATTAGCACCGATTAGCTCGGGTCTCCCGGTATGCATATACGTCCGATGAATTTCCTCCACTACCCTTCACCGCTTAAGGCGTGAGCGTTGTTCACCTTTTATGAACGTATCACATCGCCGATATGAAAGAGTGCCTAACCGAGAATAAATGACGCTTTAGCTTTTATCTACACATATGTATTTATTATTGTGAATTAACTAGCCACCTAAGTGTCTTCAAGTAAGCTCACTCCCATACACTACTCTCTTTCCTATACCACTAGACACGGACAAGGCCTAGCAAATACACGGACATTGATGAATGCTAATTCATCAAAGCACAAGCATTTTCATGCTCTTCCGACGGATCCGAACTTCAACTCCCTTTAAGAGTACATTCGGTGTTTTAACTGAACGAATCAGAAGTTCAATCGAAGCTTGTTCATATTTAATTAATGTTATTGTATCAAAATAGAAATTTAAAACTCAACACAAATATACCAAAACATATCACATCTTATTAAGTACAACTTAGCATGAATTCTATCACCAAACAACACCAAAACTCACCAAAACTCAACCTATCATTATAAAACTATAATTACTCATTAGGAAGAGCCTCTTACCTTAATTTCCAGCAAAACGTCAAGCAATCGCAAACAACCGTTGATCCTCAACCCCAAAACCTATTTGATCAACAAAACCCTAAAATCCTATTTTCTCGCAAAAAAACGAAACTGAAAAAGAGCATAAAACTGCAAATTACCTGGATTATTGCTGCAAAACTAATTTTAGAATGATCTATGCTCCAAGACGATCGTTTCGACTACTCATGGCTGAAAAACAGAGTTACGGATTGAAAGATACTGAATTTTTCAAGAATCAAACTCTACGAATACCGAAACTAGGGGGCTAAAATCAAAACTTACGAAATTGAGAGATGTTATTTTCCAAATTTACGCCTCCTCGCGCTGATCACTTTTCTCTCTCTGCGGCATCTTGAAAGAGATGAACGGATTGATCACACGGTTCTCCCTTTTATTTCGCTTTCTTCCTGCCTGTTGCCAGCGTTCCTCTTCTTTTCTTTTCTTTTCCTGAATTCTGCCGTGAAACATAAAAGGGGATTTTGGGGGATTATTTTGTTTTTATAGCCATTTAATTAAATCCCTTAATTAAATAACTAAATCCCTTTAATTAATTCATTTTTAATTAAATAAATAGGATAAATAATAATTAGGTCGTAGTGGGTATGACCAATTACTATTTTACCCTTTCTGAAAAGTCGGGATGTTACAGACCATGTACTCTTGCTGTATACGTAATTGAGGGGGAAACTAAAAGGGAGAGAAAAGATCCTTTTGAGTTTCCGATTGTGTTGTGACAACTCATCCAAGAAGGCTAGGCTATTATTGAGTTGAACAAAGAAAAGAAGGAAGAGGGCAAGAAAAAGACACAAGCTTTGTGCAGGTTATCTTACCAATATTTGACGATGAATATCCGTCGTCGTCGTCGGTCCGTAAATGCTGCATGCATGCATATATGTGCTCTGAATACAAAGCCCTGAAGTTGCAAAACTACATGTCGAATAGAATGCTCTGACCCAAATGTAAGAATTTCCATTTTAAATTCTCAACTTATCAGTTAATTGTTAGATAATTTGTGTGTGCTTTTTTTAATTTACCTGGAGCATTTGTATGTCACTCGATCATATGCTGCTGCTTAATTGGTCTAAATAATATATAGGAGAACGTACAGAACCTTGGAGAATATTCCTCCTCTGTCCTAGCTAGAGAAGAAGGAACCTTTTTGTATTTTTTGTTCGGGATATCTTCCATAATGCCACTTTCCACCCCTTCTTCTATATTTTTTTTTTACATGTTTAGGACACCAATCATCGGATCCGTTTAGTGCAACAAAAATGCATAGTTGGGGCCATTTTTTTTTATTTGTTTACATCTTCTAGTTCAGCTAAGATATATATAGTAGTATATATATAAAAGCAATTAATCTCCCTTCAAAAAAATAAAATTAAAGCGAATAGTGTTCAGATTGCGGCCACTCGTGTTTAGATTCCCATTCGCTTAGGAATCAGAAACTTTTCCGGCAATAGAGTACCGAGGTGCTCGTAAAAGAGGGAGGGGGGAAGGTGGCAATGAGTTTGCAAGCGAAACCCTAATTTCGTTACTTGAACATGGTGGATTTTCTGCACAGTCCCACCTCTGAAGAAGCTAAAAAAGGTCTCCATTTTTTCCAGGCCTCTCTGATTCTGAAGCTTCATCTGCAGCTGTAATGAACAAGAAAGCGGGAGCTAAAGAAGAAAAAGGTTAAACTCTATTGAGCTGTAAGTTGTGTGTTTATTAGGCTAATAGCTTCGATAAGGATCTCATTTACAATCATTAGGCCTTTAAGTAGGCTACAATTGCATTTGTTGATTCTCTGCTTAACTTTGATTGTATAGGGGACTTAATCGAAGAGGGGCCTGTATCATTTACTTCTATGGCGTCTCATGGTTCGAAAGAAAACCCTTTTGAGGTTTATGATATTGACGAGACGGTTCCTTGGAGTAGCGATGAAGATGATCTTGGTGGAAACGTCGTCTTTAGGCCAATCACATCCAATAACGAACTTACGGTAATTCTTGTGGCTTCATTGCTACTGGTGCTTGGCCTTTGATTGCTAAAGCTGTTGTTGCCTGCCCAGATGGAACTGGGTGCTCTATCCATAAAAGTTTGTGTGTATTGTTTCTTTACTACAGTACAATTTTAAGCAAATACTAGTTGTAAGATATAGCTATTGCTAGGAATCTCTGCTCAAAATGGAAGACATTTTGAAGCAGTGGTAATGCATAATGCTTGCAAGGATTCATGAAATTGGCCTCTTTTTCATGCTGTATGATTTGTGGGTGTGTGTGTGTGTGTTTTTTTTCCTTGAGGGGTTCTGTATGATTTGTTGAAACTAGGAAAATGCTCTTCTGTTTTGTGCTTTGCTCTGTTGCTCTTAATTTGATGAGCAGATTAACATATCTTGTGTCTATGTTTTGAAAGCAAAGATTATTTCGGTTTTCTTTTATAATACCCTTAACTATGACACAAGAAAAGTTTACTTTTACTCTGTTTCCATGTTTCTTGTTTAATATACTTGTGAGTACTTTTTGTTATTTCTGTTGTCATTCCTGCTGTAGGTTCTCCCTCCGGTTCCTCCAGTGACTGTGACATTACAACCACACCACCAAACTGTGCCTATGGGAGTTGTTCTTTCTGTAAGTTTCACTGAAGATGGCTGCATAAGATAAATTTTTTATTTAATTTTGGTTGTAATTTCGTAGTGCTTTTAGTATGGAGGCAAGAAGATACATATAATGCAAACTTTTATATGATTCAGATAATTGGTGCTCAAGTCATTGTAGAAGGTGTCGAAAAGCATAATCCTCTTAATGAAGGATCCATTCTGTGGATAACTCAGACTAGAAGTCCTCTAGGTATTGTGGATGAAACTTTTGGTCCAGTGAAGAATCCCTACTATATAATAAGACACAATTCAGAAAGTGAAGTCCCAAGCGGACTCAAACCTGGTGATTCAGTATCTTTTGTTCCGGAATTTGCAAATCATATCGTTCATGACAAAAGCCTTTATGCGAAAGCATATGATGCATCTGGTACGAATGATGAAGAAATATCTGACGAAGAGTTTTCAGATGATGAAAAGGAGGCTGAGCATTGGAAAATGCTCAAGATGAAAAATCAGGGCAATAATCACGAGAACGTCAAAAACAAGAAAATGGATAGAAGGGAACTGAAAATTAAGTCTGGGAATTGGAAACGCGATCATGCTCCTAGACAAAATGTAGGTCAAGGTAATCAAGTGATTGAGAATCACCGGCATCCTGTTCCCCCACATATAGTTCTTTCAAAGATGGATTTAGGTAATAATGATCAATGTTCATCCAGCATAGGACATTATTCAAACATTCGGCCTGGATTTACGCCACCATTTTTTCCGTTTGGACAGAATCCTGGTTTCACTATGCAATCTGCTGGGGCAAATGGTATCCCTTTTCAACCACCTCAGAGTACGGGTGTTGCTGGATTTCCGACCAATAACACCTTACCATGGTTAGGACAGGTGAATCCACAGATGCTTAACCAAATGAATATGCAGAATGGATTAGCAGCATTTGGACAACAAATTGGTATGAATCCAGCAAGTATGCCTCAGAATCCTGTTTTCCCAACTATGCATCCAGGTTTCGGTGCAGGACCAGGATCTACCCCTTGGCCTTCTACTGGATTTGGACAAAACATGTTTGACCCCTCAGTATTTGCTATGGTTGCTACACAAGGCCAACAACTTCCTTTTCTCTTTAATGCCGGACAGCAAGCTGTTCCTTTTAATTTACAACAAATGGAGCATAATTCTAGCATCAACACAGACTTGGCAACAGCAAGCCAACCTGAGACGTCTGCCATCTCGAGTCAAGGCCCGTATCAAAACTTGTCAAACCCCTCACAGCTGATGATGTTGATTGCAGGATATGGCCTAGACATCCTTGTGGTAAGTATACAACCAAAACTGGCTACCTTGCTCTGTTTTCTGACGAAGGTAATAGTGATATCAGTCCTAATGTTTGGAAGAAACTGTAGCAGACCAAAGTTGCTCATAAAATTAATTTATTTATGTTTTTAATTAACTAACTTGATTTCTTTTGTTCATCAGGAAAGTCAGTGGAGTGCTTGGTCTCCACCTCCTTCTAGATGGATAAAAGTTAACACCGGTGCCAGCTGTATTGATCCTGATGAAGATGGGAAGGGGCGGATTGCTATTGGAGGGGTTTTCAGAGATGAAGGGGGAAGATGGATCAGGGGCTTTATGGGAGCAATGGGAAGGAATTCTGTATTCCTTGCAGAGCTGATGGCCATTAAGGAAGCTATTTGGATTGCGAAGGATTATGGGGTTGGTGCTCTGTGGGTGGAGTCCGACTCCCTGGCTGCTGTTTTGGCTATCAACACCAGGAGTAGAAATGAAGAGAGCCTTGCTATCATCGATGATATTGGTGCTATGCTGGAGTGTGGAATTGATGTTAAGATAAGCTTTAAGCAGAGAGAAGCCAATAGAGCCGCGGATCAGATGGCTAGGAATGGGCAACAGATGGATTATTATGGGGGGGTTGTTGCCAGAGTTGAGGAGCCTCCAGAAAACGTTGCGACTATTTTGGCTGAGGACGTGAGGGTTCTTCGCCTCCCTAGGAATTAATTTGTATTTCCCGTTGTTGGTTGTGTCAATTTGATTGTGGTTGTAGCATCCCTCAACAATAAATTTAAGATGTATAAAGTTGTTTAAGTTCATTTCTAATTGAATCCTATAAAATTTATCAGGCCCGACCCTAATCCCAGACCCAAAAGTCATGGGCCAAGAAGCCCCCAAAAGATAAATACGCTCAGAAATCACCGTCCTAATTATCGTATTAACCCATGTCCAACACCAATGGTGCCTGGAAAACAATTACTTCCACAGGAAGGTGAGCCTCTAACAGATCCTACTGTCCTAATTATCGTATTAACCCATGTCCAACACCAATGGTGCCTGGAAAACAATTACTTCCACAGGAAGGTGAGCCTCTAACAGATCCTACTGTGTACAGAAGTATTATTGGGGCCTTACAATACCTCATTCTGACAAGGCCTGACATATTATTTGTTGTGAATACTTTGAGCCAGTTTATGCAGGATCCACACACTACACATTGGCAGGGTTTAAAAAGGTTACTGAGATACATTCAAGGCACACTAAGGATGGGATTGATGTTTAGGCCTTCAAAAACACTTGAAGTACATGGTTTTTCTGATGCTAATTGGGCAGTTTGTCAAATAGACAGGAAATCAACAGGAGGATACTGTGTGTATCTAGGTGATTCTCTCATATCTTGGAGCTCTAAAAAGCAAACTGTGGTGTCTAGATCTAGTTGTGAGTCTGAGTATAGATCCTTGGCAAACCTTGCAGCAGAAGTGAAATGGATAAAGCAACTACTCAGTGAGATGAAGTTCAATCTGCCAGCAGTTCCTGTTTTATGGTGTGATAACACTGGAGCAAATTCTTTGGCTCAAAATCCGGTGTACCATGCTAGGACTAAGCACATAGAGGTTGATGTCCATTTTATCCAAAACATGGTTATGAATAAGGAAGTTGTGGTGAGCTACGTGCCAAGCAAAGATCAAATTGCAGACTGCCTGACCAAAGCATTGCATGTTGGACCTTTTGAAACATTCAGACACAAACTCAATGTGACTATTCCACATATTCGTTTGAGAGGGGCTGAAAATGAATAATATTAGAATGGACAGCTGGCTACTCATGATTGACTCTACTGTATTGAGATAAGATTTAGTGTTATATTCTCTTGATATGTGTGTAGGTTGTTATAACCAACTAGTTGATATAAGAATGTATGTAAGACATGAATTAATTCAATTAATCTAAGAAATATTTGAGCTGCTTAATTCTTTTCTTACATTATGTGTATGTGTGTGTGTGTCTTATGTGATCAAATTGCATGTATGTACTACGTATATGCATGTATATATTTAGATGTTTCATAAAATGAAAATAGTAATATATACTCACCACTACAAGATGGCATTGGTCGTAAAATTACGTAGATTTATATTTGATTAAAAAGTATCATTTACATTGAAAAAAATACCCATAAAAAAGTGAGAAAAAAAACTTTGTCTTTATTTTTCATGGGATTGATGGCATCAATATTATAAAAGATTCTTTTATGGACTTTGGTGTAATGTTAAATATCATCAACTGGATAATATAATTAATTAAAACAACCAATTGGAAGACGATTTATAATACTATAATATTTTCGGCTCCTATATATAAATTCGTTATCGTACATGCATATTAGGCACTTCAAATTCACAGGGCTTCAGATTAAGTGAATTAATTAATGGCGAGCAAGCTTGCTATAGTTTTCATGGTGTGCTTTCTTCACCACCTTATTCTCTCCGGCGGTGATCATCAGTTCTCCGGTCAACGGACGGAATTATTGGGGCAGGCGCAGACATCATCCTTGTCTTCAAAAGTAGATGCTCACTACTACAAATTCGCTCTTTTGGGACGACAAAATGTCGTCCCTAATAATCAAAAGTCGTCCCGTTTTTACGTTTAGGGACGACATGTCGTCCCTAATTTGTCGTCTCTAAAGATCCGTCTCAAAAAATAGGAGGATTTTTTTTTGGGACGACATGTCGTCCCTAAAGATCCATTGCTGGCGTGGCAATTTTTTTATTCAACGCTGACGTGGCAAGCATTTTTCGGGACGACATGTCGTCCCTAATGTAAAATTCCGAAATTAATTTATATTATTTAATAAAATCGAATTAAATAATTTAATTTTTTATTTTTTGGGACGACATGTCGTCCCTAAAAACTTTACAATAAAATTTAACACGAAAAAATAATTTTTTTATAAAAACCATTTAAAGGGACGACATATGTCGTCCCTAAAAATATATTTGGAAAAAAAAAAATTATTAAAATTCCAGAAATTCATTTAATAATTTTATAAAAATTCCAGAAATTCATTTAAAAACCGAAAAAAATATATTTTAAAATAGGAAAAAAATATTGTATGAACCCATAAAATATATTATAAAAATGGAAAAAAAATATATTTTAAAACAGGGGATTCAAAAAAAAAGAAGTAATTTAGCACCAATTTAATTATATTTCTAAACTTTTGAAGATAAACTTAAGCACCAATTTACAATGAACTTTATAGAAGTAATTTAGCAACACAAATTACACTAGAAAAACGATAACTGGAGAAATGGTGAAGACACTTACATGCCTCGGTTCTTCTATCAAAATATTAAACTATGAAACCAATCAAATAAACGGAGATGCTCAATTTTTATTATGTCACTTCAATAACAACTACAATGAATTCACATAACTACGGGGTAAAATGGGATTTTCTCAGAGATCTCACAACTACGGGGATTTGCAATAGATCCCCTAACTATGGGGTTTGCAGTTGTACCCCTAACTACACTCACCTTAAGTGGTAGTTCTCTTGTTTGTAAAGGTGAGAACTCAGCAAGCACGATGACCTTGAGTAGAAAAGGTCAGATAAAGCATTAGGATGATTAGCTTCTAACAAAGCACAAAGCATTAGTTTAATTTCAAATTATAAAGATGATGAGAGGAACAAATGATAACATTCCCATTGACTACAGCACCACATGATAGATCATTGGCAATTGAAAATGAACAGACATAAACAGTGAAAACAAAAACAACAAGAAGAATCAAAGCTGAGCTTGCAAGATACAAGATGCACCATTTACATCTCATTTTTATATGCTGTATCACCATGAAAAATCGAGCCAAAGATTGGGGAAAATTCTAAATGTTTGTCAAAGCTGTGTTTTAAACCTAAACGTGTGTCGACTTGCACTGAATGTTTAAGTACCCTACACTACTTAGAATGAGCTGAAAATTTAAGGGTTTCTAGTTCACATCATAAGGTACAAATTTAGTTTTGACATCATCTTAATTTGAGCTAGTTATCATGGCAAGAAGTTGAGCTCAATAGGCTGATGTTATATGTGTACACAGAAGTGTCTCGATGTCTGTTCTTAAGCGTTTTGAGCATCGAGATGAGCTCTAAATGAGCTGATTTTTGGACAAACTCTAGTTTACATCATGATGAACAAATGTTGTTAAGGAGTCATCTCAATTTGATGAGGTTATCATAGGTAAAAACGAGCTACAAAACTGGATGATCAATTCTGTCCGGCTGGGAGTTAATTGGGCTTCATGGGCCTTTTGAATATCGGGTTGAAGTCCAAACGAGCTGAAAATTTGAGTGTTTATAAGTCATAATATTATAAGCATATTCCTTTCTTTGATCATCTTAATTTGACCACGTTTAGATAACTGAAATTCGAAATTAAAACAGGCTATCAGTTTGTATAAGGAAACTAAAAGATAGGATTTTTAAATTGATTTGGATGAGATAAATTCGTTGATTGATTCAAATTGCTCTGAGATATTGTGTATTCCATATATCATGAGGCTGGATGTAGTTTTCAATCTATATGCATTACTTAAATCGGAATAATGAAATGTAGAGCATGAAAGGCTTAAGCACAACCAATGTCATTAAAAGACAAACAAAATACAAAAATGCAACCATTTCATCCTAATATGTACGCAACCACACAGTGTAGATCCCCTAACTATCGAGATTTTCTGTAGATCTCGTAACTACGGGGTTTGCAATAGATCCCCTAACTATTGAGGTTTGCAGTAGCACCTCTAACTACACTGACCTGAAGCAATGTGCCTAAAGCTTCTTCAACACGGTCAACTGAGCATGCACTCTCAATCAAGACTTGACCAGTATCCAGATACCGCCAACCGCCTTTTCTAACCTAAAAAAAGGAATGATTTCCACACAAACATAAGATCTCAATATTCATAGAAAACAGATGCATCATATCTTATAAAATTAGTAGAATAAATCACTTGAAAATCCTACCAAATAACTGAATTACACTTAATAAAGTAGAGAAGAAAGAAATAATGGAGACGGCGGTGGAGGTGCGGCTGAAGAAGGGCTGAGACGGTGGAGGAGGTGCGGCTGCCGGACGGTGGAGGAGGTGCGGCTGCCGGACGGTGGAAGTGCGGCTGCAGGTCCACCTGGCTGTTGCTGTATGTGGCTGTGGTTCAAGGTGAAGGAGAGGAGGTGGCTGTGGTTGAAGCCGGAGGAGAGGAGGAGGAGACTGAAAAATTCGAAATGAAGAAGAAAGGAGAAGAGAAGAGATGATCTGCAATGTATTCTAATTTAGGTTAGACTATTAGGGACGACTTTTCTATCTTTAGGGACGACTTTGTCGTCCCGTTAAATCAAAAAAAATTTGGCGCTAAACCTTTCCCCCCAAATTTTATCAGATTTTTAAATTATTTTCGTTTTAAAGGGACGACAATGTCGTCCCTTTAAATAAAATTGTATAAATTAAATTATCTAGTCATTTATTAAACATTATTACTTTTAAAATTTTTATGAATTGAACATTATAACGAGACTCGGGTTTTAAGACTAATTAACGAGCCTCGGGTTATAAAAAATTTAATTTTTCGTTTCCCTTTAAATAAAATTTTATAAAAAAATTTTATTTTTCATTCATAATATATTTATAACAATAGTATTTTATTTTTCGTTCATAATAGTATATAGTACTATCACAATGATCGATAACGATAACGATAACAATCTAACTCATTCGCTCGATAACGAACCCTTAGATTCAAATCGATTGCTCGATAACCAACCTCGAGATTCAAATCGATCGGTCAATAACGAACCGCGACTGTTAACTCATTCGCTCGATCGAGCCATAGTAGATACTACTATCACAATGATCGATAACGATGTAACTCATTGACATGATAACGATCCCCGAGATTCAAACCGATCTCTTAATAACGATGTAACTCATTCGCTCGATAACAAACCATTAGATTCAAATCAATTACTCGATAATCTAAACCCCAAAATTCAAAACGATCGTTCAATAACGAACCGCGACTCTTAACTCATTCGCCTGATAACGATCGATCAAACCATAGTCGATACTACTATCACAATGATCGATAATGATAACGAGGTAACTCATTCGCTCGATAACGAACCCTTATATTCAAATCGATTGCTCGATAACGAACCCCGGAATTCAAACTTGATATTGATTGATCAGTATTGAATTCAAGCCCGATGCTCGTTACTTAGTGAAATGTTGATTTCAAACTCGAGAATGATTGATCATTATTGAATTCAAGCCCGAGACTCGTTACTTAGGAAATTATTGATTTCAAACTCAAGATTGATTGATCATTATTGAATTCAAACCCGAGACATTGTTGATTTCTATATTGATAAATATATAATAATTTTATATTAATCAATTTATATTGATCCATTCGTGAATTCAAGCCCGAGACTCGTTTTAGTGAAACGTTGATTTCAAACTCGATATTGATTGACTAGTATTGAATTCAAGTCCGATGCTCGTTACTTAGGCAATTGTTGATTTCAAACTCGAGATTGATTGATCAGTATTTAATTCAAGCCTGATGCTCGTTACTTAGTGAAATGTTGATTTCAAACACGATATTGATTGATCATTATTGAATTCAAGCCCTAGTACTACACATATTGATTTCAAACACGATATTGATTGATCATTATTGAAATCAAAAGAAAAAAAAGATTTAAAAGAAAATATGCTGACCACCTAGAGCTACCTATAACTAGCGAAAGACACCTAGTATAAGACTACATGAGATGACAACTCCAAATTTATTCGCTTTGGAAGTTGAAGTTGAAATGATAATTACTAGTACTACACAGGAGCATTTCTACTTCAGAGTTGTTTCCATTCATTTTAATCAATTTTTTGGTTTATTATCTTCTTTCTTTCATACATTTCTAGATATTTCTGATTGCCTTGTATGTAAATGAGTCGATATCTACATTACTGAAATATTTACTGTGGATACAATAGTATTAAGAGCTTTGTCTTGTATATAACAAAGATTATCATTAGTTATTTGATGTCAGCCACACTAATTCCATTTATGCTCGTTACTTAGCTATAGGTAGCTCTAGGTGGTCTACTTATTAATCAATCTCGAGGTTGATTTCAACATCGAGATTGATTAACGATTAGTGACTTTCAAATCTGTGGCTCGTTACTTATAAGTCAAATGTTGATTTCAAACTCGAGATTGACTAACGAGTAGTGATTTTCAAACCCGATGCTCGTTACTTTTAAGTCAAATGTTGAATTCAACCTCGAGATTGATTAATAAGTAGACCAATAAAACCCAATTCTCGTTACTTATAAGTCAAATATTGATTTCAAACTCGATATTGATTAATAAGTTGTAAATTCAAACTCAATGCTCGTTACTTATAAGTCAAACTCGAGACTCGTTACTTATAAGTCAAATGTTGATTTCAAACTCGAGATTCATTAACGAGTAGTCATTTTCAAACCCGATGCTCGTTACTTTTAAGTCAAATGTTGAATTCAACATCGAGATTGATTAATAAGTAGTAAATAAAAACTCAATCCCGTTACTTATAAGTCAAATGTTGATTTCAAACTCGATATTGATTAACGAGTAGTGTATTTAAAATATTAAATATAATTTTTATATACAAAAATATAATTATTAAATATTAAATAAAATTTTTAGGTTAAAAATTTGAATTTTAAATATTAAATATAATTTTTAATAAAACAAAATCATTTTTAATAAACCAAAATCATTTTAAATTAAAAAAATCATTTTTAATAAAAATTTCATTTTTAGGGACGACATTTGTCGTCCCTAAATATAATTTTAATAAAACAAAATCATTTTTAATAAAAAATCATTTTTAATAAAATTCCATTTTAGGGGACGTCATTTGTCGTCCCTAAAGAGTTTCCCGGGTAAAATTTGCCACTCTGGAATCCACGTGAAAGGGCGGGAAATTTAATGGTTATTAGGGACGACAGTGTCGTCCCTAAAAACAGAGAATCGTCCCGAAAGATAAAATTTTCTCATATTTAATTAATCGAACGTTGACCGAGCTTTAGGGACGACATGTCGTCCCTAATAATCTATATTTTGGGACGACAAATGTCGTCCCTAAAAATACGGTCTCTAAAAACCTAATTTGTTGTAGTGGCTGCCGGTGCGTGTAATACGTATTTCATTAAATCTTTATTGCAGTAGGTAGATGCTGTTGAATTACGTACTCTCTTCAAAAGTAGGTACGTACGTTTAAGTTAATTAATAGAAATTAAGGTAAATAATTAATATTTTATATGTGTATGTATATACTTAATTAATTAAACAGATGCAGCGGTGGAAAGGAATAATGTTGGTTTGAAGGTAATTAGAAACAGGAAATTCCTGCAACATCAAATGATTTCGATAAAAGGGGACGTGGATGTGGTGGATGATCCATATGATTGTGAAGGAGCTGACTGCATCCCAAACCCTGACACAAAAATACTGGAGTGCCCTTCGGACGAATGCACCTGTGGTTTCGATAATGATGATGATGATATTGATACCGGTGACGATGATGATGAATCATCGAGATCTTCTTCAGATGATCACGAGTACTCTATGAATGATCTGAAAATTCCGATTCCGGGAAATAAAAAGAAACCAAAGCGGCATTGCATTTACAAAGCATACGACGAGAAATAATTAATGATACATGCATATACCTGCATGGATCCTCTCTGATGCACTTAATTATGATCGATGTGCATGCAGGTATCCCTTGTTGGTTGGAAAAAGGGGTCTCACGTTCACATTATGAGTACTGCGCGCTCTGGGTCCCGTCCCACTCATATACTACTATAACATTGTTTTGGTATTTGTTTTTATGTTTGATCACAGTCATCATGCATGTTTTTGCTAAGTTTCACTACTAGAATTTCCCGGATTTGTGACGAATTTTTGTGTCGAAAACTGTTCATCACAAATTTCCGACAATATTGCTACGAATTAGCGACAAACCACATAATTTTTTTTTTTGCAATAAATAGGGACAAAATTGTGACAAAATATGTACATGGCAAAATGTATGTGGCTATTTTGTCACAAATCTTTGCGCCAAATTCGGGCGCCATAATTTGTGAGAATTCTGTGACAAACTGGCTTGGTCATAAATGTCTTCGTTGCTAATATACCACTAACCGACATACCTGTCCACATAGCAAAATTGTCACATATTTTCCACAAAATTGCTACGAATTAGCAACAAACCGCGTAATTCTTTTTTTTGCAATAAATTGAGACAACGTTGTGACAAAATATGTACGTGGAAAAATGTATGTGACTGTTTTGTCACAAATCTTCGCGCCAAATTCGGGCGCCATAATTTATGAGAATTATGTGACAAATTGGCTTGGTCATAAAAGTCTTCGTTACTAATCTGACGCTAACCGTCATATCTGTCCACATCGCAAAATTGTCACATATCTTCGACAATATAGCTACAAATTTCCCGGGTTTGTGATGAAAATTTGTGATTAAAATGGTTTGTCACTAATTCGCGACATCATTGCTACAAATTAATGAAAAAACATAAAAAGATTATTTTTATAAAAGAATTGCGACGGTATTGTGACAAAATATATACATGACAAAAGACCAGTGTTATACTTCTTCGTATATTATATAAATATATAATGAACTTAATTTTGAATTTCAAATACATATAATGTACAAAAATTGACTTGGGTATAACCCAAAGATTATCGACATTGGATGTTTGGGCGGTCGGGTCAAAATGGTCAAAAGGGCCAAATCAAGATAAGCTCGCTATACGCTTTGGGGCCAAAAGAGGTCAAAATGGTCATGCGGGCGGATCGGTACAAGCCCATTGTTGGTCTTTAGCTTACCAAGTTCAATCCCGAGGTTCAATATTGAGTTGTGATTCAAACTCAAGGTTCGTTATTGAGTAGTAATTTCAAACCCGGGGTTCGTTATTTATTCGGTTAAAACCTGAGGTTCATTAGTGAGTTTATGATGTGAAACCCAATGTTCGTTAGTGAGTTAATGATTCGAAGCCTGAGGTTCATTAGTTAGTCAAGAGTTAATGATTTGAAACTTGAGGTGTGTTAGTGAGTTAGTGATTCGAAACTCGAGATTCGTTACTGAGTTCATGATATGAAACCCGAGGTTCATTAGTTAGCTAGGCATGAGTTAATGAGTTGAAACCCTAGGTTCGTTAGTGAGTTAATAATTTGAAACCCGGGGTTCCACTACAAGAAAACTGTGTTTCAATGATAAAAATTGGATGACGGGAAGGTAAATCCGTCATTAAATGATAGTTTTAATGAGAGGAGGACAATTTTGATGACCGACTACTATTTCCTATCATTGTTGATGCAAAATTCCTCTCATTATAAATAAATTAAAAAAATCCTGTCATTATTTCATTTTTTATTTTTATAATGTTTGTCCTAATATCTACCCAAACATTTCTTTTTTAATAAAAACATATATCAATAATAAAGAAAATCCTCCATATGTTCTGTATCTCTCAAAACCTAAATTAAGCACCCTCTTCCGCCGTTTCTCTGTTTTGTTGTTCCCGTTGCTCCTCCGCTCCTTCATTCCTTATTATACCTAAGGCGGATGTCATGAATCGATGACTGAAACCAATTTCTACTGAGACGGAACCGGTTCCAAGCTTAGGCTCTCTTGAAGAGACGTCACAAAAGTATAATCGACAATGTTGTCCCGTGGTGGGCATCGAGGGTCTTTCTCAAAAACAAAGCGTGGTTTAAGTCTCAACACCGGTCGGCAAAGTGGGACGAGGAGCTTTATTCTTGTTGGCAAGTTAGATCAATTAATGCTTCTGTATTTTCAATCTATGGTTTTCAGATTTTTTCATGTTTTGTGTGTTTTGAGCCGTTTAGTTCAAGGAAGAAACGAGTTGCGATTTTGGTTGTTTCATATAGAATTCTGATTTTTATTCCTGCCTTTGTGTCAGAATGGCGTGGGAAATAAACCTAATTTGACTGTTAGCATGGATGCAGATGAAGAAAAGCACATTCTTTATGAAAAAGCAGAGGTGATGTAATATAAACAGTCAGTACTAGTTGTGTACTTAACCACCAAGTATTAGTCGCTTGTTGGGTTAATTGGATGATAAAATTTAACCTAGAAGATAACAATTTGTGTAACTTTACGTAGGACGTTATATATTAGGCATTCTCCTCTTAATCTAGTCATAGTCTTCTAGGGACCCCTGATGGTTGAGGGGAGAGGGCGGCTATGGGTTTGAGATGTATTACGATGATGGTGTCGGGTTGAGTTTGAGACCCTTACCGGTGAGTATTTCGCAATTTCTACTAGGGTCGGGTTTTGACAGGATTTGAGATCAATAAACTCTGATTGACGCCAATGGGATCGGTAGAATCGACAATCCACTTGTTTCAAAATCGTCGAATAAATCGATGCTATAAATCGTGGTAAATGATAATTACATAGCAAATGAATCACTCTATGTTGTTTGTAAAGAGGTGTTTGAATTAGGCTCCCGAGTTCGTGAAATGCCCTATGTTTTGTAACACTATTTTATTTCAGTTTAGTGTTTGTGCATATTTTCCTTCTAACATTTTTAAGTTTTTAATTTACTTGTTAATGTTTTTCAATATCAAATACAGCTTTATTAGACATGTTATTGCTGATTTTTCAAATGCATCAATATTGAGAAGCATGGTATGAAAAGGGTTAATAGATAGGTGTGTGCAGATGCTGTTGAGATCTTGCTGCCTATCTATAGCAAACCCCGTAGTTAATTTCTTTAGTCAATTGGCAGGTTCTTTGCTTCGTTCCTTATTGCACATTGGAAGTTACAAATTAGCTGCTCGCTGCTTTAAGGTACTACTGAACTATATAACAGCAGCCTTATTTTGGTCATTACAAACTTTTGAAACTCAGGATTGCATATGAAACTTAGGATCTCATTTACAAACTTAGGGTCAGACGTTTTGCACCTTCACATGGTATATATCTGATTACGTAGGTAGTTCGTTAGTTGCCATATTTGGGCATAAACTTCCTTGATACTAGAAAATTTAGTTGCCTTTTTGGCTACTCCTTTCACCCCATGGAAGTGTTATGTTCTAGTTTGTTTAGCTGTTGGTATGTTAAAGCTTAAAATTACTATGTAATGTGGAGATGTATTTAATTGGCCCTGGCTGAATTTTATAATCATTCAAGAGTTCCACAATGTTCATTGGGATAATTTTCGTTCCTTTCACCGTCCGATTCTTGATGTCGAGACAAGTGCCTAAGGGATAGATAGAAAAGGGAATGAAGCACTTGATGAATTCAGAACGTGATGCTTATCGAGCCCCTGTTTTCTAGGACTTACTTGAGCATGACAAAGCACTCTTTCTTGTGTCGGATATTTAATAGTTTTCATCAGTTCTTGTTGCATCATTTTTCTACCTTGCCTAATATCTATCCCATATTTCTCAAATTATGTGGAGTTGCTTTGTTTCTTAATTGGAATCTACTGTTTTATTTATTTATTACATCTGCGTTTGAACTTGATCATCTCCCTTATGTTATGCAGGTTGAGGAAACCGATGAAGCTAGGAAGAAATTTTCAAATGCAAAATCTATTTCTTCTGCCCAGTTTTTTGGTGATCAGAACAAAGCCAATGATCTGGAAGCTCCAGCTTCCCTGCAGAAGTTTTCAGTACGGGCTTTCTTTTCTGAACTTATTTTCCCTAGGTTTGTCATATTCTCAAGGAGATTTGCAAGTCTATGAAGCCTGTTTTTACCATGGTTTTTTGTTTTCCTTTATTCTGTATAACCGTCGACTCCGTTATTGATATAAAGTAGTACAGAGTTCATGAATGATGCCATCGATGATGCATGATGATGTATGTTCTTTTTTTCTTGCGCTTTTTGCGGGGTCGAGTTCCATTTCTAGTGCCGACCTTTTGGTCACCCATCCGGTAGTTCTGCAATTGATGCCTCTACAAGCGATCGCATTAACGGATATCTTTTCAGGTATTTGTAAGACTATATATATTTTCCTAAGCCTAGGAAACATATTTACAAATATATAAACCCCCTTTATCCCTCTTTCGCCTAAATTAATATGTTCTGCTGGAAAAAGAAAGAGGGTAATATAAGAATGAATGTAACTTGTTTTCCCCATAACATTAGTAGTTTCGGTAAACATGGTGTTCTATATTGCACTTTGTTACATGCACAACAAGATATATCTTCTCTTAAGAATATAGCAGGGGAAACAGGGAAAAAGCTAGGCTCTTTTGCATCGACATTAATTTCGGATCTCTAGGACAGAATCCTCTAATAATTTAGACGAGTTTTTAGCTTAAAAACCAAGAGGATTATACGTCGTGTCACCCTGGCCCAAAATGAAACTATGATTGTTTTCACGAGGTTTTGAGGATACTTGTCATGAAATAGACTCGGTTCAGGATTGGTGGGATCTCAAATATCCGTGGGACTCATAGTTCCATGTGGAACCTCTGAATTATTATTCTCAGAAAGGGTTGGCATTGTTTTACAGTTCCCTGAGAGGTACATGTTCCTTTCTATAACTCTTTTATTAAATTGTTAGTGTTTTCTCTCCTTTATCCTAGTTTGTTGAGTTTCCCAATGATACCATTCATTTCCAAGTACCGTCCTTTTCTTTTCTTTTAGCTTCCCTCTTTTGTTTTTGCTAAATTCCTGACATTTGAAGATTACCTACTTTGGTCAGGTACTTTGTTGCAGAGAATGTTCTTGATGGAGTTACTTTTGGGTGGCCAAGGCGTCGAGGTTTAAAGAAGCAATGACAGGTGTCCTATTATATCTTAGGAACAAAGGTACCCGGATTCCGGATGATATGCTGAAAGAGGCCACAGTGGACATGTACCAGCAGTGCAAGTGAGATCATCATGATTTTAAACAAGTTCTTCATGATGTTTAACAACATCGTCAAGAATCTGAGTGGGATGCAAAACTCAAGACACTTTTAGAGACGATTGCTCGTTCACAAGATTGAGATGTTTTCGGTGATAAACCAATAGTCTCTTGTATTTGTCCGTTGACCATGAATAATATTGATTTCATGTTTTGAAATGCTATTTGACTCAATTATGAATAATATGATTTGCTTCATTTTCATGATCATGGAAGTGTTTTGATTATTTATGCCAATGAAACGTTTTTTTAAGAGAACATTTATATTATTGAATATAATTTTTGTAAATAATAAATATAGTAAAAATGTAAAATATAAATTTTGTTACAAAGTCATTGCAAAATTAATGCAAAAGTGTATGGAATAATTGTCACATTTTTATCACTAAATTTGGTACCAAAATTGTC
This sequence comes from Gentiana macrophylla, assembly GCA_026214975.1. Classification (NCBI taxonomy): domain Eukaryota; kingdom Viridiplantae; phylum Streptophyta; class Magnoliopsida; order Gentianales; family Gentianaceae; genus Gentiana; species Gentiana macrophylla. The sequence goes on along the minus strand of CM047815.1, from coordinate 100,907,913 downwards.
ACATGAATTCATCACATAATAATCACTAAAATTTTGTCACAATTTTATCGTAAACAATCGTCACAAATTCATATCAAATTTGTCAGATATGGTTATCACTATTTCATAAAAAACATTGGTTACAAAATTGTCGTATTTTTTTGTTGTACATTTGTCGCTATTTTATGAAGCAACTTTGATACAACACTCCATCACAAACTTATCGGAAAATTTTGTCACACATCCGTTGCAAAATATAATTTTTGTTGCAGATTGATCACTAAATTTTTTGTCATATCTATGTCACAAAGTATGACTTTCGGCACAATTTTGTCACAAAACTTAGTGATAAGGTTAATTTCGACTCAAAAATTTGCAACGGGTTCTGTGACGGAAATATGATTCGTCACTGATTCGTCACAAACGAGCGTTAGTGACAAATTTGTGACGAAAACCGCCGTCACAAATCCGAGAAATTCTAGTAGTGTTTCTAGCTAGACATACATAATAAAACTCTTGCTTGTGATGTGATGCTCAAAAGCTAATCTAATTTGGAACACCTTTTTTTTTCTTTTTGTGGAAAAAAAAAAAACCTTTTTTTTTTCTTCACATGATCATGTTACATTTCTAGAACCTTCCTTTTTTGGTCTATTCATTTTAAAAATACTACTCCCTCCGTTCTAAAATATTTGAGGCAGTTGCTAAAAACACGCTTATTAAGAAAGTGATTTAATGCTATGACTTTTCGTATACAATGACTAAAAAATTCCTATGATACAATTAATGTAGTTTTCTTTTTAACTTTTACCCTAGCATTAAATAAGGGTAAAGTTGGAAAATTAGTAATAAATGCTGCTTTGAACAAAACTTTTTGGCAACTGCCTCAGTTATTTTGGAACGGAGGGAGTATGTTACAAGATATTAAAATCCAAACTATATAGTTTTTATATGACAATAACAAATAAATAAATCAATGAGGCTAAATAATACCATGACAAAAAACTCAAATTTACATGGTTTGGTTAAAAAAATATACATGCATGGACACTCATATCGGTATACTTTTTGGCCGAAAGCTGGTCACAATGGTTAAGTGGGCCAGATCGGTACTAGCTAGCCCATATATAGTTGGGCCTTCGACTATCAAAAGTACAATCCGTTATAAGCCAACCTCATTCGGGTCGTACCTCGCGTCCAGTTGACCTCATCTCTAACACCAATAAGCCGACCCGGCAATACAGCTCGCTCCTTTGCAAAACAGGTTGTCCTCGACCACCAGTCATATGACTTTATCAGGCATGATCCCACGACTTATCCCTTGTAACTGTCCCAAATCCATGATTTAGCACATTCCACTATCTTATCCTCGTTGAGTCATGACTGCCCCACGTCCCGTATCTCATCCCAGGTTTTAAGATCATGGATTGGTGCTCCCCCACCCCGGGAACTCTATATAAGGATTCTCATCCTCAACTTCAAAACAACGTTATTTGACTTTATCCCTTGCACTACAAGGATACGTAGACAGTCTCAAACGATATAGCCATAGTCAAACACCAAAACCTTGTTAAATTTGTCTCACATAAGCTGTTAAGATAAAGCGATTACCGTTGTACTAAAACCAATTTGTGGTAGTAAATGCGCTACTATATTTTTTTATACATTCAAGAGTGTGGGAATATGTTGCGACAGATTGCCCACACTCTTAAATGATAAGGAAATAAAGTAGCACATTTATTAAAACCAATTGGTTTTAATAGAACGGAATTGGTGGTAGTAAATACACTACTATATATACATTCAAGAGTGTGAGAATCTCTCACAACATAAGGTGTTTTCTATTGTATCACCCAACATATTAAGAAATTGATTTCTTTCATCTAGCACCTAGGTTTTGGGGATGAGTCTCCTCCTCTTGTAAGGGTTCAGGTCTAGATTTTCTACAAACCTCCCATTTCTTTAATCGGATTTCTCCCAAAAGAGTCCAGTTACGTACCAGTTTAAATCATCCGACGATATTCCGGTTATGGTTCCTTGAATTTATTGATTGTGTGACATAAGTGATCATGCTTGTCATTTTGTAATAATTCTTCTTCTTATTATTAGTATCATTAATTCCAGTATAAAGAGACGATCATCATTTTAGATAGTGAAAGTGAGAAGGGTAAGTAAGATTCCAAAGACAAGTATTATTGTTAATAATAATAATAATAATAATAATAATTATTATTATTATTATTATTATTATTATTATTATTATTATTATTATTATTATTATTATTATATGTATATGTATAATAAATGTCGTTTCCCCCAACTATTAGTCTCTGTTTCTTTTCTGGGTACCGTCATATGTACCAAAACAAACACTAAAAAAAATCCTCTTAATTACAAATAAGACAACTTAGTGTAATAATATTATCATGTGTTATTCATTCATTAATTAATCCCATTAACTACCAATTCTTTTGGTTATGACATACTGTCTCCGATTCTTTTTAAATGTCACTTTTCAAAATTTATTTTATTTTTATTTATCTGTCCTTTTACAATATCAATGCAGCATTTATTATTTTTACTTTTTATTTTAATAACCCGAATTTTGATACAATTTTACATGCACAATGAATGAAAAGACAATTTTTGTTATTTTACTCTTTTTTCAGATACAATAATCAATTTCCTAATATGTGTAAATTTTCTCTATGTGACAGATAAAAAAACGGAGGGAGTATTGACTACTAATAATTATTATCATTAATAAAAATGGAATGTCTTATCACAAAAATAAAAATCTCAATACACAACATTTTATTTCCATTTTTACCCTTTAAATTTATGTTTTTTCGCACCTGTTAATTCTGACCGAATTTCAAACAGAATGTTAAAAGTATTCTTGACTCAATTTTTGTCAGAACGTGTTAAAAATCTTAATACACAAATGTCCACCGTTACTTACCACAGTTGGTCACTCTGACCTGGCCTCTTTTTTTGTTTTTTTGTTTAATTTGTTTGTTTGTTTGTTAAGAATCTTGGGTTTTAAAGATTTTTTATTTTGTTTTTATATTTCAAGACATTCACTTATAATATCGTATGTTGTAAAAATGGGATAAACATTATTATAACTATTGGATTTTGATTAGTGGATTGTGACTGTGAAAACATGATATCATTTCCCATTTCCCATTGATGGATAAGTATAACAAACAAACAAAAAAGGGTTTATAAGTGCCAAAAGAGCCACAATTGCATGTTTGTTGGAATGTGCGACTTTTTTTTTTTTTTTTTTTTTTTTTTGTTGTTGTTGTTGTTGTTTTGTTGTTTACATTGTTTATGCATAAGCTTTTATGCAAACCCAAAAAGTTATTGTTAGTTCTAACTCAAGGGCATGGACCCTTTGTTGATTGAATTAGACCTGTGTGATCATCACTCTTTAACAAAATGAAAATGTTCAAATTTCATTTTAGTTTTTTTGAATGAAAATTCTTTATATTTACTCGTATTTATACGTGTCGAAATTATGAAATTAATGAAATAAACAAGAATTTAATTTAATTTCATTCCATTCTGACAGTCAGACACACAATTTAAGTGTGACAATAATCTTTTTTAGAGAGTGTAATCTGTTTTTTTATCATCATAATACACATTCATGCCATGTGCAACTTATATACATAATCTATAATCATCTTCAAATATAGTATCTTTTAGGTAGTTGCCCCAATGAAGGATTGTGACGGATATATAAAATTTTCTCAATGGGGTGCATTAAGAGTATTTTTATAATCTATTAACAGCAAAACTATATTGTTTATATACGGACAAAAAAAACCTCTGACATCAATTGGGGCATTGCTCCCGGCCCTCTTAGCTTTGGATCCTTCCATATTCAATGTATACCTCAATGGTAAAATATAAAAAAAAAAAGAAGTTGTGATGACAGTTTTATCTTTGAGTTAAGATGTATGTTCGACCTTTAATCGATTTCTCTTAACAAAATAATACGTAAAGTCGGTTGGTTACAAATTAGATCTCTGAAACAGACTCGATCCTGAACCCTTTTGGGTTGTCACTCGACTTTCTTTTAGCTGGTTGACACTATCGATCAAAAGAAAAGGAGAGCAAGATACGGCACTATGATGAACACACAATTTTGTGAAAGATCAATGCATTGATAGGTATTTGTGAAGCCAAATGGGAATACATTTCACCCACTTGCTATAAAGTTGAAGAGATAATTTGTTTCTAAAAATAAAAAATAAAAAAGTTGAAGAGATAAAAATAGAAACACCACCCCCAAAATATCTTCACCTTTTACGGAATGGGAATAGGACAAACTTGAATTTGGCATTTATCGTAAAGAGCAATGATACCGACACAATTTGTATGATATAATAAATGACACATCCATCATCTTTGAATATGATGGTCTACCTCATGGTTAATTTACACCATGGTCAAGTTCCATTATATAAAGTGGAAATGTGCATATATATATCTTCTATACCTATCTAATAAGAAGAGAAGGGTGAAGGAGAGGCTGACAAGTGTATTTTTTTGATTGATTCCTTTTTTTTATTGTTCATCAGGCCAGTCCAGATTAGTTTGGTTTTTTTTTTTTTTTTATTTTTTTTATCGGCCCAGTCCATTTTTTTCCCGGCCCATTCCAGAAAAGTTTTTTTATTTTTTATTCTTTTTATTGGTTCTTTTATTTTTTTAACTGTTTATCTGCCCAGTCCAGAAAATATTAGTTCTTCTATTTTCTTTTATTGTTCATGATTCGATATAATAAACGTGAGCAAATCAACTCCGAATCAAACATTCATTCCTTGAAATCACTAGAATAAGGAAGGAAATGGACAAGCTGCCGGATTTTACTGAGAATCGAAAGGATTCACATTGAATGTGGGGAAAAAGCGGATGAAACAGCAATGAGATGGAAGAACAGGGTTTTCAGAAATTCGGCTAAGAAATGAGTAATCGGGTTGAGTTTAGTGAATTTTGATTTAAAAAAAAACTCGGGTCAAAGGGTGTTAAGAGGTTGGGCCAGACTTTTGTGAAACAAGGCCTCACAAAAAAAATGGCAAATCAGATTTTTATTTCATTCAGTCCAATAGCCAATAAAATATCCAATAAATAATTTAATTAATTAATTAGATTATTAACCAAACAAATTGGTAAAATAACTAATTAAAAATCTAATTAATTATTTAAATTCCTGCCAAAATGATATTGATAAAGTGAATATATTGTATTTATAATTTTTTTTATAGTAATAAAGGGTCTATGCCGTTTTTGTTCCTCGCGATGCTTCCTTTCAATTTCAAAAGCAAATAGTTGATAAGATGACTTGTAAGAAACATCACAAAAATGTAGCCAAAAAGCCAACACAAAACCGGGAAACGCAGAAACTATGTTGTAAGCAACTTTTAAGCTTTATCAAACTAAGACCATATATGCATGTGTTATATTCTAAAATTTGTGAGAAAAATGAAACAATACTATGGTTAAGTCATATCCAAAATGTATTACTCAAACCAAGTTTTATTTCTTATATTTTAATATTTAATTTCAAACAATATTTTTATACCGAGGGCATTATCAGGGTCTTGTACCGAGGGCATTATCAGGGCCTTGCGGTGCAAGACCCAGAGTATATATAATAGGATGACATGAAGGAATGCACATGTTTGTTTTGGGGATTTTTTTTGGGGTTTTTTTATATATCACATCATCAATCATTTTTTACAATTCTCTCACCAATCAATTCTTCAACTATAAATAAAAAAAATATTAAATCATCTCTTACCATTTCACTTTATATCCACTTTATTACCTTTTGAAGTAATTTTAAAAGGGAAACTTGAAAAAATATGTTTAAAAAGTTAATTATGTATGTGATATGCCTCAAAATAATAATATTTGAAAAATATGTCTGAAAAGCATTTCGTTGCGTATTCGCTATCGATTTGCTACGTAATCGCTACAAATTGTTTTCCAGACATATTTTTCAAATGTTATTATTTTAATACATATCATATAAATAATTAATTTTTAAAGCATATTTTTTCAAGTTTCCTTTCAAAATCCCAAAACAAAATCTCCTCAAAACGGGGGCACCACACGTGTCCCACACCGTTTTCATAGGCCCACCCTCTAACTGCCATGTGTATCTCCCTCCTCACCTTCCCAATCTCCCTCCCATGTCACTCATTCACAATCTCAACCCCCTTTTTGATCACTCACTCACACACACTGCTACATTACATTCTCCCCACTTTCATTTCATCACACATATTCTTGCATGCACCAGATTCTCCTCTTTTCACGTAATAATAATAAAAAAAGATGCCCATTATCCGTAACAGAAAGTCCTGTTTTTCCTGAGTGACACATTTTTATTTATTTATTTAAATTTTGGTGGAAAATAAGGGATTTTGAGAAGATCCCATTTCAATTTGGGTATTTGGGTATTTGGGTTATAGAAGATGGCTGGAAATGAGTGGATAAATGGGTATTTAGAGGCAATATTGGATAGTGGAGCAGCAACAATAGAAGATCAGAGTAAAGCAGCAGCAAGCACAGAGAATTTGAGAGACAGGGGTCTTTTTAATCCAACAAAGTATTTTGTTGAAGAAGTGGTTACTGGTGTTGATGAAACTGATCTTCATAGGACATGGATCAAAGTTGTTGCTACAAGGAATACAAGGGAAAGGAGTTCAAGATTGGAGAATATGTGTTGGCGTATTTGGCATCTTGCTCGCAAGAAGAAACAGGTTGATCTTTATTCTTGATTTTGATTTTGATATTGTATTTGTAGTTTTATATGGTTTGTTTGTGACTGAATATATATCTGATGATTTCTTGATGTGTAAATAGGAATCCATTTGCTGGACATTTGTTTGTTTAAGAATATGTATAACTAGCAAGATGCTATGTCATACTGAAATTTTCTGATTTGTGTGTTCTTGATCATTTATGTAGTTTGGCATCTAGGCTTTGTTAATAGGGGAATGATTGGTTCTCGGGTGCTACTTACACAAGAAACGGTCACAACAAATGATCACAACACACTTTTACAGTATGATCACGGTACGTATTGATTGATAAGCAGCCTGATCAATTGTGTAAACGTGTTTTGTGGTCATGTGTTAGTGACGATTTTGTTGTGAAACTAGCATTTCCGTGATGGGTCTCTGTATGGGTCGTTTTTGAAGTATAAATGCTAGTTCCACGACAAAGTCACACCATTGATCATACAACCTATTGATTGATATGGGTCCCAACATGATTAATGGTGTAAAAATGTGTTTTGTTGCAACCATTTGTTGTGGAACTGGTACTATTTCTTTTTGAAGATACTGCCACAACAATATGGTCAGAACAAGTGACAAAATACGCTTTTACACCACCTATTGATTGATATGCGTCACACCATGATCAATGGTGACAAAGTGTGCCATGTCACCCATGGCAATTTTGTTGCAGCTTTAGAATTTCTGTGAAGAAATGATCCATTCTTACATCTTGGAGTAACGTTCAGGTTCTACATTTTTTATGTTCATGTTACGTTCGTTGTGAAAACCGGCTATCGTTGATTTTCCGGTGTATACAAAGGTGAAAAATGATACATCCAATACATATGTATTGGATGTATTCTAACTATACTGAGTGAGCAATCTACTCTACAATATCAGCTGGTTTCCATGTGACTTTACGGGCTAAAATGTCCTCCTGTAGCTCACACCTGGCAAGGGAAGATAAAACTCGGCACAAAACAAGAAAAACTCACAAACGAGTAAAAACGAGAAGAGAATCTTCAAGTAAACAAGAACTTTTATTGATTTATTACTATGATCCTCGAAATGTACATCAGAAATGAGCTGAATACAACTTCATATAGAGTACATAAGTCGGTTTACACCTTGATTCGAGCTCAACTAACTATTAAGTAGACTAACTAACATCCTAACCGTTTTCTGAACCCAAGTGTTCGATGTGTGCCTCAAGAACACAAGTAGTAAACTAAATTCTTTGATGCTTTGCTTTGAGCCTTGCACCTGGTGTTCTTCAGGACTTGCATTTAGTAAGCCTTGACCTTTTTCTCGTTCATCCCAGCTTGAGTTTTCAGATTAAATCTTTGTATTTTTTTGTTTTTGTAGTTGGAATTGGATGATTTTCAACGGTCGGCACACCGTAGGTGGGAAAGAGAACAGGGGCGTAAGGATGTCACCGAAGACATGTCTGAAGATCTGTCTGAAGGTGAAAAGGGAGATACTTTGGGAGAAGGGATTTCACTGGACAGCCCGAGAAAAAAGTTTCAGCGAAACTTTTCCAACTTGGAAGTGTGGTCAGACAATAACAAGGAGAAGAAGCTTTACGTTGTCCTAATAAGGTAAAGAACCCCTAATACTTTTCGAATTTCTCTGTCCCGGGAACTGGAAAATCATGTGCTTGCCCCGTTAGTGTTAGGGATTAGTTTTGCGATGATTTTAATGAGACAATGATCAATGCATGCTTGAATTTTCTACGAGTCTTCTCGTAGTTTGAATGTAGTGTAAAATTTATTCATTTGTCACGCTTGCTACAATCTGACACATGTTAATGAATCCGAAACTGCTTATTGAGGTATTTGATTTTTATAATTTTACCAGTCTTCATGGTTTAGTCCGTGGTGAAAATATGGAGCTTGGGCGTGATTCTGACACGGGTGGTCAGGTAAATGCCATGCTACTGACATTATTTTAAGTTGTTTTTCTTTCTTATGTTCTGACCTGATTTGATTAACCTGCCAGATTAAATATGTCGTTGAGCTTGCTAGAGCTCTTGCTAAGATGCCAGGAGTGTATCGAGTAGACCTCTTTACACGCCAAATTTGCTCACCGGAGATAGATTGGAGTTACGGGGAGCCTACGGAGATGCTCACCACAGGGTCTGAAGATGCTGATGAAGCTGATCAGGGTGAAAGCAGCGGAGCATACATCATACGGATACCCTTTGGTCCTCGTGATCAGTACCTACGAAAAGAAATGTTGTGGCCTTATATACAAGAGTTTGTCGATGGGGCCCTGGCCCATATACTTAACATGTCAAAGGTTTTGGGTGAACAAATAGGCAGTGGACAGCCTGTATGGCCTTACGTGATTCACGGGCATTATGCTGATGCAGGGGATAGTGCTGCTCTTCTTTCGGGTGCTTTGAACGTTCCGATGGTTCTGACGGGTCACTCGCTCGGTAGAAACAAGCTTGAACAGCTTCTGAAACAAGGCAGGCAATCAAAAGAGGATATTAATTCAACGTACCGGATTATGCGGAGGATTGAAGCGGAGGAGCTTTCCCTCGATGCTGCTGAACTTGTTATAACAAGCACCAAGCAGGAAACTGATGAGCAGTGGGGATTGTATGATGGTTTCGACGTAAAGCTTGAGAGGGTTTTGAGGGTCCGGGCAAGAAGGGGGGTCAATTGTCATGGCAGATACATGCCTAGGATGGCGGTATGCTTCCTTCTCACTTTTTATGCACAGTTTAATATACTTGACCCTAATACAAGCTCTGTCTTGATCTCGTGTTATTAGGTTATTCCTCCTGGAATGGATTTCAGCAATGTGGTTGATCAAGATGACGGTGCAGAAGCTGAAGGGGAGCTTGCATCACTTACGAGTACAGATGGTGCTTCACCTAGAGCAATTCATCCAATATGGTCAGAAGTAAGTTTAAAGTTTTGCATGAAGAAATTTGTCTGTACTTTGGGAAAGACTTCTTACTAATTATTTATAAACACGCTATTGTAAGGTGATGCGTTTTTTGACAAACCCACACAAGCCGATGATATTAGCATTGTCAAGGCCAGATCCCAAGAAGAATCTTACAACTCTTGTGAAAGCTTTTGGAGAATGCCGCCCATTAAGAGAGCTGGCAAATCTCGTGAGTACAGGGATAGAACAGTCATTACATATATAGTTCTGTGTCAAAAGTGATAAAGCATTAATATTGGTTTGTTTATATCTTTTGCAGACACTTATTATGGGAAACAGGGATGACATAGACGAGATGTCATCAGGGAATTCCGGTGTGCTAATCACTGTGTTAAAGTTGATCGATAAGTATGATCTTTATGGACAAGTAGCGTTCCCTAAACATCACAAACAAAACGATGTTCCAGAAATTTATCGTCTTGCTGCCAAAACAAAGGTGCATTTACTTGTGAACCTTAGTAAGAATATTTTTCGATCTGTTTCGTACCTGATATTGAGAAATTAACAGGGTGTGTTTATAAATCCTGCTTTTATCGAGCCATTCGGATTGACCTTGATTGAGGTGCGTTTTTTTAGCCTTACGTGAATTTCTTGTTTATTTTATGTAGTATAAATACAATTATTTTTCTTCCCGAAATGCAAGTATAGGCTGCAGCTCATGGATTACCAATGGTGGCTACAAAGAATGGTGGTCCAGTTGATATTCACCGGGTAGTTTCTTCGCTTCATTACCCCCCATCCCACCCCCCATCCCACCCCAACAGTAAAATCAGGATTTTGAGACTATGCTTGAGGAAACAATTTCGCAAGGCACGTGGGCTAATGTGTGTGTGTATAATGCATTTTTGGCAGGCACTGAATAATGGGCTCCTAGTGGATCCTCATGATCAGCAATCAATTGCTAATGCTTTACTCAAACTCGTATCGGAGAAGAACTTATGGCATGAATGCAGGAAAAACGGTTGGAAAAACATACATTTATTCTCATGGCCTGAACATTGCCGGACATACTTAACGAGGGTGGCAGCGTGTCGAATGAGACATCCACATTGGCAAACAGACACCCCAGCAGATGAACATACTGCAGAAGAAGAATCGTTGAATGATTCCCTTAAAGATATACAAGATATGTCCCTTAGGCTCTCGGTTGATGGGGATAAATCGTCATTAAGTGAGTCCTTCAATGAAACAGGGAAAGACGCGCAATTTCAAGACCAGGTCCAAAGGGTTTTAAGTAAAATGAAGAGACGTGAAGAAGGAGGTCCGGATTCGGAAAGTGAAAGGAAAATGGCTGACAGCTTTCCAAGTAAATACCCGATGTTGAGGCGACGACGTCGCCTAATTGTTGTAGCAATTGATGGATATGACAGTAAAGGAAATCCTGACATGAAAGTGATACAAATAGTGAAAGATATCTTTAAGGCAGTCAAGTTAGATTCACAGCTAGCCAGATTAACGGGATTTGCCATGTCTACGGCCATGCCGTATTCTGAGTTGACAACGTTTTTGAGAGCCGGGAATATTAAAGCGGGTGACTTTGACGCATTGATTTGTGGCAGTGGCAGTGAAATCTACTACCCTGGAACATACGGTGAAGACGAAGAGAAGTATTGCCCGGATCCGGATTATGTATCGCATATTGAATACCGTTGGGGTTCTGACGGGTTGAAGAAAACCATTTGGAAGCTGATGAACACGAATGAAGGCGGCGGTGATAAGAAGTCTGGCCATTGTGGTATCCAGCAGGATGAGAAATCTAGCAATTCGCATTGCCTGTCTTATTTCTTGAAAGATCCTAGCAAGGTGGATTTTTGTTTGACAAGAAACACACACACACACACACACACACACACTCACACTGCGGGGCCACTAAAGGCAGGTCTGTAGTGGCACTAAAGATGCTCCCTTTTATAAGGGCGCCTTTAGTGGCACCATGGTGTTTTTAACGTGGCACCACTGCCACTGAACACAATTAACCGGCTGAAAGTCGATTCTAGAGCTGAGAATCGACTTTCACACGGTCAAATCGTGGCAATGGATCAACTGAAAGTCGATTATCAGCTCTAAAAACGACTATGAAATAGTAGATTGTACTGTAGGAGAGACTTTATGGTGCAACGGTTGTAAGAAGGTTGTACCAAGTGGCATATATTAGAGTCTCTCATTTTTACTCTCTTTCACATAATACACTTTTATCGTGTGTGAGAGGTTAAAAATGAATGGTTGTAATGTATGCCACTTGGTACAACCTTGCTACAACGGTTGTATTATAAAATTTGTCGTACTGTAGTGCCAAAAACGGTAGCTTTGTCGTGGTTCCATTAAAGACGCCCTTTTATTAATCTCATCATTGTGCAGGCAAGGAAAGTGGATGACATGAGGCAGAAGCTTAGAATGAGGGGCCTACGTTGCCATTTGATGTATTGCAGGAACTCCACAAGAATGCAAGTCATTCCTCTCTTGGCATCTAGATCACAAGCCCTCAGGTAGTAATTTTTGCAGCACAAAAAATAAATTATTCAAGGCCTAAAACGATTCATTCGTATAAGTTTTTCTTTACATACAGATACCTTTTCGTTCGTTGGAGATTGAACGTCGCAAACATGTATGTAATCATGGGTGAAACCGGTGACACGGATTATGAAGAACTGATTGCCGGAACTCACAGAACACTGATAATGAAAGGCGTTGTTGAGAAAGGCTCAGAGGAATTACTTCGAACAGCTGGAAGCTATTTGAGAGATGATATTGTCCCAACAGAGAGCCCTCTCATTACTCACATTAATGGCAATGCAACAGCAGAAGAAATCGCCAATGCATTCACACAAGCCTCAAAAGCTGCATGATCATGAACATGATCACGATGAATCAATACTACTGCATTTTACCGCGCTTTTTGCATAATATTCAGGATTAATTCCACACATGTGTCTGGATACATATATACAAGTACAAAAACTGTCAGTTGTATCACATGTTTTGTGAACATGAATAATATTGTCCTTGTGGTCAATTGAACTGGGCACCTTTCCCCTTTGTACTTTATATATACTTGTATGTGGTGAACTTTTCATCTAATGCGTGCAAGTTATGTGCATCTATGTGCTGTACATAAGGGAGAAATTTTTTTATGTGGTGTATCGACACGTGGATGTATATGGCAAAGATAATATCCGCTTGTAGATACTTCACCACGATGCATACAGAGACCCCATCATTGCCTTCTGATTGAGAGCGTCTGCCACTAAGTTAGCCTTGCCAGGATGATAATGGATTCTAGATTTTGTGTAGGATAATTCTTCTTGTGTGGCTTCAGTTGTCACGAAGCATAAGTAATCACCTTACCGTTTTGCATCAGCATACAATCCAAACCTAGTTTGGAAGCGTCACCGTAGATTTCAAATTCACCGTCAGTATTCAATATAAACCAAACCGTCTCGAGTTCTTTCACATCTCTATGACCAAACAAATCATTGTAGTCGGTTCACAACTGCTTCAATCTTTTCCAGGTCTACAGATATACCATCCGTTGAGATTACATGGCCAAGAAAAGCTACTCGGTCCAACCAGAATTACAACTCGAAGTACCATCCTCATGTTATACGCAAAAGATGTCATCGAAAGTAATGTTACTCAATATCATCCTCTTAGGTGATGCCAATAAGTTAGAAAACGTAACGTGGATATCAATATTGATTCCTCTATCAAAACATATAATTTCATCACGATACATAACAATTATATAATGCATTCCTTATATAATAATTGTAGTCCTAGAAACAATTTAATTGTGTCAATGTAATTAAGTCCATTTATTTATATGCGACTATAATTCCCGCAATTCCTTAAAAAGTAAAAACGAGAAAAAGCGCTTCTGCTCTACCTTTTTTGGTCTTTTTTTTGCATTCTATATTTTTCCTCCAAAAGGACGAAAACAAAACAGTACTTTACGCTGTTTTTGGTCCTTTGCCGTATAAATCGAATGTTTTCTTCCTCATCAACGATCTCCGCCGACCGGGAATTTGCTGCCGGCAGGTGTAGAAGTCACGCTTCGGAGGTATGTCGTCGATGTCACAAAATTTTCCATGATTTTGTCCTAGTTTCGTAGCTCAGGATTTGACATATTGTGTTTTAGATCTTAGATTTGGTTTTAATGATATTCCTTCAATCAATTTTTAGTTATTGTCTGCTCATGATTTCGATTTTGATTGCTCCTGACTTGTAATAGGAAGAGGCGTAGTCATGCCAGGGGAGGGAGGAAGAGATTCTAGATCTGAATGAAAGTAGTGTCTCCATTTTGATTTCATGAGTATCGTTATAAACTGCACCGAAGTTTAGTTTGTTTGTGTATCGTCAAATTTGTTTGGATGTAATGATATCGATTTTGTACTTGTCATTTCCGTTTATTCAAGCTGGAGGTTGGGATTGTGTTTCTGTTGATCTAGGCTTGTTATAAGGAAATTGTTAGGGAGTCTTTGATGCACCGGCCCAATAAGAATTTGTTCTCTTCTTTAAGCACATGTCACAGCTTAAAATGCAAGGGACAGGTGCATTAAAGAAAAACTCTGTACTCAAGAATTTTCTTCTTGTTTTATTACAAAGTTTGGATGGTTCATGAAAAGTTATATATAATAGACATGAGCCGAATTGCATTGGTGTATTATACTTGCATTTAATGTTCCTTGAATGCTGCCATTTTGCGCACTCAAGTGTTTTACTGCATCCTGAATTGCTGTGTTCACTTTTCTTAATAAACGGTTGTCTAGGTGGTGATTAATAACAAGATGGGACACCAGCTTCTTCTGTGCTAGCAAGAGTTCTTGTACTAACATAAAGTGTTGAATTTCATTGACAGGTCTTTTAAAATAAGAAGTGTCTACACAAGAAGCTTTTTGGTGTCTCGGCCGCCTCTTGAGGATACTGACTTTGGTAATAAGCGATGACAGATGTAATATCAAGTTTCTGGGGTCCTGTCACGTCTACTCATGAGTGGTGCGAGCCTAATTATGTTTACTCTTCCTATATCGCCGAGTTTTTCAACACTGTATCAAATGTTCCTGCCATTCTGTTGGCTCTAGTCGGTCTAGTGAACGCTTTGAGGCAACGCTTTGAGAAGCGGTTTAGTATCCTTCACATATCGAACATGATACTTGCCATTGGGAGTGCGCTGTATCATACCACATTGCAAAAGAGGTGAGTGCATTCATCGTCTTAATTGCTTGGCATGTTGTATCGCATGATTTTTTACAGATCTTCTAAGGTTTTAATCGAGGTTAAGGTTCATTATCTGAACCTAGAAAAAGCTACCACAATGTCAAAGCTACATGTGTATGTAGAAGTGAGGTAGGTATCTTGAACCTTTTTTTAGCAGACATAGAATTCGTTTAGCTGGTTGTATAATCCTTTCATTTCAAGACGTTGAAGAACTAAAAAGTTCAAATATACTCTCTTTTAAACATTTCCTTGGGGTAATTTTGTATTATTTGGATTGATTTTGTATATTGTTCACCTTAATTCTGGTAATTGATGTTTTATCATGTCCAGACGAGTTAGTGACTAAAGTATATCTGACATGCTTGCTTGTAGGCAACAACAAGGTGATGAAACTCCTATGGTGTGGGAAATGCTACTTTACATATACATCCTCTATTCTCCTGATTGGCATTATCGCAGTACCATGCCGACCTTCTTGTTCATCTACGCTCTGTTATTTGCCGTGGCACATTCCTTGTTCCGTTTCATCGTGGGATTCTGGGTACACTATGCACTACTTTGTCTTCTTTGCATCCCTAGAATGTACAAGTACTACATTTATACAGATGACAAATCTGCAAAGCGGCTTGCACAACTGTATTTGGCTACTTTGTCGGGCGGGAGTCTCTGCTGGTTCTTCGACCGCCTTCTATGCAGGAAAGTCTCTCTCTGGTACTTCAATCCACAGGGTCATGCCCTGTGGCATGTTTTCATGGGCTTTAACTCGTACTTTGCTAACGAGTTCTTGATGTATTGCCGTGCCCAGCAAAGGGGTTGGAGCCCTAGTGTAAGATACTTCTGGGGATTTTTTCCGTACGTGAAGATTCAAAAGCCGAAGGCGCAATAGATATATTTGGTTTGGTGTAGGACTGAAGCTTCTAGTATTAAGAATAGGCTAGAATTGTGTAGAAGTCATGATTCTTTTTAATTATTATTATGATTATGATTTATTTTAAGAACATGATGTATATGGTTACAAGCTAAGCCTTCGAATTTGCTGGGATGGTAGAAGTATTGACCCTATGGGGTTACTAGTGTGACGTGATTATCGGGTTTTTTTTTCTTTTTCTTTCTATGGCTGCGCGTTTTGGAGCCCTTGTTTATGTCTTGTAGAAGTTATGATGATCGAATTTGGCTTCAGATCTTACTCAATACTCTTGGAGGCATGTTGATTTGGGCGTTGTTGTTATTGACACACCACGGTGAATGCATCTATCATGGAACCACACTTCGAGGGCTCGGTTCGACTTTACAGAGGTCGAAAACGGACATTTGACCTCTGCAAAGTTGAATGAATGTTGAGTTTACATTCTATTTTCCAGAGGTCGGATGTGGCTGGTGTCTCGGAAGCAGATTCGATATATTGCCCCGAATGTAGGGAAAATTATATATCCATTCTCTGAGTCCACATCATGTATCACTCTAGATGTTTATCGTTATTGATAAAGTGCAAGACTCATTGATTGATATGAACCTAAGATCGAAATCAACACAACATACTTCACATAATTCATTATGGTGTGTGATATTTGAATTGATAGAGTAATGTTATGAAAAATGCTATGGACACGACAAAATGAACACCACATCTTACATGTATCATTGATTGTGAAAGACCTTCATCTATCAACTGAGTCTTACATCGAGATACGTTCATACTATATTTGATCATATGTATATGATTGTAACTTTCATTGCCATGTTCAAAATATTTATAAAACTTTATTTATTTATTTATTTATTTATTTATTTTGAGGAAAACCAACAATTTTACTAAGGCAAATCTGTTAACGCGGCAGAGATTACATCATACGATGGTGTAACACCTCAAGTGACACTACCCAACGCCACAACACCGTGTCTAACACCTCAAGTGACATTCCTCACGCCACTACACCGTGTCTAGCAAAAAGATGCACCGACACATTTCTAGAACGCTCAACAAAAGAGAATTGACAAGACAAACATTTTAAACATTTTTATAAAACTTTATTTTGGATTTCTAGCGTAAGAAAAATGTATATAAAGTGTCATTATCCCTAAAAATCACATAATTGAAATAATCTTCAAATAGTAAACCATAGCCGGAGACATATAATCTCTAGAAAGATTTCAATGCAGTAATATAAACAAATAATAAGACAACATTTGAAATTGCAATCTTATCTTTCACTCACATAGGTTAATATTACTTTTTTTTTTTTTTTTTGACAAAAACTATGTATTTTTTAAAATACCCGACCGGACAAAGAAAAAAGCTTAACAACCCTTTGCAATCTCCATATATCTAAAAAAAACTTGGATTATGTGTCAACTTTATTTGAGTTATAGCTTTTAACGAAAATAACATGAAACAAAATAATAAGAGGGAGAAAAAAAATATCACTGAGGCGAGGCACCAAACACCAAAATTTAAGAGGTAATTTGGTCAAATTGACCTATATCCACGGGTAAAACATAAAAATTAACAGTGAGATGAGGCACCAAAGTGCTTCGGTCAAACTGACATACACCTACGAACAAATTTGTGAATTACACTAATTTAGGGTAGTCCGGGTGCAGTTTCAAGGAAATATATCGGTGGAAGGTTTTTACAGGTAAGGGCTCATTTTAAAAAGTTGAATTCCTATTGGTTTTAGTACAACAATTAGGATTTGCACCTGGATCAACCTAAAATTTGTGAATTAAAAGGGAAGAATATCAAAAAAGAATTGTTTTTTTCTTTTTTTTTGGAAAGACCAAGATTTCATTTTGAGATATCAATTTTGGATACTAGTGTGAGAGGGAAAGAGCTATATATGTGCATATATACTATAAATTGTGGGTCAAACTGAGCAAACAAATGTAATATTTTTCCCAACACATTTTAATTCATCTACCTGGCTAATACTAGCTAATCATTTAATTAATTAAGCTCTTTGATTGGCAATTAATTAATATGGCTCAGTTTACTACTTGGTTTGCTTCATTCCTCTTGTTGTACTTTATTGTGTACAGCTCCAGCACCCTTTTTTGCAATCACCTTAAAGTACTTGGAGGCGATGGCTCTGAAAAGAGAAACAATCATAATTGGTCGTCGTCAGCTTTGACACAAGCAAAATTTGGTTATGCATGTGAAGGAATGGAGTGCGAAGGAGACGACATCGAGGACGACGCCACCGCCGTCGAGGAGTGCGAGGACATCTGTGATTGTTTGCCTGATAGAGATAGCAATACTGGACACTCTTGCCAGTGGCAACCTCAACTTTACCTTGAGCCGGCTCAAACTCAGGAATGAATACATGCAACAATCCTTCACTTTTATTACAAGACTGGAAAATTATGACACGGTGAGTCCCTAGCTATTAGAATGGACCGTCAGATGATTTGTCTATCTGTACACGTGGTAGTTATTTGACGGTCCGTTCTAACAGGGAGTCCTACAGCGGAATTACCTAACAAGACTACGTTTCGTCAACGTCTTTCGGTAAAGGGAGGGCATGCTAGTATAAGGCATTGACCTTTTACCTTTCATTTAATAAAGGGGTCGGTTTATTAAAAAAAAACAATGATAGTGTCACAACCACACTCTTACATCATTGATTATGATACGAGATCTATTTATTTTTATGGATCTCATAAAAATCAATGGTGTAAAAATTTGTTGTGACGCTTTTGCTACGGTCATTTTATCATGAAACAAACATTTATCTAAATAAATTGACCCCCTTGAGTAGCTTACTCAAGAGGTAGTTCAAAAAATTGTTTCATGTACACTAAATAGTTAAAAAAAGATGCTACTAATATACATGGCATTTGAATCTTGGCCCACCATTTTAATTTCTTTACTAGAGTTTGGGTATGCCGTGCAATGCACGGCATGCCCTTTTCAAGGAATTTCAATTATATACTATTGTTATAAGTGCATGTATAAGTAATATTGAGTTTTTTGAATCTGTACGTACTACATATATGAAAGATGTTTGAGAATGTTGAATGACATCAAAAAACATAGAAGAGTAAGTCATACATATTTATAAAGATGTAGAGTACAATAAAAAGTCATGCATCTATTTAGAAAGGTGATAGTACCCATAATAAGGTACAAAGACAACAAAATACTACATCATTGGTAACAAAGCCATGCATTTGTTTTTTTTTTTCCTTTCTAATGTCTTGTATATTGGAACAGGTGGATTCTTGAGATCCGTAAATACAGCTGTAGAAAGCATTTTGAGATTTAATATACGTAAATAGCCAACCATTTTGCTTCCTTATTTACGGATATTTACCTCCGACACATTTCCCACATGACGCGTGATGAAAGTCAACCCTCCTACGCATTTCACACTAAATTCACTGAATTTTATAGCATTTCGGGGCATGATTTTTACCATTTAGATGCTATCTCACGCTGCTTTCACCACTCACGCTTCCACATCGCACTTAACCGAAATTCTCATTTTTATCGTTGATATGTGGACTTTTGTGAGATAGCATCTAAATGGTAAAAATCATGCCCCAAAATTCTATAAAATTCAGTGAATTAAGTGTGAAATGCGTAGGAGGGTTGACTCTTATAGTATTTCGAAGTGTGAAATGCGTAAATACATTCCTGAACCCAATTATTTTTACAATTTATAGTATTTCGAAAGTCAATTACAATTTCTTTTGGCACCATATAAAGGTCGAATATCTACTTAAGATATTAAAAGAGTCTAAGTATTACATTTTTTAGACTTTAGAGTCTACGTATATATACATTTTTTTCTTTCCACTGACCTCTTTCCATTTTGTTGATATATATATAATATTGATGTATAAAGTATCTACTCTGGAAAAAAAAAATAAAAAAAACGAAATCTGAAGTGACACGTGTCATATATAACGTGTCGTGTCATATATTAAAATTTTAGAAATAATGAGATCGTCGTGATGTAATGATTCGATACAATGTACTTAAATTTTTGATAGCCTTCTATATTGCCATTTTATTGATATATAATATATTGATATATAAAGTATTTACTATGAATAAGAAAGAAAAAACGAATCAGTGATTATATAACTCTATCTTCTATATTGCCATTTTATTGATATATAATATATTGATATATAAAATATTTACTATGAATAAGAAAGAAAAAAAAAAAAACAAATCGTGACGTCGTGGCCGTGGCGCGTATAACGTGTTGGCTACGTGTGCGGCAACATTGATATATAAAGTATGGGCAA
This sequence comes from Gentiana macrophylla, assembly GCA_026214975.1. Lineage (NCBI taxonomy): Eukaryota > Viridiplantae > Streptophyta > Magnoliopsida > Gentianales > Gentianaceae > Gentiana > Gentiana macrophylla. The sequence goes on along the minus strand of CM047815.1, from coordinate 100,887,712 downwards.
AATTAGAAAGATATTTGAAAATAGAAAAAATGGTCTCTAAGTTGGTTTTGGATTTTAGTCTATCCGATAAATGGCGATATATAATCTTTAAAAACGCTTACGTGTGTGTATTTAAATTTTTTTAAAATTCCGTATGCGTCAATCACTATTTCCGTGGATAAGACTAAAATCCAAAAGAAAAGCAAACTTAGAGTACCATTTTCCTCACCTGATGAGTTATGACTAAAATCCAAAATATGTCGCGCAACATTGATATAATTTCTTATATAAAGTAACTCGAATAATAACAAACAAACAAAAAAGAACATAAAGTATGTAATTAAAAAAGAAAATAATAAAAAAATAAATAAAATATAAAGTGCCACGTGGCATTGCTAGAGCATTTTCAAGAGAAGAGGGACGTGGATAGACGTGACTGGTTCCGGGCGGTTCGGGTCCACAAGCGCGACCACTCCTGCTTCCATTCAAAATGGGCCGAACCGCGGTTCCATTCTAGCGGCTCACGGTTCCGCCGGTGGCGGTTTCAGTTCCCGTCCGGTCCGAGTCTCGGCGGTTCCTCGGATCCGACAGTTCGAGATCACTGCCCGATTATGGTTCTGATCACGGTTCCAATCACGGTTCCAAAAAAATCAATTTTTTTTTTTACAAATGTTGTATAACTTACGTTAAAATTAATGATAAATTCTAATTGGTTATTAAACTATATATAATATTTAATTTCATAACTATATTTAAAAGAAAAAAACACTACACGAAGATATAATATTTAATTTCATATCGATATATAATATTTAATTTCATAACTTATATTCTAGATAATTTGTAAGTTATATGATACGGACAACCTTTCTGGACCCAATAAACGTATTTTATACGAATAAAAGAGTAGGGTGTAGTTTATTAATATTTTGTAACATTTTAAAAAAATTGTTATTCAAGTTTTACGTGTTTTATATAATTTATTTTATAATTTCATAAATCTAAACACTAGTATGTTGTGTATTGAATAAGTGTTACAAAAAAAATTATTGGTTGCTAAACACTAGCATGTGCTATTCCTTGTCATAATAATTTAAATAGTAGTAATATTTGATTAGTCAAAGTGTCACAATATATTTCGACCAAAAAGTAATAGTAAAAAGCAATATATTAGTATGTTGTGATACTCACAAAACAACACTATTTATAAATAAAAGAATTGCTAAGGAAATAAATGATGGATATCGATTATTCTACGCAACGGTTACATTGATAAAAAAAATTATTCAAAATTTTTGAAAGAATATACGTTGGATTCAAGGTGGTCCAACTTGGAGAAAAGAAAAGGAAAAAAAAAAAAGAAGAGGAAAAACAGGTAAACAAACAACAACAACAACAAAAAAAAAAAACAAACCGCCGGTTCCGGGTCCGGTGGAACCTAGAACCGGGTTGGACCCGTGAATCATGGGTTTCTCCGATGACTTCACGACGTGGACTAAATGGCTCGTTTGGGCAATCGAATCGCCGGGTCCGACCCGGATTTGGACCCGGAACCGCTCAGGTCTAGACACAACGTGATGTTTCAACCTTGATTTTGATAAGTCTACGTCACAATCAATTAAAACACTTATTATTTGCAAAAAAATAAAATAAATTATAACACTTATTAAAATCAATGTATTGTGTCATCCGTTGTGTATTTTTGATTGTGTCATAACAGGATATATGTACAATAGTAATAATACTAAAACTCAATCACCAATAATATATGCACGAATACATGGTTATACGAGTAAAACTCAATCTTCTAAAGTGTGGTATTGGATGTCATCTATATCATATTATATATTTTAAATATCAATACTGTTGGAATTTTACCTTTCACAATAGTTATCGTATAATCGATTAACTCCAAGACACGCTGAATGCATTTTCTTTCAAGAGGCGTTTCACCCAACCGCGTCACGTGGGAATCACATGAAAATCTTTCTCAAGATACAAATGAGATGTTTGATCAGACAGTGACTCGTCTGATCAAATTAGAGGACACTCGAGTGTGAAATCTGATGATGCTGAGTTTCGAATGAACTTTCCATGCATGCACGAGTGCCTTTTATAGGCAGATAAACGTATGATCGAATTGAATGATTGTCTCCCTTAACGAAAACAAACACTCCACTTCGGCCAAGAGTTATAACTCTTTAGATTTGATGAGGTACATCACTTTGTTTACATAGTATGTCATGTCATTTCATTCGAGGGGTGTAACTAAAATCTCTTATGGTGGCAACATTAATATGTACAACAAGTCGAATGCATATATACTATCAAAAAAAATTCAGACGGATAAAATACCCTTTCTTAATAAAAGGGACGCGCGAATAAATCTAGTTCAGTTCTTCCTGCTTCACATTTGTTTGTTTGTGTTTTTTTTTTCAAACACTCGTAACTTTTGATTTATAACTCCGATCATCGAAAAATTTTCACCAAAATTCATATTTTTTATTGCTCTTTAATTTGAGCCCAAATACGATACCCTTCTGACGTAAATTTTGAAAGCCGAAAAAATATTTGTATTAACTGGAGCGTTTTTTCTTATAAACGACCGTAACCTTTGATTTACAACACCGATCATCAAAATTGTTTGACCAAAGTTCATATTTTTTTTATCTTCATTTTGAGACCTCGTTTGATACCCTTTCGACGTAATATTTGAAAGCCGGATTTTATCGCAGCGTTTACACTAACACAATATCATAGTATCAGAGAGGAACTTTTTGATTGATCTTCGTTTGGAAGGCAGAAAGTTCACTTGGATCAACAAAGATGGATCCAAAATGAGTAGAATTGATAGAGCCTTAGTTTCTCCAAATTTTCTAAACTCTTGACCGAATGCTTCCCTTATCTCCCCCCAAAGAAGCCTATCTGATCACTGCCCTATCCTTTTAAAAAGTTCCTCTCTTGATTTTGGCCCAATTCCTTTTAAATTTGTTGATTTTTGGTTGAAACACCCAGAGTTTAACGAGATTGTATTTACTGCTTGGAAGGATGAGAGCATTACCGGAAACCCGTTTCACATCTTTAAAGAGAAACTTAAGAGGGTAAAAGTTGCCTTAAGAAATTGGAGTCGTTCAACCTTTGGTCACTTACAGGAGGAAGTGAATCAAGCCAAGATAGTTGTGGAGGATTGGGATAAACTAGCAGAGGAGAGAACTCTGAGTCCCGTTGAGATGGAGTGTAGGATCAAGGATATTAATTTTCTATATGAGAAAGATTCTCAATTGGAAAGTTTGTTGAAACAAAAAGCCCGTGAAAAATGGATAAAAGAAGGCGATGGAAACACTAAATTCTTCCATAACTCCATCAAAGGAAGGCGTAGCAAAAATAATTTATCCGGCCTTTTGATCAACGGACGATGGGGTGAGGATGCACAAGAGATAAAAAAACGAAGCGGTCCATCATTTCAAAAACCAGTTTAGTGAAATCAAAAGGAATAGGCCATCTCTTGAATCTGATCTCTTCAAAAAGCTATTTTTAGATTTGCGGTCTAATATTGAGAACCCATTCACGGAAGAGGAAGTGAAACTTGCTGTTTGGAATTGCGGATCCAGCAAAGCCCCGGGGCCGGATGGCTTCTCGTTTGGTTTCTATAAAGCACAATGGAATCTCATTAAGGATGATCTTATGAGATGTGTCAAAGACTTTGAGCGTACGGGAAGAATTGGTAAAGGGTGTAATAGCTCCTTCATTGTCCTTATACCTAAAAGATGCAACCCCACATCTTTTAAAGATTATCGTCCTATCAGTTTGGTTAGGAGTCTTTACAAAATAATTTCAAAGCTGCTAGTGGAAAGGCTCAAGAAGATTATTCCTACTCTTATTGATCACTGTCAATATGCCTTTATTAAAGGTAGACAAATTCTTGATGGTGTTTTGATCACAAATGAGGTAGTTGATTACCTCAAAAAAAAACCAATGGTAAAGCTTTTATCTTCAAAGATGATTTCGAAAAAGCGTTTGACTCGGTCAATTGGGATTTCCTAGATTCAATTCTGGAACAAATGAACTTCGGTTTGAATTGGAGGAAATGGATAAAAGGTTGCTTATCGTCGGTTTATGTATCTATTCTTATTAACGGCAGCCCGACTACGGCTTTTGTTGGACATATTTCGAGTTTCAGTGATGAGTGCCAGACTAACTGTTATAAAGAAAATACAAAAAGATGTCTAGATTAAATGTATAAGTTTAATAGAGTTTGATTTATGAATAGGTTTGATCAAACAAGCACTGTAAGTAGGTCAGCTGTATTTCTTAGTAGACCTGCAAGGTCAGTAGGGTAGCTAGGTCAGTAGAGTGTCTAGGAACCAGCTGAAGATTGAAGGCTGAGGACTCAAACTCAGTTATTGAAGGCTAAGGAATCAAACTTAGTTATTAAAGTCAAGGATATGGAATCAGAATTTAGGCAATTCTATGATGACCTAAACTGTTTGCATATACCTTGTGTACAGGGTCTAAGTTCCATAAATGCAAATGGTAATTGGAACTTAGTTATGTTCAAAAAGGTGTACTCTAACTTCACAATAAAAGGTTAGATGAAAAGCAGTTGACTGAAGTGTTTTTATAACACAACGCAGACTTAAGTCAGTCAACAGGTATGTACATCAGAAGGTTAACACACACATGTATCTGCTGAATGTAATTCTCGATTTAATCAACGTTGACATTGGAAGATTAAGTGGATAATGATGAAGTACAAGCTTTGATATTGTCAACAAATCAATGGTCAAGATTAAAGGGACGTTGGTAAGATTCAGAGGATTATCCAATGGATATAAGTCAAAGGGTGGACAATCAAAAATCCCGACAAAAGCGATCGACAATTGTCGATCACTAGAATAGTGACATAAAGCAAGTCAAGATGAAGACAAAACTAAAACGGCTACATTTGAATTTCAAATGTATGTCACAGGATCCACACCTATAAATAGGGAACTTCTGATTCAGCTACAAATGATGAAAAATAACAAGCATACAATCCATACGAAGCAATCAAAGATTTAATCAAGAACTTCACCCTGCTGACCTTACAAACCTTAAACCTACTGATCCAGAAATATCTTTAAGTGTAACCTGCTATCAAGTTACATCAAGTTGATACACTTGAAGACCTCAAGCTACTGATCATATCATCCTGATCAAGTTGCTGAAAGTTGAATCACTTACTTGATTCAAACCTTCTTTCACAAGAAGTGTGCTGAAGACAGAGAAGCATATGTGAGGTGTCAAGAACTGTTGTTTGTGGTGGAGCTGGTGAAATGGCAATCCTACCCTTCAAAGACAAGTGGAATGTTTTGGAGCAGCAATCCTACCTGTTCCAAGTATTCAGTTTGTGAAGCCATAGTCATTGGTGAAGGACAAACAGTCAGGGATCTCTTGTAACTGCAACCTCAAGAATCTCTAGTGAATTCCTCCAACATCACAGGAGAAGAGTGGACTGACAGGATTACACCACCTGGAACCACTATAAACTTTGTCTACTTTACTTTACTGCATTTACATTCTGCATATTACTTTATCAGCATGCTAATCACATCAATCTAATTAAACTAGAAACTAAATCACACACATACACTACTGAGTATCCAATACTTAGTATCATCTTTTTAACAACAAGTACTAAGGCTTAATTTAGATATATTCCGCTGCAACATATTCAATAATATTATTAGTCAGCAGACCACTGATAGTCAGCAGACTGCTGACCTTGCTGAGTTTGTTCAACTCCTAAAAGTTTTAAGTGTTAAGTTTATTCACCCCCTCTAAACTTAACCAAATCCTTTTCAAGGGACCAACAATTGGTATCGGAGCAGAGCTTCTGTTCTGAAGTATTCCTACTTGTTGAGCTTGTGAAAATACTTTAAAAACTTTTCCAAGTTTCTGTTTTTCAAAGCTTTGCATCATGGATAACAACCGGTATGCTAGGACTATGTTGATGTGCTCACTAGATCGTTTTGATGAGTATAAACATCATATGCAGGCTTATCTAGCTGCAACACATGATGAGATGATAGATGTGCTAACTAGTGGACCACTTGAGATCACTAAAGCCGTAAATGTGGATAATCAAACTCAGTTTATCCCCAAGCCTAAAGGAGAGTGGGGTGCTGAAGATAGAAATAGAGCAAACCTCAATAATAATTCTATTGGTATCATTTACAGAACTTTGGATAGCAATATGTACATGAAAGTGAAGGATTGCAAGACTGTTAAGGAACTTTGGGAAAGATTACAACTAATCTGTGTAGGCACTGATGCTATCAAGAAAAACAAGGTCAGTGTAGCCAAAAGAAAGTTTCAGGAGTTCAAAATGAAACTAAGTGAAACCATTATCATAACATGTTCATTTTGAGATCTACTTCCACTCCAGCATGTTTGATGTTATTTCAGTTTCATTCTTGTTAGTATTGTCTGTTTTGAGTTGTTTAATTCATTGTTTTTGTGAAAATTCTAGATGGATGCTACTACTCCCAAATACTCCAAGCCAAGGTACGATGAGATTGTCAAGGAGGTTTCTTCCTACCTAAAGAAGGTTGGATACAATCTCGAAAAGATTCCATTCGCTCCCATATCCGGTTTCGAGGGCGACAACATGATTGAGAGGTCCACGAACCTTGATTGGTACAAGGGTCCTACCTTCGAGGCCCTTGACATGATCTCTTAGCCAAAAAGCACTCGGACAAGCCTCTGCGTCTCCCCCGGGGACGTTTACAAGATTGGTGGTATTGAGTGCTGTCCCCTCGTGGGAAGAATCGAGGCCGGTGTTTTGAAGCCCGGTATGGTGGTCACCTTTGCACCAATGGACTCACAATCAAGTCAAGTCGACGAGATGCATCACGAGGCTCTTCGGAGAGGCACTCCCGGTGACAATGTAGGCTTCAACGTTAAGAACGTCGCAGATTAAGGATCTTAAGCGTGGCTACGTAGCGTCTAACTCAAAAGACGACCCGTAAGGAAGCGAAGAAACTTCACGGCTCGGCTGCTCGGTGATCATCATGAACCATCCAGGTCAAATAGGAAATGGCTACGCTCCTGTCCTGGACTGTCACACATGCCATATCGCCGTGAAGTTTGTAGAGATATTACCAAAGATTGACAGACGATCTGGTAAAGAGCTCGAGAAAGAGCCAAAGTTCTTGAAGAACGGGGATGCTGGCTTTGTTATAATGTCATTCTTTTATTCTTTTTGTAGTAAGCTTCTACCATATAATAATATAATTGTGTACTTCTATATCACATATATTTATTGTTATAATATTAATCTTTTCCAATAGTTTGATCTATAGAAATACTTAAAATCATTCATATACTTAATCAATTTACTTTTTAATATTTCCGGTTTCCTAATCTATTTTAGTTTAAATACTTCAACAACAACAAAAAATATTAGTTTTAACAAACAACCCTAAAAGTGTTGTTTTTAGATATTATTCTATATGATGAGAAAGATTTTGATGTATCAATTACTTTAGAGTAATATAACGTACATGACAACAAATAATTTTTACATACTTCCCTCAATTTTTTATTTTATTATACATACGGCGACTTTATATCCCCCTGCCGACATAACCCCTTTTGTATGATGTTTTCGATCTACGTAGTTATTCATTTATGCCGTAAAACACATGTATTTTACAAAGTAATTACCGTAAACAAGTGTTTTCGAACTACATAGTTATTTATTTATACCGTAAAAGTTTCTTCCCATTTTTCCTTTTTTCATAACACACACTTAGCGATGTTTCAATACGATATATCATCAATTTTCGTTCCAAATTTTACACGGTATATGCAGTAAATACCGTAAACAAGTGTTTTCGAACTACGTAGTTATTCATTTATACCGTAAAACATGGGTATTTTATGCTGTATACGTTAATTACCGTAAACAATGAAACGCATAAACATTAAAAAGAAAAAAAAAATGGAAAGCATAATAACACAGTAAAGACAGTGTGTATTTTACAATGTAAACTATAAAAAATACAGTAAAACGTGTGTATTTTACAAATGTAAGTTAGTGTGTCTTTGCAACCAACGAAGACATTTTTATAACTATTCCACAATAATTATTTCTATTTTATTTATTTATTTAATTTTATAGAAATCTTTTCCAATTCCATATCGGTAAATAATTATACTCCAATTACACGATAAGTATATATGCAAAAGTCCAATCACTGGCCGATCATATCTCAATTCCACCGTAAGCGACGGTTTAGTTCAGTCCCACCAAAAACTCCGGTGAATCAATCACCACTGCATCAATGAGCTTTTAGGGTGATATATCTAACGGCTTTTAAAATTTTAAGGTGATTCATCAATGTTAAATCACGGTAATTTAGTCCTTTTGCTCACTCTTTTTTGTACAATAAACATATCAAAGAATTGATGTTAAAGATGGGCCCTTATGTCAAGATACATTACATTGTATTGTTGTTTTCGTGGATTTGCTATTTTGTTATATCTAATAATGTGGATCATTATACAGGAGACTGATTTGCATACTAAGAGGACTGGGCACACAGAGTTTGTGGATAAGACATCAGAAGCGGCTAAGCCGATAAGTTTGGAAGTTCCAAAACCGAAGGATGATGTTGACGTCACAATGGAGGATGCTGAAGATGGCACTAGTAGTAACAAGGCTGAAGGTACTATTACCGTTTAGGCCTATTTTAATTTGTTCGAGCGCTCTATATTCTAGGAGCGACCGGTACCTAGAAGACTCGACAGTTTAGTTTTCTAAATTCATAAACCAGCAGATTAGGCTTCTGTGCCCAGTCATTTTTTTAGGATGCTGCACTGTAAAGACTCGTTTGTTTCTGCACAAAAATAGTTTCAGGAAAACATGCAAGGGGAAAAAGAAAGGCACCACCTCGAATCTACCGTGGCACCACACTTGGGGTTAAGTTCGACTTTACAGAGGTCGAAAATGAACATTCGATCTCTACAAAGGTGAGTTGAGTTTAGATTTGACTTTCAAGAGGCCAAATGTCGTTGTGATCGCCAAAGTAGATTCACTGTGGTGTGGTGCCGTTAACAACTGCCAAAAGAAAACAAAGGAAAGATGTCTGGCTGACAAGCAAACTATAGGTGCGCTCAATAGCTGAATTTTCCTGGAAGCTGATTTACAGAAAAGACTTTGCAACTGAACTTTTACAACAAAACGAAGTTTTATGGTTGCTTGTCCTCGTCTAAAGAATTCATGGAAACACATATCTGATGGGTGCTTATCATTATTTTTTTCAAAGTTATGTCACAGTAGTTAAGGATTAATTTCCGTATTGCGTAGCAATCATCACAGATCTAGATGCATGATGCGTCTCCTTTTACTTGGCCATCTCCGGTTCTTTGCATTGTAAACAGTTATATTCTTTTTGCTTGCTTTTCTAGAGATGGTTCCTGCTGAAGTTGACCAGAAGTTGCTTGAGGAGCTTGAAGCTATGGGGTTTCCTAAGGCAAGGGCTATTCATGGTCTCCATTACTCCGGTAATTAAGACTGTATGCTGTTTATGCCGAGGAAAGTTGTGCAAATCAAGTCGTGATTTCTCGTAAAACAGTAGTTTTATAAATTATCTTTTGGTCAAGCAAGCATTATGTCTCCAGATTCTCCGACATATATAGTTTGCAGTTTGCCAACTGTGCATGTGTTCCAAGTGGTCTCTAGCATATATATGTTCTGACAGTAGACTTTAAAAAGTCACTGTTGTTGTAAGCAATTTGCAAATTGCCTTCACATGTAAAACTTGATATAGATTGTTATTGTCTTTCTCTTAGTACGCTGAATTCAGGATAGTTGATATTTCAACCCACCATTCATCTTTTTGCGTTTTTTGTTTATCTTTCTAGCATCTTTGCATTATCTCCTTGGAAACTTGATTTCACCTTGTCGTGGCTATTAATTAGAAAGAAAGTAAAATAAAAGAAAATTTAAAAAAATACACTTAGCTAGGGAGAGATCTTTTTCTGCAGGGTTTTGGTCATTTGTGCTCACATTTTCTGTCTTAATTTTTTTTTTTATCTTTTGAAGGAAACGTTAGTGTTGAGGCAGCAGTGAATTGGGTGGTTGAACATGAGAATGATGCAGACAGACATTGATGAAATGCCATTGGTATGTGAATCTTTCCTGTTACCACTTTTTTTTATCCTAATCAACAGCATAGAGGACGGTACAATCATTCAGTGATATATTTTTTATTTTTCATTCATTTTGTTGTCTTTGACGAATTTAAATATTTCTTAGTTTTTTTTTTGCTTACTTCTCCCATGCAATAATGTGAAATGCACGAAAATCAATTAGATGGACGAGCTGATGTTTTATATGATAAAATATTTCAAAAGATATATTTTATATTACATATTTGAGATAAGTTAAAATACATCAACTTATATCATTGTATTTTATTTTAATCTATAAAATTGTGGATTTAATTATTGATTTACCAAATGTCTTAAATTATTTTGTTATTAAGTATTTATTTATTAAAAGAGTTTGTAGTCTCTTTCCCACTTATTTAGCAGGTTATCCTGCATTATCTTTTCCTTAAAAAAAAATGTCGGCGGACGTTTTGCTATTGTTAGACATCTAATAATATTGTTAGAATTTGCACGTTGGTGATGATTTACTATACCGTACTTGGCATGATTAGTGTGTATGTTATCTTTATCAATTGAGAAGTTGAATATGGAAAAACACTTCATTTTATGTGCTTAATTGGGAGAAGGTTGTGTTATTTAGCCTTCGAAAATAAAGTTGTGCTATTTATATTTGTTAGATAATAACAAACTAAGATGGCGTTGTCTGTGAAATGACAAATAAATCTTAAAGAGTTATTTTTTCGAATATAAAATTAAAATGAGATTGATATTGAAATAACAATTTCGCCGGTTGGAGTTGCTTCGTCTCATTTAATTGCTGCTTATGTTTCGGGCAAAGGGTTGTATGCGTATATTTTTTATGTATGCCTACAAAACCTAATAAGGTGTTTTACACAAGTGGTTATACTTTTCCTTTGAAGAAGCTGAATGTGTAAATATAACTCTTTAAGAAATGTAGAAATACTTGTCAGTATCTTCATGTGTTTTTAATAATCTATGCGGTGAAAAGAATTTATTTTCTTGTAATTTTCGTATTAGAATTTCATAGAAGAAATTGGCATGTGAATTATGGCAATGTAATATGTCAATGATAAATTATGATATGGTGAATATATTGCGTATGATGTTGTAATTTATTAATACACTATAATCCTATAGTAGGTAGTGGATTTCCACTGTGCATGAAATGTACAGCGATGATGAATCACATATTCAATTGAGACAAAATCCACGAATCACATATTCAATTGAGACAAAATCTTCATTTAATGTATAAAGTCGAGTTTTATACATTAATGCCAATCACTACTACAAAAACGGCTATTAGTTAAATTTAAGGGGTTGTGCGGTTGATGTTGTTTTATTATTATTTTTTTATAAAAAATGAGTTTTAACTAGGGCAACCATTTCCACCCTTTTCTCGCAGTGATTTGTTCACTACACTAATATTGAATGATTAAAGTGGCCACAATGAAGAATGAAAATCTTCATTTAATGTATAAAATGTCGACTAAATGTGCATCTTCTAAACATCGAGGGATGAGACCACATTAATGCCAATTGTATGTCGATGGAGATGATAATTTAGAAACCCTCCGATGAACCCATTTTCTTGACCTATGTGATTGGAGATCCCATGAATTAGATCAAATTTTAAGTTCAACTATGTTGGTGAATGGCGATATACAGATATCATGAGTGAAATTTACTGAAAGTAAACTAAACTTAAATCATTAAAAGGCATCCATTGAGAATCTTAGTGTCATAGATTTTGTCCGCCATCGAAGAGGCATGCTTATGCACAATCTTGTGACAATATTTTCACACAAATTTGAAAGGAGCTTATTTTTTATATTGTAAGATGGTGAACTCTAAAAACACTTAATAGGTTTGTTTATGACGATTAATGAAACATTATTTTGATTCTATGACAGACATATTCGACTATGATGATGATGCCGATATTGTTGCCCGGTCATTGATGTTAATTTGCTTGAATTGTCGGCCCTTGATGACCATTATTGTTTAAGTTATTGATACTTCTTCTCTTGAGGTAATGTAAGATTTTCTTTGTTTGTATTTGGAGCCTTATACAATTATCATTTTGAGTTGGTGACCAAGATTGTATGAGCAAAAGCTTGACTTGGGGCTTTTCTCTCTTCTTGCTACTTTTTTCCATTTAATCTCATACCTTTTACATTTAACTTTGTTTTTAATCGATAGATAATAGTTGGTTCAAACATATAAACCTTACCTGGGGCATTTCATGTTTGACCGGGTTAGCAGTGTGTAACTTCCTGCACTTTTTTTTTTTGTTTATATGGTACAATATAATGCTGGGCGCCATGCCATAATTGATTTTTTCACTGTTGATTCTACGGCTAAGAATTGAGCTTTTGCGGTCGATGTCCATCGACCGGGTGAAAGCCAACTCTAAATCGAGAATCGACTTTCCGACGCTTGATTGTTTTATGTGTGGTGCCTCATTTGATAGCAAGACTGTGTTTTTGAAAATTTAGGGTTGTTGAAGAATGTTATGTTTATCTTGTTACTTGATGACCAAATCATTATTGCCTTTCTTATGTGTTAATCTTAGTCTTATACAATTATCATTTTGAGCCTCTCATTCATTGCTTTTCAAGCCAAATTAATCTCCTGCGGCGATCATTGTGCATTTTACCTCTTATGAAGATGTCATTTTGCCCATCCCTTGCCTCTTATGAGCTATATTAAGCTTGGGCTTCTTCATTTAAGGAGACATTTATAGCATTTTGATATTGTAATGTCTCAAAGGATTTGGCTGTTAATTTTAAAGTTATCAATCGAAGCATCCTTAATTTCTCGCTCTTTTTTCTTCGTTTCCATGGTACCATCTTCGCTTAAGAAAGTCGATTTCTCTAGATAATACTTCTGGTCCCGCACTCATGCTATGGATTGTATTAGAGCGGAAACTTTATTGAGTTGGTGCCTATTATATATAACTTTAATACATCGATGAATCTTATCAAGTTTTCATAACCGCTTTGATGAATCTTTTCAAGTTTTCTCAATTGAGCACTTCATTAGATGCCATGTACATGGGGTGATTCATGCATTAAAGTAAAGTATGTCTCTCATGGAAAAGAATATATATATATATATATATATATATATATATATATATATATATATATATATAGACATGAAGGTATTATTTTTTTATATTAAAAATTCACGATGGCTACGTTTTGGAACATACTAATAGGGTTTGTTGACCGTTATATTTTGCACATGTTATGACATTTTAAACCGACTCATTTAGGCTCATTAAGGCGCTAGTTGCTTCAATACCATTTATTAAGGGCGCTTTCAAACGCCCCATCGTAGTTGTTTTACGGTGTTCATGCCCATGGGCATAGTGTTGGAAACCCGACCTATATGCATTTAAATTTGAGGATACGATAGTGTTCGTAAACCTCTTAATGAATTCATAACTCTTAAGGGTGGTGTATTGAAGGAAGGATACACTTGATGAATTCACCTATATGAGTGTGGAGTGAGGCGCTCCTATGAGATGATTTTGGCTAAGTCTCTAGAGCATTCATGAATAACTAGGCACGCCAAGACGGCTAATCTTAAAAAAGCGTTGATCGAAATATCAAAAGGTATTAATGTGATTGGTGAAACCTCTTTCTCACAAAAGGGTGTATTGGTTCATAGAAGCCTCGCTCACACAGTAAGAATCTGTGAGATAAAGTTTTATCTTTCTAAATCCAGTTCATAGCTCAAAAGCACCAGATTGATGCGTTTATGCCACCATGTGAAATTTCCAGCAAAGTATATTTGTTTTACAATAATCTTTTGAAATATGTGGGGGATTGTTGGTATTTTTATATGATAAAATATTTCAAAAGATATATTTTATATTACATATTTGAGATAAGTTAAAATACATCAACTTATATCATTGTATTTTATTTTAATCTATAAAATTGTGGATTTAATTATTGATTTACCAAATGTCTTAAATTATTTTGTTATTAAGTATTTATTTATTAAAAGAGTTTGTAGTCTCTTTCCCACTTATTTAGCAGGTTATCCTGCATTATCTTTTCCTACAAAAAAAAGTCGGCGGACGTTTTGCTAACAAACTGAACGTGGAGGAGTTATTTGTTGCTCCATCTTTGTGTAATTGTGTTGTATATAAATATATATAATAAAGGTTTTGAGAGAAGACACAAAAAACGATTCTATGGAAGGGAAAAATGAAAGAATATTTTTTCTTGTTAACCAGTTTTGTGTTCGATATTATACTTTGCTGGGCATGAACATGTCAAAATAATATTATCGATTCGATGCCTCTATTAGAGAGAAAGACTGCATTTTATCCTAGTGGGACATTTCGATTCACCGGAAATAAGTCCTTTAGGACGGTGTTATTTCGACACGACTCGGAGTATTTGATTGATTAGTTGTTATTAATGGTCCACAACGAAGATTGCTATATGTTCGATGCTCGATTATGAAGACTGTTACCTGTTAGATTGTATACTATCAAGATTGTTACTTGTTGGTGAATCGGTTTGAAGACAATAACGCGTTCGTGGCGTCACCGGAAGATCAAATTTTCCAACAAAGACACCTGAGGCTCCAAAGCCGTCACTAACTCCAGAAGAAATAAAAATTAAAACTCAAGAACTGAGGGTAGTCTTGAACTATGCTCTTCCCCTGCCACTCCTTTTAGATCATTGTTGACGTGTCTTTGAACATCTTAACATAATGGTTTGATTGCTATTGGGATTTATGCACCTTGCTTGTGAATGTTTTGGTTGTTTTATTAATAAGGGGAAATATTCCCTTCGAGCTTATGCTCTCAAACTTTTTTTCTTCAAGGGAAAAAGCACGCAAGAAGAAAGAAGAGGAAGAGAAGCAAAAGGAAAGGGAAAGAGAAAAGGTTTTTTTTTTTTGTTCTTTATTTTCCTCGGCTTAAGCTAATGGTGCACTACAATATTGTATATTTTTGTTGACACGATATTCTTTGCAGGAAAGAATACGAATTGGAAAAGAGCTGCTTGAAGCAAAGCGTATGGAAGAGGAAAATGAGAGAAAAGGGTGTGTTTCAGTTCTCTTAGTATAATTTGTTTGCCCTGCGTTTAATGTGTTTGATAATTGACAATACGACGTAAATTGTATTCCTTTCTTGTTTGTAGTTTGATGGCCTTGAGAAAAGCAGAGAAAGAGGAAGAACAAAGAGCTAGGGAAAAAATTCGTCAAAAATTAGAAGAGGACAAGGTCTGACTTATATTTCTCATCACTTCCTATTACGTAAAAACAAGGATCTGTTTCATCGGAAATGCTGTGCTTCCTGGAAGAAGAAACTGAGCCTGTTAAGGCATTAATTTTCTCCATTTTTTTATGTATTGACAGGCAGAAAGAAGACGTAAGCTTGGCTTGCCTCCGGAAGATCCTACTACCGTAAAGCCTGCAACTCCTGTTGTGGAGGAAAAGAAGGTTACTCCTTATCCCTTTCTGGCATTCTTGTTTATTTTATGTTTGGGTTTCGAAAATGTTAAGGGTGATTTTATGCGATTTATAACGTTATATTTTATAATGATTTCCTTCATATTCGTATTATTTGCATAGAAATTAAGGGTTTAATTGAATTATTGAGCAAATGAGTTTTAAAAGTCTTTAAGTGTAAACTTGAGCTAATTTCGTGATTTTATTGGTAATTATTTATGGTTTTACACTTTGCATGTTCTTATGGTTTTGAAGGTACATTCACATGCCATGGAGAGGGATTGAAGGAGCTGAAAAGATACATAATTGGAGATTTAATGGAAGGAGGAAGATGCAAGTTGAGGAGTGGAATGAAGATTTAGAAAGCTGAACGAGCGTTTGGTGTTCCGTCCAGTGGACTGGCGTCCAGAAGTAGTGGACGGGCGTCCAAGAGGAGCTTTTGATTCAGGATGTTCAGATTTTCTGTGGACGGGCGTCCAGAATTGCATAGGACTGGCGTTTGAGAAGATTCGGCCCGACTCGAAAAGTTTACACAGACTGAACTGGCGTCCAGAAGGAGTGGACGGGTGTCCAGCCGCCGCCATGCTTAAACCGACCTAGTTTTCTATATATAGCCGCATTATCTCAACCCTAATTATCATATCATATCGACTGTAGCCATCAGATAACCCTAAATTCTGAGCAGAGGCAGGCTCGGTCGGCAGAGCCTTGTGCTCTGTCGACCGAGGGTTAGATTAGTTTATTTATTTTGTTTCGTTTTCCTTTCAATCCATGAGGATGGCTTGAAGCTAATCAAACTTGGGGCGAGCATGTGAAACTTTTCAGCAGCGTTTTGAATTCTTTCTTTGGATGATTTTGTGAGTTTTAATTAAAGTTGTTTCTTTTCTATGATTATGTGTTATGCAAATTTATATCGAGAGATGTTTTGCAATTGATGTTTACTATATGATGAGAATCGGTGTAAACACTAGATCACCATAGGAAAGATTGGATCTTTAACCTATAAGTAACGAGAGTTGATTAGGTTAGAATATCTAGATTGTTAGATTGAGAAATCTTGCACCTTGGTTTGATAGCGTTAATTTTTAAGATCGAGAGATAAAAGATTGATAGGCGAACTTTTCTAAGAGATTAGGAGTTCATACCTTTGATAGGTGAATCACAATTTTAGTTAAATCATCATAAGATAATCTAGAGAGGAAATTAAGGGTTGCGGGATGGTGGATCATTGCTTGTTCTATGTTTAATCGCTATAATCATTATCATGCTTTTATGAGTTTTATTGTCTTTCTCGTTTATAGTTTAGTAATGTTCGCAACGATCTTTCCTGGCTTTGGACAGGCAATCCCCTGTTCAGTTTACTTTTCGTTTTGTTATTTTAGGTTTTAGTAATAATGGTATCAACTTTAGGAAAATTAATCAAACTAGATACCCCGATTCCCTGAGATCGATTCCGGTATTAATTGCTATACTACGATTCCTACACTTGGGGTATACCGGATTTATAAATTTATTACTTGTTTATTTTGCTTAGATAAAATCCGTGACAGAAAACATCTCATCTATTCTTGTTGAAGTATTTATCTTAAAGAGTCAAACTTTATGATGCAGAGCTTCGTGCCACTAAGGCCGGTGACCAAGGCAGAGCATATGAGAGAGAGCCTGCGGAAACTAAAACAGACCCACAAGGTGATCTTTTCTTTTACATGGTCAATTTTGTACTACTTTTAGACAGGCTCATGACCCCCCTCCCTCCCCCCACCCTACATGGACCCGCGTGCAGAATCCCAGCTGTCCACATATCTGCATTGTACCCCGACAAACTACGGTTGTTTATGTCTTTCATGTTGTAGGATGATGGTTAAAAAGTTACGACAGCATTCAACACACTATTAACATATGCAAAGAACGTTGCGACAAAGCCAGATGAGGAGAAATTTCGTAAAATCCGACTCAGTAATGCTACTTTTCAGGTGAGGAATCTTCGTTATCATGTCCTTTTATATGAATCATTTCTTATTTTAGAGTTGAGCTTGTTATTCTTAACATCTGTTCCCCTCAAGCTTTTGTTGTTTATGTTTTGCCATTTTTACCCACCCCCCCCCCCCCTCCCCCCCCTTCCTTTTTTGTGTTTGGTGTTTTCTTAACCATATATATGCTGCTGCTGCTGCAATCGGCATTGTTGTTTGAACAGGAAAGAGTGGGAAAAGTAACAGGAGGCATAGAGTTTCTGGAGCTGTGTGGATTCGAGAAAATGGAAGGCGGTGAATTCTTGTATCTTCCTAAAGAGAAGGTGGAAAAAGCTGTGCTGAATACTGCTGGGCAAGAGTTGAACAACGCCATTAATAATCCATTTTTTGGTGCTCTTTAAAAGTACACATATATTTATCATACCAATACCAGCTTTTATTACATGAGAAATGTATATGTTGTTTTTACACAGATTAATTGTCAGATTCCAATGTCCCTTTTAAACCCAACTGCCTTTGACTCTTTGTTTGTTTGTTTGTTTGAATCTATGTATTGCTTTAGTTTTCTCCTATCCAGTTTTCTAAATTTCCAATTGTCAAAGAAAATTCAGCACAATTCATATTTTTTCATCTCTTTATTTTGATATATCTCATTTGTTACCCTTTCAACTAGAACATCAACAAAGTTGTAAGATGAGAGGTGATGTTGTATTTGAGCTCGGCTTGGGCTCAACTCAAGAAAAATATTAATGAATAAAGCTCATACATAAAAGTTTAGTTCGTTTGGGAAACAAACAAGTTTAAGTTCGTTCAACTATTGATATTCGGCTTGGATCAGATTATATTATTATTATTATTATTATTAACAAAAGGGTTCCTTATTACAAAGCAAGAACATATATCCTTGCGTATATTGTGGGGGTGAATTGGGATATAAAAAACAAACAAATAAATAAACAATCCAAGAATAAAAAGAATGTCGTGGGGTGTGTCATGTGTGGATGTGTATATTGCAAAAAAAAAAAAAAAAAAAAAAAAAAGGAAAAAAAGAAAAGAAAAAAGCATCGATTGGCATATTTTTATTTTAGTTGGATTAGAAGTATGTGGGTGGGGTGTTTGGAATCAAAGGGGATAAAATTAAAGCATATTTTTTCTCATTACAAACTGTTATAAAACGGATGAAGATAACTTGGATCGCAAGCGAATGCGAAATGCGAATCAAACATAAACAATCGAAAGGAAAAACGAAACAAGAAAACATGATTTAACGTGAAAACCCCGATGGGAGAGTAAAAACCACGAGCGAAAAGAGATATTTTATTATGCGATTGAATTTTACTGATTTCAACACACACAGATAATGAGACAACAATTGTATTTATAAGCACAAATCCCTAAACCCAGCGCATGAGGAATCTTTGTCTCGATGCACCATAAATACCCCTACACGTGTCCTCCTTTTAATGACACTGTATAGGTCACATATAAATGAAATTAGCGGATGTGGGACCTGCGATGTATTCAAGTACTCAATGAGACTATCACCTGCTGATAGTCACCTGCCGACGAAGCTCGATGACTCCACCCTCTACGATGCACGAGTGAATACACTTCTCACGGCCCATCACACACCGTGAGCCTCTTGATTGGTTCCACCCAGATCACGAGTTTAAGTCACCCATCGACAAATCTCCACCTTGACTTCAACTCTCTTGAGTCAAACAGTTGCATAACCGGATGTACTTGTACCGGATGCATTCGTCAATGCCGGATGTACTTGTACCGGACTATCTCCACAAAGATCCACTCCACCGATCGCCTCGGTAGAGTTTCCAAACAGACACAAGCTTTGAATATTCGGTAAGTCCAGGCAAAGTGAAACTTACTCATTGAATCGTTTTAGTGAACATATCGCCAGGATTCTCCTTTGTGCCAATCTTCTTCACCACACCCTCTTCTCATTCCTCAAGAAATGATACGACATCAATATGCTTGGTTCTCTCGATGAACTGATCCTTGGCTAAACATATTGCACTTAGATCATCACAATATATCTCACTGATCCTGATGCAACCCTAAATCACCGACTAGCCCTTCAACCGGATACCCTCCCTTAGTTGCTTCAAGAAGAGCCATGTATTACCTTGATGAGTTGATAAGGCTCATCAGAGCTCAAAGTAACTTTCACCGACCACCACTTTGCATTTCCCAATGTAAACACATAACCAGGTCATTGATTTTCTCACACAACATCACTGCAGATAATCAAGATCACAAGAACTTCGTGACTGACCGATATCACCTCTATAAATGAGACCAACATCACCGTACTCCTCTCAAACCGAATATCCTTTTAACAGACTTTCCAGTGTTCCTTTCCAGGTTGAGCCATAAACTCGCTGCGACAACACTGATTGCTGAGCTGGATCAGGGCCTAGTGCATACCATGGCATACATCGATCGCCAAACCGCACTAGCATAGGGAACTTTGACATATACACCTTCTCTTGGTGATCGTGAAGCATAAACAGACAAATGAACATTTGATGCCATAGAGTATCTATTGGTTTCTGCAAAGAGACATCCCAAACTTGGCCAATATCTTCGCACATAACCTGCTGAGACAAGAACAACTTCTTCCGACTTCTATCTCTCCGGATCTCCATCCCCAAGATTTTCTTGGCAAAGACCCAAATCCTTCATTTCAAATTCAAAGACTGAGAAGGTTCTTCGATTTTGAACATTAGACTTCCTTGCACTGCAGCCTATCGAGATGTCATCCACATACAGGACAAGATAGATATATGATCCATCTTTCAAACAGATCAGTAGTAAACACAAATATCATATGGACTTACATTATAACCTCGTTGAAGCATGAAATCACAAACCTTTTATACCATCGCCTTGGAGCTTGCTTCAAACCATACAATGATTTCTTCAACTTGCAAACATAGTTTTCTTTGCCAGAACTTGAAAACCCTCAGTCGTGTCATGTATATCTCCTTATCCACCTCACCATGTAGAAAAGCAGCGCACATCTAATTGCTCAAGTTCCAGATCTGCTTGTGCCACCATTGCTAGTAACACCACGATTGAAGTGTGTCGACCACTTTGGTGAAAAATTTCATCAAAGTCAACCCTTCCTTTTGATCGAATCCTCTTGCAACCAAACGTGCCTTATACGACCCCTTCGCGCTTTGTTATTCCTTCCTTTTTCTTGAAGATCCATTTACAAGTCACAACTCCCTTGTCGAGGGTCGTTTGACCAATTCCCAAGTCCGATTCTTCAATAATGACTCCATTTCATCTCCCATGGTCGCATGCCACCGAGATGCTTCAGACATGTCATCTGCTTCCTGTAAGTAGTAGGTTCAAAGAACTCTACTTCTTCAAAGAACTTGGAGTGCATATCCAACCAAATCATCATATCCATATCTCCTTGGAGTATCCGATGACTAAACCTAACCTTGGAAACGGCGCCGTAAAAGGCGACGGACATTACTTAGGCTATCTGATCCTAACCGGCAAAGTGTACCGGGTCAAATTGTGGTGCTAGTATGGTGAGTCGAGTGTCGAATCCTCGTGGAACTTGGTAATTTCTTTTACGTGTGGTTAAACACCAAAGAGTCATTATTAACTCGATCTAAATCGCAATTTTATAACACGTATCACTACTATTCTAGTCAACATAAAATAAATACGTAATTTAAAAGTTATTCTAATATAATATATATAGATATATAAATATATATAGATGTACATAAATTGCAAAGTATATATATAGATATAAATATATAGGTACCAATATATTAAATGTATATTTTTAGAGAATCGCCAAAACTTATATAATTGGTTTATACGATCTTTTCGATTAATTGAAATGTGTTCGATCTCTCCTTTTATTTTAGGTCCAATTGAGTAAGTGAAACGCGGTGCACTCTGATGTAAACAATTCCTCCTCACACGAGCGTATGAAACTGTCATATGTCCATTGCATCGATCCAAGGTCCACAATCACAGATAAACGAATTAATCAACAACAGTCCCGAGTACAAATCTACCTTTAGATAAAAGGAGTCATTCCGTTCACAAACGGTCAATTTTATTTTAAAGGCTCCGGTTGTCAAAGCCGGACGATTTAACTTTCCGGTTTAAGTTTCAATTAAACGATGATTTAACATTATTACGATCTCGAGTACAAATTATAATAAAATTCATTTCTCCCAAAACAAATTTACCCCGGGTAGAAATCGGATTCCGTTATCACGTTATTCACACGGCCAATTTTACCCTCCGGTTTTCTATCTTTTATCTCATATCCTCGACTACGAGGCGTCAATTCATAATTAGATTATGAATTCCTCGGATCGGTTAAATATGTTAATACTGAATACGATCAAAATAGAAAAAGATTCAATTAACTCAATTTTAGTCATTTTAACTTAACAACATTTCTTTAACGAAAAAGATCGAAATAAAACCGATTACATAGTTTTGGCGATATTATATTTAGCCTAAAAACATTATAACAATGAAAAATATAAAAACAAACATAAATACTTAAGAAAAGTTACCCGAATACGGCAATGATTCGAAATCGTATCTTCCGGACATTACAACTTCTTTAGCAAAACCGACTTCCGAGATTTTCCGAGCATTATAACGATACTAAAACTACATTATTACGGCGTAAGGCGCTTATTTACAACTACTACTAAAATTAAAAAAAAAAAGAGAGAGATATATATATATATAGGATGTATATATATGGTACACTCCGATCTGTTCTCCGATGCATTCCTTATATAGGCAAGGTCTCAAGGCCGGACCGGTCCGGTATTAGGCGGCTCGGTCCGGACTAATGATTACTCCCATCGACTTGATCTCTTCAAAGATGTGCGATGAAGATATTATTTTTATATATAATTATTAAACTTCTAAAATTCATATCTCGAGTTCGGCCTCCAAAATTGCAAACGAAATGCCAAAATTAAGGTCTCGAGAAACTCTACAACTTTCATGAAGGACTCTTCTCCGGATAACGCCTTCTTGATAACCTCGTGTTCTCCCGAAGCTTTTACGGGATTTTTCTTAATCCAAATCGATTAGCCACTTGATCACTGTTTAATTTGTAGACCTCCAATCTTCATAATTTAAATTGCATTGGAAAGCTCTCGGAAAAATCTACAACTTTCGTGAAGAACACTTTCTCTCGAAAATGTTGTTTTGATGAGCCATTCGTTTGTCGAAGACATTTCTATTATTACTTATCCAGATTGGTTGTGACCACTCATCCACTTAAGCTATTCAATTGACCATTTAAGCTCATGGCACTCTCTAAATCATTCCAGAGATATGGTTAAACTTCAATATGTCGATTCTCGGGTCTTGGTTTATAAATCTGCAATAAAATACCACAAATACCCACGTAAATCGACACGACAATTCGATTTACTAAAATCGGTACAAAATTACAACTTTTATTATTATTATTACTAAATACTCTAAATTATAAAGACTAATTTTTATACCATAATTTCATATATTTTATATAGAATTCGTTGATAAAACATAATAATATAACGTATATTTAATCATATAAAAATAATACATCAAATTACTCCCCACTTAGCTTTTGATCGTCCTCAGAGAAAAAATAAGCGATAATAAAAGATAGTATAATTTTTCGATTATAATTTATATTGTCAATATTATAAATATATTATCTATCTTAATTTAAAATCTTAAGAAGGCAGAAAAGAAGATATAATGAAATAACTTAAACATTAAATATAAAATTATATATGTAATACTTAAGAAGTATAAATAAAATATCGAATTATTTTTAATCGCAACTATTATGAAATTCGGAATCGGAAACTTCGGTAAAGTAGTCGACAAAAATGGCTTATAGAGTTTAGGTTCAAGATGTTGGTTAATCGGAAAAAGGAAATCAAAAAGAGAAAGAGAAGCAAGTAAATGCGTCATACATCTTTATATTCTTGATCAAAAATAATCATCGATTAATAACACCTTTTTTTTTTTTTTTTTTTTTTTTTTCAGATTTTCTTTTCTTTTCTTCTTCTTCTTTTTTTTTTTTTTAAGAACTTTTTTTTTTTCAAGATTAAGCGTAAAAGCGTGAGTGTGTGTAGAAAATCAAACTTACAGGCATTGCTTCATCAAGATTGATCGGAGTACTACTCTTTCGATCGAAAATTACAAGTCCGGTTTCCTTAAACTTGTAATAATTCACGAGATCTTATGATTCAACTTTTCCTCTTTCATTTTATCTTGTGCCCTCATTCCCAAAGAAATAGGACATTTCGTGATAATACCCTAGCCGGACTACTATCATCGTGCAATCGGAGCTTACTTACCTCATAGTGATATAGGACATTTCAGTGATAATACCTACTCCACTCCAATCATTGGTAGCTACAACCGATTTGTTCTTTTTATTTTTAAGTTGTTAATCACGAGATAAGGAAGATACGATATTTGATTAATTACATGTAAATATGGTGCTTCGTTCTTAATTCTTTTATAGAATATTAATATATCCGAACTTATTACCAAAATCGACTATGTTGCAAGTGTCATGAGGTAAGATCGAATATACTACTACTTATCTAATCTTTCCAATCTCAAAGATATACCAAAACTTAGCTTTTATGTCTCCATCTCTTTTTCTAAGTGCATTGTACAAACTTGCGGTATTTCAAGGAAATGTAGACCAAAATAGCTAAAGCTCGGTTATTTAATCACAATTGACAATTTCGAGTGAGGTCTTGATCACTCTAATCATCAAGGTGAGGTAGGTTATTTGGCTATAGTTATATTTTGTGGTGCCAAAAATCAACAAACTTAGTCCAATTCCAAACTCATAATTCATATTGAAAATGATTCTAAAAATTTTACTTATAAATATCAACATACTTATATAATTTTATAAAAACAATATCTAATATTAATTATTCAATTATATAAACTTAAAATCTTATTAAAATCTAAATTAGACATATAATATAATTATTGTTTTGACTATTTTTCGAAAATTTTAATGAATTTTCTAACCTAACTCTACTCCCCACTTACGAAGTGGCATCGTCCCGATGTTCAATAAGTAGTAAAGAAGTAGGTTCGAAAATAAAATTAAAATTATCTATTAACGTTATTTTTCTGATTTTATTTTAGCGTATACTAATTAAAACAAACTTAAAAAACTACGACATATATATTAAACAAGATACATTATTACAAACTTAAAAGAAAAATTTAACTTAACTAAAGAAACTTCAAACTTAACTTAATTTAACTTATTCAAATTTAAATAAAACCAACAAACAACTCTCTAAATGGTAGATTTAACAACCCGTGTATCAACCGGTAGCAAACCAAACCGACTATCTCTAGACGGAAAAAATTTCATCCGTCTCGACTCTTCTTCTACTCCATTCGGAAGAATACACAAACGCGAGATCATCCATGAATTGGGCATAGGTTTCCCCTTACTACCTCTCGTGATCGCAAACTCCAACACTGTCCTTTGAATCAATATACCCCAATCAACAAATACACCGAATGCCAAAGCAAAAAGTAGAAGCATTTCATTATCAGCCAAACTTCCAAAATCCCAGGTGGGATAAACTCGAGAATTTATAAAATGCTTCCACGCCTTTAGATGTGGAAGTAAAGCTCGTGTTGACATGTCGTGATTTGTATCAAAAAGCGGGAACAGACATTGGAAAGACTCGTGTACTTTATTCAAATGATTAGAGGGATTTTGTAGTCCCCATTTTATTTCAAAGTCTTTGCGTCAGAATCAGTGGTATTTCAAAAGTTGATTTATAATAGATGAAGAGAGAACGAACAAACACTCCTCTTACCAAAACAATGAGTGATATCGACCATAGATGTCGTCATAAGTGCAGAATAAAATTCTCGCACTATTGAGACATTTATTCGTCCTCTCGGTGTACTTACAAATTTCTTCCAGCCACAACTACGGATCATAGTTTTTCCCCATTGATCAAGCTTATCTAAATTTAAACCTTTCTCCAATAGATTGGAGAATTTGCAAAACGATTGTGTAAAATGATATTCTCGTTAGAAGCTTGAGATTCGGATGATCCGGTGTATCGTGCTCGTAAGAATTAACCGACGGTGAAGAGTGGTTCGACATTTTAAAGTTTACTATAAAATAAAAGAAGGAAAATTGAAGATGGTAAAGATATGAGCATTTGTTGCTCCTCCTTTTACTTCCTTAAATAGATAGTAAAAACTTACGTGTGTGCATTAGACGGACTCAAGAATGACTCGGTATACATTTCTTCACGGCCCGGTCCGGGAAAATGCCGCTCGGTCCGGCCTCATCCTACTTTTTACCGAGGGACAGAGGTAAAAGACAACTTGTGTTTTGTTTTTTTACTTCACGTGTGAAACAAGGCTTCCACTTGCCTTGAAGATAATTTGAT
Source organism: Gentiana macrophylla (assembly GCA_026214975.1). Classification (NCBI taxonomy): domain Eukaryota; kingdom Viridiplantae; phylum Streptophyta; class Magnoliopsida; order Gentianales; family Gentianaceae; genus Gentiana; species Gentiana macrophylla. Next base: position 100,861,629 of record CM047815.1, on the reverse strand, counting down.
AATGGTTGAATTAATTCATCCACTTTGATACGGACGGATAAAATGACACATTAGTTATTTTTTTGAAAACGACTCAATAATGATACAAAATTATTTTTGTGATTTTTATAGTTTATAAAAACTAAACGATCTAGAATGCAAACCAAATTTTTATAAAACAATTGTAAAACTAAACGAAAAAAAAATGAAAACCAACCAATATCTAAATGACAAATGTCGAATAAAAAGCGCAATAAAAATGTTTAATCAAAAATTATTAAATTCAATCTTCATCGTAGTCTTCCTCAGGATCAACTTGAAAACTCGAACTCGAAACGATCGAGAAGTCGATGGTCGAATCGTAGTCGTGGTCCCGATCGAACTATCAAGACCCATCGAACTCATGCCAGTCGTGACATGTGCAAACTCGGTGAATCCTCCCAACTCGACATCGCCGGGTCTCTCAACACACATCGAAAATACACACCGTCCCACTAGATTGGCTTCCAAAAGGATATGACGATGGATGAAAGCTCGAAGGTGGTGGAATAGGTGTTTCCCATTGTGTGGTAAGGTATAAGAATCGATCGACAAGGTGGATAGGCGGGATCATCAAAAGTAGGATTACGAAGCAATCGCTCGTTCCTTCTTAAACCTCTACGAATATCATCACACCACCGCTTAGTACTCTCAAAGAAATAAAGCCACATTGGCTTGACCACGTGCAACATCCGTCACTAAAGATTGAAACATGTCATATGTGATAGTGTTGGAGAAAGGAGTTTGTTGAGGTGACTAGAAAAAGATGGAAAAGAAGAAGATGTAAAACGGTGAGGCGGGCCGAGTTTGACGTCTTCTAAGCAAAGAGTTAATACTACCATCCGGAAGACTAGTCAAACTAGGTCCAATCGATTTCCATCACCAGAGATAACTTGTCATTAGCAGAAATGGTACTCCCAACCTACGACATAAATCGAGAGATAAAACAAGGGAAGTATAGATGACTCCTCAGTCCAGCGATGACAATACTCTCAAAAATTCTTTTAAACATGACCTTTCCAACATCCACTCTAACATCATTTACCATTGCCCAAGCGATACAAACATCTTCCTTTCCAAAAGCAGTATGTTTACTAGAAGGATAGAGATTATGGCTAATAAATCTTTTAATTGCCCTCAAACCTCTAAAACAATTCCCGTAATTAAACCGATTTTCAACCCACACCGCGGTCGGGTCAAAAACAGTCTGGGCTCTCAGGGCAGTCTGCTCAAAACTAGCAGGATCATCTAAATTATAAACTACCCCGTAATCCTCCTCATCGGAAAAACCTCAACTCCTAAAATTGCATTAATGACGGCAGGTTAAAAGGAATATTTACGGCTCGTAAAGTGCAGAGCTCCGATCGAGTAAGGTCGTTCTTCCGACAAAGTAGATAAAACCGAATAAAACTCACTACTATAGTCGTGTTAATCTCCCTTTCCTTCCATTCGCTAAATCTAACCACCGACGCTTTCTAAAGATATTCTTAACTTCATCACCTAAGTCATCCAAGTCTAATCCTTTTTCAACCGTAACATCATACTTACTATAAATTTTCTTAAACGCTTTCTTAGCCTCGGGTGATGCGGTTTTTTCAAAGCTTACGGCTTCCTCCTCGGATGATAAAATTCACGTGCTCTGACGGGAGTTGAAATTGGAATTTTGATTTTCTCTTTTAGAGACTCTAGTACTCGACTCACCCATTCTACGATATTGGTAATGCCAATCAACAACAAAAGCAACAACAAAAACAACAAAAATAAAAATGTGTCACAACACACTCAAAAATCAAAACAGTTGAAATTAATCTAAAAGATTATGAAAATACTGAAATTGACAACTAAATAAACTAAATTATACCTTAATATGTAGAAAAAGTTGAAAAGTAGGCCGGAAAAGTTCAAAAGTCGCCGGAATGAAATGGAGCTTGTTTTTGACCCTTTTGAATTTTCTAATTTGTGTTGAAGAGAGGAGATGATAATGAGAAGAAATTAAGTAATGGTGTAGTGTGATATGAATTTTGTGGAAGAAAAGTAAAAAAATTTAGTAATGGTGGGGTTTGGTGTGTCTTTGTCAGGTGTAAAGAAAAAAATTAGGGAAGAAGAAGAAGAAAAGAATGGTCCCGTCTTTTTTATGTTTTTTTTAGACCCCGGACCGGTCCGGTTAAGGCGGATCGGTCCGTGCCCAAAATTTTCATTTTTTCGATTTTTTTTTTACTTTTTATGATTTTTGAATAAAACTTATACAAATCCTAATAAAACTTAATTAAAACTTTAAAAATAATTTTATAAATTTTTTAAAACTTACTAAAAAAATAAAATTTGAAGGAACTTTTATAATTTTATAACAATTTCTAAAAATTTAATAAAATCTTTATAACACTTTAATAAAAAGCTTATAAAAATTTAATAAATTTATATCAACTCTTATAAAACGTTTAAATTAAAACTAAAAAACAACTTTTATAAAACTTTTATAAAACTCCTCAAATTTTCATAAAGATCCAATTATAAAATTCTCGAAAGTTATGCTAAAATTTTATAAAATAAAATAAAATAAAAGACTCAAACTTAAGGGTTCTCACTTTTCAATTTCTAAATCTTCCAAAGTTACGATATAACGCTTCAATCAACCTAACTCCTAAAATCGAGGCATTTGAATTATCTCTCGAATTCCATCGGGATTTTCGGATAACCACCTAATCGTTCCTCCTTCCTAACAATATTCAAACACTCATCCCGGGATTTGGTTGTGTTTTTCCCACAAATCATCCAACATGTTCACACTTTTTCCACAGATTCTGCATCTCATTAGAAATTTTGCCCTTCTTTTTTATCGCACTTCTTGATGTTCCATTACATACTTCCCTCAACTGATCTCTCTCAACAATTTCTTGTTTTGTTCAAAAACTAAAGCTTCATAGAAAACACGACATCTTTATCAAGGCCTAATTTCAAAAGTAAAATAAAAACTCCTATTCTATCTAAAAATACATCCAGCTTCTTTTACGCCTATCCGGTAAAAGACGAAAAGAGTTTAAACATAATTAAAATTACGTAAAAATAGAGTAAAGATAGATAGCACCTGTATTCGGTGATTCCGTTTCTCGCTTTTCGATTTTTCATTTTTCCTCTGCTTTTTCAATTTGTCGGGGATCAATCGGTAGCATTATTTCTTCTTTCAAGTGTGATTCCTTCTCCTCCACAAATAACTTTACTCAGGCCATTGGCTATAAAAGTTGTATTTCCATCGCTTAGTCCAACACTCCAGCTTTGTAAACCCGTGTTACTTTAAATGGACTGTCCCATCTTGATTTAAGCTTACACCTGAAACAACTTTAAACGTGAATTGTACAAAAGCACTCGATCTCCTACATGGAACTCACGCTTAAAGATTCTCTTATCATGGAAAGATTTCGTGCGTTCCTTGTAGATTCGAGCGTTTTCATAAGAATCGAGACGAAATTCTTCTAGTTCTGTCAATTGAAGCAATCTATGATCACCGACAACCTTAGGATCGAAATTAAAATCTAATAGCCCGAAGGCTCGGTGTTCTAACTCAACCTGGGAGATGACAAGACTTACCAAAGACTAGCTTATAGGAGAACAACCAATTGGTGTTTTAAAAGTCGCTTTGCAGCGCCCATAATGCATCATCTAATTTAATCGCCCGAGCTTTTACGATTTGAATCAACTGCTTTTTTCCACGATTCTTTTAATCTCTCTTTGACACCTCTACCCGACCACTTAGTTTGCGGATGATAGGCGCCTGGTTTATGCGTTACACCATATTTCTCAACTAACTTAGTAAATGGTCGATTGCAAAAATGTGAACCTCTATCACTAATGATTGCCCTTGGAATGCCATATCTAGTGAATATGTTCTTTTTAAGGAATCGTATGACAACCTTGGTATCATTAGTGGGAAGAGCTTCAGCTTCTACCCATTTTGAAACATAATCTACCATTACAAGAATAAATCTTTTCCAAACGATATAGGAAAAGGTCCCATGAAATCTATACCCCAAACATCAAATAACTCACATTCTAAAATAGGTTGCATAGGCATTTCATGTTTTTTAGATACATTTCCCCATTTTTGACAAGATTCACAAGATTTAACATACTTATAAGCATCTTTATATAGTGTAGGCCAATAAAAACCACATTGTAAAACTTTAAAAGCGCTTTCCATCCTCCATGATGACCTCCTCTCCACGATCATGACAAAACGATAAAATACCTAAAATTTCATTATCAGGCACACATTTTCTCTGATTATCCCATCCGAACATTTACGGAAAAGGTCCGTTCCTCCCAAGAATAAAATTTTAAGTCGTAAAAGAATTTCTTTTTCTGTTGCCAAGTCCAATGAGACGGAATATAATCACAGGTTAAGTAATTAATGATATCTCCAAACCAAGGTGACATTTCCTTAGAAGGAATTCTATTTTTTAATAACTGCATGGTTGAAGGAGTATCTATTCTAAATAGTTGTTCATCAGGAAATGAATCTTTAATTTCATTCCCTATCTCTTCCTCAGTCTCCATTCTACTTAGATGATCTGCTACTACATTCTCACTTCCTTTTTTATCTTTAATTTCAATATCAAATTCTTGAAGTAGGAGAATCCATCTAAGAAGACGTGGTTTCGCATCCTTCTTACTCAGTAAATACTTCAGAGCTGAATGGTCTGTGTAGATTATTACCTTAGAACCAACAATATAAGATCTGAACTTATCTAAGGCAAAAATTACAACAACAGCAGCTTCTTTTACTCAGAGTTGCATAATTAAGCTGAGCTGCGTTTAATGTATGGGATGCATAGTAAATAGCTTTGAGAATTTTGTTATACCTTTGACCTAAAACAGCTCCTACAGCTAAATTCGCTTGCATCACACATAATCTCAAAAGGCAAATCCCATCTGTGCTACCAATAACTGGTGCAGTAATCAACTTCGCTTTTAAGGTCTTAAATGCTTCCATACATTTACTATCAAAGTTAAAAGGTACTTCTTTTTCAAGCAAATGACTTAGAGGCTTTGCTATCTTTGAAAAATCTGCAATAAATCTCCTATAAAATCCTGCATGTCCAAGAAATCCTCTTAGAGTCCTTAGATTAACTGTGGCGGTAATTTTCAATCACCTCGACTTTAGCTTTATCAACTTCAATTCCTATTTGAGAGATTCTATGACCTAGAACAATTCCTTCGATACCATTAAATGACATTTTTCCCAGTTTAAAACTAAATTGGTATCTTCACAAATAAGTAACACTCTTTTCTAAGTGCGACAAACATTTACCAAAAGAATCTCCGTAAACACTAAAGTCGTCCATAAAAATTTCTAAGAATTTCTCAACCATATCGTAAAATATAGACATCATACATCTTTGAAACGTGTGAGAGCATTACATAAACCAAACGGCATTCTTTTATAAGCAAAAGTTCCATAAGGACAAGTGAAAGTAGTCTTTTCCCATCTCCTGCTTTGCAATGAAAATCAGAAATATCCTGAATAACCATCTAAGAAACATTAATACTTATGTCCACTTAAACGCTCCAACATTTGAACTATGAATGGAAGCGGATGATGATCTTTCTTAGTATGATCATTTAGTTTTCTAAAATCAATGCACATTCGATAACTCAGTAATTTCCTTGTTGGAATCCATTCATTCTTATCATTCTCTTTCACTTTGTGAAACCTCCTTTCTTTGGTACAACTTGAGTTGGACTCACCCATTCACTATCTCGATATAGGAAAGATTATTCCCATTTCTAATAGCTTAATCACCTCTTTCTTAACGATTAATCAGTAAATTGGTTGAGGCGGCGTTATGGTTGAATACAAGGTTTAGCATCTTCTTTCAAAATTATCTTATGAACACAAATCTCGTGGCTAATACCTCGAATATCGGCAATCGTCCATCCAAAAGCTTTCTTATGCTTTCTTAACATTCTTATTAATTGATCTTCTTGTCGCTCGATTAAAGTTGATGAAATAATAATCGATAATAGATTATCGCTTCAAGAAAAGCATATTTCGATTTAAAGGTAACGGCTTCAATTCCAGTTCTTCGGCGGATCTTCTATTGACGATTTAAGAACTGGTCCTTTTAGTTCTAACTCCAAATACTTATGCCATGGTGGCTTAAAAGTAAAGCTTCCTTTATCTAGAGAAAGGATTATCTCTTTCATTTCAATGTCTTCCTCATCTTCTTTATAGATAGACAGAGTTAAGCATTCTTCTAATCTGTCTTCAAAAGTTGGTAATCGATTATCATAGACAGAATGAATATCTTCTATAAAAGAACATGATTACGTGATGTATATGGATGGTTCATAGCTTTGAAAATATTGAAAGCAACTTCATCTTCATTGACTCTCAAAATTAACTCTCATTTATGAACATCGATTAAAGTTCTTCCCGTAGCTAGAAATGGACGACCTAGAATAAGAGGCGCCAATATCCTTCTTCCATTTCCATAACTACAAAATCTACCGGAAAATAGAATTTGTCTACTTTAACCAAGACATCCTTAATCATTCCTTTAGGGTACTTAATCGATCTATCTCGCCATTTGCGAGTCATTTCGATCTTAGTAAGCTTTCCTATGCCTAGCTTTTTATAATCCTCATAAGACATGAGATTTATACTAGCTCCAAGATCACATAAGACTTTCTTAAATGTAAATCCTCCAATTTCACATGGAATCGTAAAACTTCCGTGATCTTTCAGTTTAGGTGGTAACTTATGCTTTGCACTGCAGAACATTCTTCATCAGGCATATATTCTCATATTCCTCTAATTTTTTCTTATTTGATAGTATATCTTTCTAAAACTTTCCATAGGCGTATATATTAATCGAGCTTCAATAATGTGGATATTAACATGAAGATGACGAAAAGTATCAAGGAAACGAGCATACTTCTTATCAGTTTTTGCCTTTTTGATTTGATCTTTAGGAGGGTAAGGTAAAGATTCTAAATCTATAACCTTTGGCTCCCTAGTCAATTTTTCTTTTCCTTTTTCCTTAAACCTTTGAGTATTACTTAGTCGCCATGTTTCAGGTTCTTGAATTTTTTCCTTTAAATTGTTTCCTGAATCAATCTCTACTTCAGATTTTTTCGGTTCTTCCTGTTTCTCATCTATTCTAACATGTTCCTTGAATAAATTCCTTAAATCTTTATCCATAGGGTCTTTCAAAATCCTAGGGATTTTTACCCAATTTTCACCTTCATTTTCAGGTTCCAAACTTCTATTCCTTTTCAAGAAATTCTCTATAATTTCTTCTTCCTCATCAGTGAATTCAATTTCGTCTTTAGTTTCATCATTCTTTCCATCTAAATCATTTTCTACTTCATTATTCCCAAAGTTTTCTACTCCATTGCTTCCACTGAGCTTCCTACTTCTCGTAACTACAACATTTACCTCTCTCGGGTTTCTTTCAGTGTTGCTTGGTAATCCTCCTGGGGGTCTACTGTTGTTACGTTCACCTTCCCTACTCAAATGATCTTCCATATTCCTCAATGAGGCTTCTATAGTTCTCATTCTGGTATCATGTCTACTCATAGATGTTTTTATTGTACTCATATCTTTAGTGACTGTACCAATAGAAGTCATCATTGTTTCCATATTCTTAGCTTGAGTAGATACTACACCCATCATATTTTCCATTAGTTTTTCCCATTTTTCAACTCCTTCGCAGTTGAGTTGAACTCGAGTTATTGGTATACTTTGAGTGGTATGTTGAGGATAGGATCTAGGTAATGACCGTAAATTCGATTAGATGTATTTTCTTGATAAACTTGGTTATTATTCCTATATGGGACCTGATATATGGCGGTTGTCCTGGCTTACTAGGGTTTTCGGACCATCGATAAGTAGGATGATCTCTTCTAATAGCATTAAACGAGTTTGAGTATGCATTGTTCAAATTCTATCTTTGCTTGAAGAAAACTCACCTCCTCTCTTGAATATCCTGTTGGTTCTTCAATCCCTAATGACACATTATCATGACTTGAGTATTCATTTGGTGTACTATTTTCTGAATTTTGGTTCTTATTCTGTTGTAAACCATCAAATTTCCTACTCAAATTCTCCAAGTGTGCTAGAACTTCCGTATTAGACGTACATTCTCCTGCAAAAGCTACTTTTCCGGTGCTAGAACCGGTTTCCACATTCTCGTTATTTTTGGAAATCTTTTCTATAGCATCGTAAACTGCTTTGAGCTTCACTCATCATTAACGAACCACCACATGCATGATCTACATCCGCACGTGAATCTTTTCTCAATTTACGACAGAAAAGTTGAATTTGCATATCTAAGGAATAACCATGATCGGGACACGCTCTTAACAATTTTTTAAACCTTTCCCACGCATTCCCAAGAGTTTCCTCAGATCCTTGTCTAAAGTTAGCAACCTCGACTTTTAATTCCAAATTTCGTCCAGGAGTGAAATATTGTTTCAGAAATTCAGTTTGAATCTCCTCCCAACTTGTAAGTGAATGATGTGGAAGAGACATAAACCAATCTCGGGCTCGTCCTTTTAAAGAAAAAGGAAACATAGTCATCCTCGTTAATTCCTTATGAGCACCTTGACTTTTGGTCAGATTGCACGATTCTTCAAAAGATAGAGATGATGATGTGGATCTTCATCATCCTCTCCTAGGAATTGGGCTCTTGCGTCAATTAAACCAAAAGATGAGATTTAATTTCAAATTATTCACTCCTTCATTAGGTAAAAGTATGGGATTATTAGTCTGGTTTCTTCTTACGGTTTGATCACAGATAGGTCTCGGGTTTGGTGGATTATTACGATTATTCTGGTTTCGATTTTGATTATTTCTATTATTATTATTATTAGGGTTAACAGGGTTTTGTCCATGCCCTGAGCATGTTCCACCCTTTGTTCGTGTGTTTCATCACCGATTTCAACATTTCTCGTATTTACGTTTGAAGATGATTCTTGGTCGATTTCACGACTAGTATGACCGCGTTTACTCTCTACTCTTAACTGCCTTTCGTAAGTGTTTATGTCAGGCTTATAAGGAGTGAGAGGGGCCTTACCACTTCTGGTCATCAACTAACGAAAATAAAAAATAACTAGAAATTGATAGTAGTAAAAATTGGTAATTTACCTATAAGGTAACAACCAACGAAAAATAAAATAGAAATGAGATAAGAAAAGTGTTGACTTATTCTCGAGAATTTTGAGCTAATACAAGTAGTAACCATAGACACATAAAAGAAATTAGCGATGTTCCCGGCAACGGCGCCAAAGAGTCGAGAGACCTAAACCTAACCTTGGAAACGGCGCGAGAAAAGTCGACGGACATTACCTAGGCTATACAGATCCTAACCGGCAATGTGCCGGGTTAAATTGTGGTGCTAGTATGGTGAGTCGAGTGTCGAATCCTCGTGGAACTTGGTAATTTCTTTTACGTGTGGTTAAACACCAAAGAGTCATTATTAACTCGATCTAAATCGCAATTTTATAACACGTATCACTACTATTCTAGTCAACATAAAATAAATACGTAATTTAAAAGTTATTCTAATATAATATATATAGTTATATAAATATATATAGATGTACATAAATTGCAAAGTATATATATAGATATAAATATATAGGTACCAATATATTAAATGCAGATATTTTTAGAAATCCAAAACTTATATAATTGGTTTATACGATCTTTTCGATTAATTGAAATGTGTTCGATCTCTCCTTTTATTTTAGGTCCAATTGAGTAAGTGAAACGGTGCACTCTCGATGTAAACAATTCCTCCTCACACGAAATGTATGAAATCATATATGTCCATTGCATCACCCAAGGTCCACAATCACACGGTAAACGAATTAATCGAATAGTCCCCAGTACAAATCTACCTTTAGATAAAAGGAGTCATTCCGTTCACAAACGGTCAATTTTATTTTAAAGGCTCCGGTTGTCAAAGCCGGACGATTTAACTTTCCGGTTTAAGTTTCAATTAAACTGATGATTTAACATTATTACGATCTCGAGTACAAATTATAATAAAATTCATTTCTCCCAAAACAAATTTACCCCGGGTAGAAATCGGATTCCGTTATCACGTTATTCACACGGCCAATTTTACCCTCCGGTTTTTCTATCTTTTATCTCATATCCTCGACTACGAGGCGCGCCAATTCATAATTAGATTATGAATTCCTCAGATCGGTTAAATATGTTAATACGAATACGATCAAAATAGAAAAAGATTCAATTAACTCAATTTTAGTCATTTTAACTTAACAACATTTCTTTAACGAAAAGATCGAAATAAAACCGATTACATAGTTTTGGCCAAGATATATATTTAGCCTAAAAACATTATAACAATGAAAAATATAAAAACAAACATAAATACTTAAGAAAAGTTACCCGAATACGGCAGTTGATTCAGAAATCGTATCTTCCGGACATTACAACTTCTTTAGCAAAACCGACTTCCGAGATTTTCCCGAGCATTATAACGATACTAAAACTACATTATTACGGCGTAAGGCCTTATTTACAACTACTACTAAAATTAAAAAAAAAGAGAGAGGAGATATATATATATATATGGATGTATATATATGGTACACTCCGATCTGTTCTCTGATGCATTCCTTATATAGCAAAGGTCTCAAGGCCGGACTGGTCCGGTATTAGGCCGCTCGGTCCGGACTAATGATTACTCCCACTGACTTGATCTCTTCAGCATGTGCGATGAAGATATTATTTTTTATATATAATTATTAAACTTCTAAAATTCATATCTCGAGTTCTGGCCCTCCAAAAATTGCAAACGAAATGCCAAAATTAAGGTCTCGAGAAACTCTACAACTTTCATGAAGGACTCTTCTCCAGATAACGCCTTCTTGATAACCTCGTGTTCTCCCGAAGCTTTTACGGGATTTTTCTTAATCCAAATCGATTAGCCACTTGATCACCGCTTTAATTTGTAGACCTCCAATCTTCATAATTTAAATTGCATTGGAAAGCTCTCGGAAAAATCTACAACTTTCGTGAAGAACACTTTCTCTGAAAATGTTGTTTTGATGAGCCATTCGTTTGTCGAAGACATTTCTATTATTACTTATCCAGATTGGTTGGCCACTTGTCACTTAAGCTATTCAATTGACCATTTAAGCTCGCGTGGCACTCTCTAAATCATTCCGGAGATATGGTTAAACTTCAATATGTCGATTCTCGGGGTCTTGGTTTATAAATCATAATAAAATACCACAAATACCCACGTAAATCACCACACACTCCGATTTACTAAAATCGGTACAAAATTACAACTTTTATTATTATTATTACTAAATACTCTAAATTATAAAGACTAACATTTTATACCATAATTTCATATATTTTATATAGAATTCGTTGATAAAACATAATAATATAACGTATATTTAATCATATAAAAATAATACATCAAGATCCCAACATTAGATCTTCTATTCACGGCGCCTAGACTCTGGCGATCAATGTTTGTATGACGCCTCTTGAGGTCTCGTGATCGGTTTGGATCGATTCGGTTCATTATCCGGACAAGATATTGTTGATTTGGATCCACCGATTGTTGCATATCGAGAGACTCCACCAAGCTCCACCTGCTTTCTCAACACTATCGATTCAAAGATCGGTTTCGACTCATGAGACCTCTCATCGATGAGTTTAACATAGAATTTTCATCAAACACAATGTCCTCGCGAGGATTACTCGGACTCTGTTGGCGACCAAATTCTATATCCTTCACTCCATCACCATACCCCACAAACACTCCTTCTTGGCTCTTGGCTCCAACTTCCTTCACTAACATGATAGTAAGTCAGATTTCCAAAACCCTTAGAATCGAGTAGTCAGCAGGCTTGCTCGACCACATCTCAAATGGTGTCTTGAGATTGATTCTGTGTGAGGACTCCTGTTGATTAAGTAGCAAGTCGTCTTAACAAACTTCCGCCCAAAATCTCCTTGATAAACCAAATTTGAAAAAGCATACATCTTGCCTCTCCGGAAGAGTTTGATTCATCCTTTCAATACACCCATTCTGTTTGAGGTGTATTCCTTACGATTATGATGTCCGGCAATACCTCACCGCACAAAATGAATCAAAACCCGTCCAGCAATTCTGCACCATTATCTCATGCGAAGCTTCTTGATTTTCTTGCCTAACTGATTCTCCACTAGGGCCTTCCACCGCTTGAAGTTATTGAATGCATCACTTTTGTTCTTCATCATCACCACCCAAGTCATCCTTGAATAGTCATCTATGAATGACACAAAATATCTGTGACCACCCAATGACTCAACTTTTGATGGACCCCAAGAATCTGAATGGATATAATCAAGTGTTGCATTTGTATTGTGCAACCTGCCGAGAATTTACTTATGCAACTTCCCAAACACACAATGTTCACAAAAGTCCGATTCTTGACCTTATATCCCCAAGAAAACTCAACAAGAAGAAAGAATCAGATACCCTTTCACCCATGTGACCTAGTCTCACGTACACAAATGAAGTCTGGCTGAGATCAGTGAATCACGAGGATGCAACAAAGAAGAAGTGCAGATACAGATAGATCCTTGTAATATATACAAGGTTCCCTCTTGATGCCTTTGAGGACTACAATCGAATCTTTGAAGACATTCACCGCCCACCTTCACCCTTGAAATTGAACCCTTGTCGCCCAAGAGACTAAGAGATACCAAATTCTTGGTCATCTCAGTGGAACATGTCTTACATCTTTCAATGTACAAAATTTACCATCCTCTCGTCCTTAACTTTACTGAGCCAATTCCCACAACTTTGCAAACCTTGTTTGTTGGCCATATAGATTTGACCACCATTCATCTGCTTTCATAAGTAGAAAACCACTCCTGCTTGGACAAATATGGTAGGATGCTCCAGAATCAAGTATCCACACATCATTGTGGTGTGTGTAATCCTCGCAAACTAGAACCAGATCCTCATCGATTGCTCAAGAGCCAAGGTCAGCTGCGTAACTGCCTTCCTGCTGCTTTCTTCTTCCTGGACGCTTGGACTTCCAATGTCCCCGCTCCTTACATAATTACAGACATCAGCAGACTTAGGACCTTTGGACCCTCGACTTCTTTTTCTTCCTCATCCATATCCTTTTCCACTATTGTCGCTAGCTACTAGCCCAAAGAAATGACTGTCTGCACTGTGCAAGCCTTGTGTCTAAGCTCCCCGGCATGTAAGCGCACCTCACATCCTCCAAAGCTACAGTATCCTTCCCAACTATGAACGATCGCACAAAGTTTTCATATGATGCCGGTAATGACACCAACAGGATTATGGCTGCATCTTCATCTTCAATTTTAATATCAATATTCCTTAAATCAAGCAATATTGTGTTCACCGGTCCAGATGTTCCTCAGTGGACTTCCTTCATGCATCTTCAAACCGAACAACCTCTGCTTCAACAACAACTTGTTGGTCGCTGACTTGGTCATATACAAAGCTTTCAAGCTTCTTCCACAACTTGGTCATGTGTCTTCCTCAAAGAACCTCGGTGATAACATCATCGATAAGCACAACATGATGGTTGAATGTGCTTTCTCTTCCGTGATCGCATAATCTGCTGCAGCACTTGTATTTGGTTTGTCGATAAAGGATTCCACAAACCTCTTTGCTTCAACAAAGGCACGATCTTGATTTGCCATGTACCAAAATCTGCTCCTTCCTCAGAATTTATCGATTTTTACGTTTACTGCTGACATCTTTCCTTGCTAAAGATCACAACTTTGTCACAGATCCTAGCACCTTCCTGAAGGCCTTGGTGAAGACGAAGTTGATCGTACAAATTGTTTTCTCCAGAACCTGGCTCTGCTACCACTTGTTATAAAACGGATGGAGATAACTTCGGTGCAAGAAATGCGAAAATGCGAAGCAATCAAACATAAACAATCAAAGGAGATAAATGAAACAAGAAGAACACATATTTAACGTGGAAAACCCCTCAGTGGGAGAGGTAAAAAACCACGGGCAGAAAAGAGATATTTTATTATGCACTGAATTTTACAGATTTCAACACACACAGATAATGAGACAACAATTGTATTTATAGGCACAAATCCCTAAACCCTAGCCGCAAGGAATCTTTGTCTGATGCACCATAAATACCCTTACACGTGTCCTCCTTTTAATGACAATCAGATAATTTGTCACATAATGTAATTAGCGGATGTGGGACCTCAGATTCAAGTACTCAGCAGACTATCACCTGGCCGATAGTCACCTCGCCGACAGAAGCTCGATGAGACTCCACCCTACCGATGCACGAATTGAATACACTTCTCACCGGTATCATCACACAATGGAGTCTTGATTGGTTCCACCTGGATCACAGAGTTTAAGTCACCTTACTGACACAAACACCATTTGTCAATTAGCAGAGCTTGGACCTAAAGATAGAGAGATATATATAGAGAGAGAGAGAGAGAGAGAGAGAGAGAGAGCGCATATTACGCACTTAGCCATCAGTTTCATGTTTTCACTGTCACAATCCACTAATTAAAATCGACAAAAAAACTAGAAAAAGAGTTTGTAAGCATATGCACGGGCGTCCCCTACATTGTCTGCCTGGAACTGGAAGCTTTCTCCAACACCGCCAAGCCACTACAAAAGATGAAGCAATACAATTTAACATCTTGTAGTCAAACACAATATTAAACGTAGGACCAACGAGAGAAAGATAAACACACCGCTTCGTGGTGCTTTCTTCCCTTACACGCCCAAGTTCATCATACTCTGCTGTTCTGAATTCACTAGAAGAAACAAGAAAAAGTAACGAAACTACACAACTACAAAGTATTCATCTAAGCATAGTAGTTGAAGACTAACCTTTCTTCATATTCTGGCGGAGACAATACTGATTCGTCCGGACTATGATGGGGGGCATCAGATTGCTTGCCATTGAGAGGTGCCTATTTATAATGTATAAGGAGCAGTCACACATTGACACAAAGGCAGAAAAAGAATGAGAAAAAAGAAAAGAAAACACACAATGAAGAAATCTTCAAGTACAACATCAGCTCATCCACCTAATTCATTTTCGTGCATTTCAGAATATTGCATGGAAGAGGTAACAGAAAACAAAACTAGAAGAAGAAGAGTGTTCTTTCTTATTATTGCATAACAGAGAGGATTACATTACAACTATTTATAGAGGGGCCACTTGCCACTCAAGTTTAAAAGCAACGGCTAGAATCTTAAACAATGATTAAGCAATTAACTAATAAACAAATACGATAATAAACTAACATAATAGGATTCAGGAATATCCCCTTACTTAGAAAGCCCAACAAAGCTGAGGTGAACAGTATAGTGAACTGTCGTCTTTCAATAAAAACAATAGAAAGATTCACATACCGGTGGCAATTCATCAATGTGTGCGTCTTCCTCATGTTCACGCAACCAGTTAGTTGCTGCCTGGACACTTACGTTACCTGCAAAAGATCACATTTTTAAGACAGAAAATGTGAGCACACGTAAATTCTTCCAAAACCCTGGATAAATTCTGCTGCAAGTTTCCAATAAAAGATAAAATACTCAAAAGCTAAACAAAAACAACACAAAAAGACGATTACAGAAAGATCCCCCAAAATTTGCCCCAAAAAGATGGATAGCAGGTTAAAAGTTCAGCGGCACAGTCTTGTGCTTAACATTTAAGTAAATAAAATTAGGATTTTGAGACTACGCTTGAGGAAACAATTTCGCAAGGCACGTGTGCTAGCGTGTGTACAATGCATCTTTGGCAGGCACTGAATAATGGACTCCTAGTGGATCCTCATGATCAGCAACCAATTGCTAATGCATTACTCAAACTTGTATCGGGGAAGAACTTATGGCACGAATGCAAGAAAAATGGTTGGAAAAACATACACTTATTCTCATGGCCTGAACATTACCGAACCTAAACAAATTGAAGTCCCCAACCAGAAAACATAATAGCACCACAACTCACGAAAACCCAACATTAGAAAACAATCTTCTCTTTGCGGTGGAAATCCTTCATATTTCTTTTAATATAAAAGCCCAACTATATCCTAAAGTGAGTCATTATCTTCTCATACAATATTTAGTGTATTAAGAGAAAGACAATAACAAGCTGTATCAAATTTTACATGTGAACTGAACGCAATTTGCAAAATGCTTACAACGACATTGGCCTTTTAAATTCTAATAATGTCAGAACATATGCTTGAAACCCCATATAAAACATATGCACAGTGGACAAACTGCAAAATATGTTGTCAGAGAATCTAACAACGACATACTGAAAACACTTTCATGGTTTCCCACTCCCCTAAATGAAACTGCCTAACCAATATGCCCGATATGAAACTGCTTCACCAACAGATAGTTTACAAAATTACCGTGACTGTTTTATGAGAAGTCACGACTTCACTTGCACAACTTTTCTCGACATAAACAACATAGAGTCTTACCGGTGTGACGAAGACTATGAATACCCATTTCCTTAGAACACCTTGTAGCTACAACAAGCTCGTGAAGCATCTCCAGGCCAACATTATCAGCAGGCGCCTCTGGAAATCAGAAAAGCAAGCAAAAAATTCGTAACTAATTATAATACAAAGCACCGGACATGGCTAGACTTGGTGAAAAGCAATGCACGCAGCATCTAAATCCAAGATTACTGGTACACAATATGGTCAATCCTTAATTTTGGTGACATAACTTTTTTTAAAATAATGATAAACACCCATCAGATATGCTTCCATGAATTTTTTTAGACAAGGACGAGCAACCATAAGACTGCATTCTGTTGTAAAAGTTCAGTGGCTTGGCCTTTTGTTAACCAGCTTCCATGAAAATTCAATTATTAAGCGCACCTACAGTTTACTAGCTATCCAAACATCTCTTTCCTTGCGAATTTTACTGACACTATATTCGCTCAGAAAGGGGGAGAGTCCCATTTTTTAATAATGCCATCTATTACTTGATTTATTTACATACTCGAAGGTAGACGTCTAAGGACAAATAAGTCATTAGATTCGATTCTGTAGCGCGTTGTACCTGAATCGACGGTAGGCTCCACGTTGCTTCTCCTTACTGGGAGTTTTTGCAACCTAATAAAATACATTAAAAAAAAAGATTACATAAGCAATATCATATAACAATATCATATAATCTAACAGTTCAAGACTAAACCTGGCTTCTCTTTCTTTTTCTTTGATTATATCATTTAATTCCTCGAGAGTTGTAGTAGGTGTTGGCTCCACGTCCTCAGATGGTTGCTGCTGCTTGTCGACGCTCTTGATGATGCCGACACCAATAGTTTCCCGGGTATCCCTGAGGGCAAATCGTCCCAGGACTGGGCAATCCTCATAGGCCTCAACAACCATATTCCGGCCGCTGGGAAGCATCTCTACGATGGCACGATCGCCATTCTTCAATAACACCGGCTCAACTTCTTCATTGCCCTCGTCATCCACTTTTGATATTAATTTTGCAAATTTAACAGTGCACCGACACAAATTAGAGTGAATGATTGCGGTATACCCTTTTCGAATGGGCCTTTTACGGTTCTGGATGGTTACCAGAGCCGTAAAACTCAATGTTTGCTTTGCGGGTTCGACCGTGGACTCCGACAAGACTTGACCTTGCTCGATGCATTTTATGACTATATTACCCAGATAGAGTCTCACATTATCACCGGGCACTGCTTCTGCTAGCGGAAAACCATGCATCTCGATGGCTTTAACCCGAGCTGTTAACTCATCAGTGGGTGGCTGTGGTGCGATCCTGATCTCCATGCCGGGTTTTACAACACCCGCCTGAATTCTTCCTACAACCACGGTTCCAATACCGCTAATCTTGTAAAAGGCGTGAATAGGGAGACGGAGAGGACGGAGAGGACGGAGAGGACCGTCCAAGGGCCTTGTTAGCTTGATTCTGTTCACCGCCTCAATAAGGGTCCCCCGCTGTACCAACCTAAGGATAAGAAACTGAATCTCATCCCTAAGCCTTCATCTTATATTATCTAAGCTTTCATCATGAGTAAAAAAACACTGAATCTAGTGGTCATTGGCCATAAAGGGGCCGGAAAATCAACATTGGCCGCTTATCTTGTTGGCAAACTGGGTATACACGATAAAAGGCTTGCGACGAGATTTGAAAAGGAGGAGGTAACCTGCGGTTTTAGATACTCGTGGATTCAACATCAACTTAAATAGGAAAAGGCTAGAACAACCAACCTCGATTGATAATACTATGGCAACCAAACCGGAAATGGAAACAACTGAATCTCATCTTTCTTGTATCCCACTTCTATCGACAAACCTCATCAAGGATTGTTCCGTAACGCTGTTCCAAGTATTCAGGGATACTTTGGTCCATCTGCATAGCATCCATTACATTTTACAAACAATTTAATTCACACATCCTCCCAAGAACAAACATCATAATAAGGTAGAAATCAAGCAATACCTTGTTACAACAGCAAATGATATGTTTGAGACCCAAAGCATAAGCCAGCAAAACATACTCCCGCGTCTCGCACCTGAATCCAATATCATGAATCAACCACCAATAAAGCCACGTCACCCTGACAAACGATTCTCTGATGGAATCACAGAATCGTTCAATACAGTGCAATAGTAATCTCTCGTCTCAATGGTTGTCATAGTATTATCAATCGAAGTTGGTTGTTCTAGCCTTTTCCAATTTAAGTTGATGTTGAATCCACCACGAGTATCTAAAACCGCAGGTTACCTCCTCCTTTTCAAATCTCGTCGCAAGCCTTTTATCATGTATATCCAATTTGCCAACAAGATGAGCGGCCAATGTTGATTTTCGGCCTTTTTGTGGCCAATGACCACTAGATTCAGTGTTTTTTTAATCATTGCAAGATTAAGATGAAAGCAAGCTTAGGGATGAACTTGATCCAAATTGATCCAGAGTTGGGGATGGGGATGAAGTTGATGAATAGAAGAAGTAGAGTAACACAATGCCGCCGCCGGTATGTTCCTTAACTGAGCTTCTAACGCCTTCTAACAGCTTCTAACGGGGTCTAACGGCATATAACTCATAAAATAAAAATTACTAGTAAATAAGACGTATATAATTGTAACCCTCACGCATGATAAAAATAGCAATCATTCGTTTCAACCAATCAAACATAATAAAATTGTATTATTATATGAAAAAGAATAAAAATAAAAAGTTAGGTCAATTTAGAGGTGGCCACTTCCAACCGGAACCGGCGGTTCTTACTAACCGAATCGGAGGTTTTTAGAATCGATTCTGTAACAAACCGGCGGTTTGTCATGGCAATCGATTCTTTCCAACCGCCGGTTATCCGATTATGGGGCGGCGGGGTGATTTTGGCTAACCGAACCGCCCGAAACCGAGCTGGTTACAACCGGATTGGCCGAACCGGAAAAAACCGGCGGAACCGGCGGTTAACCGACCCAACGGCTATAATTTGAACGGCTCTATTTTTTTTTTTTTTTTTTTTTTTTTTTTTTTTTTCCTACACATCAAAAATCCTATAAATACCATTCAAACTCATTTCAAATTTTTACTCCAATCTTACTTCTTCTTCTTAAACTTCTTTCAACTTCTACTACTTTTTTTGATTATCAGTTGGTTAAGTTGTTAAAAACAACAATCAAATTTACTTTACGATACCGATTTTTGAAGTTGTTACGATTTAATCGTTCTTCAACACTTCGGTTTTAGTTACAAGTAAATTTGTTTGTATTTTATTCAACTATTTTATTTACAACTTACAAGTGTATAAAAATTTCAATTTTATAATTAAATTTTACTTGACTAACCGAAATTTGAAGTTGTTTCGATTTAATCGTTCTCATTTTCGTTTTATAAGTAAAATTGGTTAGTAAAATTAAATTTTTCTTTTATATAATTTTTTTAAATATATTTTACAATGTCAACAAGAGGAAGAGGTGAAAGTTCAAGAGGTAATCGAAATGTTATTTCAGTGAAGCAACGGTTGTGCGGAAACGGATGCATTTGTTGGTGGCTATAGACCACAATATTACACGGACCCTGTCACCGGTAGTCACATTTCGGTTCCTCAGTTTGATACACATTCAGGTTACAATGAAGATGATTTTGATAGTCATTACGACGATATAATGTCTCAACCCGGAAATTTCGACCTCAACCTTAACGAAGATGAAGATGATGATGAAGAGGACGTTGATGCTGATGTGTTTACTAGGGATGCTTCCCGTGCTAGAAAAGCACGTGTGCCTGTAAGCCCACCGCGTGATGGTACGATACCGCTACTCCTACTACCGAGTCAGTGAATGTAGATGTTGATGAAAGTACCCGACCCAAAGTACAAGAAAAAGGGTTTAAAATCAAGAATATTTACGGAATTTTTCACAAAGGTTCCTCGGACTGATGAAATAGCATTAGCTAATCCCGGGATGTATTTTTTCGCGGTGTGCAATTTTTGTGGCGTAAAATACAAATTCAAACATTGTGGTGGCTACGGGTCGATGCGGACCCACATGATAACTAAACACCCGGAAAAATTGCAAGACGGCACGTCTCAAGCCCAACTAAACATGCCGGGCTCCAGCGGAGGTAACAATAATCCACTCTTTATTTACACTCGTGATAATTGTAGAAATTTAACCACGGATCTTATTGCGGGGATGGGTCTTCCTTTTAGTTTTCCTGAGAATCCTTTTTTCGAAAGTTACGTACAAGGGGCTTTGCAACCGGCATTTACTAAGATCCCGCGTACAACGGTTACTAGGGATTTTAAAAATAAATTTATTAAACGACAAAATGATGTTAAAGAAAGTATTAAGAAAAATAAATTCCGTATATGTGTATGTGCCGATATTTGGGAAGATAGTAGGACAAACAATTTTTATTTGGGCGTGTCGGGTCACCTGGATTGACAACACTTGGATTGTCCAAAACGGTTACTAGCTTTTCGTTTATTTAACGGCGCTCATAGTGCTTATAATCTTGCATCTTTATTAGTTGATATTTTTGAGGAATACGATTTAAAAGATAAAGTTTTTTCTATTGCGTTTGATAATGCTTCAAACAACACGGCTTCTATTCCCGAGCTATCCCGATATTGCGAACCTGTTTGTAACGGTTAATTTTTTTCATGTTAGATGTTTATGCCATATTTTTAATTTATGTGTAAAAGATGGTTTAAAAGTTTTTGACCATAATATTAATTCGATAAAAATTCTATTTCACATGTGTTAAGTAGAAATATTCTTGTTCATAAGTGGTATAAATTTTTAAACGAGAAAGGTCATCGCCAGATCAAATCGCATGCAAGATGTCTGCATGGGTGGAACACGACTTATGATCTATGGAAAAAAAAAACAAAATTAAAAATACATTTTGTGAATTTTAAATGAACATTGTCCGACCGAATTTCGTTTGTATCCCTCTCTTTGGACCCAATGCAAGACGTTGATGGATGTTTTTGAATTATTTAAAAAATATACCGAGTTGTTTTCAAAATGTTATGAACCCACTGCACATTTAGTATTGCTCACTAGTGTAGAAATAATCGCCGAGTTTGAAACATTGGAACATGACCTGTATTATTTCAATCTTTAGGGCCGATGAAAGAGAAATGGAATAAGTACATGTTGCATATTCCTGACACTTATCTCATTTCTTCTATTCTCGACCCTCGTTTAAGACTGTTAGGTTTGTCTAACATGTTAAGTGCTTACTATGATGCTTTGTCTGATATTCATGGTGTGCCTCCGGTAGATTATAAACTTGAAGTAGAGAGAGTTGAGAATTTATTAAACACTTTGTTTGTTGAATATGGCGTATGTATGGATTGAGAAACGACGTGGTTCCCAATCCATCCGCAAGTGCTTCTACTAACCCTGCAGGTGCCCTGCGGGGACTTAAAAAAGTTCTGGACAGAATGAACGCGAAAAAACAGAAGGGAGCGATGACGTCAACCGATCAACGTACAGAGATATCAAAATATTTAAGCACAACATTTGAAGGCTGTGAAACCGATCATACCTATGATTTCGGTTTTGACTTATTGAAGTGGTGGAAGAGACATGCCAAAGAATATCCAGTACTATCAATGATAGCGGTTGAGTTTTTAAGTTGCCCTGTTTCGACCGTCAATGTTGAACGATGTTTCAAAGATGGCGAGGATATGTGATTAACAACAAAAGATGTTCTCTTCATCCCACAAATTTAGAGAAGCAAATGTTGTGTCAAGATTGGGTGCGAGCCGAGCCACGGGATGCAAGACGTTGTGTCGTAAGATGATGAGTCTCGGTTGGAAGGTGGTGACACCGAAACTTCAGGAGCGAGGAGCAAGCGGTCGAACTACCGACATCGATTAAAGGTGCGGATTTATATCTTTTTTTTAAAACAACACTATAAAAACAACACTACATAAAAAAATCAACACTATACAACACTATATAAAAACAACACTATAAAAATCAACATTACACAACACTATAAAAAAACAATAAATGGACAATATAAAAAAAAAACAACACTACATAAAAAAATAACACTATACAACACTACATAAAAACAACACTACATAAAAAAATAACACTATACAACACTACATAAAAAAACAACACTATAAAAAATCAACATTACACAACACTATAAAAAAACAATATATGAACACTATAAAAAAACAACACAATATAAAAATCAACAATATACAACACTTAAAAAAAACACTATATGAAACATTAAAAACTTATCAAAAAACTATATGTAAAAAACAATATACAACACTAAAAAAACAACACTATACAACGCTAAAAATAACAACACTATACAACGCTAAAAAAAACAACACTATACAACGCTAAAAAAAACAACACTTAAAATAACAAGAACTACGTTATTTTGATTCTTTTATATGTATTACATATAAAAGATACGTAGGCAACCGGATTTCGGTACAAGCGTTGAAAAAATAACAACACTATACAACGCTAAAAAAAACAACACTTAAAAATCGAATATTACTATTATATTTATGATCGAATATATTACCTTTTATAAAAAATGTTCATATTATATAACGATCGTTAATCGTTTTAGTAATTATAATAAAAAAAACAATAATTGTTATTGTAGTTAAAATAATAAGTATTATAAGAAAAGAAAAAAATGAATTTTATAACCGCGGCTCGAACCGTGATCTCAACCGTGATCTCGAACCGGATGAATAACCGGACACAAACCGAAATAACCAGTAATCGGATGTAACCGAAACCGGGCGGTTTCAACCGGATAACCGGCGGTTGACACTAACCAACCGGTTACAATAACCGGACCAAACCGGAAAAATCCCAAACCGGAGGGTACGGTTAAGGTTAGGTTAGGGTGTCTTATTTGGTCAGGTCTAGGTCAATTATTTAAAAAGACTGATTTTCAATTTATTAGGGGTAATAGGACACTCCGAAATCTTATTTAGTTATAAGGACATTCTAATTTTAAGAAGAAAACTTATTTAGTTATAAGGACATTCTAATTTCAAGTGGATAAAGAGGAAGAAGGAAAAAAAAAAAGAAGGAAGGGAAAAATAAAAAAAGAAGCGCTCAAGGAAAAAAAAAAAAAAAAACAACAACTCAACTCAACTCAACGTTCACTTAGTTTTTTATTTTTATTTTAATTCATCATATTCTAAATGTCATATATTTTGATCTAAAACTCGGATCATCATAATTTTTTCACTAAAATTCATATTTTTTCGTCTTCTTTATTCTAAAATCAAATTTGATATTTTTCCGAATAAATTTCATAAAATCAATTTTTTTCTTCATAAAAATCGACGTGACGTATTGATCACCGTCATGCATTGATCACCTATCCGGATGCATTGGCCACCGGGATCCATTAACCACCCCGATGCATTCACCGCCGCGATTCATTGGCTACCATGATGTATTGACCGCCGCGATCCATTGGCAACCTTGATCAGTGACATCTCATTGTAGCGATTTATGCAATGACGTCTCATTGTAGCGATTTATGCAGTGACTTCTTATTGTAGCGATATATGCAGTGATGTCTTATTGTATCGAATTATGCACTGACGTGTTATTGTAACGATTTATGCAGTGACGTGTTATTGTAACAATTTATGCATACCTTTGGTTGTAAAAATATGCATTTAAACCAAAAAAAAAAAAAAGAAATACAGTTATTTTACAAAGTTATCGAAAATTTAAACCAACACTAATCAAATAAACCAACATCAATCAAATATTTAAAGATAACAAAGAAATAAAGTTACTTTACAAAGTTATCAAATGTGTGTATCAAGTTGTATATGCGGTGACATCAATATCATTGCATCAGTTATCTAATTGTAAATACAGTCATCAATGTCACTGCTTCAGACATTAATGTCACTGCATAAGTCATCAATGTCACTGCTTCAGACATCAATGTCACTGCAAAAGTCGTCAATGTCCCTGCATCAGACATCAATGTCACTGCATAAGTCGTCAGTGGGTGGCGGTGGTGCCCGGTGATAATGTGAGACTCTACCTGGGTAATATAGCCATAAAAGGCATTGACCAAGGTCAAGTCTTGTCGGATTCCACAGTCGAACCCGCAAAGCGAACAGTGAATTTTACGGCTCTGGTAACCATCCAGAACCGTAAAAGGCCCATTCATAAAGGCTATTCCGCTGTCATCCACTGTAATTTGTGTCAAAGCACCGTCAAGTTTGCAAAGTTATTCTTCAATAAGAGTGGCTCAACTTCTGACACTCTGCCCTCGTCATCCACTTTTGAGATTAACTTTGCAAACTTGACGGTGCTTTGACACAAATTACAGTGGATGACAAAAGAATAGCCTTTATGAATGGGCCTTTTACGGATGGTTACCAGAGCCGTAAAATTCACAGTTTGCTTTGCGGGTTCGACTGTGGAATCCGACAAGACTTGACCTTGTTCAATGCCTTTTATGGCTATATTACCCAGGTAGAGTCTCACATTATCACCGGGCACCGCTTCTGCTAGCGGAAAACCATGCATCTCGATGGCTTTAACCCGAGCTGTTAACTCATCAGTGGGTGGCGGTGGTGCGATCCTGATCTCCATGCCGGGTTTTACAACACCCGCCTGAATTCTTCTACCTACAACCACGGTTCCAATACCAGTAATCTTGTAAACGTCGTGAATAGGGAGACGGAGAGGACCATCCAAGGGGGCCTTGTTAGCTCAGTGATGCTGTCCATCGCCTGAATAAGGGTGCCCGTGTGCCAATGTAAGAATACGGACCACTCATTGAGGTTTTCGGCCTTTAAACCAGATATGGGAAGAAATTGAATCTCATCTTTCTTGTATCCAACCACCGTCAAATAACCAGAAACCTCATCAACGATTGTTCGGTAACGCTGTTCCGAGTATTCTTCGGGGGTAGTTTGGTCCATCTGCGAACAAAAATAAAAAAAAGGTAGCAATCAAGCAATGGATAGTGATTAGGGTATAGAACAAAGGCACAGAAAAAAGCACCGAGTAATCTCTCCACCCTGCATTAAAAGTCTTTAAAACAAAAAAACAAAAGAATCCTGATCCATACAAATACATTTTCGGGGGATGGGTGGGTAAAGTTTCGGGACCTTAATCATTATCCATCAAGCAATACCTTGTTACAACAGCAAATAATACGTTTGAGACCCAAAGCATAAGCCAGCAAAACATACTCCCGCGTCTGGCACTTGAATCCAAGATCATTAGAGGATGAATCAACCACCAATAAAGCCACGTCACCCTGACAAATCAATTTGATCGATTCTCTGATGGAATCAGGATCATCAGGCGCATCCAGTACAGTGCAATAGTAATCCCTTGTCTCAATGGTTGCCATGGTATTATCAATCGAGGTTGTTCTACCCTTTTCCAATTTAAGTTGATGTTGAATCCATGCGTATCTAAAACCGCAGGTTACCTCCTTCTCATCTGCCTCCTTTTTAAATCTCGTCGCAAGCCTTTTATCGTGTATACCCAGTTCGCCAACAAGATGAGCGACCAATGTTGATTTTCCAGCCCCTTTGTGGCCAATGACCACTAGATTCAGTGCTTTTTTACTCATTGCAAGATTAAGATGAAAGCTTAGATAATATAAGATAAAACGGATGAACTTGATCCAAATTGATCCAGAGTTGGGGATGGGGATGAAGTTGGGAAATGCTACCCTAAAGACTCCAACATAAGGAGTCACTTATGTGGCACAATCTGGACCACACAGTTTCATTGCAGAATAAAACTGTGTGGTCCAGATTGTGCCACACGGGTGACTCCCTATGTTGGAGTCCTTAGGGTAGAACCTCCCGATGAAGTTGATGACTAGAAGAGGTGAAGTAACACACAATGCTTGCTGACGGACGTTTTCTAGTGCTATACAATCCTTACCGGCAGTGTACCGGGTCAAATCATAGTGCTAGTGTGGTGAGTCAGAGTGTCGAATCCTCAGGGAAAACGTGGTAATTCTTTTAAGTGTGGTTAAACACCAAAGAGCTGTTATTAACTCGATCTAAACCGCAATTTTATAACACAGACTACTACTATTCTACTTAACATAAAGTAAATGCGTAATTTAAAAATTATTCTAATATAATATATATATAGATATATAAATATATATAGATGTACATGGAATGCAAAATATATATATATATACTAGTCTAAAACCCGTGCGATGCACGGAGGAAAAGATTAAGTATATGAGAGACTTGTTACAGGACACCATCACAATTCTTTTAGTGAAAATGACAATTTGATAACCAGAAGTACTAATTTAGCCTTACTAACAAAGTAGTTGCTTCCTCTAAAAAATATAATGTTATCATTAGTGTGTTAAGATTACTAACAAAGAGTGCCTATAGGCACCCCCTATATTATTTACTACATCCGTCACAAAATGTAACTTCTGTTAAGTTTTTTAAATTTGTCACATAATATAAATCAATTTAGAATACCAATGAAGTATCTATTAGATTTTTCCTTTTACCTCTCACTTATTGTATACTCACTAAACTTCACTATTTGCATTAATAAGAGTGAAATGTCATTTTAGACTTCTCCCATCAAAATTAAAGACACAACTTATTTAACCAACTTTCTTAATCTGTATGAAAAAGTTTAAACGGACTTATATTTTGGACGGATGTAGTATAATAATGTAAAAAAAAATACCATTAAGGAACATACTATTAAGGTTGTTTAGACGGGAAAGCATGATAGTAATAGACGGGAAAGCATGAAGTAATTTTTTTCACCCAAACCAAAGTTATAAAATTACCATTACGGCTTTTCCACTAATTAATTAGAGGAAATTATGAGCCTCATGCACATTCCATGAACAATTGCTAATTGAAGTTTATAACTATTTTTACTCAATTAAAGCACCAACTAATTACAAAAAGACAACAACATTTTATATCCTACCTCGTCGTATATCCTCGATAGATCTTACAACACACTAAATCAATTGGACTATAGATAACCTGAGTCTTCCCTGGACCTCTGCAAGCAAAGGATCTAAAAATTCTCGTAAAACAACTCACTTCATCTCAAAATCAATGCAAAAAAGAATGAGGATCATGTAAACTAATTTGGTACAAATAGCATGTTCCAGTAACTTTTCATCACAAATAGTGTGGGTTGAGCCGGCAAACAATAAATACAAAAATGCCAAAAAAAAAAAAACAGCTTTAAACTTTTTATTATTATAAGGGATGATTTGAAACTATTTCTAAAAAATAGAATGTAACATATGTCAAATGATTGTTTTCCATTTCTTTATTTTAGTAATATAGCATTAGGTAAAACTCAAACCTATCGATATTCTTTAGACATGTTTGCTGAGGCAAGTATACATATGATAAAAACCAATAAACCTGCCAAAAAACAACTATAGCAAGTAATTGCCCAAACTCATCGAAAAGTCTGCGGTGGTTGAAAACACGCAATTAAGGCGGGAAATTAAAAGTACATCAAACAATGATTGAATATCAAACCATATGCTATTTCATTATCATCATGAGAACAAACTTGAGCCTACAGGAGATTCATGGAAAGACATAGCATTCATTAGCTTGTAAATTTACTAAACATCTTTCAACATCAGAGTAGTTGAAATATAAGCCTGTCATCGAGATAAACTTAGAAGCTTTGGCATACCGTAAACATATAAGTTATAACGACTCCGTCTAATTATATTTTAGTATATCAAAGTCAATTTAAATGCTATAATCAAAGTCAAATTTTTTAGTATTAAAAAATGCAGTTTTGTCGTAAAAAAATGTAGTTTTAGACTCCGATTACTGGATCCACCAATGATTGCATATGAGAAGGTGAATGATGAAAGCACACCATTAAACATCATATACCAAAATTCACATCAAGGATTTGACATCCATGGTTCCTAAAAAAAATATAAAAATAATAGTGAAATGTCGGCCCTAAGGTACGTGTATGATATCTGTATGTTTTAAAAAAAGAACCCTAAGAAAAAGCAAAATATATAAAACATTAAATCTCTTTGGCTTCATAACATGAAGGTCTTATTTAACATTTTCCTTCTGCAATGTCTGAATTCCCAAAAATTCCGGATACAAACAATGCAACATCTGCCGACTCAATTGTTTTCTCACTAAGGGTGATATTTATTTCCCTCGTGACAAAAAATCGCTGGGAGAGAAGAAAATTTTAGTGTAAGTCATTGCTTAAGCTCTAATAAGCATACTAAAACCCAACATGTGATCAGATAGAAAATATTACTGCAATTTGGTTGTCGGTGCCTTTTTTTGGTTGGTGAAGACATAAATAACCAAATAGCACAAAATATACCTTCATGTCATACCATAGCTCTCATCCATGAAAATATTGGCAAGACCTTGTTCAACATTAATACCAAAACCCCCCAGATGCACAAACCTCAAATTATATATTGAACCCAAACCCAATGTACGTAATACATATATTTGAAAAGTAAAGCACAACACATTCAGAGGAATTGAACTCAATGTAATATCTGATTATAGCAGAGACCATCATCCAAAGACATGATGAAAAAATATATACATACATCAAGAAAAACAACGGAGTAACTTGAAACATGTACGAACACTACAAAGAGAGGCCAAGACTTATAAAGATTAAAAATCAAAGAAAGACTTGTTAAGACAACATCTAATTAATTGGTAGTACGTAGAGTAAACTGTTACATCTACTTGCTCGGGAGAAAAAACAACAAAAATAATTAAAACAAAATCTTACCCGGTTGTGTCAGCTTTAAGCCACTCAATTTCGCCATAAGGATCCATTTTAAGGGTAGATTACATCATTTTGTGATTGACCTACAATTAGAAAAGACAAATAAAATGAATCAATAAACTAATATATCATGGTAATATGAATATCAGTATGGCCAGAAAATAAACCACTATTACCATCAAGCTAGGCATGGTCAAATTTCTACTGTGAAATAGCAAATATAAACAGGGAATAAAATGCAAGAAAAACCACAATTTACAAAACACACCAATAGAAAGGGAAAAGATGAATGCTCGATGAATGGGAGCATACGCTTGAATTATTTTTAATTTTAAAACCGCAATTTTCGTTGTCATCTCTTTCCGTGTCAAATCATCATATTCGCCACGTAAACACTGATTGGAATATGAACTGAAAGAGGATCATAACTCATCATGTAATACTTTTTTAAGAGAACACATTCAATCCTTTAGAATTCAGTTTGATAATCATCACATTCCTCTACCATGAATAGAATCTTAAGGCAGAAAGGCTAAGACATTTTTGTATTAAACCATTTCTTTAAGCAATGTCTACAGAATATGTGTAACCATGCATATCACCTGCAAAACTGTCGAACCAAACAGAAAAAATAACGGGAAAGCTCCCAAAAATAACCCATTGAGTTT
Organism: Gentiana macrophylla; assembly: GCA_026214975.1. Lineage (NCBI taxonomy): Eukaryota > Viridiplantae > Streptophyta > Magnoliopsida > Gentianales > Gentianaceae > Gentiana > Gentiana macrophylla. The sequence goes on along the minus strand of CM047815.1, from coordinate 100,831,623 downwards.
GCCAATTGGAAAACATCAAATGAGAGAAAGAGCTAGAAAATCATACCTGATGTTAAATAACCCATTGAGCAACATAGTATCGAACTCGAATCTCGATGTTAAATACATAGATCCATTTGTAATCATCGATCCATTCTATGACAAATAAATACCTAGAAAATCAAAAAACTGCTTCACAACAACACTCAAAATTAATTAAGGTTTTATAAAACTCAAGAAGCACAACTACCCAAAGCTTTAAAAATCCCTAGAAAAATCTGAAAATATATAACATGGCAAAGATGGTAAAAAGCTGCGGTGACGTTCCATGTATCATTGTTGACAATGTTGATCCTGGCGTTGCTTTCCGACCTCAACCCAACAATCATAAAATTAGTAAAACCATTTTTATATTCAATGTGACTATCGTAGAATGCACATCATCCGCTTGAGATTAGGTTCAAAAATCCCTTGGAGGAGGTAATGAGAATATTGGCATAGGGTATCATGGGTCTTAAGTTATGAAAATCAACTTTGGCAAATTTCGCTTTGATATAATCGTAATTGAAAGATATTGATTTAGTTAATCGTAACGGAATTGCAGATTATTAGGGTTAGATGAAGAATGTGATAGAGTGAAATATAAAATTGGTGATGGCAATAAAAAATAAATATTGGTCATGGCGATTTTTCTGGTGTTTGTTTTGATTTTATTTTTTTATTTTTTCTTAAAGCTATTGAGTGTTTTCAGGAAATGGGAGTGTTGAAGGATCAGACTGTTTCAACTGGGTGTGGGTCGGATTTTGTGTTATTTGGAGCGGGTTATTGGGTAATCGGGCTAAATCATCCTTTCTAATATATATAGATATAGATAACCAATATATAGTTTATAATAATAGACAAATAGAACTAGCCAAAGTTTATATAATTGATTTATACGATCTTTTTCAGTAAACTGAATGTGCTCGATCTTTCCTTTTATATTAGGTCCAATTGAGTAAATGAAACGGTGCACTCCTGAGGTTAACAATTCCTCCTCACACGAGCGTATGAAATTGTCATATGTCAAATTGTCATCAGTTTAATCTCCACAACTGCCCCATGCTAATCTCGCTTAGTCTCGAGCAGTGTACCGAGTACAAATCTACCCCGGATAAAAGAGGTTATTCCGTTTGTCGACGGACGATGTTATTCAAAAGGCTCCGGTTGTCGCGGATCGATTTAACTTTCCGGTGTTAGTTTCAACTAAACCGTTGATTTTAACATTATTACGATCTTGAGCACAAATTTAATAAGATTCATCTTTCCCAAGACAAATCGCGCTTCGGTAGAAATAGGATTCCGTTGTCACGCTTCGCACGGCCAATTTTACCTCGGTTTTTCTATCTTTTATCTCATATCCTAACTTCTCTGGTCAGTTCATCGTTAGGTTATATGTTGCGATTCATCTTGGTTAATTACGTCAATCCAAATATTATCAATACGTTGCAAAATAGAAAAAGATTCAATTAACTCAATTTTAGTAAATTTTACTTAGACAGCATTCATTTACCAAAAAGATCGAAATAACACGATTACATAACTTTGGCTAGTTATTAGATTTATCCTAAAAACATTATAACGACTAAAAAGATAAAAACAAACATAACAAACATAAATACTTCAGAAAATTTACCCGATTACAAATGCTGAATCAGAGGTCGTATTCTTCCGGATACAATGACTTCAACAACATTGAACTTCCGATAATTTCCTGAGCATTACAACGATACTACGATATTATTATTTTTGGCATAATGCCTATTTACAAACTACGAAAATAAAAGAAAAGATATAGATAATATATATATAGGATATTGTATATATATATATTGGTACGCCGATTCTGTTGCAAATGAGCTCCCTTTTATAGGCAAAACTCCCTTGGCCGGACCGGTCCTTGATATGGCCGGACTGGTCCGGCCTAATGATTGAATCCATCCCCCCTTGATTAATCAGCATGTGCGAGGATAATATATATATAATTATAATTATATATAACTTATAAAATTCATATCTCGAGTTCCCGATCTCCAAACAACATGATTCAAGATGCATCGGAAAGCTTGTTGAATGATATACAACTTTCATGAAGGACTCTTCTTCAGAAAATGTCCTTTTGATGAGCCATTCGTTTGTCGAAGATATTTCTCGATTACCACTTAATCAAATCGATTAGCCACTTGACCACTTCGATTGACCACTTAAGCAATTCGATTGACCACTTAAGCTCGTGACATTCTCTAAATCCTTTGAGAGATATGATTATTCTTCAAAATGTCGATTCTCGGGGTCTCGGCTTATACATCCGCAATAAAATACCATAAATACCCACGTAAATCGACATTTACATTCCGATTTACTAAAATCGGTACAAAATGATAACTTTTACTATTATTACTAAGTTTTACTACTAACTACTCTAAACTATAAAGATTAACATTCCATACTATTTATATCATAATTTCATATATTTTATATAGAATTCGTTGATAAAACATAATAATATAACGTATATTTAATCATATAAAAGTAGTATATCACTTGCCGCCGGAACTGAGAGTTAACGGCTTCTAACAGCTTCTAACGGCTTCTAACAGCATATAACTCTTAAAATAAAAATTACTAGTAAATAAGACATATATAATTGTAATCCCCAGACACGATAAAAATAGCAATAATTCGTCTTTAATCTCTCAAATACAATAAAATTGTATTATTATATGAAAAAGAATAAAAATAAAAAGTTCTAGTGTATGTCACTCACCTAATACAACATCATTGCACCATAAAATTTCTTAGTCCTAAATCACCGAGCCTTAGTTTCGTATAATTTCTCTTTTTCATAAGAGTAACGATATGATTACGTCTACATACACTTTTTTATTAAGCTCTCACAATTTTTATGGTGACCCGGCAAGAAATATATCCATGATGTTCGCAACACAAATTTTACTATAATCTAGGACCAAATCCTATTTGATGTGTCCACCAAATGAGATTTAAGAGATTTCAGTCGACATCATCAGTATATAAAAAAACATCCAATTATGTTTTTTCAAACTGATGATATTGTATCCAAAAATTTAAAATTAGTGTGTTCGCAAACAAATACTCCCTCCGTTCCATTTTGTTTGGAACATTTCACTATTTCAGCCGCTTACGAAAAGTCTAATTAATCCTTGGAATTTTGTTAATTGATGTAATATTATTAGGGTTATGATAAAGTGAAACTTAAAGTACATAAATATAAAAAGTATTAGATCATTTGATGAAATTCGAAGGATTAATTAGACGTTTCGTAAGCGGTTGAAAAGTCGAAATGCTCTCAAACAAAATGGATTTACGGAAGGATATGATTTAAGCATTAGTTTGATCGTAGGGAAAAAAATATTACTTTAAAAAAACTTGATTGCTTGAAAATGTGGAGTTTGCATGTATTTTGTTGTTGGGAAAGGTGTCAGAAGGACATATAAGATAAAAAATTAAGATAGAATGACAACTTCGTTTTTGTGTGGTTAAAAAGAAAATATCATGATAGATTGACCGAATTAACCATAGAAGGCAAGTTAGGAATATAAAAAAGGGAAATTAGTAAATCAGGCAACTGTAGCACTGATATTTATTTTTAGGTGTGTCTGAGTCTGACATTTTTTTTAGGTAAATCGTCCAAATTCGGACGAAATCGTCCAAATTTAGTAAAAAACGTCCAAATTTAGATACATGTCGTCCAAATCCATATAATAAATTTAACCGTCCCAAAATGGATTTTAAAACCGCCCAAATGGGACTGGTATCAATGGTAAGCACCGTCCAAATTCGGACGAGGCCAACACATTCTCATTTCCAATTTGTTTAATTTTACAACTACTATTCTTTTTGTCCTTCAAATTCCAATGTCTATTTATACATAGAGGCTTCCACATCTTCTTCATCAAAACATTTTTCTTTAAAAAAATCATTCTAACAAAACAGAGCAAGAAGATGGCAAGTGTTTCTTCACAATCAAGCATTAAATACCGCGATCAGATCAATCAGTTTGCCTAGCAGAACACATGTTGCTAAACAAAGAGTTGAAGATGAGTTAAACAAGCTCCAATCTTGGCAAGAAACATCATCAACATCATCAAGCATATCTGCAGGAGAAATGCACATGGTCTATCAGTCTACGAATTGTATAAAAGCACAAATGATTTTCTCAATTTGCCATTGACCATGGAAGCCCTGATCTGTAAACAAAGGGAGAAATGGGTTGATGAATTACTGGAAAAATCAGTCAAACTACTGGATAAGTGTGGTTTTGCAAAGGACATGGTTTCACAATGTAAAGAAAATGCCAGAGATCTTCAGTCTTCTCTTAGGAGAAGAAAAGGGAATGATTCAAATACTGTAACAAGCATCACAAAACATACGGATTTGATAAGGGTCAAAAATGGACGAGACCGTCCAATTTGGATGAAACCGTCCAAATTTGGGCCAAGGTCTTATCGATACTCATCCCATTTGGACGGTTTTTAAATCATTTTGAACAGTTAAATTGATCACATGGGATTGGATGACATGTATCCAAATTTGGAAGTTTTTGACCGACTTTGGACGATTTCGTCCGACTTGACGATTTACCTAAAAAAAATGACCGACTACACACCTAAAAATAAATATCAGTCTTCATAATTGTTCGATTTACTAATTTCACTATAAAAATAATGAAAATAGAACCCTTAAATGAGTTGGAGTAAATGTCACCTATTAATTCTAGAGTAATCGAAGAATCTTTCCAAATCAAATTACGCAAATTTCAAAAAAAAAAAAAAAAAAAAAAAAAAAAAACTAGCACATAAAGAGTCACGTAAAATGTTTCCCACTTTTTTAAGACGTTAAAGTTGATACGGCTCTGAAAAACGTGGAACGTGGCTCTCTCTCTTTCCATTCTCTTAGCAGACTAGCGGCGCTCACAGCTCAACCTCCGGCGCCGGCGGCGTGATGCTGCCGGCGTCCATCTTTTTCCCCTTTGTACATCCTTCTTTATCTTCTAGTTGAACCATTTTGTGATGAGGCTCCAACAGTTTTGTGTTGATCTGGTACTTTCCGGCTTTCTTTCGGCGGCGGGTCTCAGATCTGGTTATCGGCGTGGAGCCTCGTTTGTCTCCGGCTAGATCTCATCGTTTCAGGCCGAGGTGGATGCTTCACCACAGTCCCGGTGCTCTGCTCGCCACCATTTCTTGGCTTTTCAGCCATGTCCGGTGAGTGATGCCGGAATCTGGTGGTGCTTTCCGGCGTCATCTACGGTTGGTCGCTTTCTATTCGGGAGGAGATGTCAGGCTTGCGGGCTCTCTATACCGTACGACGGCGGCTCGAGGCGGCGTAATCTAGCGGTGTTATCGTGTCTAGTTTTTTATATCAGTGTTTGTTGTTGTTCCTGTCTTTGTTTATTTGTGTGCTTAGTTTTGTTGTCAATCAATGGATGGACCCGGGGAATCCGTTCTGTTGGCCAGCTATTCGGAATTTATTCCGGAGATCTTTTCTCATTTGGCTCAGCACTCCCTGACCTTTCTATCTATTTGTTGACGTTGTTGTTGTATCTTTGTGTTTACTTAGTACCGGGTTGGTCCGGTTGTTTGTAAATCTTAGGGTAGTCTTAGGTTTTGTAAGTCCCGCTTTCTGGTTATTGATAATAAAAGCTTTCGTCCTTTGGGTAAAAAAAAAAAAATAATAATAAAGTTGATACGGCTCTCACATAAGAAAAAGAAAGGAAGAAAAAAAGTTGCGGCACAAATTAATCTACTGACTAGTTGGCCCCTCCGTGCGCTGCACTTGGAAATGCCTGTTCGTGTCGTCACGACGCTTTTATTTTTTCCATCCCGTTCTTGCGGAAGTTTTTTTTGGGTTTCCCGATCTGTAGGCACTGTTGGCGAGTTGTAAAAGTAGTGCCACCCAAAAAAATGAAAGGGATATCATGCCCAAAAAGCGCAACAAAAACGCTTCTTGTTATAGAAAATGGAAACCTTTAGGTAATAGTTGTTACAGAAAACCATTGTCGGATATATGTGTCAACAAATAAATAAAAGGAATCAAAAACTCTCCTGCAAACCCAAACAGAAATGAAAAGCAAATGCAACCTAATTCATTTACCGATCTCTGCATGTCAACTGTTTTGGCAAATAAACCCACCAACAACGGAAGAAATAATACCCACAAGCTCCAACACTGCAGAAGAAACACCCAGATGCATTGAACAAAACGAAATACCATTCGAATTGAAATATGCTTTAACCATTCTGTGATTGTTCTCCTGGTGCGCCATATTTGAGACACATTCCCAAACTGTGAATCATTAATAATATAAAAACGAATAAGGATTATTATTAAGCAGATGTGATGATAATGATTCACCTAAAAAATGTCACATTCGCAGATATCATAATGCGCAAAATCAAGAAACCCCCAGTAGTACCTTAAATGAAACACCAAAAATAAATGAATAAAATCATTAATAACATAAAAACGTAATCATTTTCTTCAATAATCAACTATGATATTTAAGCATTCTTGGTTTTTTTTGGGGTTAAATGTAAAAAATAAAAACAAATAGTAAAAGCACTAAATCCCAAACACAAAAGCAGCACCAGAAACACCACTAAGTACTCCAAAGTATCAAAGAACAAAACAAAACCGCAGAGAGCTAAGAAACCACCAAAAACGAGATGCACATGCGTTTGATGAACATCCAAAAACAAAAACACCTTCCGTCTCAGCTTCACATACTTGTCGTTAGGGTTTTGGTTCTTTGTCAAATCTGCAAAGTAAATATTCAATGTCAATGCAAACACAGAGGCAAGCGGCATCAAGCTTAAAAGCCTTCAAATATCCATGAAGCATACAAAGCAATAGATTAAGATTTTATCACATCATTAAATGAGTGGTATGTAAAAATTCACATGCTAGCCACTCAAAAAGAAAAAAAGAAAAAAAGAAGAAGGGACTCTGCATATGATAGCAGGTCTAGAGGTATATGATTCATCCAATTTGTGGATATCATATTAGTATCAATTAGACAACACATGATCCGAGTAACTTACATAAACAATGCATGACATATATTGTAAAGCAAGAAAGCAATGCATATATATATATATATATATATATATATATATATATATATATATATATATGCATTGCTTTCTTCTCAAGTCTAGTAGTAACTCTATTAAAGATTTGATACGATACAAATAAATGATCCATTTACACATAAGAAATCCAGAAAACAGAATTACCTTATCAAGGCGGAGGATCGACCAAACCCGAGCAAGTACTAATATCATGACCCTCCAAAGAAAGTCAAGAATTAGAGTCAAGAATTAGAATCGAACCCATGATACAATTTTCTTGTATGCCGATTCGTAAAATCGAAATCTTCTACTAATATTGAACAAGTCGGGTCAAGATTCGCCATGTATTCGCATACATGTACCACAAAGAACACACTAACAAAATAGCAAAGAAACCACTTTCACCTTATTCTTGAGTAATAATGCGAGTTTATTACGTTATTGGTTGCAAGTACTGATGATCTCAAGAAAATAACCATATGCTATGCACCTTAAATTGGACTGATTTGCACCCCTTTAATCATTAAACCATTAACAAATAGTTCAAGGTAGGGTAATTCAACGATTCGAACAAAGATAAGAAAATTAGAAAGACCGTAAGAGCTGAGATTCAATCAAACGAAACAATGAAAGATCCGCTAACATATCGATGGAAAACACAATGAAAAAGACCTACCTTAGTTTCTCGCTTCACTCATCGAGGTAGATTCAAAACTTACAAAGACAACCGAATGCGAAAGAGCCAAACTATCATACGGTGATCTTCCACCAACATACCATGTACCGCGAACACTCTGTGAAATATTTGCTAATTTACAAATAAATTGATATAGTGAGCTTAAAACTTCAAAAACAAATTAAAATGAAATGATAAATAACCTTAAAATCAACTTATTGGTTTGGAATAACGGTTTCAGAGTGGATTCCCACCAATTGAAGGAAAACAATGAAAAACAAGGCTCGGATCGGAGATTATACATGCAAAGAGAAGAAGACTCGCCATGGTCAGATCGCCCAGATTGATCGCGATGCAAGACGCCGACAAACCATCTGGTGTTTGCCTAGCCAAGTTACTGGTCGTATTCTCAATTGACGGAAACCGTCGAGATGGAAAACAAAATCAAAATCAAATATCATCACACCCAAAACAATCAAAGTTGGCACAATCAACGCGTTACTGAACCATTTGTGAGCTTTTGTTGCTCTCTCCCAATAAGAAATTGAAGGGACTGTAAAAATGGAAATAAAGTAATGCGGCTTTAACATTAATATAGATAAGTATGCATTTGAACCATTTGTGAGCTCTACATAACTACTATCTAAAAGCAAGGAGAGATTCTTACAACAACTTACACTGCAGATAATTAAAACCCAATTCATGTCCGGAAAAAAGGCTCATCATCTATGGCGATTCCTTCAAAGAAGTCTCGAATACTTTTGTAAATGACTCAAAACAGGATATAGCATAGAGTAGAGATAAAATGACAAGATTCGTCGTCCCATTGTGCACAATTAATAAAGGCATACCAAGGAAGACTAAAGAACGAGGCTCAGATTGGAGATTATACATGCAAAAGAGAAGAAGACTCATGAATGGTCAGATACGCCCAGCTTGCTCGCGATGCAAGATCTTTGACAAATCATCCGGGTGTCTCGCCTCGCCAAGTTACGGGTCATGTATTCTCAAATGACGGAAACCGTCGAGATTGAAACAAAATCAAAATCAAATATCATCACAACCAAACAATCAAAGTGGCACAAATTAAAGTTGCTCGAACCATTTGTGAGCTTTTGTCGACTTCTCCCAATAAGAAATTGAAGGACCTATAAAATTGAAATAAAGTAATGCGGCTTTAACATTAATATAGATAAGTATGCATCTCAACCATTTGTGAGCTCTACATAACTACTATCTAAAAGCAAGGAGATTCTTAGAACAACAAAGGGTTGGAACTCCCAAACAACACATGCAATAGGGTAAACCCCAAAAAGCAACCTTACTCGAGAAGAAAACAAATTGGCGTATCGGAATGGAGCCGTGAAGAAGGCCACCGGTGACAGAATTTTATTACTACGAAATGGCAAAGAACGGCAAAACAAAAATTACACAATACCGTGAAAGAAATAACAACAATAAAGGCGAAATTTACCAATGGATGTAGTCTATTGAGTGCAAGAACTCTCCTCCGCTCTATGGCTTTCACGATTGTAGTAGCCGGATTCTCGAGAAACTGGGTCGATTGGAAATATGTTTCAGAAAAACTTCAACCCTCTCACATGGACCCCAATATATAGTACTCAAAAAAGTGGTCGGTGCAAGAGGAACCACACAAACCGTAATTGCAGAGAAACCAAACAAACATTCAAACCCACCGTTGTCTCCCTTCAATATCCCGATGGAGAAAGAAAATCAAATAAACCTCCATGAAGAGGCGGTCCATGGATTTATCGGTTAGACCCACCGTTGTCGGTTTCAATATCCCGACGGAGAAAGAAAATCAAATAAATCTCCATGAAGAGGCGGTCCATGGATTTATCGGAGCCGAGGACTTAGTCGGTGATGAGGTTAGTGGATTTCAGAGCCAATTATATGTATCCAAAGTGGGAGAAGTGGAAGTTCTGAGCAGCCATTGGAGAAGGAAACGGTTTGTGTATATTAAGATAGTAAAACGACGCCGTTTCACAACATCCAGTTGAAAAAAAAAAAAAAAAAAAAAAAAAAAAGTACCGACGGTAGGCGACAAAAATGGTCGGCCAGATCTTGCGTAATTAATCGTAATTAATAAAGAGATACTAAATAGAAGAAAATCAATCTACAGTGCCAACCTTGAAGCTCATAATTAATTGTTAATAATATTTCATAATTTTTAAATATAAGCATGTGTTACTTTAACGATAATTGTTACTTCATAATTTCTAACGAAAAGCATGTATAAATTCATAGTTTTTAACGGTAATTGTTATAATCATGTTATTTTATGATTGTAACTTTATGTTGGAAATAATGCTTCATATTGCATTGTTTCTTTCATATGCTACTATTATTTCATAATTGTTAATTTATGTTGGAAATAATCTTTTATATTGCATTGTTTAATCCATGTGTTACTTTTATTTCATATGTAATTGTTACTTTAACATTGATATGGTTGATAATTTATAATTGTTACTTTACCGCTAAAAAAAGATTAAAAAAAATCACATAAGAGAATGTAACGCTTGTGATGCTAATTAATAAATGATCCGAAAATTACGTATAAAATAAAGTGTTTCTGACTAAACTGTCATAACATCGTAATAATTAAACAAGAGTAGAGCCATTGATTAGCTATAGCGAGATCTCTTTTTCGCTTTGGTCTTGACAAAAGCAGGGTCTACGGATAAGTAGAAGTGGTTACCACCTGACACAAACATATGGTTGTTATTCGAATTCGCCCTTAAATTGATAATAATAATAATAATAATAATAATAATAATAAAAAACCAAAATAAGCTTTAAAACCAAACCTGTCAACTTTTTGCAGTATATCTTTATGTTTTGGTTCGGAGGTTGAGGCTGAACAAGACTGCCAACAAATTGATGTCTCATATCCTTAAAACCACCAAACATTGAACTGGATACGTTTATTTCCACAACTTGATTGGTAACTAAATCATACACTAAGAAGATAATATTATTTTTTGATAAATAATAGTAAAACATAATCAATTTTCCCTTATTACTACTCTCGGAAAGAGCCACAGGTATTGAACACCCGACATCAGTTGGCATATTACGTATACCTATATATCTTGGTCCATGAATCTTTCGAGCCGTAGTCCTTCATCATCCACATATCAAACTTATAAGTTGAATCAAACGGAGAATAGTCGCCATTATCACGACCACCACCATTGATTAAAAGGAGGCAACCATTCACCACAACCAATCTCAGATGCAACAATTGCTGATCTACAACCTCGGAGGGTAACGGCAAGTTTATGTGTTTATCTGTTCTAAGATCAATGGTTAGAACACAATTCTTCCATAGCCTCCTTTGATCATCATAGATGCTAAAAATCCAACTATTGCGAGACCCCTTGATCACCATATCCCGAGTTCATGTAAATACCAGCTGAATTTATATACGATATTTCTCGACTCCAGGAATTGGAACTTAAACTGTAAACTTCATACACATAGCCGCCGCCATACTCAACCTCTTTATTATTAGGACAATTTGCTATTATAACCTTGTAGTCGCTCATGAACATGGTCATATCCAAAGCCATAAAAGCTATATTTTCCTTCTTCTCGATGATAAACATGGTGGGGCAAAGGCAAACACCAAATTGAATTAATCGATTCCACAGATGCATGATCACCGGCCATATTCATATTCATCATCATCACATGACGACGATCTAACAACAATTTCTTTGCAAAGACGCTTATAACTCCTCCAGAAAATTAGACAAAGTAAACCGTTACAACAACCTACGATATCCTTATTATTGACCAATGTCCAAATCGAACTATTAATAATGGGGTGATAGAGCTGTTGAAATTTGCAGCCTGCAGATTCCTCCTCCGCTGTAATCATCATCGGAAATTCTATTGCGTATACCTGCAAGGCGATCATTCTTCTTCCTTGACACGCCGAACATCTTTCCACGCTAAAAAGCTAGGGTTTTGGTCAATGCGGCCAGACTGATATAGGTGGTGTGATTTGATGAATCCACGGCTTGAAATCAGTGCCTTCCATGATTTCGATACGCATCTAGACATCCCAAGAGATTTTACCGGCAATCTCACCAACACAAGAGTGAATAGATCCTCGTGTAAATATAAAGGCCACATATTGATCGATCGATCTCGATCCACACTAAATTCCTTTCCGGCCTCTTCAGACTTTCAGCAACATATATACGTGTAAATTTGCCATACTCTCTCTCTCTCTCTCTCTATAGATATATATATTCATTATACCAAACCCTAGTCATAGAATATATATATATATATATATATATATATATATATATATATATATATATATATATATATATGCACAATTAATAATAATAATAATAATAATAATAATAGTTCCCAAATAATAATAATAATAATAATAATAATATATGTTGGATTTGCTTCGGTATTCATTATACCAAACCAGTAGTCATATCAAGATATATATATACTGATATGACTATATATGCAATTAATAATAATAATAGCTCCCAAAAAGAAAAATAATAATAATAATAATTTTAAGCTTAACAATGATAGAGCACAACCAAAATTACACAACGATGACACAAGTCACGTGGCCTCTTGCCCTCTTTTGTGCCCATCCATTTAATAAGTAGTAGGATATAATTGGCTCATAGTTCGATGATTCTCTTTAACACAAAGGTGCAGCGGTCTGACGTCTTCATTTTCTTTTAACATATGGTATATCATTAGTGGCGGATCCAAGAAGTTTTTCTAGTGAGGTCATCGTATCGTAAAACTATATTTTTGATCCAAAATTTGTTTCGATGCCATCGGAGATTAAAACTATATTTTTAAATACAAAACGACATTTTTAACAACAAAACATCATTTTAATACTACCTCCGTCCCATATTATAAGTTATATATTTTGGAGTAAAAAGTTATTAGATTGATAATAAATTAGAGGTAAGATGGAGAAATGAGTAATAAATATTGCATTGATAATATAGAATGACTTATATCATGAGATAAATCTAAAGAGCTTAGAATGACTTATAATATGAGGCGGAGGTAGTACTAAAAAAGAATTCCCCGGATCTCAGTGGGTCACGTGACCCCCCAATTTACATACCTCCGCCCCTACGGTATATTGTTATTGGTATCATATTGAATCTACTTTTGAGACACCACAGTGATATTCGACATCTTCAAGATTGAATTTAAGCTCAAATTTGACTCGGGACTCGGGAGAGGTAGAATACAAAATCGACCACTGCAAATCGATTTTTTCTTAAAATATGGTGTTATGATAGATTTATTATGATGTCGATAACTGTGTTCTTTAATAAATTATGTTCGGACAGAATGTGGTCATGAACAAGAATACTCAAAACACAAGAAGATCGCAATTTTAGAATTGTATAAATAGGTATTTCTTGATTTCAATGATCAATGGTAACTAAGATAAATTAGTGGACCTCTATTTGTAATATAGAGATATCGTTGGAAATATCTCGTGGCTATAGCGGTGTTTTTAGAGTGGATATATGGTTGAGGATGATGACTTCTCCGGAGAGAAGCGGTGGTGAACATAAATTTTAGAATTGGCCATGTAAATCTTACTTGCAAGCACTACAATTAATAGGAAAATTTGTGGATGACATGGACCCTCTATATGACAAAAAAACACCAATTATAAATCTTGAAATTGATGACTTTGGTGGTCCAATATTTGCACCTGGACCAACCTAAAATTAGTGGGTGGTGAATATGAATTAGGGTGGTGCTCAACCGTCGGGCACGTTTGGCTATGAATGCGGATACGTAGTCGACAAATTAACAGAGTTGTTATGCATATATTAATCCTCTGATCTTTTAAATGATTACATGGTGCCCCTATTTATAGGCGGATCACTAATGACGATTATGCTAATTGTGACAAGACATAATTAAGTGTGATGCGACCTAATTGAGTACAATCAAGAGACTAGCAAATGTAAGAAGCGGGCTCGTGAGCTCGCTGGTCGCTGTGCTATATATCTTCTTGATCGCGTGGTGGTCTTGTCCTCGCTAAACGCCAAGTGTGGATCTTATTCGCCTAAAGTGTCGGGCATGTTCTGGTTGATCGGACAGCGGGATGGAGGGCAACGTGCTAGGCCCCAACCTTGATTATACGCTGAGTATGCTAGCTGAACGACCTGTTCGGCTTGTCACCAGGCAAGCTGGTGGCGATGGAGGTCATGAGTTGAGATGCGACCGTTGGCTCGGGTCTGTTTGCGGGTCCGTTGGACTGTATTCGGGTTCGGTATATCATATATTATATTTAAAATTTTGCCTTATCCTTTAAAATATTTGATTGGTGAAATAACTATGACAAGTTAGATTCAGGATCAAAGCATAAAACTAGTGCAAGAAGACTATAGCTTAGAATACACAAACACTGGTATTAGAAAAGTAACATTGGTATGAAATTGGATATCAAAACACTTTTATTGATTATCAATTAATTTGATCATGTCTCAGTTTACTACTTGGTTTGCTTCAATAATCCTCTTGTTGTTGTTTGTAGTGTCCACCACCCTTTTTTGCAGTCACCTTGAAGTACTTGCAGGAGATATGATGGGTCGGAAAATCCTCAAATGGAGACGACGATGATGAAGATTGATTATGAATGGAAACATGAAGATTGAGAATACAAAAGCAACACGTAGTTGGTCGTCAGCTCTGACAAAATGGGGTCATGCATGTGAAGGAATCGAGTGCGAAGGAGACGACATCGAGGACAATGTGCCACCGCCATCGACGACTGCTATGCTCCCTGTGATTGTTTGCCTGATCATGATCATGATAAAGAAGATAACAAAACAACAACTGGCCTGCGACAGTACTCGATCTTGCCAGTGGAAACCTAAACTTTACTTTCAGCCTCAAACTCAGGAATGACTATATGTGCGCATGCATGCCATGCAACACTCCTTGAGGACTTGTAAACAACCACAACAACACTACTTTTACACTATTGATTATGATGTGAGATTTATTTATTTTCATACGCGTGTTAAAATAATCAATGATGTAACGCATATTGTGGCCATTATTTTACAGGATATCAAACACTTCTCTAAATAAATGTGACTCCCCTTTGTATATCTCACTAGCTTGAGTTACTGAAGATATTGCTGTTTAATCACACCAAATATATAGTTGAAAAAGATATATATAATATGTATGGCCTTTGAATTTTGGCTCATATAGTTCGATTATTGTCTTTTAACAAACGGTATATATATAGTTCGATGTAAAGTCAAATTTTTCCTGAAGTGTGGTGTAATGGTAGATTTATTGTGATACTCTCAAACCACAACAAGATCGCAAATTTTAGAAACTAATACAAATTGATGGACCTCTATTAGTAAACTATATATATATATATATATGTTCAAACATCCTCGAGATTTAATTAATGGTGTGGTTGTACCATGTGTAATGCTTTGTGGTTCTACCATATGCACCCCTATATATTATGTGAAAATGGGTATGAATTTTTGAATATAATACGTTTCACTGTTTTTACCTTGATAACAAATGAAAACGCGCGTGGATCCACAACAATTTTGGTCAATACCGTTACTTTATTTATTATTTTATTGAACTTTGGTTCAAAACTAATCTCTGCTTTTACCTTGATAACAAATGGATCCACAACAATTTTGGTCAATTACATTACTTTATTTATTAATTTATTATTGAACTTTGGTTCAAAACTAATCTCTACAGATGAGTTTCTAATTTAATTTGTTTAAGATAATCAACAAATTATCTGAATAATTAGCATATCATCTATATACGTAACACCAATATAGTAGATAAGTGTTTTATTCTATTATATAATTGCATCTTTTAATATATGTTATGGATATTCATACAAATTATACACTTATTATTTCATTTTACATTTATCTATCATCATGCATGAGCACAGGCTTCGGTCGAATTGACTTACATGCATTAGTAAAATGACATTAACAACCCAGCTCCCAGTAGAAATTTGTTTTAGCAGAGATTAAAAAAGTTGTCATGACATGCTACAACTATCCTTCATTTTTAATTATATGACCACAATTGCATACTTTTGCATCATTCATTTATGATTACGGAACCTATTTATTTTTATAGGTCCTATAAAAACTAATGGTGTAAAAGCATGCTTGTGGTCCATTTTGCAGGGCATCAAACATTTCACTAAATAAAATTTACACCCTTTGAGTATGAGTAGCTTGAGTTACTAAAGAGGTTGTTTCACACCAAATATATACATAATATGGCTTTTGAATCTTGGCTCACGGCTTTATATTTCTTTAATTGGCTCATAGTTCGATTATTGTCTTTTAACAAACAACATATATTGTTATCAACATCACATTGATCTTTTTTTGAGGCACCGCCGTATATTGTTATTAATTAATTAATTCCTTGTTAGAATATAAGGAACTGAAACTCCGGTCACCGGAGCACCAACTCCTGGTGTTACTATCTCCACCTCATCACCACCCATTCACAGTGCTAGCTCAATGGCGGTGACTGGTTCTTCACTCCTTTCAGATCCTCAAATGATCTTTGGTTCAAACTTTCCCTTCACCGGAGGAAGCTTCTTGTACCCCTCCATCCCTCTGTACTCATCTGTTCCTCCGATGACTACTTTCGGAACTACTGTTACGTCTCTACCTAACTTTGGACAACGGTTTGAGCTGCCAACCATGTCTTCCTTGCTACGACCTTCCTCTTCAGTTTCAGCAACACCTTTCACTGGTCATCTTTCTCAAACGTGCAATGTGAAATTGACTCGGGAAAACTATCTACTCTGGAAATATACAATTCTCCCAGTTGTTAAGGGTCATCGGCTCGAAAATTACTTGTTGGGATCTGTTCCACCTCCCAGACAAACTCTCACCGGAGCTCCAAATCCGGCCTTTGATGCGTGGCAACAGACTGACTCACTACTCACGGGTCAAGCTTCGAGCTCCATGACCGATTAAGCCCTTCTTGAAGTTGTTGGTTGTGCAAGTTCGCATGAAATCTGGAGTACCCTGGAATCTCTGTACAACTCACACTCAGAGGCTAGGATGTTGGAGTTTAAAGCCGCCCTTACCAAATCTGAAAAGGGTTCTCAGTCAATGGCTGATTATCTTGCCTTAATGAAGTCTCACTCGGATAACTTAGTAGCTGCAGGATATCCAATAAGTCGATCTGAGCTCATCCTTGCCACTCTTGGAGGTCTGGGGCGTGAATATGAAGCTGTGATTGTAAATCTTACAGCACGTATTGGTTCTCTCACATGGCAGGAAGTCCAGTCTCAGCTTGTCACCCATGATCGACTCTTGGCAAGGTTCAATGGCACAGTGATGACGGTCAAATTATACCCGTAAAAGTCATCAACATTGTCCTTAAATCGAGATTAATAATATATATTTTATATTAAATCACATGTTTATATGGATTATTTAATGCTATGTGATTTATAAGATATAATTTGGTATTTATCTGTTTTTATTTATATTTTGGTATTTATCCGTTTTTATTATTTTATTATTTACTTTGGGATAAATATTTATTTTGTAGATTGATATAATTTTGGAGGATAAATACAAATAGAAGAATTAAATCTCAAGATAAATCAAAGGAAATCCGGATGCATTAAAGATAAAGATCGGATAAGCACGAAAAGAGGAGTAAGACATGACAAGAGCAAGCGAACCAATCCGAAACTTGAGAGCACACATGCGGCGGCCTTTCCACACGCATAAAGGGGGGCGCATCTTATTTTCTGAGATCGGCCGGGAGTTATCTATATTTGTTTTGATATTTTGAAGTATATCTCTTAATTAGCTTGAACCCCTATAAATAGAAATTGTATGAATTTCATTAAAAACATAGAATACACCTCGAGACACTTTTCTCAATTCATAATAAAATCCTCGCTTTTCCTCGTGAGCGCTTTTATGCAAGTTCTGCAATAATGTAAGTTCTTGTATTTATTTGTTCTTAGTTCTTTGTAATTAAGCCCCAATTATTATTTATCGTTTGAGGTTGTTCGCTCTTCACCGACGATGATGTAGATCTGGGATACGATATGAGGCGTTGGGGATTCCTTGTCTATAAGGATCCACACGCCCGATCTCAATCATCCGTGACCTATAGATGACTTTGGTATGATCGAAAACCGTTTTTTAGTAGATCTATATAATTGCTTTATGAATCTATATTTTATCCGTTACGTATGTAGAAACGCTAAGATTTAGTTGTTCGTCGCGTCAATCTAGCCACGTCTTTATGGTGTGATTGTCCACATAGAATTTCTTATCTTAGTAGGTATGGCTACGGCTACGTTGCTCGTTGACGTGGTTTTTTCTAGTGCTAATACCAGTCCTTAACCGATAGTGTATCGGGTCAAACTGTAGTGCTAGTGTGGTGAGTCAGAGTGTCGAATCCTCAGGGAAACTTGGTAATTCTTCTAAGTGTGGTTAAACACCAAAGAGCTGTTATTAACTCGATCTAAACCGCAATTTTATAACACAGATTACTACTATTCTACTTAACATAAAATAAATGCGTAATTTAAAAGTTATTCTAATATAATATATATAAATATATAAATATATATAGATGTACATAGATTGCAAAATATATATATAGATATAAATATATAGATACCAATATATAGTTTATAATAATAGACAAATAGAACTATACAGATAAGTTTACAGAACTAGCCAAAGTTTATATAATTGAATTATACGATCTTTTCCAAGAAATGAAATGTGCTCGATCTTTCCTTTTATATTAGGTTTAATTGAGTAAATTAAACGGTGCACTCCTGAAGTTAACAATTCCTCCTCACACGAGCGTATGAAATTGTCATATGTCATTGTCATCAGTTCAATCTCCACAACTGCCCCATGTTAATCTCAGTTAGTCTGAACAGGTACCGAGTACAAATCCACCCCGGATAAAAGAGGTTATTCCGTTTGTCAGACGGCCGATGTTATTCAAAAGGCTCCGGTTGTCAGGCGGATCGATTTAACTTTCCGGTGTTAGTTTTAATTAAACTGTTGATTTTAACATTGTTACGATCTCGAGCACAATTTTAATAAAATCTATCTTTCCCAAGACAAATCTGCCCCGGGTAGGAAATAGGATTCCGTTGTCACGCTTTATGCTCGGCCAATTTTACCCTCCGGTTTTTCTATTTTTTTTATCTCATATCCTAACTTCTCTGGTCAGTTCATCGTTAGGTTATATGGTGCGATTCATCTTGGTTAATTACGTCAATCCGAATATTATCAATACGTTACAAAATAGAAAAAGATTCAATTAACTCAATTTTAGTCAATTTTACTTAGACA
Organism: Gentiana macrophylla; assembly: GCA_026214975.1. Taxonomy (NCBI): domain Eukaryota; kingdom Viridiplantae; phylum Streptophyta; class Magnoliopsida; order Gentianales; family Gentianaceae; genus Gentiana; species Gentiana macrophylla. Next base: position 100,812,397 of record CM047815.1, on the reverse strand, counting down.
ACATTCCTTTACCGAAAAGATCGAAATAAAACTATTACATAACTTTGGCTAGTTATTAGAGTTAGCCTAAAAACATTATAACAACAGAAAAGATAAAAACAAACATAAATACTTAAGAAAATTTACCGATTACAAATGCTGAATCAGAGTTGTATTCTTCCGGACATTACAACGACTTCAACAACACCGAACTTCCGATAATTTCTCGAGCATTACACGATACTACGAGATTATTATTATTGGCGTAAGGCCTATTTACAACTACTACTAAAAAAGAAAAATAGAATAGGAGAAGATATATATATGATATTGTGTATATATATTGGTACACTTCGTTTGATCTGCAACTGATCTCTTTATATAGAAAAAAGTCTTCAAGCCGGACCGGGCCGGTAGGAAGCCGGACTGGGCCGGTGTAATGATGATCTCCACCTCCTTGATTAATCAGCATGTGCTCCGTAGATATTTATAATTATAATTATATATAACTTATAAAATTCATATCTCGAGTTCTGGATCTCCAAAAATCATGATTCAAGAGGCATCGGAAAGTTCTCGGGAAAATCTACAACTTTCGTGAAGGACTCTTCTTCAGATAATATCGTTTTGATGAGCCATTCGTTTATCGAAGATATTTCTCGATTACCACTTAATCGAATCGATTAGCCGCTTGACCACTTCGATTGACCACTTGACCACTTAAGTAATTCTATTGACCATTTAAGCTCGTGACATTCTCTAAATCCTTCCAGAGATATGATTATACTTCAACATGTCGATTCTCGAGGTTTCAAGTTATAAATCTGCAATAAGATACCACAAATACCCACGTAAATCGACACGACACTCCGATTTACTAAAATCGGTACAAAATGATAACTTTTACTAAGTTTTATTACTAACTACTCTAAATTATAAAGATTAACATTTCATAACAATATTTATACCATAATTTCATATATTTTATATAGAATTCGTTGATAAAACATAATAATATAACGTATATTTAGTCATATAAAAGTAGTATATCACTTAAATCTGCTTTAATTAGCGTATGATTAGGAAATACCAATATAGGGCTCCTAGGTCGGCTCATGAATTGATCTTCCGGGACTTTCAAATGAGATCTAGATCTGCTCAGATTTGGGAATTGTCGACACCTAGCATCCGTTTGTTTTGGGTTGTAGTTTCTTTTAGAGTTTTTTGGGAGTTTTTTTAGATAAAGTGATTGAAGTAAAGATTAGAAAGTTGATGGTGTAAAATAAAGTAGAATAATGATTGATGTAGATTATGAAATGATTGGTGAAATAAAGTAGAAAAATGAATAAAATAATGCTAAAAAGTAATAAAGTTGATAAAGTGAAATGATGAGTGATGATTTAATATTTTTTTATTTGTAGTTGAAGATTTGATTGGTGTGAGAATTGTAAGAAATGATTGGTGATGTAATGGAAAAAAACTCTCAAAAACATCTTGCAAAACAAACACAAGCCTAGTTATACGTAAATCGTAGATTAACATGAGACCGTCACAAGGTAATTGTTAATTGGATAGAGACCGATGCGATCGCTTAGTAAGTACACCTAATCACGGAATGTTGCCTAGGTGAGGAATATGGTTAATATCGGCATCCCTAGTTTTGTAAGCGTCATGAGTTATATGAGATGGAGGCCTAAAAGCGAAGTTACGTAATGTAGCATAGTGATCTGTATGGCCTACCCGGAGCTAGATCTAGTTTGGGGATGACTCCCGTAGCCAATATAAAAGAAATACGATTCGGGTTAATAGTTAGTGAGTCTAGTTTAATTATATAGAATCTTTAGATCCAAACGATAACATAATAATTGGGGAGATTAATTACGTGTCTTTATTTGTGTTGTGTCGAGTCGTGTCGTTTATCTTTTCTTGTCTTTTGTTGGTCGTAGACCGCCTTCGTGTCCTTGACATGAGTAATTAATTGTTTGTATATAAATGATCCACAATTGGTTCCCTGTGGGATCGACCTTGATTCGCTATAGCTATACTACGATGGACCTAGTCCTCTTGCTAGTATTGGTTTATGGTGGTCAAGTATTTTATTATCACTTGATCTACGTCATCAAGTTTTTGGCGCCGTTGCCGGAGAACCAACGGTCAATTTTATATATAAATAATTTTTATTCATATCGAGTTTTACGTTTTAGAGTATGTTTTACGCTTTTGAGTCCCTCGATTGTCTCGCTCTGTAAAAATTCCAGCCGGAATAATGGTTTTCGCTCCCCAATGAGATCGCCTCTCACGCCAATGAGCCTAGTTCTATTTTCTAGGACTTCGGCGTGTCATTTATCTCTGTAGATGTTTAATCCGTGAGGTCCGATAGCGATGATAAACCATGTTAAAATCGCCTACGGTCCGTTTGTTTTTTCTTCCGCTTGCAAAAACCAGGGGAAGCAATAATCTGAGTCGATAATTTTCATGCGGCGCCGAGAAAATAACCCAAATGACATGTGGAGCAACGAATCTACGATGGGAATACAAATGGAAGCAACACCTTTAAAGCACCAAGATGGCTCCGAGAAAATAAATATTAAAAGGTTCGAATTATTCGTGGTACAATGTTGAAGGCAAGGTACTACCTTTTTTTGCTTATGTTTTACTATCTTTTGGTTTTTTGAACATAAGTTAGTCTTTACATGAACTCGAATGAGAATCTTAGCCCGGAGTGAGTTTTAAGATTAATTTTATTAGTGTGGAAGGTTCTCGCTTCAAATCTGTCTCATCTGTAGGGTGTAAGGAAACATGTAGTAGTTGAAGGAAGCGAGTGAATAATGAGTTCCTCATAGTTCTCATTAAAATCTCATTGTCCTATGCATGAGATTGCTTCTACTGGCCATGGAAGCAGCAATTTGTGTAATTTTAAGCATTCGCAATCTGAAGAAGACGTTTAGTTTTGAGAGAGCATAATGAAGCAGCATTATAGAGGATATGATTAAAATGGGTCCATATGACTAGATCTTCTTAGAATTCACTAGTTCCTAAAACGAGAGCCGAGGTAAGAGCTTGGTATAAATGGTATGGATAGATGTCGTTTCCTAGGTCTCACAACCGAGGGAAGGGTATTAATCCGCAAAAGCGACGAGCCCACCTCATATAAGCTTAAGGGGTCAATATTTGGTGATCCAAGAAGGATAACCGACAAGGATACTTTTTTGGAAAGTCGAGTGAGGACTTTAAACTCAGAACTACTTCTTTAAAACCCTTAGGATTTCTTTTTAGTTTTTTTTTAAGTTTTGTTTTCTTTGAGTCAAATAAGAAGTAACGTGACATATGTTGAGGTTTTTTATTTTGCCGTGTTCCAATGGCCATTAGGCTAAGGATGTGCAAAACTTTTTTACTCAATATAGGCCACGTGAATTGTGAGTTTCTTAGAGAGTCGAGAAATTGCTAAAGAAAAGGAAATTTAGCAATCAACCTTAAGATGGAAACATTAAGAGAGCTTGAGAATTATCTGAAAATGTAACAGAGAATGATTGGTGCGAACAAGAATGCTTTTGGTCAACTCCCAAAATTTTTTAGAATGGCGATCCGAGTGATAATCCAAAGTTGTGTGCAATTGCTTCGCAACTATCCTTATCCTTTCCTTTGTACCTTTCACCCTTCACCTTTCTATTCTCTCACCAATCAGCCTCACAGTTCACATTTCTAACCATTCTTTCATCCCTCTCTTTCTTTCCACCTGACCTAATCCCTTAACCAATACCCACCCAACACACAATCCCTTTTATCTTTTCTTACCATCCTTATGTATATCTTTTTCTAAACCCATCATACTCTCAACCTCCATTTTGTTTACAAAATACCCTTTTGTTGCGGAATTTGACCGTTGCTAAGTGTTAATGATGATCTTTTATCATTTTGGTTTTCATGATCCTAGCTGGGGTAAGTGTAGCTCTGAACCTAGCTAGATTTTAAAAGTTTTTGGTTCGATCAAAATACAACTTATCTTCCTACCGGAAGTTTTAAATTTCACACTTTTTCTGACCCTTCCGGTATATAGATGATGAGTTTTGTTCTAAGCTATCACACCGATCCGACCTTGTTGATGACGGTTATGACTTTTATGTGATACATTAGGTTATTAGTAATTTCGAGGAGAAGCTACAACTCCCTAAGTTGTTGATATCCAATCCAAGCGAGAAGTTTCTGCGCTGAGTATCTGATTTTATCTTTAGCCGATAGGTCACATTCAATCTGTTATACCTTACCAAGTGTCTCTTTTCCACTCGGATTGAATACATGGTTGATCCAAATAACCTCGTGTTTTCCCCCGTGGGGTAATGCTTTCGATCTTTGTCTTCTCACCCGGTTTTACGCCTATTTAAGCGGTGGGGGTTATAGATGAAGACTATCATCTTTAGTTGATTGTTTATTTTTTCTTTCTATTTAGTATTTTTCCTTTTGAGTCTATATATATCCTTTTTCTTAGAATTCGTGTCTGAACGAGTCGTTTTAACTCTTTGGCTTTCCTTGTCATTTGGTTGTATAACATAAAGTGGCTTAATCTGTTTTTGGATGTTTATATCTAATTACTTCCACATTATTTTATAACTTCCATTGACATGTTATTAACGGTTTCGTGGAGTTTCTGTTTGGTTTGCTTAAACAGGTTTTCACTTGCTTCTCCACGCCGTGCTTGGATTACTCCGATGTTCTGCATCTACTTGAGAGCCGTTTCCAGAGCTAAGTCTTTGTCTTAAATTCTCATTTTTATTTGTAATTGGGGACAATGCCATGTTTAAGTGGGGGGTAGGAGACTTAGCTATGATGTGCTATAATTAAAAAATTAAAAGAAACGGTATGGTAGAAAATTTAAGAAAAATTGAATAAATGCCATATTATTTATCTCTTACCTTTAGAATTGTGAGTTCCTAGCTAAGAATTGATAGGAAAGGAACCAAGTTGCATGAGTACGTGATCATGTTATACTTATGTGAATATAAATTTAAGGATATTCATGCCGATTGTTGCAAGTAGTTATTTATTATTCGATTACTCAATCTTTGAATCGATTTTTACCGCGCGAATTATAATAACTGAAGAAATTATGTGTACATTGCATATATGATTGTTTATGTGAACTTAGTGTCGATATTTATCTACTGATGTATTCTTATCTTCTAGCCAACAAAGCGGAGTAATAAGCTTGAGATTTATCTGTGTTTTAACAAAATGTTAAGCACTCAAGCTTGTAGTAACATTACCAAAGTAGCTTCGCGCTTGTGGTAATATTCAATGCTATTAACCGATCCGTGAAAGGGGTTTCTTGCAATGCATAATTTACTTTTAAAGCAAGTTTCTTTCTTGAGATGTGTTAATGCTTGAAAATATGAAAATATGAGAAAAAATTCAACTTTTAAGAGGCTTCGAGTATCTTTCTCGGTCTCCAAGTCCAAAAACCTCTTAGATAACGCTCTTGCTTATTGCACCATGTCTTTACCCATTGCGAGGCTTAAAAGTAGGGAATACTGATGTTGGTAGATTGAGATTGCGAAGTTAGCATAAACTCGAATCTTGCTTCGATTATATAAAACTGAATGCACATGCACACATCATTTCGGTTCATAGAGAGTAGTGAATAATGGATACCTAATGAGCATAACTGGTATGAGTTGACTCAAGTTTCTTGCGTAAGTATGATTTGACCATGAAAGATGTTTTCTTGGGGAATGACTTATTGATGCTTTGTTCGGGACGATCAAAGTCTAAGTGGGGGGTAGTTGATGACGGTCAAATTATACCCGTAAAAGTCATCAACATTGTCCTTAAATCGAGATTAATAATATATATTTTATATTAAATCACATGTTTATATGGATTATTTAATGCTATGTGATTTATAAGATATAATTTGGTATTTATCTGTTTTTATTTATATTTTGGTATTTATCCGTTTTTATTATTTTATTATTTACTTTGGGATAAATATTTAATTTGTAGATTGAGATAATTTTTAAGGATAAATACAAATAGAAGAATTAAATCTCAAGATAAATCAAAGGAAATCCGGATGCATAAAAGATAAAGATCGGATAAGCATGAAAAGAGGAGTAAGGCATGACAAGAGCAAGCGAACCAATCCGAAACTTGAGAGCACACATGCGGCGGCCCTTCCACACGCATAAAGGGGGGTGACGGACTTTTTCTAGGCTTTACAATCCTTACCGGCAGTGTACCGGGTCAAATTGTAGTTCTAGTCTGGTGAGTCAGGTGTCGAATCCTCAGGGAAACGTGTGGTAATTCAGAGTGTGGTTAAACACCAAGAAGCTATTATTAACTCGATCTAAGTCGCAGTTTTATCAGTTTTATCGGGTTAGATCGTTAGATTAGTTAGATGTTAGTAAAACAAGAAATATAATATATATATATATATATATATATATATATATATATATATATATATATATATATATATATATATAAGTACTGATATATATATATAGATATTTTTGAGATCTAGCCAAGAATACATTCTTCAATTACGATCTCTTTTAGTAGAAATAAATGAGATGATCTTTTCCTTGATGCAAGGAGGTCAATTATATATGAACCGGTGTACTCCTAAGCTAGACAACTCCTCCTCACACGAGCGTATGAAATTGTCATACGTCTAGTCATCTGTCCAATGTCATCTTAAGCATGGGTCACTCCCGTTTTGTCATTCGGCCAATTTTAAGATTGATTTATTAAACAGGTGATTTTAACGTAATAATATCTTGAGCACAATTTTAATAAGATTTATCTCTCCCAAGATAAATCTGCCTCCGGGTAGGAAATCGGATTCCGTTGTCACGTTTTCACTCGGCCAATTTTACCCTCCGGTCTTTCTATTACGATCTCGTATTCTAATCGCGAGTTGTCAATTCATTAGATTACGTTTCTAGTAAAAATCGAGTGGCTAATTCAATTTTTACTTTCATTAAGTGCAAATAGAAAGAGATTCATTATAATTGGTTTTAATCATTATTACCAGAGTCGATCATCCATTTTACCAAAAAGATTAACTAATTCAGATTCATATATTGGCTAGATATATTTTTAGCTTAACATAATTAACATATATAATATATAAATAGAAATAGAAATAGTAAACATAATAATATTAGAATATATTACCGATTACAACTGCTGAATCGGGGTCGTTTCCACCGGATGTAGTATAACAAAGCTTCGATTTTAACAATCTTCGATAATTATTCCGCCATTACAACGGTACTATAACTACTTTATTTATATATATAAAAACATATATATACATACATAGACATATGTATATATAAGGGCCCAAAACAAGAAAAGAGAAGAAAGGAGATGGAAGAAGAGGGGAAATGAAAGAAATGGGGAGGAGATGAGAAGAGAGGGGCCAGGATTTTTTATGGATATGGAGGGGTATATATAGGGAGATATATATATATATATATATATATATATATATATATATATTCATAAGAGCACATGCGTTGGATAGTATTATAAGTTTGTTAGAGGATGGTGGGTGCAATGATGAGTCCTCACATGCACCCTTAGGAGAATATAATCAAGTTGGGAGAATATCTCCACTTTTCCCGGCGTTTCTATTGCGGCGCTTATCGATAAAATAGCCATAACTTGAGTTGTAGACCTCCAATTGACGTGATTCAAAATGCGTTGGAAAGCTCATTTGAATATCTCCAACTTTTATGAAGAACTCTTCCCCATAACATGCCTTTAAGTTGGGTCAAATATCCGTCGTAGATAAATTACGGTAGAAGCACTTAGGACAATTGATCCGTTTGAACTTGTAAGCTTATGGCATCTTCTTCTATCCCTCAAAATACATCTTTTTAGGCTCAAAACATGTCGTTACATGGAATCTTGGTCAATGTATAATCCTGCAATGAACCACCAAAACACCAAACGTAAATCCGACACGACACTCCGGTGACTAAACCGGTACAAAACTTATAAAAATACGATAATTTATATAATAACCACTATTTATATATTTGGATAGAATTAAGTAATTATTGACTTAAATTGGTACAATAATGCTCAAAGTGGTATCAATATTGGGGTAAAATGTCGTAATAATGATCATTAATTTGTCTCTCATCACAACTCCCCACTTAGCTTTTGGTCGTGCTCGAGCAAAACAAGCGATAAAACAAATTGAATGAGGACAAATTCATGAAGATATAAGATGTAAGGGACAACCGATGTCGCAACCATTAGAATTACAACCAGCGTTAACCTCAATATAAATATATTACAGAGTGTGTGTGTGACAAGCCTTTTCAATTTCCACTATCCTCTCTTGAATAATTCAAGCAAACGCACAAATATCCATTCGAGGCAATCCTAATGACTTTCCTAGGTATAGCAAAGAACATTTCCACACAAAGTCCTTCCGTGTACTTATTAGGATAATCCCTAAAGCATATCATTCAGTTTATACTGGGGATAGTCAGAAGATAACTAAGTTTTCAACCATATTTCCATTTTTATTTTTTTTATTTTCACATTTGTAGCATATGCCTTCATTCCCAGCAATAGGACGTTTCATGATAACACCCTAGCTGGACTACTATCATCAGGCATTCGGGAGCTTTTAAACCTCATAGTGATATAGGACGTTTCGTGATAACGCCCTACTGCACTCAAATCATTGGTAGCTACAACCGACATATAGATAGTTCATCTTAATTTGGTATTCTTCTTTAACTTATATCCTTCCTATCACACTCAAACCTTCAGATATTCACAGTACACATTCAAAAGTTAAGTACTAAGTTACTGCAATTATCTATAGAATAACCACTAGGATACTAAATGGATACAGTTTAAAATTTTCTGCTTCAATATCAAAGGCTTTACGTGAAGGAATTCATGTTACACAAATATATTTGGAATTACAATGCACTCACGGTTCACGTTGGTTATACACATCCAAATTGATCATTATATCTTCAAATCCATGAAATATATACCTTATACAATTTATTTTAATCAACTAAATAATGCTCGAAATTTTTTTTTTCGAAAACTAAGGGATTTATTGATACAAAATAAACATTAATTCCATTGCTAGACCAATGACTCCACTCCCCATTTACGAACTTACATTGTCCTCAATGTAAAGTGAGTGTAAATAAGTTGTTGGGAAAGCAATGGTGCACTAAAACAAGTCAAAACAAATACTCGGATGATATTAAAGGGTGGGTGGGTGGGTTAAAGTTATGACCTCCTCAATTCCATAGTATTTGAACTAATACATGTCACACGTTATTTGAAATTTAAAACAAACTAGATCATGAAATGTAACGTATGGCAAAGTATTAACTCGAGTCTTTATACCCGGATCCTCAAGGGGTTATTTCAAATCGTTCAACAACCTAAGTCCAAGAAATGACGATTTGAATTTTTCTTTTTTCTCCATCGGGATTTTCGGATAACCACCTAATCATTCCCTTTTTTAATGACATTCAAACATTCATCCTAAGACTTGGTGAAACAAAATGAAAATCAATCCGAACTATTCGCAAAGTATCATCCAAAGTATGAGTAATTATTATATTTAACATTTTTGCGAGCTGCCTCCCGGTAGCGCTTTTGGTTAACGTCGTTTGCTCGACAAACTTAAACAACCAAAATTATGATTAACTAATATACTAAAATAAAATAGGATACTTCTAACATTTACTCACAAAAGCATGTAATAATTAATTTCGTGAACTAACTAGAAAAAAATGCTTAAGGAGTAAATAGGAAGGATAGTACCATGTTTTTACTATATTTATAGTCTATAGCTAGACTTTATGCTCCGGTTTTCTAATGTACTGGTGGTGAGTCATCCTCATGCACCACATCCTTCTTCAATACCGGTTTCCAATAGAGGTTAGACAATTTCCACCAATCCAAACGATTCTTGACCTTTTCCTTTGATTTTCGAGCCTTCGGTTTGTGAGCTTTTACATTATTGCTGAAGTCATCTTCTTCAATTACCTGCGTGTTAGTACGAACCACAACAAGGGGACACAAAGTGTCCATACAAGAACATGGTTCTTGTGTAGTGCAAGGATATTTCAATGAATTGTAAATGTTAAAGACAACGCGCTCATCATTAATTCCCAAACTAAGCTCTCCCTTATAAACATCGATGAAAGGGCTATTAATTGTTAAGTGCCGAAAAGTGTCAAGAAAACATGCATACCTCTTATCCAACTTCATCTTTTTGATTTCTTTTTTCGGGGAATGGGGGAGTAATTCAAGATCAATTAAAGTAGGGTTAGAATGTATACCTCCCTTACCCTTATAATTAGACGAAGATGGTAAAGCTTTCGGGAATGATTGTGCCTTTTGAGGACACTGTGTGTCATCATTCTGTACCTTTTTCTTCAAAATATGCACTGGATATGGTGCTGCCCTATCAGATTGAACCGAGGTGAATTTGGGTTGAGCCGGATAAGGTTCGGTTTGAATTGGCCCTTTCAAACTTGATTCATTCTCAACATGATCATTGGTCAAGGTCCTACTCATTCTTGGATTTTTCAATATTCTAGGAACCTTGACCCATTCCTCATCCTTACTTCCAGGTTCAATATATCTGTTCTGTCTTAGGAAATCTTTAATAATGTCCTCTTCCTCTTTAGATTCCAAGTTTTTCTCATATTTACCATCTAAATCATTCTCTACTTCATTAATTCTGATGTTTTCTAATCCATTACTTCCATAGATCCTTCCACTTCTAGTAATAACAATGAGTTACCTCTTTCGGTTTCTTTCAAGATTACTTGGCGACTCTCCCGGAGGTTTACTTCGTTTACGCCTCTCTTCTCTACTCAAATGATATTCCAAATTCCGTAATGAAGCTTCTACAATTCTCATTCTGGTATCATGTCCACTTATAGATGTTTTCAACGTACTCATATCCTTAGTGACTGTACCTATAGAAGTCATCATGGTTTCCATATTTTGAGCTTGAGTTGACATCATACCCATCAGATTTTCGATTAATTTCTCCCATTTATCAACTCCTTCAGGTTGAGTTGAACTTTGGGTGACTGGTATACTTTGAGTGATATGTTGTGGATACGGTCTAAGTAATGATTGTAGGTTCTGATTCGAGGTATCTCATTGATAAACCTTATTAGTATATGGATTCTTATATTGAACTGGATACGGTGGTTGTCCTTGCTTACTAGGGTTTTCAGACCAACGAAAAGTAGGGTGATCTCTTCTAATAGCATTAAACGAGTTTGAATACGCGTTGTTCAAATTCCTATGCTGTTGTAAAAAACTCACCTCCTCCCTTGAATATCCTTCTAGTTCTTCTATCCCTAATGACATATTATCATGACTTGAGTATTCATTTGGTAAGATATTTTCTGAGTTTACATTTTTACTGGCTAATAAGCCGTCAAATTTCCTACTCAAATTCTCCAAGTGTGCTAGAACTTCTGTATTCGATGTATATTCTCCTGCAAATGCTACTTTTCTTGTGCTAGAACCGGTTTCCCACATTCTGTTATTTTTGGAAATCTTTTCTATAGCATCGTAAACTATTTGGGCTTCACTCATCATTAACGAACCACCACATGCATGATCTACATCTGCACGTGAGTCTCTCCTTAATTTACGACAGAAAAGTTGGATTTGCATATCTAAGGAATAACCATGATCGGGACAAGCTCTTAATAGCTTTTTAAATCTTTCCCACGCATTCCCAAACGTTTCTTCAGATCCTTGTCTAAAATTAGCAATCTCGACTATTAATTCCAATTTTCTACCAGGAGTAAAATACTGCTTTAAGAACTCGGTTTGAATATCCTCCCAACTAGTCAATGAATGATGTGGAAGTGACAGAAACCAATCTCGTGCTCTTCCTTTTAAAGAAAAAGGAAACATAGACATCCTCGTTAATTCCCGATGAGCACCATGACTTTTGGCTGTATTACACAATTCTTCGAAAAGATAGAGATGATGATGTGGATCCTCATCATCTTCTCCTAGAAATTGGGCTCTTGTGTCAATTAAACCAAAAAGATGAGATTTTATTTCCAAATTAATTGCTCCTTTATTGGGTAAACGAATTGGATTATTAATCTGGTATCTTCTTATGGTCTGATCACATATAGGTCTCGGGTTAGGCTGGTTTCGACGAGTATGCTTATTCCGATTCTGATTATTTCTATTATTCTGATTCTGGTTATTAGGTTGAGGTAAATTCTGATTAAGGTTTTGGCCATGCCCTTGAGCATGAGCAATCCCTTGTTCAGGTGTTTCACCAACGGTTTCGACCATTTTCGTAATGCGATTTGACAATTCTTGTGGAATAGAAAATATCGAATAGAAAATAACACGAAATCGATAAAAAAAACCACATTTTTTTTTCACTCGGTAATTACCGAGTGTAATTTTTTTTTCCTTTTTTTTTTAATTTTTAAATTGGTATCTTACCAATAGGTAGGTACCAAAAAAATAACGAACCGCGTTTACTTTCTACTATCGAAAATAGAAAATAACTCAAAATTGGTAGAAGAAGAAAATTGGTAACTAAAAGAAGGTAGATACCAACGGAAAATAAAAATAGAAATGTGATAAGAAGAGTGTTGACTTATCTTCGAGAATTTTGAGCTAATACAAGTAGTAACCATGTACACAATGAATTAGCGTCGTTCCGAACAACGGCGCCAAAAAGTCGACGGACTTTTTCTAGGCTATACAATCCTTACCGGCAAAGTGTGCCGGGTCAAATTGTAGTTCTAGTCCGGTGAGTCGTGTCGAATCCTCGAGGAAACATGTGGTAATTCAGAGTGTGGTTAAACACCAAGAAGCTATTATTAACTCGATCTAAGTCGCAGCTTTATCGCTTTTATCGGGTTAGATCGTTAGATTAGTTAGATGTTAGTAAAACAAGATATATATATATATATATATATATATATATATATATATATATATATATATATATATATATATATATATTTATATAGATATATAGCCAGAGATATAGATATTTTGAGATTCAGAATACGTTATCAATTCTCTTTTTAGTAGAAATAAATGAGACATGATCTTTTCCTTGATGCAAGGAGGTCAATTATATATGAACCGGTGTACTCTGGCTAGACAACTCCTCCTCACACGAGCGTATGAAATTGTCATACGCCTAGTCATCCATCCAATGTCATCTTAAGCATGGGTCACTCCCGCTTTGTCATTCGGCCAATTTTAAGATTGATTCATTAAACAGATGATTTTAACGTAATAATATCGTGAGCACAATTTTAATAAGATTTATCTCTCCCAAGATAAATCGCCCCGGTAGGAAATCGGATTCCGTTGTCACGCTTTCACTCGCCAATTTTACCCTCCGGTCTTTCTATTACGATCTCGTATTCTAATCGCGAGTTGTCAATTCATTAGATTACGTTTCTAGTAAAAATCGCGTGGCTAATTCAATTTTACTTTCATTAAGTGCAAATAGAAAGAGATTCATTATAATTGGTTTTAATCATTATTACCGTAGTCGATCATCCATTTTACCAAAAAGATTAACTAATTCGATTCATATCTTGGCTAGATATATTTTTAGTTTAACATAATTAACATATATAATATATAAATAGAAATAGAAATAGTAAACATAATAATATTAGAATATATTACCGATTACAACTGCTGAATCGGGGTCGTTTCTACCGGATGTAGTATAACAAAGCTTCGATTTTAACAATCTTCGATAATTATTCCGCCATTACAACGGTACTATAACTACTTTATTTATATATATAAAAACATATATATACATACATAGACATATGTATATATAAGGGCCCAAAACAAGAAAAGAGAAGAAAGGAGATGGAAGAAGAGGGGAAATGGAAAAAATGGGGAGGAGATGAGGAGAGAGGGGCCAGGATTTTTGATGGATATGGAGGGGTATGTATATATATATATATATATATATATATATATATATATATATATATATATATATATATATATATATATATTCATAAGAGCACATGCGTTGGATAGTATTAGAAGTTTGTTAGAGGATGGTGGGTGCAATGATGAGTCCTCACATGCACCCTTAGGAGAATATAATCAAGTTGGGAGAATATCTCCACTTTTCCCGGCGTTTCTATTGCAGAGCTTATCGATAAAATAGCCATAACTTGAGTTGTAGACCTCCAATTGACGTGATTCAAAATGCGTTGGAAAGCTCATTTGAATATCTCCAACTTTTATGAAGAACTCTTCCCCAGAAAATGCATTTAAGTTGGGTCAAATATCCGTCGTAGATAAATTACGGTAGAAGCACTTAGGACAATTGATCCGTTTGAACTTGTAAGCTTATGGCATCTTCTTCTATCCCTCAAAATACATCTTTTTAGGCTCAAAACATGTCGTTACGTGGAATATTGGTCAATGTATAATCCTGCAATGAACCACCAAAACACCAAACGTAAATCCGACACGACACTCCGGTTACTAAACCGGTACAAAACTTATAAAAATACGATAATTTATATAATAACCACTATTTATATATTTGGATAGAATTAAGTAATTATTGACTTAAATTGGTACAATAATGCTCAAAGTGGTATCAATATTGGGGTAAAATGTCGTAATAATGATCATTAATTTGTCTCTCATCAGGGGGCACATCTTATTTTCTGAGATCGGCCGGGAGTTATCTCTATTTGTTTTGATATTTTGAAGTATATCTCTTAATTAGCTTGAACCCCTATAAATAGAGCTGTATGAATTTCATTTAAAACATAGAATACACCTTAGACACTTTTCTCAATTCATAATAAAATCCTCAGTTTTCCTCAGAGCAGTTTTTATGCAAGTTCTGCAATAATGTAAGTTCTTGTATTTATTTGTTCTTAGTTCTTTGTAATTAAGCCCCCAATTATTATTTATCGTTTGAGGTTGTTCGCTCTTCACCGGACGATGTAGATCTAAGGATACGATATGAGGCAGTGGGGATTCCTTGTCTATAAGGATCCACACGCCCAGATCTGTCATCCGGTGACCTATAGATGACTTTGGTATGATCGACAACCGTGTTTTTAGTAGATCTATATAATTGCTTTATGAATCTCTATTTTATCCGTTACGTATGTAGAAACGCTAAGATTTAGTTGTTCGTCGCGTCAATCTAGCCAAATCTTAATGGTGTGATTGTCCACATAGAATTTCTTATCTTAGTAGGTATGGCTACGGCTACGTTGCTCGTCTGTTTTAATTAGCGTATGATTAGGAAATACCAATATAGGGCTCCTAGGTCGGCTCATGAATTGATCTTCCGGGACTTTCAGCGAGATCTAGATCTGTTCTGTATTTGGGAATTGTCGACACCTAGTTATACGTAAATTGTTGATTAACATGAGACCGTGCAGGTAATTGTTAATGGGACAGAG
Source organism: Gentiana macrophylla (assembly GCA_026214975.1). NCBI lineage: Eukaryota > Viridiplantae > Streptophyta > Magnoliopsida > Gentianales > Gentianaceae > Gentiana > Gentiana macrophylla. The sequence goes on along the minus strand of CM047815.1, from coordinate 100,796,945 downwards.
ACTGATGCGATCGCTTAAAAAGTACGCCTAATCACAGGAATGTTGCATATGTGAGGAATACGGTTAATATCGGCATCCCTAGTTTTGTAAGCGTGCGAGTTATATGAGATGGAGGCCTAAAAAGCTAAGTCACGTGATGTAGCATAGTGATCTAGATGGTCTACCCGGAGCTAGATCTAGTTTAGGGGATGACTCCCGTAGCCAATATAAAAGAAATACGAATCGGGTTAATAGTTAGTGAGTCTAGTTTAATTATATAGAATCTCTAGATCCAAACGATAACATAATAATTGGGGAGATTAATTACGTGTCTTTATTTGTGTTGTGTCGAGTCGTGTCGTTTATCTTTTTTTGTCTTTTGTTGGTCGTAGACTGCCTTCGTGTCCTTGACATGAGTAATTAATTGTTTGTATATAAATGATCCATAATTGGTTCCCTATAGGATCAACATTGATTCGCTATAGCTATACTACGATGGACCTAGTCCTCTTGCTAGTATTGGTTTATGGTGGTCAAGTATTTTATTATCACTTGATCTACGTAATCACACAGCAGGAGCTAGAAATCTAAATCTAACCACAGGTCCCTCTGCTCATACGGCTCAAGCCACTGGTAAGCAATCCAACTACAACTCTAATTCCTAGTCACATGGTAACAACCGTGGTAGAGGTGGTAGGTCAAGAGGTGGAGGTCGTTCTAACAGGGGCAGAGGTGGAAGGAGTTCTGGCAATAACAACAGTGGTAACTCTGGAAACAGACCCATTTGCCAGTTGTGTGGGAAGGCAGGTCACATTGTGATTGAGTGCTGGCATCGATTTGAAAGAGACTTTGTTCCCCCTACTAGCACTTCACCAACACAGATCTCTGCCTTTACTGCTAGTCCTCAAACTGTTGGTGATGACTCATGGTATTTGGATAGTGGAGCCTCTGATCATGTTACTGCAGATATGAATAACTTGCACATCAACTCAGACTATCATGGTAATGATGCACTCACTGTAGGTAATGGTGAGAAATTGTTTATCCAACACATTGGCTCTAGTGTTATTCCCACTTATCCTACACCTCTGCACTTGAATAATCTCCTCCATGTTCCCCAAATCAAGAAAAATCTTATTAGTGTGTCCAAACTTTTTCATGATAATCCTATTAACCTTGTCTTTGAATCTTCTTATTGTCTTGTTAAGGATCAGAAGTCAGGGATGGTTCTTCTCAGAGGTGAACTCAATGATGGTCTTTATCAAATTCCTAGTTTCAAGAGCTTTCTTCACTCCAAATCCTCTTCAATTCTCAACTCTGAAGCTGCTGTCTCATCCAGCCAGTCCTCCATCAATAATGTCAAGTCTGTATGTCTTAACAAGGGTCCCAATGTCTGGCATAGCAGACTTGGGCACCCTTCTAGGGTTGTTCTCAATCATGTTTTGAATCAGTGTAATGTGTCTGTTAATGATGAATTAAAGTTCTGTGAATCTTGTCAATTTGGAAAAAATCATGTTCTGCCTTATTCTCCCTCTGATTCTCATGCTGCCTGTACTCTTGACTTAGTGCACACTGACTTATGGGGTCCTGCTCCCCTGAAATCTAACTATGGATATGTCTATTACATTCACTTTGTTGATGATCACTCCAGGTTTACCTGGATTTTTCCTTTAAAATCTAAAGCTGATGCCATGTCTACTTTCATTCAGTTTAAAACCTTGGTGGAAAACCAATTCAACACTAAAATTAAGTGCATCCAGTCAGATTGGGGGGGAGAGTACAGAACCTTTGAAAAATACCTAAATGAGTGTGGAATTCAGTTCAGACACCCATGCCCTCATGCTCATTCCCAAAATGGAAGAGCTAAGAGGAAACACAGACACATAGTTGAGCTAGGTCTAACCCTTCTTGCTCAAGCTTCTATGCCCCTAAAGTTTTGGTGGGAAGCCTTTCAGTACAGTGTCTACCTCATCAACCTCTTACCTACTAAAGTTCTAAATATGCAATCCCCTTTCACTGTGTTGTATAACAAATTAATAGCCAGACTACCAAGGCCTTAAAATCTTTGGTTGTGCCTGCTACCCACACACCAGACCTTTCTCACAAACCAAGTTTAAGTTTCACACCACAAACTATGTTAACTTGGGGCTAAGTCCTAAACACAAAGGGTTTCAGTGTCTTGATGAAAATGGTAGGATATATGTTTCAAGGGATGTAGTTTTTGATGAAATGTCTTTTCCCTTCAAAGAAGGTTTTAGTCTGGGACCATCCAGAGAAGTTGCTATAGATCCTGAGTTGTTTACTACAGTTCTACCTGTCATTCTACATCCAAACACTCAAACTGAAGCTGAAATAACCAATGGTATCCCATCTTCCAGTCTTTCTACCTATCTTAACTCTCCTAGTCTGTCCACACTTCCCAATCCTGAATCTCCAATCCATAGTTCCTCTCAGCATTCTCCTAATGTTAGCCCTAGGTCACAAGTTTCTCCCTCACTAAGTGCACCAGGGTCTACACACCCCTCTACTGATCCCTCTAGTTCCAGCTCCAGTTCCATGTCCTTAAATCATTCCCCATCTACATCTTCTGAACCAGTTTCTCCTGTTAACCTTGCACCTCCTTTAACTAAACACCCCATGCAAACAAGATCCAAAAGTGGGATCTTCAAGCCCAAGTCCTGTGTCCTGTCTTCCTCAACAATTCCTCATCATTACCTCTCTGAACCTATAAGTGCATCAGATGCCCTAAATAGTTCTGAGTGGAAAGCTGCAATGGAAGAGGAATTTAAGGCCTTATGTGCTAACAATACTTGGACCCTAGTTCCACCAGCAGATCATCAGAATCTTGTGGGTATTCAAGTTGAAAATGAAAACTGATGGATCAATCTTAAAGCATAAGTCAAGACTGGTTGCTAAGGGTTTCCACCAAAAGTATGGTGTTGACTACACTGAGACCTTCAGTCCTGTAGAAAGATCCTCCACAATCAGAGTTGTCCTGTCCTTGGCAGTCACCTTCAATTGGGGCATCAACCAAGTTGACATAAACCATGCCTTTCTTATGGGCCTCTTCATGAAACTGTCTATATGCCCCAACCAGAGGGGTTCATTGATTTTAAACATCCCAACTATGTGTGTAAGCTCAATAAGGCCTTATATGGATTAAAGCAAGCTCTTAGGGCTTGGTTTGAAGTTTTGAAAAATCAAATGGTGCAGTGGGGGTTTAAGCAATCCATGGCAGATAATTTCTTGTTTATTTTTAAAAGATCTGGCTCACTAATGTTGGTGCTTGTCTATGTTGATGACATTATTGTCACAGGGACATCAACAGCATTGATGAAGAGGTTTATCAGTCTTCTTAACTCAAGATTTGCTCTCAAATATTTGGGGGAGCTGTCTCACTTTCTAGGCATGGAGGTCCATAGAGACTAGACAGGTCTGTTTTTGTCCCAAAGTTATTATGCACAGCAGCTTCTCCACAAACTGAACTTTGACAACATGAAAGAGTGTCCTACTCCTATGGTTACTGGCAAACAACTTGATCCAACACAGGGGACACCTCTGGAAGATCCTTACTCATATAGAGCAGCTATAGGAGGCCTTCAGTACTTGACAATCACCAGACCTGACATCACCTATGCAGTGAACCATCTAAGCCAATTCATGCAAAAACCAGCTGATGTTCATTGGCAGGCCTTAAAGAGGTTGCTGAGATATGTAAGAGGCACACTACACTTTGCTCTGCATTTTAAAACTGGAGCACCTTTACACTTAACAGGGTATTCAGATGCTGATTGGGGGGTTAACACATATGACAGAAAGTCTGTTGCTGGATACTGTGTCTTTCTGGGTGACTGCCTGGTTTCTTGGAGTTCAAAGAAGCAACATGTTGCTTCAAGGTCCAGCTGTGAATCAGAATACAGGGCCTTAGCCAATGTAGCAGCAGAACTACAATGGATACAGCATCTGTTGAAGGAAATTAGGGTTAAATTACCTAAAACCCCAGTAACATGGTGTGATAACACCAGTGCAGCAGATTTGGCCCTCAATCCTGTCTATCATGCACGGACGAAGCACATAGAACTGGATGTCCACTATGTTAGGAACCAAGTTCTGGAGCAGAAGTTGAAAGTTCATTACATACCAAGCTCAGATCAAATAGCTGATGTTCTGACCAAACCTTTGACTACCACAGCATTACAAATGTTCAGAAGCAAACTCAATGTTGTTGCCACACCATCTCGTTTGAGGGAGGCTGTTAGAATATAAGGCATTATCCACTTGTATTCCTATAAGTATGTGTGTATGTGTAGGGCCTAGATAATGCCAAGTGTCTCACTGATATCCCTAGGATGCAAGGTTGTTATTATGCTAGTGTATTTGTACACACAATGTGTGTGACCTGAAGATTGAATCAAATCATATCTATAACAAGATTCTTTCTATTCCAAACACTATATATATAGTCAATTCATATATTTTCTTAACCATTACAATATTTAATTTGGATCATACAGAAAAAGTAACATATTATATATATGACTAGAAAACAAAGTCCAACTTGAACATTACACAAGCAAACGTTTTATTGAAAAACACACAATCAGCAAAGCCAAAGGAAACCGACATTCAATATATATATCACTTGACATCTGTATAATTCATTGATTAATATGAAATTATTTCATAGTTATCAATGTTTGAAAAAAATGTAAAGTAATATATATATCCAATTTTATTACGATTCCCCATCCCATACACAATAAACGCCCTCGTCCTCACCTGTAACCAAGTCGTCATCATCTGGACAAGTGCATATCCCAGGGCACGTTAGCTTTGCGGTTGTTTCATCCTCCTCACAATCCTTTCCTTCACATGCATGTGGATCTTCGGGTTCGGGTTGTGGGTCTGGATGAAGTTGATGTTGTTGTAGGTCTTTCCTGTTTCTTAGTTGCATAACATTGATTTTCGCGGCGTCTACTGTAGTATATATAGATATTATTGCACTATATAAATGATTTCATAATAATACGATAGATTTCATGATATAACCGCTAGAGGATCGGAAGTTATATTATGTGGCAATATCATTTCATTCATACCCCTGAATCATCTCATACTCCTTTTCACCGTGAAATATATAGAGTAAATTAAATTTAGATAATGTGATGCACGTCAATTGATATAACATTTTAATTTTACAACAATTATATTGTAAGGAAAATCAAAATATATATTACTCACCAGCCCCGCCAAACAAGGATATTTGCCTCAATTCCACTCGATCACCGGAATATTGATGATCACCGAAAATGATGAGGTGAAGTAGGGATATCACGAAAAGCACAATAAACCTCGTCATCATCATTAAATCAATCTCTTGTTTTCAACGACTGCAATTAATATTTATATATCTATATATATATATATATATAGAATATCTTGGTTTCTTGTAATTAATTTGAATTTTTAAGTGCATAATAATATGCATGTTTTGATGATCTATTTATAGGTGCAAATACTATTATCTTGATGACAATTCCTAAATTTGATTGTTTGGATTTACTTGCAGCCTAAGAAATCCTCTGTCATTTAATATTACACCAAAATCCATACATGTAAAGGCCAAAGTCTTCAATATACGTACGGCCATCTCTTTTTTAACAGACCAATAAAAGATGTAAAAAGACATTAAAGAAATTTCCCTTTTTTTTTGTTGCAAGAATTTTCCCTAATTTTGAGACAAAGATAATAAGGAAATTAAATTATTAAGACTATAAAGAGTTCAATACAAAGTATAAACAACTAAAAAAACCCATGTAAAATATACACTTCAACAATTATGCATCATATGTTACAAGTGAAAACATCTGATTATTCTTAAAAAAAAAAAGAAGAAGAAAAAAAAACATCTGATTATTCATGGTGAAAAGAATAGATGATAGATTTGACACATGTTGATCATCTATTGGCTAGACTAGATCTTATGACACATCATTATATCTAGTAATAGATTGTGTTGGGATATGTGATTTCAGTTATAACTAACTTGGTGATATAAGGATGTATGTGTGGAATGATTGATTATGAAATAATATACAAAAGTTATCTTCTCCTTTTCATGGTATAATTGCCGTAACCACAGACTGACATATCAAATAAGCTTGATGAAAAAGGCCAAAAAAATCCTGAGAATCATTACCAATAATAATAATGCTCAAGAGAAGAATGATAATTAACCGTGAATTTTAAATTCGATCCGAATAAAAAAGATTATTTTTCTATAATTATTCTGCCAAAATTGTTTGCTAGTATGCAGGACCAAACAACATACTCCCTCCGTTCCACGATAACTGAGGCAATTGCCAAAATATTTTGTTCCATTTATTTGAGGCAGTACAATTTTCAATGTAACATTTATTGAGTTTTTACTTGATTTATCATTATTTATTACAGTATGAGATATAAAAATTAAACAAGTACACATTAATTATAGTCAAGGACATTCTAGTCATTTCATTGCAAAAGTTAATGCATTAACACACATCCTTAATATACGTGATTTTGGCAACTGTCACAGGTAAATTGGAACGGAGCATACGCAATTTACAAGAAGATCTCAACTTAAATCTTATAAATAAAGTCCTTTGTAAATTTATTAAAATGGATTTGAAATAATGTTTTTGTTTTTGTTACAAAGTTACTCTTTTACGATCAGAACTCCATCCGTCCCAATTTATATGAGACTTATTTCTTTTTTAGCTGTCTCAAAATAAGTCCTAAAACTTTAAATATGTTATAAATGATAAAAATATATTTATCTATTATTCAAATTGATTTTCTAGATTTTTTTGTTTATCTATTATATTGTATTCATATTGTAATCACTACTATAAATACCCCATTATACCAGTGAAATAATACACAACTTTGCTCTTCTACTTTCTACGCTACTTTTCATGTTGGTTTCTCCATTATTAGTTCTATAACACGTTATCAGTACGGGTCTCTTAAAAAAATAGTTTTTATATTGAAAAATAAAAATCATTTGTTCATATATTATCATCAACGAAAATCAAAAGTCTACTTGTTAAGATAACAAATTATGGCATCTTCCGTTGCTGCTACTCGATCGGAAGGAGGCTGCTCCATCAAATAAATAATTACAGCACCAAGATGGTCGGTCAGTTGTATTGAATTATCATCTATTCCAAAAACTTAAGCTGTTGGGTTGAGAGATAATTAACATTTTATATCTTAACACGTCCCCTCAAGTGTGGGTCTGGAAGAGTAGAGAATGACCCATTGACCCATCACTTGATATTTTTTTTTGGTTTGTTTGTTTGCTTTTAATTGTGCTGGAAGCGGGGTTCGAACTTGGCTCCGATACCATATTGGTCGGTCGGTCGGTCGGTCACTGGAAGCATGCGCAACAGCGGAGCGGTTGTCCTCATAATGCGTGACACCAGAAGATTTCGTGTAACAGGGAAGTAGTCGTCCTCTTATTTAATCATTAAGAGTTACTTTGATCTTGATTGATCACACTTACGTTTTAATCATCATATTTATCATTTTCGTTGGATATGAAAAAATAAAATAATTTTATTAACTACTTTTGTTTTATTTTATTTTTTGTTTGAACGAGAAACTCAGATCTATTTTTCGATCATCTTGACGGAAAGAAAAGAAAGTTCGTCTCACCGGTGCAAAGGTATTGTATGAAGTTAGTAGTAAGTTTATAATACCTACATATATCATGATAATTAATGATGCAATTTTGATACTAGACATCAATTATGAAGCATTGTGTCAAGATCATAATAATCTTATAATTGATATCCATCAATCTGATGTACTGCCATGAACGCTGAGTATTGTCTTATGGACAATTTTGAGAAAAAAATATGATCACGTGAAAGATGATCAATGTTTCAAACTTTCATATGATGACCTTGAAGTCTATCATTAAATGTTAAAAGCTCGTAAAAGTGAATATAATTTCACATATATATCGACATGTAAAAAGTTGGCGAAAGTGAATATGAAATTCACGTATTTGAATGTCGGACATGTCAAATGCTTATAAAAGTGAACTTGAGATTCACAAGAAAGAAAAAAAAAACGTGGATATGTCATTCACCGAAAGAATTAAGACTCTGAAGTCAATTAAAAAAGGAATGTTTTCACGAGTGATCTGAAATTCATAGATAAAAAATCTTCTGAATATATTTAAATTTATACGATCACCAATAAATAATATTTTTCTTTTTACTGTAATGGTATGCTCTTGAAGTAGCACGACCATTCGAAATGATTTATGATGGTAATTATGTCATAAATAAATGATAATCCCCGGGTGTGGGATATGAAAATAAATAATTAATGAGATATTAATCGTGGCTGTGGCCGTAGACGTGGTGGAGACCATAGTAGAGGCCGTGATCGTGGATAGATGCGGTCAGATGGTGACAAATCCTATACAGGTCCACTGGTTATCACAGATAAGGCCAAATAGATCAGATAAAGTCTTGTTGAACTTTAGCATGCACTTGATAATTTTGTGAAGTTGTGAATTTCTTTAATGACAATTTTTGTAACACCCCTGTCCCGAAAACCGAGTCCTTATCCGGACATGGGACGCTCGGCACGTGACATTTAGAGTAAACCCTAAATCCCACATAAGCCTCGTGTCATATCAGAGTATTTAAAGATTCGCGCAGAAGGAAACAAGCTGAAGACTCGGAAAATAGACCCTCGGGGTCCTCCAAAATAACCGTTAACGAGAGAACAACTGCTGTCAAACTAAATCATAAATAACTGAAAGCAAAACTATTATCCATTACGACTCACTTGTCTGAAAAGAATGAACAACTACGAAAGGAAACTAAAACATAACCGACGTCATTGCTCCACTCCTAAGCTAGCACTCCAAGCTCGTCGTGTACCTGCAACCTTCTTATTCCAAATAAAGGAGTGAGCGCAGGCCAAATGCTCAGTAAGGAGAAAGAAGATCAAAAGGGAGATTCATGGTTGTCAAATGCCGGGAGACACGACATGAATCCACTTTATCCACTTTCACAATCAGTTTAGTGAACAATACTTGAAACATAAAGAAAACCACTTTAATGTACACATTTAATGCATAGAAAACATGCCTACTTACTGTATCGTTTTATCTTGCACATACTTGTTAAGTTACATTAATCACTTACTTAGCCTACTCGTGAACTTGTCATATTCTTGTCTTGTCACTTACTTAACATGAGGGCATGGCGTGACACGGGGAACATGACTAGTTATACGTCCAACGTGGGTCTGGGTCACGGTACCCCGCCCGGTACATCGTCTTGAAAACGACATGGGGAATACAACTAGTAACATGTCCGACATGGGACTTAGAACCCATGGTACTCCGTTCAATACATCGCAAGGTTACTAACTATAAACACATTAGAGCACATAAAGCACGTAATACAACATCAAAGTCCTTAAATAACCTACTAGAGTATTCAAAGACCATAGCAACACCATACTCCCAACCTATCTCCACTATTAACATGAGAAACCAAAACGCATAAAACATAAATGTAACAAGAAAGATTAATAACTTTCTTAAAACAGTTTGGCAAATACCCGGCAACACATAATTATGTCCAATTTCGTGCAGTTTAAGGTAAAACAATATTCAAACGACTTAACAACATAATTTTTAAACTAAGAAAGGAACCTTTTAAATTAAAAACGGAACCTTTTGATAGAAGAACTCCTTACCTCTTAACCTTCAAAGCTGAATCTACGAACAGCTCCTATAAAACAATTAAATCTAACATTAATTCTATGTCAAAAACTACGATTTTACGATGATACGATAACGAACCCTAATTTAAAGGTAGGGCTGAACCGAACAGCAGCAGATTAGGGAGAAAAACCTTGCTGAAATTATTAGATAGCTTGTGTAAAATTATTCGTCTCGTTGTTGTGATCGTTTTGACTGTTTGTATCTGCAAAACGGATCGACGGAACCGTTAAAATCTAATTATTTTACTTCCGCTGTAGTTGTCCGACGAGCAAAGGCTGCGCACCTTTGCTTTTGTTTTCCTCTCTGACCATGTAGCAGGTACGCATGTGTGTGTATATATATACCTACTTATAATATGCAGTTGGAAAATCCCAAAGGGGTTGTACACGTCACGTTTTCTCCATTTAATATCTTTGGGCTTTTTTTGATGTTGGGTATATAATTCCTTTGGGCTTTTTGAGGTCGGCCCTAAATGGCTATATACCTAATTATAATCATAATCGTACAAATAAAAAGGAAATCGCAAAATCTCTCAGATTCTCATCATCTCTCTTCGAGTCTTCTCCCTCTGAGATCTAAGTACGGTGTTCGGTGGCTACAGTTCTACACAGTGCGTGAGGTACGAGGATGGAGACTTTAAACCCACCTGCTTCGCAGATTTTGTGGAGGAGAAGGAGGAAGAGTCGGAATTTCTTCGGAGTAGTTCATCTTCTACACCTGTTCTCAGGATTGCGTCTGTCCTTTGGGGTAAACACCTTTGTCTTTTCGTTTTATATATACATCATCTCATATTCTGTAAATATTAACCTTGAGGAAAGCAAAGGGCAGGTTTTGTATTTGGGCTCCTTTCATTGTCTTCTCTGTAAAAAAAAACCTTCGAGATTGTGGCTTTAAAGTTAAAGTTTTTTCATTAGCTCCTTTCGGTGTCATCTCTGTAAAAAAAAATCAAGCTTGTGTTTTTAAAGTTAGGTTTTTCCCGTTACCTCTGGATGTGTCAGCCTGAACGGTTGTTGCATGCGTTGGTGTTGGCCCTGTTTTATCAATTTTCATTTTAATTTGGGAATGAACCACTAGATTAGGCATTTTTTAAATTTCCTTTTTTTTTAACACGTTTTGGATTTCTCTTGCTGTTCTTGGGTTCATCTTGGGTGTCATTCTTTAGCCTAATTACACTTTTTTCCCTGTTTTTTTTTCTAATGTTTTCCTTTTTCCCCCGCAGTGTGTAGGATTTGTGGCTCCTAAGGGTGATCTGGAAGCAGAGAGCAGCTTTATTGCAGGTTTGTTGTTTGTATTTGTAGTTCTATTCTTTTTCTTAAACGTTTGCCTGTTGTTGTGTGTATGATTTGTTGTTTATGTATTTATTTATGATCTTTCTGTTTGCTTAATTTCCTGGAGACATGACTGTTATTATTTCTTACAGTTATAAATACTTTCAGATGCAATCTTTCCTTCTTTACCTGAATTTCATGATGCATCCATTTTGTCTGCTGATTGACCCTGTAAAATTATTTTAACCAAGCCTCCATCTGCCACTTCACTTAATAGATCCAAGGCTTATTTCTTGATACTAAAGCTAAGCCTTCACTATGAAGAGATAAGGTTTGCGACACGGAAACGGCCTTACTCATGATGTGTCTAAACAAAATTCTCAAACTCCTGTTTACGTAGTGAAGGTGTACATATTTTATTTGTAGATCCATGGCTTCAGTATGACTGTTGAGCTCATTTGTTGTTATTGTTGTATGTATGCTTTGTTGTTTATGTATTTAAACTTGAATTTTTTGTTATGAAGAGTTAATAGAGTTGAAAGGGTGCGTTAGGTATTTTCATGAATTTGTTACTTACTTGTGAGGCTGGAAAACATGTAAGGCCCTTAAAACATGTAACAAGACTCTTAATAATCAGTTAACATGTACCATGTAGCATGTAACACATTCATGTCACATGTTAACAGACCTCAAATTCATGTTAACATGTAACATGTAACATGTAACAAAGCAATAGTCTGAGCTTTTATAGGCTTAATCTTAAGTGTCTTTAATGGTCAATGTCTCTGTATGACTACATGCCTGCCTGATATCTTTGATAGCAAGGTTTAAGAAATGTTTTAGTACATATATCATGTGGATGTCATCTTGTGTTTGTAAGAAAATAATATATATCTACTGATGTGAGGATTATCGCGTAGGCATATTTATGTGCTTCAGTTCGAACAAATTATATTTATATATATATATATATATATATATATATATATATATATATCCAAGGCCTATTTCTTGATACTAAAGCTAATCCTTCGGTATCAAGAGATAAGGTTTGTGACACTGAAACGACCTTACTCATGATGTGGCTAAACAAGTTTCTCAGGTTCTTGTTTATGTAGTGAAGGTTTAAATATTTTATGTGTACATCCATGGCTTCGGTCTGACTGTTGAGCTAATTTGTTGTTGTTGTTGTTGTATGTATGCTTTGTTGTTTATGTATTTAAACTTGAATTTTTGGTTATGAAGAGTTAAAAGAGTTGAAAGGGTGAGTTAGGTATTCTCATGAGTTTGTTCCTTACTTGTGAGGCTGGGAAACATGTAATCACGTCCGCTTTTTAGGTAGGGTTCTTTGTGTTGCATCTGTTGTTTTCTGGTTGTGTTGCTTACTGTAGCAGTTAGTTTCGTTTAGGCTGTCCTATAGAAAAGTTTTCACCCAGATTTTCTGTAGAGCCAGGCCTGGGCAATGATGCTGCTGTAGAGCCAGGCCTGGGCAATGATGCTACTGTATTTGATTTGTACATCCATGGCTTCAGTCTGACTGCTGAGATCGTTTGTTGTTGTTGTTTTATGTATGATTTGTTGTGTATGTATTTAAACTTGTTTTTTTTTTGTTATGAAGAGTTAAAAGAGTTGAAAGGGTGAATTAGGTATTTTCATGAATTGGTGCCTTACTTGTGCGGCTGGAAAACATGTAATCACGTCCGCTTTTTAGATAGGGTTCTTTGTGTTGCATTTGACTTTTTCCTGTATGTATGTCTTACTGTAGCAGTTAGTTTCATTTGGGGCTGTGCTACAGAATAGTTTTCACCCAGATTTTCTATTTTTTGGATGTCAAGTGTAAGTGTCTATCTTGTAGTAGAATTACCAAATGAGAACTAAAATCCATGGAAGGCCCAGTCCTGGAACTACATCAGCATCACGCTTTTAACAGTTCTGCTACATGTTTTGTGCGTCCTAAGTATGTAGTCTAAGAGAGAACATGATTTAAGGATGTAGCCTATACTCTATTTGGTCTTACGGTTGCTTGTCTACGGTTTAATACATGTAGGATGCCGCCAAGGAATTTGCAACATAGTTCACTGTTTTTTGTCTGAGGCAGTCGCTGTCACATGTAATCTGCCTATGTTTCGTGCATAATGGGGTTTCATACCTGGTTATGTAGTTCGAATAAATGTGATGTGTTTGTATGTGTACACTGTTGTGCATTCAAATTGAATCAAAATGTCTATTCATGCGTGTGCCCTGTTATTTGGACTGAGATTCGTAGTGTTCCTGTGTCTAACACTTTAATGTTTTCTGCAGCGTGTATCGTTCAGGGTCGTTGGGGTTTGTTTGTTTGGTGAAAGAAAGGCTATTACAAGTGAGTGTAGTTAGGGGAACTACGGAAAACCCCAATAGTTAGGGGATCTATTGCAAACCCCAATAGTTAGGGGATCTATTGCAAACCCCGTAATAGTGTAGCCGTGTTGCATATATTTCTTTGGTGATGAATAGATCCCCCTGAATATATAAGCTAGCTATTCATAAGCAAAAAAGTATATACGCTAGCTATTCATCCATATATGCCTATGGATGAAGGTATAATAGTGTACTGTGTTGCAGACCCCGTAATAGTGTAACTTAGATAGGGTTCTTGGTGTTGCATCCGGTTTGTTTCTGGTTGTATGGCTTAGTGAAGCTGTTAGTTTCCTTTAGTTTATCCTATTGAATAGTTTTCCCCAGGTTTTCTGTTTTTTTGATGTGAAGTCTTAGTGTCTAGCTTGTAGTACAACTACCAAATGAGAACTAAAAGCCATGGAAAGCCCATGCCTAGATCTCTAGCAGCATCATTGTCCACTCAAACCAGTAGCATACCTGATTGTAGGCCAACAATTCATAAAATAAAAAAAACTGATACTCGCAGCCAAGCATCTTCTAGCACAGATGCTTCTCCTGGACTATCAGCTTTCCGTAAAAACTTTCACCCACCCTTGTGGCAGCCATGTGTACCTGATCCTTATTTGTCGAGCCTAAATGCATGCCCGACTGTTCATACAGCACTTAGTCATTCAGAATACAGGGCCCGTGTTGTTGCTCGCTTTCGGTACAATAGGCTGAAGCGAAAAAGGGCCTTGTCCAGCATTTTAACCATAGGCGACCATCAGCCGTTGGTATATGCTGACCAGCGATTTTCCTACGTTACAACTGTTGATCCTCCTATCCCATCTAGCGATCCGATCGTATGTCCACGAAAATCAAGAGACAAAACAAAAACTACCAGGAATGAATCGCGATGCTTTCCACTTGTTTTCAATCGAATTGTCATCCACACAAAGATTGAAAAACAAAAAGAAGGTTCTTCATGGCAGAGAATATCTGACAAATATATCTGTTTCTCCTAGCATCTTAGATTCCGTCTCTGACTGCAAACATTGCGGTGCTAAGAAGTTCTTCCATGAAACAGCAAATCTATGTTGTTCAGATGGGGATGTTACCTTTATTTTTGAGATTAGCATTCCTTCTGAGTTAAAGGTCATGCTTCTAACACCATCTGTTTCTGAATCCAGAGGTTTTAGAGTTATGATCCGTCATTATAACAACCATTTAGGTTTCACTTCTCTCGGCTTAAAGTATGACAAAAAACTAGCAAGAAGAACAAAAGGTATCTATGCTTTTAGAGTCCAAGGCCAAGTATACCATTGGATTAATTGTCTAGCGCCAATTGGTGATGAACCAAAAAATCTGCAGCTTTACTACCCCGATACAGACTATGAACTTAGGAACCGACTTGCTAGCTGTCCAGATTTGGATCCTCAAATCTTACAATCCCTTGTAAGAATCTTAGCTTCAAATCCTTTCGCACGCTTCTTCCGCAGCTTTATCACCCACGAAAAACTTAGAGGAATGTCAGATTATTCTGAAACATAATCCTACGTATAATCTTAAAACATACAACAAACCTTCGGTATCTCAGGTTGCAGTGCTCCTTGCAGCCGATGAAGATTCTGGTGAAATAACACACAGGGATATTAGGGTATATAAACATAGTGGACAATCGAAAACAGTCCAATATTATTTTGGATGTTCTGACCCTTTACAATACCCACTAATGTTCCCTAATGGCCAAAGCGGATGGCATGAGGGTATTCCAAAAAATGGTGTAAAAAAACACACCAAGAGAAATTGCATCCTCTCTAAGAATTACACTTTCTCACCACATAGCTTCACCAATGCTGAACAGCTACTAAGGGCTGAAGAAGAAGGTAAGCACATGTATGTGCTTCTGCTTTACACCAGCTGCCTGGTGTTTGCACTATATGTGACCTCCTCCTTTGTGCCTGCAGTTGCTGCGAGTAGGGGTGAACTTATTCATCAAATTAAGCCCAGCACAAATATAATCTTTCGTTAAGCCCAGCACAAATAAGACGTAAACTTATTCATCAAATTTCATCATTCCTCCAATCGATGGGCAAAAAACTAGAAGATTATATAGTGCTTCCAGCAAACGATACATACACAAACGACGAAGACTTACTTAAAGAAATCAGAATCGAGAGTAGTATCGTTGTGTCTGAAAATGACCTAAGACTAAAATACATGCTTAACTCAAAACAGAAACACATTTTCCATCTTATCACATCCACCGTATATACTAATGAGTCGCGTGCTTTCTTTGTCGACGGTCCCGCGCGCACTCGAAAGACTTTCTTGTCTGAGCACTACTCGCGAAATTAGATCTAAAGGCTTTTATGCTCTAGCAATCGCTACATCTGGAATCGCATCTTCCATACTACCAGGTGGAAGAACCGCACATTCTCGATTCAAAATCCCACTAGACACAGCTGAATCTTCTGCCTGTAGAGTAAGTAAACAATCAGCTCTTGCCCATTTAATTAGGGAATCGAAGCTCATCATATGGGACGAGGTACCAATGGTGAAAAGAGTTGCCATAGAATCATTAAACGACTTGCTTCAAGACCTGATGAGCACTGAACAGTTGTTCGGTGGCAAGGTTATCGTCTTTGGTGGTGATTTTCGGCAAATACTTCCGGTAGTTGAAAGAGCTACCAAATCTCAAACACTAGATACATGCTTAATTAATTCACCTTTGTGGCCCCACATAGAAAAGCTTCACCTTTTCAAAACATGAGAGCGAACCGATCCATGTTTCACGAATTTTAATGTCCATAAAGCGAAGAAAGATCGAATACACACACGATAGTGCAAATATTAGAATACCCATTGAATGCCTCATTCCTAATAATCGATGACCAACAGTGACCTTCTTAAGCTGATAGAATTCACATATCCATACATCAATAGCCAAACAGCAGCTCCTAAAGCCGAAAACAAAGCAATATTAACTACCAAAAATGAATTCGTAGATGAAATCAATCAACTAATGATAAAAAAATTCCCAGGACAGACAATTACATATTCAAGTTTTGATCACACTATGAACCCTGACTTACAAGCACAATACGAAGACATAATTAATAGTCTAACCCCTAATGGATTGCCTTCACACAAACTAACCTTAAAAGAGAATGCACCAATCATTTTGCTAAGGAATTTAGATCCATCTGAAGGACTTTGCAACGGTACACGTTTGACTTGCAAATCTTTACAAAGAAATGTCATACAGGCAGAAATTTCTCTAGGAGAATATGCTGGAAAAATAGTTTTCATTCATAGAATTCCACTCCAGCCTTTGAGCAGCGACTGTTATCGCGTACCATATAAACGAACTCAGTTTCCTATTCGCTTGTGCTTTGCGATGACAATAAACAAAACACAAGGTCAAACATTGGATTCTGTAGGTATTTATCTTAGGGAACCTGTGTTTTCACATGGACAGTTGTACGTAGCGTTGTCACGAGCAAAATCCTCAGCATTTGTTAGGGTGCTTATACGGCAAAACTCTGCTGATGATATTGACTTATCTACAACAAAAAATATAGTCTACAAAGAGGTCTTGACCAATTAGGTCTGTTCTATGCAAATAATGACCGAGTCAAGCAATAACACTAAATTTTCCGCCGCGCTGTTCTAGGTCTGTGCTTGTTTTCTTTTCAACATGAGTGCGAGACATGAGTTTAACAATCTCCATAATTACTTATTAAGAAAACCTATACATTATGTTTATATATATATTGTTCCACTGATGTTAAGTTAAACTAAGCTGAAATAAACCTCAACATGATTTACACATGTACTATACACTCTATGTTAGTTAATCAATAATTAGAATTCTGCTTGTTGTGCATTGCTTTGTAGGCAATAATGTATGTATGTATGAATTTTGTGATTCACATATGTGTATCATTCTCTTCTATGCAAATAATGACCGAATCAACCAATAACACTATCATTTTCCGCCACATTGTTTTAGGTCTGTGCTTGTTTTCTTTTCAGCATGAGTGGATCACATGAATTCAACAACCTGCATATAATTACTCATTAAGAAAACCTATATATTATGTTTATATATATATTGTTCTGCTCCTGTTGACTTAAACTAAGCTGAAATAAAGCTCGGCATGATTTACACATGTAATATACAGTCTATGTTAGCTAATCAGTAGTTACAATTCTGTTCCTGTTGACTGTATGTTCTGCTATGTTAAATCATGTATGGTTTGCCTTCATACAGTCTATGTCTATGTCTATGTCTATGTTCTGCTATGTTAAATCATGTATGGATTGCCTTCATACAATCATGTATGGATTGCCTTCATGTCTATGTTAATTCTGCTCCTGTTTATATATATTACATGTGTAAATCATGTCTATGTTAGACTGTATATTCTGCTCCTGTTGACTGTATGTATGAATTTTGTGATACACATATGTGTAGCATCTGTATGTATTATGCTGAGTGTGGTCTGACTAACGTAGGTCACTCTTACTTCTATACATCTTTTTTTATAAAAAAAATCATATCAGACTATACCCTTAATGTAGTATGTTCAATACAGGCATGGCACTTGTACCAGTAAGGAGAGAATACGCAATTTCGGAGGTGGACTTGGGCATTGGCCTCTGGACAGTTATAGTCCAGGTTGTTGAAAGCCATCGAGTCCAGCACAGCAGTGGAAACCATGGAGGGCATCCCAGGCCATACAAGCGCTTCCTCCTTGTCGATCAACACGTAAGTTCTTTACAAAATAGTCTTTTCCTATAGTAATCTTGTAGATACTCAGATTGTTAACACAGTCCATTAACCCAAATTCAGCTTATTACATATGTGTGCCATTTGTCTTTATAGGGCACAAAAGTCTCGGGCGTGCTTTACGACAAAGATATCGATTACTTTTCGACATCACTGCAACCCTTCAAGCGTTACCGGATTTCAAATGCTAGGCTAACTCCTGCCTTTGGTTTCTTCAAAGTTGGGGATTACGACTTCAGTTGGATCATAAGGAATGACACTCCCGTAGAGTTGATTCAGGAAACGCAGGTTCAACCGTTGCCTTTCTCCTATCCTATATGTCCATTCAATGAGTTCTTCCGTCACGCTGACAAAGAAGGAGGATTCAGTACGTCATTCGTCTTATAGATTTTTCCTTGTATATTTCACCTTACACCCTTCTAACAAACAGCAATGCTGTGCAGATGTCAAAGGTATTGCCATTCATGCATTCCCACAAAGACAGGTTACACGTAACTCTACTATCCGTGAGTTCGTTCTCATTGATGAAAGGTATGTTATTGGCATACACAAATACAACTACATCCGTAGATTTCATACAGCTTAGATACCCTTTTTAATAGGCATTTTTACTTCTATTGCAAACTACAGCAAAAATCAGTCACCCTTATTAACTTGAGTATTCCCTTCATTATAACCCAAATTTACAGTTTTTTGCTCGTCCTGTACACTCGCAGCAAACAACCTATGATCTTAGGTCTCTGGAACTACTTTGGTGATGTTGAAGGAAACATAATCGCTGACAATATAGCAAACACACCACTCATTATCGGACTCAACATGAAAGCAACCACATTCCACGGTATTTACCACAAAATTTCTAGATACAACTATTCCCACATGTCCATCGTTATTGTTTATATTATATTTACTACACACATACAGGACTCGCATTGGGGTCGAGACCGTTCTCATACATATTGATTGATCCCCCATTGCTTGACACTCCATCCCTCAAAGAATGGTAAGAAAAGCATTATAATACACTTATTTTTGTCCTACAGCCACACAAGAAACAACATAAGCTTACACATCTTGCTTTCTAATGTAGGTTTGCTCTTAACAAAGCTGAAATCAATCAGTTGTTGCAAGACAAAGCATACAAGAATATAAATCTGCTGTTGCCACCTCCAAGCATTGCTGATGCCATAGATGTACCTACTGCACTTGCAACACTCAACATGGTAATGTTCCCATAGTTGCCCACCACTTCATGTTTAGAATAACAAAAACCTTCTTTACAAATTGTTTGAAAAACAGCTCAACACTGCCTGGGTGTCTGGACAAGTCCGCTTCACAGCTGCAAAACGGGCATACCATATTGTTGCTTGCCCAAACTGCAATAAAAAGGTGGATGCTCCTGCTGGTTGGAACCTTAGATGCAATTCATGTGGTGAATATGATCAGACTGAACTGAGGTACAACTCAATTCCATCCTAAGTAAATTCCCTGCATTCACTGGTTTTGTAGTAACGTTTATATTATTATTAGTCTCTCTTGATAATTATATAATACTAGGATTGTATTCTTGATTTTACCTTAAGTTGATAGGAGCACTGGTATGTCTCATTTGTTTTGCATCTGTAATTGTGTCACTTGAAGCCTGTATAATAAACAGATTAATTTGTAATCTGCAAATGTGTGACCTGAAGGCTGTGTAGTCTGTAATTTGTGATCTGTAATCTGTAATCTGTAAGCCTGTAACATGTAATCTGTAATATGTAAGTGTTACAGGCTTCAATTGTAATCTGTAATCTATAATCTGTGATCTGTAATCTATAATTGTAATTGTGTAAGCCTGTAATCTGTCAGCTTCAAGTCACACAATTTCTAAGCCTGTAATCTGTAATCTGTAATCTGCAAATGTGTGACATCAGGGCTGTGTAATCTGTAATTGTGTGACCTGAGGCCTGTGATACAACTGAATTTTTTTTCTAACACTTCTGATGGCCTGTATCTGATATTATTACTGCATATTTGAGTAGCACATAACATATGCAATACCATTATTATTTTTCTAACTATGTCTTCCTTCCAGATGTCGTGTCCCTATGGAGATTACCGGAGGCAGCCAATCTCTCCGCATCGTCATGACGTCACCAGATGTTGAACAAGTGACTGGCCTCACTCCACAGATGCTCAGTGACTCTTATGAGTTTGTAAGCCCACAAAACATAGATTTTATGATTCAAATAGGTGTTCACTGCCTCGCATGACTTCTTCTAACAGAGTAACAGCTTTCGCAGGACTTTGGCATCCAAGATCAATTGCAGGCAGCACTTGACAAACTGAATGTGGTATGTTTCATCAAGAAATACGACCCTTCCACACTTGGTGCCCCAAGCACTGCAGGGATGCGGTACACCGTGGTGAAGGCCTACAGGATGGATGCTATAGAGAGACCTCCCGCTTCGTCCCCTTCATCGTCGGCTCTACCCCAGCTGACACTACCTGATGATGAACAGCAGTTGTTCACTCCCAAGACGAAGAAAAACACGATCGAGGTCGAAGCCTTGCCCACACCGGAAAAAGCAGAACAATCTCTACTCCCCGCCTAAAAGAAGCCTTGATTTTGTTTGTTGCACGTCCGGAGATGCACCACTCCTACCCATCCATCTCATGCTTCTTCCGCATCCACAAATGAACTCCGCCGACATTCACACAAGCCCAAAGAAAGAAAGGCAAAGAGAAGCAAGTCTCAGAGTGACGGCTGATCGTTATGCCTTGGTATTAAAATCCTACTATTATCATGTAGTATTAAATAAACCTCTTTTGCTTGTAATCCTACTGTTGAACTATCAGCCTTGACAGCAACATCAATATGATGTATGCTTAGCATATTACAAACTATTATCACCTATAAAAGTGGCAATAGTATAATAATATGCTTTTTGTTGTATAATATGTTTGGTATTTGGTACTTTCAAAACGATCAACGTTCGCATGCTCTAATATATTCCTATTCCGCGTTTCAGTATTTCATCCTTACCATGTATCCCGGATTTCATATCCACCGAGTGTGTACATGCCGCGCGTTGTGCTTTTACTACTATATATATATATATATATATATATATATATATATATATATATATATATATATATATATATATATATATATATATATATATATATATTGCATTACCTTTTTTTTCCTTTTCTTTTTCTTTTATTTTACTTTTCCTTTTAAAAATAGGATTTCTTGAAGTGACAAAAATACCCTTAATAAAAGTTCGGGGTTTTACAATTTTATTATATGATAATGATGGCTATGACTTGGTTATGCCTTAAAACAAATTATCAACAGCTAGCTGTACAAGTGTTAGTTGAGTACCGTCATGTGTCTAGGAAAATATTTCAACCAGAACACGATAAAATAATCGGAAAATATTTCAACCGGAGCACAATAAAATAATCTGAAAGCTCTCGATATTGACCAATTCAAAATTTGTTCACCGCTTTAAAGTTAATATGACATTGATCATATAGTAACCCAAGTGCTACCTCTTAGCATACGTAGCACGAGACAATAGGCCACTTTTCCCCCCTATAATTGTAGCACGAGACAATAGGCTTTCACAATTTTAGGTATGCATTTTTATGGTCATTTCTACTTTTTCAGGTTTTCAATTCTCAACCATGTGAAAGCATTTGTTCATTAATTTCTCCTGCATAGCAGCATTTTTCCCTATGACAGACAGAAAATGCACTAGTTTCTTTTTGGTTAAATCAAAACTCAATTATATGCATAATAATTGTTTACGAAATCGGGACAGTAACAGCTTAAAAATAAACATGTGGCCTATATATCCGGCCTTTTATGACTTTTAATGAAACCGTTCGTTTGATGGCTTCGATAGATTGTGTCTGTCATTTTGTTTGATGGTTGACAACGTATTTTTGCCATTTTCTTTCTATATTTATTATTTCGATCACCTAAATAAAGTTGTTCCGGTGATGGTAATATCTCTTCAAATTGAGTTTGAAATACGAACTTTTAATAAACAAGGTGGCATTATTAATTAATCTTATATAATGGTTGAATTGGCTAATACTACTGGTGTTTTGTTTTTATATTTATGGATATAAAGCAAAGAATTAATATTTTTGCCGACATAAGTCTTGGTTTTTTTTCACATTGAACTCACTAATATACATATGTTATTAGTGAAATGTTGAAAGAGTGTTTGTCTGAGATTAAAAGGAGGAAAATCCATTAGTGAATTATATCTCGTGACAAATATTTAAATATATGAACCATGATTTCATATATTATTCATAAACCCACGAAGGGTAGATTTTATGAACATTTCACATACATCAAATATTTTCTGAAAAATGGAGAAATGAACCAAAAGTTTAATGTCTCATTCTAGTGATTTCTCTACATATGATGTGAAAAATAATTTGAACGATTCTTGAAGAATCCGAAATCACATAGTGGTATAGAAACGCATGAAGCGCAAGAAAGATATCGTTTCAAAAAATTTCATAGAATGAGATATTTAATTAAACCACTATATTTTAAATGTATAAATCGCTTGAAGCAAATAAAAGAGCATCAAAATATAGCTCGGTGTAACATGAAGATTGATTCTCCACATTAGGGGGAGATAAACAAACTTCATGTTAGAATAAAAGAATACCGATAAATTTTAACAAGATAAACGATCTTCCACGCATCAGTTTAACTGAGCTGCGAAAATAATTTTACTTGTAATATTTAGCAAGTAATTTGCCAGATGCCTTTATTGAATAATAAGAGTGACCATTTATAAATGCACCAAAAGTATTATTGATAATATTGATAATATTTCTCTACGAGAGAAGCGTAGAAAACCGATCGGTGTAAAAGATAAAAATCCGCGGAAAATGAATTCATATTCAGTCACTCATGAAATCTTTTAAAGAGATTCGTCTTAAAGACGAAAACCCCAAAATAAAACTGCACGTGCATCAAATGATTAAATATTGTGGTTGCGGAACAACCAATCAATACATTGGTAAGGAATTGGTTTATGCTAATATCTAATTAGCAATGAATTTTATGGGAGAAATTTATAATAAATTATAATATTCGTCGACGACATATTTGCCTCTTTAATTGCTATTATTATATCTGGATCCAGTACCTAAGCCATTCGCAGAGTGCCAGAAACACTCAGACTAGGTAAAAATGAAATAAGCAATTGAGGTTGAGTTTGAATCGGAAATATTTGTTTGTTAATGATCAAATATATTCTCTCATTATAGATAATGTTATGTTCCGCTAACTAGTATATCTGGCAGTAACGTTGAGTTTTCATATGTCATGACTGCATATTTATGCGCCGTTGGATATTAATATTGATATGAAAATCCTTGGTGGATTTCAGAAACGAATTAATATGACAATCGCAACATGCATATTGTTAAGTTAAAAATGTCGTTAACATTCATGTTGAATGTAATATTGCTATACCATAGTCATAAGGAAGGAATAGATAAGTAACTCAAACTACGTCGTGTGAGAGTGGAAATATATGCATGGAAATTGTGATTGTATTACTTTCTCCATTGTTTTTATAATTATAGTAATGACTGAGTTCCATGTGTTCCACGAATGAGTAGTGGTCATGACAGTATTTAGCCTCTACATTCAATTATCTACGTGAAGTCTAGAAGAGACGGATATACAAAGTATGCTCTAGTAACAATCTAGAAGAGTTGTTCACTAAAATCATTCCTACATATGTTTCTGTAGAAAAATGTGTTTATAGTACTGTAATGCGTACATAAGGAAGATTGTTGTCGTCAGGGGAGCAACAACTACAAAACTATTTTAAACATTTTGTTTTGAAACCAATGATTGTACTCTTTTTCCCTTTAACTAAGTTTTTCCCACAGGGTTTTCTTAGTTAAAGGTTTTTAACGAGGCAGTCAGTGCAACACATTAAAACGGATATGGCATGAACCATTTTCCTTGTCTAGTTTTTTCCTACTGGGTTTTTCTAGCAAAGTTAATAGTGCATGACATATACGTTATGCAACTCAGATCAAGAAGTTAAATAGCCATATAATAGACTTGCAAAAGGATGTGGAAATTGATGTGCAACAGATCCGATCATCCGACAATCTGGCATATTTATTTACCAAGACATTGCCGACTGCAACATTTGAGAGACTGTTGAAGAGCATTGTGATGCAGCGTTTGAAAGACCTTAATTGATGCTTGGTTCAGAGGGAGTAAAACAACATTGATAAATATGTACTCCTTTTCCTTAACTAAGATTTTTTTCCCACTGAGTTTTTTCTTAGTAAGGTTTTAATGAGGCATATCATATCTATTGTTTGTGGAAAATTGGTAAATCAGGTCACTGTAATGTCTGACATTTTTTTTCAGGTCAAACATTTTCTAACATTTTTTTTCAGGTTCCCCGTCCAAATTTGGACGAATTCGTCCAAATATAGTCAAACCATCCAAATTTGGATTCCTTTTCGTCTCAATCCATTCACTGACCAAAATGGACGGAATCCGTCCAAAATTCGGACGAACGTCCGAATTGTGACGAATTACGTCCAAATTTGGACGTTTCTCCCAAATTCCGTCCAGAGGATTATCAAAGAACAAATAAACAATTCTTATAAATGATGATGTCTATAGAGAAGGGTTTTACCAGATCAACAGTCTCATTTATGATCTCTCCAAGACTCAGAGCATTTTCTCCACCCATGTTTTAACCTTTTTACTTTACTACGAATCGGAAATTCCCAGAACTTCAACAAAATCACCACAGACCCTTTTCAATGGAGAGAGAGAGAAATTAGTTTGGCAGGAAAGAAAGAAAGAAAGGGGACGGATATCAATGACAGAGAAAATGACAATTCATTTTTGGGTTTTTTTTCGTTTTTGGGCAAAACGTCCAAATTTGGACGGAATTCGTCACAATTTGGACGGATTCCGTCCATTTTGGTCAGTGAATGGATTGGGACGAAAGTAAATCCAAATTTGGACGGTTTGACTGTATTTGGACGAAATCGTCCAAATTTGGACGGGGAACCTGAAAAAAAAACATCAGACATTACAGCGACCTGATTTGCCAATTTACCATTGTTTGTTGAATAATAGATATCCAAGGGAGAGTGTTATAAATGATAAAAATATGTTTATCTATTATTCAAATTGATTTTCTAGATTTTCTATTATATTGTGCTCACATTGTAATATCTATTATAAATACCCCATTATACCAGTGAAATAATACACAAATTTTCCCTTCTACTTTCTATGTTATATTTCATGTTTATTTCTCTGTTATTAATTCTATAAGTGGATATTAGTTATAAGGCCGTCGCTAGAGACTTAATCATCATTTAGGACACTCAAAAAACTTATTCGGTTATAAGGACAATCTAATTTTTTTCTTTTCCTATTTTCCGTCTTTCTGCAAATACCACAAACCAAAAGCTGTATGACCTGTAAAACTTTTTTCACAAGCTTTCCGTTCTGATTTCGACTCCACAAGGCGATTTCCGGCCACTTTATTGGTCATCCACCTCCCGTCCAATCCACTCCACCTTTGCCACCGGACATTGAGCGGATCTTCTTCGCGCAATTCAAGCATCAAGAGGCGCGAGCAACAGAGGACCCGGCTCCTTCCCCAACACGCCGCTGAAAGATGTAATCTTCATTCAATCTGCACTGAACGTCGATGACAAGGTTTAATCGGAAATCGCGTAATAGTTAATCGGATATGAGAAATCATCGGTGATGAGCAATGCTTCAAATTGCAAATTGTTGAGACAAAGGTTACGAGTTTTGTACTCAATAATGCTTATTTGCCGATATCCAATAGATAATGATTTGGTAGTACTTATTGGCATGAGCCATTGGCAATTTTTCTTGTGTAGCATTCTTTTTGAAATTGTAGTTATTTGTCATATATAGTAATAATTGATGGATATGTACTCCTATGAACTCGCCTTATAATATAACCATGTCTTTAATCTTCCAATATCGGCCTTTATTTTTTTCGTTCTAATTGTGTACCAAGGGGACTTAGGGGTCTTTACCAAAATGAAGGACTCCACGTGAATGCCTTTTGGCAATTGATACAAATGTCACTTTCTTACTTTTTTATCTAGGTATAATCAAATGGTTATTTCACCTTTCAAGTGTCATACAAAGGGACCAGGTCATATTATAGACATACTTGTAAAAGCGAAGGAAGAATCTCAACTGCTCTGTTCTAACATGAAATCGGATATTTAACCTTTTCGACATGAAGCATATAGAGTTATCGATTTCGGTGATATATTTTGTCAAATCATTGAGTGTTTTTCATCCAAATTTCTACAAGATAAAATTCACTTTTCTTTCAAACTTTATGACTTGGATGGCACGGGGCATATTGAATGCGAAGAGGTTAATTAAGCAAATGGTGATTGCATACTTACAAGAGAATGGAATAAATTAAGTTGGTGATGTAACTATTGAAATGATATAGACAAACATTCTTACAAGATTTTGTTTGCCTTCCTTTAGTTTTCATTACAGATCCGTTAAATTATGCAAAGAGAATGTGCGCATTGTGCCTTTTATTTGGATAAACTGTTAGAAAGTTTGTTATGATTTATTTATGAGCATCCGAATTGTCTTTGTGCATATCATCCCGAATTTTCATTTTTATATTGTATGTTTGTTTTCACTGCTGCTTGAAGCTAAATTACGGAGAAGTGGGCATGAATGTGAATGAATTTTGTCAAAATTTGATGATATTAACAGTTTGAAGTAGTTGATTTGAGTATAGAACAATCATATTTTTCCGATTTACATGCTCACGTGATGGAGTGACATTGATGGTGATCTGCGGGGACATTGTTTGACTTATGCAGTGGACATTGATGTCTCACGTTGATGATTTATGCATGACATTGATGACTTATGCAGTGACATTGATGTCTGAAGCGGTGACATTGATGAATTATCGCGGTGACATTGATGTCCAAAGATCGACATCGATGACTTATACAATGACATTGTTGTCTCAAGTAGTGACACAATAACACGCCTAGAGGAGAAACATTCGAGCATTCATAGATTGTGTTTTACTAATTAGTTGACAATGTATATTTGGGTGCTTATAATAGATGATATAGTCCCTTTTGCTTTCGCAGCACAAGTACGATCTAGGAGGCTTTTTATTACCTTCTTATGGGTTTCACTCACCATGGTGGCTTACAATTAAGTCTTTTTTGGGTTTCTGGTGCTGCTTATAATAGATGTGGATACTCATAGTTTGGGGTTGTTTTTCTTTTCTCTTATGGTTGTCTTTGTCCTGTTTCTTGGGTTGCAGGTTGATATAAGTGCTTTATGGCATTTGGCTAGCGTGGTTTTATATATCGGAGCCGGTTTTGAGCTTGCAACTATGAAAAGAGCTATCAATTGTTAAAGCGGGACCATGATAGCTTTCGACCTTGTTTTTGTGTATATGGCTATTTGTGGGTGATCACACTATATTCTCATCGATTGTGGTTAATGGTGGGGATAATCATGGTGTGCTTACAACAATTATGGTTGGTGGATTTTTGGTCAAGTTCTTTGGTGATAGTTAATCTGGTGGCCTATTAGTGTAAAGTGTGTTTTACTATGTGTGCAGAGTTTACCATCATCAAGAGATTGACAAGAGTGCCCTATATGATCATCTTGGTGGTCTGGCTTATGCGATGACATTCTTGATTATGCAGATGACATTGATGACTTATGCAGTGACATTGATGTCGATGCAAATGGCATTGATGACTTATACAATGAGATGTCACCGATCAAGGTTGTCAATGGATCGCGGTGGTCAATACATCATTGTATTCAATGAATCGCGCGGTCATTGCATCGGGGTGGTTAATGGATCCCGATGGTCAATACATCGGGGTAGATGGTCAATGTATGATGGTGATGAATCGCCACGTAGATTTTATGAAGAAAAAAAATTGATTTATGAAATTTATTCGGAAAAATATCAAATTTGATTTTAGAATAAAGAAGATCGAAAAATATGAATTTTAGTGAAAAAATTATGATGATCCGAGTTTTAGATCAAAATATATAGCGTTTATAAATATGATGAATTTAAAAATAAAAATAAAATAAAACCTGCTTTGCCTTCTTTTTTTTTTTCTTATACACAGTGACATTCTTTGATTATGCAGTGACATTGATGACTTAC
This sequence comes from Gentiana macrophylla, assembly GCA_026214975.1. Classification (NCBI taxonomy): domain Eukaryota; kingdom Viridiplantae; phylum Streptophyta; class Magnoliopsida; order Gentianales; family Gentianaceae; genus Gentiana; species Gentiana macrophylla. The sequence goes on along the minus strand of CM047815.1, from coordinate 100,768,508 downwards.
GCAAATGACATTGATGTCTCGATCACATGGACATTGTTGACTTATCGGTGGCATTGATGTCGACGCAGCGATATCATTGATGACTTATACAATGAGATGCCACTGATCAAAGTTGTCGATGGATCGCGCGGTCAATACATCATGGTATTCAATGAATCGCAGCGTCATCATTGCATCGGGGTGGTTAATGGATGTCGGTTGTCAATGTATATGACGGTGATCAATACGCCACGTCGATTTTTATGAAGAAAAAATTGATTTTTGAAATGTATTCGGAAAAATATAAAATTTGATTTTAGAATAAAGAAGATTTAAAAATATGAATTTTAGTGAAAAATTATGATGATCCAGAGTTTTAGATCAAAATATATTTAGACGCTAAAAAAAAAAAAAAAAAAAAAAACTGCTTTGAACGTGTGTTTTTTTTTTTTTTTTTTTTTTCCTTGAGAGCTTCTTTTTTTCCCTTTCTTCCTTTTTTTTTTTTCCTTCTTCCTCTTTATCCACTTAAAATTAGAATGTCCTTATAACTAAATAAGTTTCCTTTTAAAATTAGAATGTCCTTATAACTAAATAAGATTTCTGAGTGTCTATAAAAAATAGTTTTTATATTGATAAAAGATGTAAATAGACATTAAAGAAATTTCACTAAAAAAAAGATATTAAAGAATTATTTTTTTGAGACAAAGATAATAAAAAAAATTGAATTATTAAGACTATAAAGAGTTCAATATAAACAACTTAAAAAACCCATGTAAAATAAACACTTCAACAATTATGCATCATATGGACAAGTGAAAACATCTGATTATTCTCAGAAGAAAAAAAAGGAAAAAAAAACATCTGGTTATTCATGGTATAACTGTCGTAAGAAGAATATATATATATATATATATATATATATATATATATATATATATATATATATATATATATATATATATAAAGTATTCATTAATGAATCGACATTTAATTAATTACTCTCACCTCATTGCAACTAATTGCCGTAACCACAAACTGACATATCATATAAGCTTGATGAAAAAGGCCAAAATAAAATCATGAGAATCATTACCAATAATAATAATGCTCAAGAGAAGAAAACATAATTAACCGTGAATTTTAAATTCGATCAGAATAAAAAAAAAATTATTTTTCTATAATTATTCTGTCAAAATTGTTTGCTAGTATGCAGGACCAAACAACATACCCCTCCGTTCCACGATAACTGAGGCAGTTGTAAAAATATTTTGTTCCATTTTATTTGAGGCCGTACAATTTCCAATACAACATGTATTGAGTTTTTACTTGATTTAACCTTAATTATTACAGTATGAGATATAAAAAACAAGTACACTTAATTATATTCAAGGACATTCTAGTCATATCATTGTAAAAATTAATGCATTAACTCACATTTTTAATATGCGTGATTTTGACAACTGTCTCAAATAAATTGGAACGAAGCATACACAATTTACAAGAAGATGTCAACTTAAATCTTATAAATAAAGTCCTTTGTAAATTTATTAAAATGGATTTGAAATAATGTTTTTGTTTTTGTTACAAAGTTACTCTTTTACAATTAGTACTTCATTCGTCCCAATTTATTTGGAATTTATTTCTTTTTTAGCTGTCTCAAAATAAGTCCTGAAACTCTAAATAGACTTAAACCTTTTGATTTAATTGTCTAAATTGTACCAACTCATTAATTAATGTCTTCTTAAATATTATGATTTTTAAAATGTTGCAAATTAATTAGGACGGATGGAATATTATTTTTTCATAAATATATTTCTGAATTTTCTTGAAGACTTGGTAGTTTTTTCCGTTATTTGTTTACCTCCCGGTTAAAGCCCTCAACTACATCAGTTAGTCATAGGGATGTACATAGTCCAGTTCGGTCAGTTTTTCACAAATTTTCAAACCGAACTGTTTGGACGGTTCTGAAATTTTTAGAACCAAATTGGACTAAACTCACTTATGAAACCGACCCAATAATCCAGTCCGGTTTGGACCGGTTTCGGTTTTTACACTATGTTTTAGTTTTATCTAAGCAAAGATTTGTTTTTATTTCATTCCATGTAAATGAGGACTTTAAATCAGCAACATTGATGCATATTCAAAGTAATTAATGCATATACATCAAACAACCAAACACACCAAATAATAACTCGCTATAACTCGCCCAAATCAAAATGATAAGTTGATAATTTTTTAGCTTTCTTCCTTCGATTTCAAAGATCTCACACCGTTGCACGAATTGATTTTAACAAAGATGGAAAAGACATTAACGCTGATTGACGACGGAGGTTGTTGGTGGTTCCATGGTTTGGTGGCAGTTTTTTTCTTTCAAGAAGGAGGAGTGAAGGCTAAAGGAACTGGGGAAGCTGAAAATTCAGGTCCGTTAAGATGAATGTGGTGGAAGAGTGGAAGGATCTAGAGAGAATCGAGGGAACATGGAGAGATGTAGCTATGTTTAGAGGCCGGAGCTTAAGGTTAGTGGCATGTGGTGCTTATATATAGAGATTAAAAAATATTTAAATATATATAATGTATGTATATCATTTTTAATAAATATAACATTATAACTTGCCTTGGTTCGGTTATTACTGGGTTTTCCAGATAAACCGAAAGTTGGATTGAATTCACGGTTCGATTTTTGTCCAATAAGAAAAACCAATTGAAAACTACGGTTTTATGATTTTCAATCCAGGTTTACCCAATCCAATCATTAATCCAGGTTTTTGATTTCTTTTAGACACCCTAGTTAGTCAACCATTAAAACCAGCCTAAAACCCTACCGGGCAGTTTTTTCATCTGAACAGAGGAAGCAGAGCTGGATTCCGGCGAAAAAAAGCTGAATTCCGACGTAAAAAAAGCTGGATTTCGGACATGGGTAAAAATAAAGGGCGAAAAAATCAGCAAGATGAGCTCCTACAAACTCTAGGTGACTTCACGAGCAAAGAGAATTGGGACCAATTTTTCACCATCAGAGGCAGTCATGATTCCTTCGAATGGTACGCTGATTGGCCACAAATCAGAGATGTTCTGTTCAGCCAATTCCCTCAACCACAAAAAGCCACCGGAGACCGTGGAGTAGCATCGGAGAATGAGAAGATACAGATATTGGTTCCTGGTTGTGGGAATTCAAAGCTTTCGGAATGCCTCTATGATGAGGGGTTTCGGAATGTTACCAACATTGATTTCTCGAAAGTTGTTATTTCGGAAATGCTGAAGCGGAATGTGAGGTCGCGGCCTGAAATGAAGTGGCGTGTTATGGACATGACTGATATGCAGGTACTTGAATGAGTTAGTGTTTGTCATTTGGTTGTGTGAATGGAGCTGTTGTGAAGTTTTCGATACTTGTTCTTTTTCTTCTTCTTTGTATGTATGTAAATGCGTGGGCTTTTCTGTTTTTTTAGTACTCAATCTGCACTGATATTGAATTTAGCTCCTTGAAAAAATGTCTTACTTTCCCCTGCTTTGGAGGCTTTTACGTGATATAGTGGGTAAATGTCATAAATTTTGCATTTCTGGGCCAAATTATGCTTCTGACTATGGCGTGATTGTTGAAATGTTATTATGATCTTAACGTGCTATTGTTTTTCTCATTTTTTGTACATTACTCAGTTAGAAAAGGAGAGCTTTGATGTTGTACTTGACAAAGGAGGATTGGATGCCTTAATGGAACCAAAGCTGGGCCCTGACTTAGGAAATCGGTATTTATCAGAGGTGGACTGGTTCTATTTAGACTTATCATTTATTTCTGTTTTATAGTGTATTCTTGGGTGTTATGTGTGTCAGTCAGTGAGTGCATCATTCCGGTGTTTTATTGGGGGTGTTTCTTTCTATCAGGTCAAGAGAGTTCTCAAGCATAAGGGAAAATTTGTATGCCTCACCTTGGCTGAGTCTCATGTACTAGGTATATTTCTTGAAAGTATTATATGCTTAGTGGCCATTTCACTGTGTCAAGTGCTGTTTTGTACGATGACTCGTTTTTCTGCTAGCTTTCTTGGCCATTTATGCTTCTTGTAGATTCAAAATGTTATTAACTAATATTACTATGTTGCTAGGCTTACTTTTTCCCACATTTAGATGTGGATGGGAAATGAGTCTTCATGCTATTCCCCAAAAGACATCTGAAAAGTCAAGCCTGCTGACCTTCATGGTGATCGCAGAGAAAAATAATTCTCCTTCGTGCTCTTTGATATCATCTTCAATCAATCAGTCTATTAACATACATGGGGCCCAGGTAGAACAACTTGCCTTTGTTTCCCTTTGGAGATTTAGTTTTAATTTTATTTTTTGATCTGAGTGACCTTAAAACTTGACAATCTCCTGGTATGCTGTAGGCACGTGGTCTTCAAGAGGCACTGGAAACTGAGAATCAAATTCGTTCGCAATACTCCGGTGAATCTGACTTGTTATACTCACTGGTGGATCTGAAGTTAGGGGTTAAAGGGAATCTGGAAGAGCTCAATCCTGGCCGGCGAGTCCAGTTAACTCTGGGTGAACCAGGGGCCTCTCGTTTTGTTTACAGAGCTGTACTTCTTGATGCTCAGCAGGAGTCTGGGCCTTTCTCTTACCACTATGGGGTTTTTCTTGTACCAAAGGTACTTAACTACTAGATATTCTATGGTAGTTTATTATATTTTACCTTTTGTAGTAGGGAAAGTTTCCATGTATTCTGTTAGAGGTACAATTTCTTGTGCACTATATTGTATACATGAATACTTTATATGTGGATTGTATATTGCACTCATAAACAATATAGCATACTATGCCCTTTATTTAACAATGGGGCTTTAAATGGATTGTCAGTGTTATGTCTTCAAAATTTATAAAGCAGGATCACTTTCTAACTTGCCCACCTATCCTTATTCATCTGACTATTGAGGAAACTAAGCTTTAGTGCTCATGAGGAAACTAAGCTGAATAATTATGACTTCGTGTGTAGGTTGCCTAAAAAATAATAAATATGGAGACATGGAATCACCTTGTCGAAGACCCCCTAGAACTTCCAAATTATCCCACCAAAGAACCATTCAAGCTTTTGTTACTGATATGAAGAGATTTTGTGCTTCCTGCAGTTGTGTCTTTAGGAATTCATTTTGTGTGGCAGCAAATACATTCTTGAATGTGTAAGCAAGAAAAGTGATTCGAGGACGTAGTTTTTTTTACTGATCCATGTGCAAGTTATCCTCTCTTATAGACTAATATACACATTACACTCTTAATGATGGTCACGTGTGTGTTTGGTATCATATTTGCTTTTCATGGTTTCCTTACAACTGTTTTCTCCTTCTGCCTCCTCTGAACAATTCCTGTTTTTTCACCAGACAAAGCAATGAAATACTAATCAATTATGCCCCGCCTACAAGTAACGCGCTGCTAGTGAATTAAGACTGTTAAACTTGCCAATCTTCTTCCGGATTTGTTTGAATTGTTGTTTGTATCGCTTTAACTGAGTTTAAGATTTCAGAGTCGAGCTCATGAGTGGCTATTCTCTTCAGAAGAAGGGCAATGGCTCATTGTTGACAATTCAAAGGCTGCTCGCCTTATCATGGTATATCTCATAGTTCCATTGTTACAGTTGGTGTTTTGAACTATTATAGCTAAGTAATAAGTGGATTTATGTGACCCCAGATTTTGCTCGACTCTAGCCACACGGATGCAATGGATGTCATCCAGGTAGTATTATATTTAATTCAGTCCACTGATGTGCCACTGCACTGCAACTGTTCTAATGATTTTTTTTTTCTTTTCTTCTCATCTTGTTTGTCTTTGTGGTGGCATTCTCTTTTATAGAAGGATCTCTCTCCTTTGGTCAAGCATCTTGCACCCCGTGATTGTGCTGATAATTTTCAAATTCCGTAAGTTATGCAGCGGTGTTTATTTGTTTGTTAATGCAAGTCATGTGCATCTACTGTGTAGTTCATTTATTTGGAAAAAGTTATTTAGCTGCTCTGATTTTATATTTGTGATATCCTATGCAATTGAGGATTCTTGCCTTCTTTCGGGTTGGGCATAATCTCTAACCAAAACGTAGATATCAAATTGACCTATGCTGTCCATCAGTTGGTTTCTTACCTCTTTGAGTTCTCTTTTGAGGTCTGAGTGAAAAAAAACGGTTGTCAAGTGATCCATTTATCATGCATCTGATATGGTTGAGTTTGTAGATTGTTATAATAAAGTTCTGCACATACTTTGTTTCTCATACTTCTTTAGATAGGAGTTTCCTATTGGTTTGACATCGTGTTTCGAAGTTGGTATTGGGCTTTGATCTTGTATTAGGTTTGTTAAAACCATGATTTAAACCGAATTACCTGTTGCTTGAAATTTGATAGGATTTACCATTTGTTGTGATTTAGAAAATTTATTTGACGTACTTGCTTTGTGATTATGATAGTAATTTGCATTTAAGTTGTTACAATTTTAATTGGATTTTGGCATTTCTCTCTATTTACTCAATTCTGTCAAGTTTAAACAGGTCTTCATTACAGGTTTTTGGCAGCAAGTGATGGAATAAAGCATCGAAAGATTGTCCATCAGGTGCAGATGAACATATTTTGAATGCTCTTTTTTTCAGTGGTCTGGTCCTCCAAGTTATGCGTATCTTGGAAACCACTTTCGTTTATACTGGTGTCTACTTTCACTAGCAGGGGAGACACTATTTAATTGCTAAGATGCAATCATCTTTTTGTTCTTATACAAATTTAGAGCTTGCGTGGGCTTGTGACTGCAGAATGTTTCTCTTTTACCTCAAGTCATAAATGTGCTTTGTTCCTTGTTTCTTTGTAATTTTCATCTAAGAAATGACCATCAGTTTGATAGGATTATTTTTGCGTTGACATAATTTGATTCGTGATTACTAGAATTTCAAGTAGATTAGATATTTGTTCTCATATAACGTTTTGCTTCTTGCTATTTCAGGCTACCTCTGCCTTGACTGGCTCAGTAATTGTTGAGGACGTAATATATGAAAATAATGAAGAAGAGATTAGCCGCATGTTTCCATCAAAGGATCTCACATTTCGCCGCCTCATATTTCAAAGGAGTGAGAGTTTAATTCAATCTGAGGCCCTCCTGACAAGAGATACATCACAGCATATAAATGATGAAAGAGAGCAAAGTAAAGTCCATTCATCTTCCAAATCCAAAAAAAGAGGAAATCGGAGAAGATCAGGTGCTCTTTGCAATTACTTTTCTATGTTTTGATTTGGTGCTCTTCGCAATGACATTTCTAACTTTGCCAACCGTGTTATTCATGGGGAACTCATGTATTGATAACAGACATGACATGATGCATGTGGATATTTGGGTCAACCTTTGCCAGGGCATGCTTAATATTTACATAAAGTAGGACACAGCACGGTTAGGGCACACTTAGTATGAAACTGTTTTGGAAGAAAATGGACTCATGTCGGAGCTTGTCGGGTGGAAGTCCGCGTCCTAGAAGTGTCCGACACAGCAATACAGTGTAAAATGGTGCTTCATACTAGGAATTAACTATTTATGAGCTTTTGTGAAATCATGCTACCACACTTTATTTCATTGAATTATGTCACATGCAGTATTTGCCCCTTGACTTGGTATGTTTTTTTATTTCATAACGGTCTAGAATTGAACAATGCCCTGAGAGTTGATCACAACTTCTTGGCAAGCTCATATCACTCGGGGATTATATCTGGCTTTGCATTGATATCATCATATTTGGAGGGTGTGGCAACAAATGGAGGCAAGGTGAGAAGCTTTTTAGTACTCAGATTCTGATATACATTTCCTCTTCTTGCACTTGTATGTATCCTCATTTCAGTACATAATTAAATCAGTTTTGCTCTAGTGAGATGTATTTTCGGCCGAATGAATGGAAGCTCTCGACTTAGTTGGAACATCATTCTCAACTCAGGTCTAGATTTCTTGTATTTTCGGTAGCGGAAGCTAAGTTTCTTGCTCCTTTTGACATCTGTCTAGGTAAAAGGAGCTGTGATTGGCCTTGGAGCAGGGCTGCTACCTATGTTTCTTAATAAATGCCTGCCTTTCCTGGATATTGATGTAAGTCAAGAGTTGTCATTAGTTTTATGATAGAGTTCTTGCTGTTGTCTACTTATGATCGTTGAATTGACAGGTTGTTGAATTAGATGCTTTGGTCGTAGAGCTTGCCAGAGATTTTTTTGGATTCAGCGAAGGAGAATATATGAGGGTAATCAATTGGGTTCCAGCCATTACATTTCCATTTCTGAGTGAATGTGGCTATTATTATTAGCCAACTGTGTTGTTTCACTATTTTATTTCATAAACACGGTTTTCATCTCGTTTGAAAAATGTCACTGCCACAACTATTCTGACACAACAAATGCCAGATGTAGCAGTGGGACCTCTCATGATGTGGCGGGGGGGACCCCTCTTTAGGTATATGCCATTTCATGACAGATCCCATTGCCACATCATGTTGTGACATTTGTTGTGTCAGAGTGGCAGTGGCAGTAGCATTACTCCTCTTGATTATGCCTATATCAATACAACTTGCTGGTCATTGGTTGGTCCTACGAAATAGTTAATGTTTTTTTCTTTTCTTTCGGGGGGGTTTAGGTACATGTTACTGATGGGATCAAGTATGTTAAGGAGGTTGCTGAAAATAAGGGGGTCCCACCCGGGATAAAATCCTCTGTTACCGGTGCCAGTAATGGCGCATCCCTTGCAGATGACAACCTTTCTAAATTTGATATACTTATTATCGATGTGGATTCTTCAGATTCTAGGTAAACTGCATCGAAGTTGCCCATATTGCGGACCTGATCAATAATTCATCGTTTTGTTTCATGATATCAGACATGCTTAATTTCTTTTGCTTTTGCAGCTTTGGTTTAACCTGCCCAGCTGCAGATTTCATTGAGGAGTCTTTTCTTTTGTCTGCAAAAAGATCTCTTTCTGAGCAAGGTCTATTTGTGATGAACTTAGTTTCAAGGTCCCCAAGCATCAAGCATATGGTTTTTTCAAGATTGAAAACGGTAAGAAATAACCGCAAAAATTTCAGGTGTACATATGAACTGCGATTTTCTGCAAATTTGTATTGGATCGTAAGCTAACAGTATTGGTCTTAAACTGAAATAATCTTCCCCCTTGTACTATGTTGTAGTTCATATAGTAGCAAGAATACAAGGATATATGTTGAGTTTCACAAGGATTCATGGGAAACTAAATAATAAAGGGACTGTTACTTGTACCACTACCAACTTTCTGTGGCACCACACACAGTCGACCTGTTAAAAGTCCATCATGTGGTCTAGAATCAACTTTCCGAAGGTCGATTATGAGATTCACCCTTTCAAATTTCAATTCTAGGCCCATATAATCGACTTTTCGAAAGTCGATTGTGTGTGGTGCCGCAGTAAGTTGGATTTGGTGTAAATAAATTCTCCCTAAAAAAACAACGGTACATATAATATATCTAGGCAACATATACAGGAAATCATATTGATGCTGATGTATTTGACACAATATGCTTTCATTATTTGGCGTCTTAAAATGAACAGCTAAACTGTTAACTATTTTGCTTTGTGCCTTGGGACTTGCATGAAAAATACATGATTGACCTTCATTATGTATGTAGATTCAGTTTGTTCCCATCCATCTCATGTTATTTAGCGCCCTGATCTAGTTTCCTTTTCTGCCCTTGCAATTTTTGACTGCAGCTGTTTAGCAACCTGTATTGCCTTGAGCTAGAAGAAGACGTCAACACAGTTCTTTTTGCACTTAATGAACGACCCGGTGTGGAGGAGGATGACCATTTGCCTGAAGCTAGTGAAAAACTTTCCAGATTACTAAAGCTCGAACAATCAAACGTGGCACAGCGTATCCTAGATACATGTACCAAAATTAAGCGTGTCAAGTGACATTTGTTTGAAAGCATACGGTGCCATTTGGATCACCATGTTCAGAAAACAGACTACCCTGAGTTCTGGTAAAACCATCCCCATGGAAGATAAAGATGATGATGCTCAAGTGACTACACAATAATATAATGCATGTCCACATGTTATCGATGCTGATGCTTATTAAAGAAGGTGGGATTATCTTAGCTCTCCACATGTTGAGCTCTTTCTGCTCCTTTTAGATACAGTAGTTATGTTGAGGTTGAGTGCTGCCTCCACAACCTGGTACGGTTGTTCCGTTGTGCATATTCTTTCACTGTTGTTTAGTGCTGCCTTTTGATGTAAACTATAATTCATATATTTTGTGATGAAGTTTTGAAACTGGTGGATTCGAATGTTTTTGTGTGTCTTTATTGTTGCAGATCTTTCTTTCTTTCTTTTGACAAGAGACCTTTTGAGTTTGTGACTTTTTATGATCATCCCTGCTTCTGCTTGGCGCTTGCTTGATGGTCTCTGAATAAAAGGGTCTATTTGTTTTCACCACCGCGTTTTTATCAATATGCCATCCTGAATCGACATTCGAAAATTGTACTTTTGAGTCAAGAAACAACTTTTCAACCTTTTTTTAAAGTGAATTCTTGATTCAAGAATCGACTTCCCGATAGTCAATTCGATGTGATGTACAAGTAATACGGTGCAGCGATAAATATTCGGCCTTTTCAGAATTGGTTTAAGAACATAGAATTGACTTAAAACGGCCGATCATCACGATCCACTGTCTAAAAGTCGAAATATTCGGCCTTTTCAGAATTGGTTTAAGAACATAGAATTGACTTTAAAACGGTCGATCATTACGATCCACTGTCTAAAAGTCGATTTTATGTGTTGGTATCGTCTTTGAAAAAGTCGATAATAAAGATACTAAATAATTTTAAACCACGTTTGGACAGATATCACAATGTGAAATATAAAAAGGGATTGGCCTGCATGTCATTAAAAGATTCAAAAGTAAAAAATTAGCGGCACTTGATAATCAACTAATCAGCTCGACAGCTCTTAATTTCCTATATGTACAAGACAAAGAAACATGGCACTACTGACACGTGTAATACTCTAGCAAGGTGCATGTCGGTCAATTGCGACCGGAGGCTCCGGTCACCAGTTCTCTCTTTACTATTGTGAGCTGGGACTTGTTTGCACCTGAGCTTCAAATCACATCATTTAACCAAAATTTCTCAGAAATTTCATTCTTGAAAAATAAATATCTTTTCTTTTTCTTGGTAGGTTTTTCCTCAAAGCTACTTAGCTGCTAGCTTTTTTCCTCCCGGAATTCGTTGAAGGAGAATTCTGAATGGCTGTGAGTATTCTGTTTCTTGATCGGTGTTTACTTTTTTTTTTTTATGCTCAATTCATTTATTGTGAATCGGTATTTTTAACATTTTTCTTGTGGGTCTTCTGGTGTGGGTGCATTTTACATCTGTTTGTGTAGAAGACATTAAGTTGTTTAATGTCTTGAAAATTGCTAAAAAATAATGTGAAAATGAAAACAAGGGAGTTATTGGCTGCAACTTGAGCTGGATTTGATCCTCTTATACTGATATTCATTGAATTGGGTTGACGAAAGATAAGAATTTTCTTTTTCTTTTTCTTTTTCTTCTTTTGTTGGTTTGTTCTTTCTTTCTTTGGGGTGGGGAGTGGGGCGGTATTGGTTGAGGAATAGAAGCATTTGATATGTGATTTATTTTCCTTTGCTGAATTTGATGAGGAATAGAAGCATTTGATGGGATTCTCTAAATTGTTTTTAGAATACAATCGGAAAAACTTTCTATTTGGATCATGTATTTGGAGTCATGATGGGATCCAATGCATTAAAGCTGGAATGATCGCACCCATTTGGAACATGCATTCGATGAGTTAATTTTTTCTTCTCTTGAATTTATGAGAGATTTATCGTTTACCAGTTGAAGAATAGCCTCAATACCTTTCATTTTCTGTATTGTGATAAAATTTCTAGGTTCAATATTAAGGCCCTTCACTTTGAAACTTAAACTTCAACTGAGAATTCATGAAAAATTGTTTTCATTGTAATGCGTATCTCCATTTTGATAGTAGCAGACTGTAGGTGATACTTGTATGTAGTTTAATGGAGTTGCGTATTCAGTGTTGGTTTACCTTCTCTATGGAGTCTGTATGTCAGTTGTGAAAATGAGGCGCCTAGGAGATCCGGTTTATTGACTATGCTGTTATTTTCTGCAAAAATTTATTGAATGATCATGCTCATGAACTAAGCTGAAACAAATGCCAGAAGCACTCACAAGTAATAAAATTCGGCAATTGGGAGGATGAAGATGATGTTCAGTACACTACCTACTTTGAAAAAGCTGTCAAGGGCAAAAAAGGAAATAAGTTGAATCAAAATGGTCCTCAAGAATATCCTGATGCTGAAATAAAGGGAACCCCAAAGCACTCGAGGCGCAATAGCCGAGAGGAAAGTGAAATGAGGAGACCGGTAGGCTCTCCCTTGCACTCTGATGCGGTGAATCCGAAACCTGCGATTGGATCACATCAACAAAGGCAAGGGGGATTAAGGGGCTCTGATATGCATCGACCAAGGCATCAACGTCAAGTGAGTCGAGAAGAAGGTGACATGAGGAGGCCAGTTGATAGTAATGCAAACCAGAAATCTGCCCAAAATTCACCGTATCATCGGTATGGTGGTGGCACTAGTGGTGGAGAAACCCCTAAGAGGGGTGGTAGGCAAAGTCTTGGATCGGATCGTAGTATTGAACATTCGCCACTTCATCCGCATTCACAGGCAAAGACCGGTGGAAGAGGCAGTGCCATGTCTTCACCTTCATGGGAAAGGAAAGGCTTATCAGAAGGTCTGGCTCCTTCAACCCCAGGAAGGTCTCGGTTAAGACCAGTAACCAAAGGCGATGACACTGTAATGTCTTCTTGTCTTTTTCTTGCTTCCCATTTCGTAAATTTATTTATTTGCGTGTTTTTGTGATCAAGATTCTGCATATCTTGTCTTACGGTTTTCATTTCTGCACATAGGACGATGAATAAAGTCTTCCATTTCTCTTTCTGTAGGCATGTTAGCTGTCTAAGCCATTTCATGTCTTTCAACTAGTGAAACATGGAAAAAGAAGGCAATAGGGGCTGAGACTCAAAAGTTAGAAACTTAGACATAAATAAATTTGGGTTTTTTTTTTTTTTTTTTTTTTTCAATATATTGGTTTTTCATAATAGTGCATAAGTATTCCAGATTACATTTTCTTTTTATTTGTATGTATGATTATCGCCTAACCAGGAGGATTACATAAGTTTCATGAATTAGAAAACCTTTGTTAGGACATTCTAACGCACTTTTCTTTTCTTTTTCACCTGTACATACATGTCTTTTATCATAAAAGGGAATCTTTGAACCAAAAGTGAAGGTGATTTTGTAGTTTAACCCTCCTGGAAACTAAGCCAATTTAATTTTCTGATATCATGATGTACCAATACGTGTACAAATATTGCATACTCTAAAGCTAGCAGAAGTATGGTATACAATCGGCTGCAATGTTGTAACCGGATTCGTTATATATTTGTACTCATAATCTGCGTAAAAGTCGGTTTTTTGGTGTCATAGTAGATTATGCGTGGTGCCTTTAAAGGGTCCTTATCCGAATGCACACTTCTTGATTTGATTGAACAGTCTGATCATGGTCCAGCTGTTCCTAAATTCGGTGATTGGGATGAAAACGATCCATCTTCTGCTGAAGGATATACTCACATATTCGACAAAGTGCGAGAAGAGAAACAGATCGGAGCAGGAAAAGTACCTAGTATGCCAAATGAAAAAACATCCTACGCCAATGGACAGAAGAGAATTTCAGCCACAAGTTCTAAGGTATACGATTTTGGGATTTTCCTTTTCTTTAAATGATATTATCTGTGGAATCATCAAGACCCTACCAAGCCTTCGTTGCACCAGAACCGTTAGATGTTATCTGTATTCTTGCACTCTTGTCACACATCCAACGGGTTGAGACAGTGAAGACACCTGGTCAATAGAATTTTCCATTGAATTAACTGGCAAAACATCATCTATGTCTGTCTTTTTTTCAGGTCTGTGGATGCTTTCCATGGAGCAGATAAAGATGTATGCTTGTAAATGGATGGAAAACCAGCAAAAGTTGTATTATATACTCTATTTTAAGACTTGAAATTTTGTGTATAGGGAGGTTACATTTTGTATGTATGTTATCAATATGAATGTGTGTGCTCTTTCTTGATCAAAAGCAACAACTTTCAGATTTTGCTTTCGGAATTTTCTTCGTTTCTTCCTTCCTTGAGATTAGTTCTATTTTTGTAATGACTGTTGAATTTGGTGAAGTGATTGTTGGAAATAGCAAAATAGTATAATGTTGGTTCTACTTTGCTTTTCTCATCTTTTTTGAAATGTGAAATCTCACTTTTTTCCAAAACCATCAGTCTTTGTACTAATAAAAAGATACAAGGAATTGTGGTAGTTTTTGGATGATGTCTCCACATGTGGAGACATCACATCTGGACCGCACAGTTCCACCCTTGAGAAAGTGTGTGATCCAGATGTCTCCACAAGTTTTTGTGGAGACACTAGATAAAAATCTCTCCGAAGAATTGTTACATACAGTTGTTGTGTCCTGTTAAATGACATCTTCCTTCCCTAGGCTCTGTATGGACAGAATGCTTTCATCATAACCACATTAAACAAATGGGATTTTTTCCTTTCGGGAAAGGAGAAGCGGATTTTTATTTGGGGTGGGGATGATAATCGAATGGAAGTTCAAAAATCATAAAACAAAAGTGACTAAAAGTGACAGTTCTCACTTAAACAATATGAAATTTGAACCTGATTTTCATTTGCACATATTGGAGGCACTCAATGAAAAATATACAACATGGTTTTTTAATTGAAAGCAAAGGTTCTCAATCATTTCAACAGTGATGATTTCAATGCCTCTCCTATCCATCTTCATACATCAGAATGAGTATTACTGTATAGTGATGATGATGATGAGCAAGTCAACTGCACAGCCAACCTCTTGAGCGTACCTCGACACGGGTCTCCAAAAACTGCATTGGAAACCCTAATAGTACAACTGTTTTTCTCTTTACATGCCTGCATAAATTGACAGAATCGCAATGAGGTTTTGTAGAACATTCAAAATTATCATGGAGGTTACTCACACAAATACTGCGCTGGGAGCATTATTTCAAGGGGATAAAGACACTTTTGATTGCTTTCGTTTTACGATTTTTGCATTTTCATCCTGACACTCTTATCCCCCCCCCCCATCTTTGCATTTTTTTTTTACCTATCAGTCCATTTTCATATCTTCAATGCTGATTGTTTGACATGTGAACATCGTAATTTATACATATACATGTAACAGACAATGATATTGAGAAGACAACATACCTGTGACACAACAGACAATGAACCAGTTGCATGACAGCTTCCTGTCTGATACGTCTGGCACCGGCCTTGTGGAGTACCGTAACTGGCGAATTCTATGGAGGAGATCAAATGTCCATCTTCACACTTGAGGTGCATTGAAGGGGGGCCCACGTTTCTTGAGGATGCATTTCCATGGAAAATCTTGGGATCAGACCATACATCTAGGGGAGGATAGTGATCTTCTGATATTTGAGCACAAATGATTTTTGTGGTGCGAGTATTTACTGAAATGCTGAATGGAGTCTTTTCAGTTTCTTCGAATAGGACGAGTAAGTTGTCTGATGCTTTTAACCATGATCTTGGAATATGGTACCTATGATGGATGGAATATACGTAAATATTAAAAGTATATAGGGACCAAACTGTATATAACAAAACTATAAGGATCAATTATAAATATAAAAAAACATAAAATAAAGCAAATTCGAGTGGGTTTTCTTCATTTCAGGTAGCTTTTCATTAATCTTTCAGTGCTTTATCTTCAATCTCCAACAAATTTCTTCAGTTTATGTATCTGAGTTATGGATGTTCATATTCGAATCACGTATCCAACTTTAAAAATTGTAAATATTCCCTAAGCGTATGTATGTATAAGGATACATATCGGATTTAGATAATGTGAATGCTCAGATAACGCAAAACACGCAACTAAATATTAGGCTAATTGGTGATAGGAGTTTGTAGTTAATGTTCATTAATGAAAAATAGAGGATAACATAGAGGGTACCAGATTTGAGTGGGTTTGCCACAGTTTGTCACACATTTATCTGAATCATATGTGCCCCAATAATCACAGGTTTTCGAGCAACCATGTAATGGAGCAACCAGAGTCCAATATCTTCCTATATGATGGCCATTGACCCAAGCCTGACCCTTTCCCATGCTTTTCAAATCAAGAACGACTGGGTCAGTCCCAGCAAGTGCATCAAAACTTGTCTGCATATGTGGACAGAGAACAGAAAAGAAAGATTTTAAACATTTCCAGTTAAGGTACTAGAAAGCCGAGAAAAACTGCAGGTAGGTACCTTGTACCATGAAAAGGCCGATGGAGTTGTATCACGTAAAAATTCGGTCCAACCAGCATTCGGATTTTCTTTGGTTGAGTATATTTTCTGGTACTCACCCTTAAGTCCTACCTTCAATTATATAACAAAGCTCGGTTGGTTGTATAATTTATATTCATTTTCGGTTTTTATAAAATTCTATTTAAAGGTTGCAGATTTGTGACAAAGTTGCAGGACAGTGATAAACGCAAAGTACCTGGTATGTCCACGACGCTTTTGTCAAATCAATTTCACCGTTTTTACACCCCAAGATTTTGACTTTACCCCTAAATCCAGCTCCATCTTTCTCAAGGCCGGCCCCGTAATTCTGCAGAAACTTCCTGAGTTCTCGTTAACACAGTCCATCAAAATCTTCCAGTAAAGTTGCATGGTAAAAGAAAGTACCTGTAGTCCTACTGTCTGTGTTAATAAAACTATGTCGTTGAATCCCTGCACAAGATGAACACGCTGCACCACTTTGATCCATTTCCCATGAGCACTACCTTCGTATACAGAGGTTTTTGTTAGCATTCTGAGTATGTTTAAAAGTGTATTTCTTGCATGGTGAGTAATAAAAGGGCTACCTGAAAGATGTCCATTTATGAATATCTTCACCACATCACGCACGCTATCAATATAAATTGAGGGTTCAACTTGATTCTCTTCCCAGTACAGGAGGTCATCGTCAGAAATATATACCCTGCATCATAAACAAGCACATGTCATTACTCTGGAAAACTAACTCATTAGGAAATAAAGAAGAGAGTAGCCAGTAGGTTCTTAATATTCATCAATGATATTGTGCTAAGATATTCAATTTTCGAGCATGATCGAGAGCACTTCTTCCTAGCAAAATGGCCTTGGCCTAGACTGTATTTCGAAGTAGTATAATTATCATATACCTGGTCCTGTACCACAAGTAATCAGAGAGATCTTTTGTCACATTCAAATGCTCCAATAAGCCATATGCTGTAAAGTTATTGTTGCCCCATACACCAATAGGCTCTATAGCAGTCTCCCATGAAAGAGAAATGTCGGAGGCCTTTTCCTGAATAGATCCTGGTAAAGTAGAATCATCTTGGACAGAGGATTCAAACCCAAGTGTTTTGATGGAAGTTTGTGCCCCAACCTTTCAAGGAAATATGACCTGAATGTTAGCAGAAAAAGCAGAAGGAATACGTAACTGCTTGAAAATAAATGGAAGATGATGGTCAATTAGGGCACAGAGAAATAGGAAGTTGCTACCACAGGAACACTAAGAAAAACATATTGAAAATCCGCAAACTAAAGGTAGAACTTAAGTTTGATCACCATACAAAAACTATTCTCCCTCTGTCCCTAAATGCAAGTCGTTTCAGAAATTTCACATAGTTTAAGAAAGTGGTTGTCATAAATTTTAGACTGTAATGCCTAATTTACCCTTTGAATATCGTTAATGCGGTAGTAGTAAAGTAAAAAAGAAGTGGTTGGATGGATATAAATTAGGGGTAAGATGAGGAAAAATATTGATAAATTCTCTCTTGGTATTGTAAAATGGCTTACATTAAGGGACAAATTTAAAGTACCGAAACGACTTACATTTAGGGACAGGGGGAGTATTTAAGTAACAAACAATGAATGCACCAGGTAAGGTAAAATAAACCTAGTAACTGAAAAACACATTTTTCTATTTGATTACAAATTAGTGAGACAGGCTTCCATCATCCGGCAGAAGAATGATGCAAATAATTCACTACGGGCACCACCTTCCATCTATGACCAAGTGTACAGTGTGTAAGAGACATGTATAGAAAATAAAATTAAAAAAGATCTAACTTTATCATATACCTTGGCAGTGTTGAAAGCTGCGTTTCTGCAGTCCGGTAATATACTCACAGACCAAGGAGGTAAAGTATAGGTTTGACCAAGGAAATTCACAGAAGCTGAATTATGCTCGTCAATATTCGCGAGAAAAGCCGAGCACTTGCTCATATGCAATGAAATCTTCTGACCGGAATTGCTGACATTTTCGCGATATACGTGTGCCTGAAGTTTAACAAAGACCACGTCATAAACAAAGCTCAGACTGCTTCCATTGAGTGGACACTGACATCAGACAAGGATCATAGCAAAATATAAAAGCAAAAATATTGGCATTCTCTTTAAAAAAAAGCTTGAAACGATTCTGGCTGCTACATGCCTCCTGTTTAGGTCCCAATTTTATGTACTGAGATGAATCTGCAGAAATGAGTGCGGGTTCGCAAAGCTTTATGGCAGCATGTAGGTCTTTCAAGTGCCCCCATTTAGGCTGGCTAAGCAGTCCTTTATGGCAAAAAGAAAGATAATATCAGATGTTAGCAGAGATATAAGTAATGGTGAATAGCCATAAATACTGCAATCATACCATATTCATCGACTGGAGCGTCATAGTCATAACTAGTGATCTGAAATGGACCTCCAGCAGACCGTCCAAAATTTGTCCCGCCAAAAAACTACAGATAAAATATTCTCATAATTTGGTCACTAGAATCGATGTCATTAAGCAAGTTATCAAGTTCATGAACCAAAGATTGAATAATTACTATAGTAAAAAGATATTCTTAGAAGTTACACAAGATTAACACGTCAAACTACAATTGGAATTATACCAAGGCCTGAAAGAGTGTAGAATGGCAGAATTTTGGTTCACTAACCGGCAAATCTCGTTAGACCGTCACTCCATAATACAATAACCGGTTTGCAATCATGGAACTTTTTTACTTGAATATGCAAATCTCACCAATGAGACGACAGTTAAAAAGAGGAGATGTAACCCCACAAGAACTATGCCATTTATAGCAATGTTGCATAAAATGTCTTGAACATTTCACATACCATGTAATAATTCATTAAACTACCACCACGTTGGAAAAAGCGAGCAACTGCAAATGCAAGGTCTTCAACAGGTCTGTGTGGAAGTCTCTCTCCCCAATTCGTGTACCTTCACAGAAAGAAAGCATCAAGAAGTAGAACCCTGACTGGGGAATGATTAAAAGTTGAAATTTGGTGCAAAGTCAAAGAGAATACGATAGCACATCCAATGTGTAGCATTATGAAGAATTTGAGGTGAATCAAACCAATACCAAGTTATACTATAACTGCGGTATGAAATCTAAAAGATCATTTCATTTTGTGCAGACAAATACTTAACAGAATAACTAATCAATTTATTCGTGCAGAGTAGCAGGTGATGTATTACTATCACATGTGACCACCATTTGCTCCTTTTCCCATCATGGAGTTTTACAATGACACAAATCTCAAGGAAATATTTTCTAAAGAGAAACGAAACATCATGGAAAACTTATGAACATTATTCATCAGAGGAAATTGGCATCATCATCAGCCAAGCAGGCCAAAGGTTTAATAGTAAGTAACTGTACCATCCGTCCCAATTTTCCGTCCAAATCATAGGCTTTTTCTTGGAATTTGGCCTGAAACCATCACAGTAGTATGCATTGCAAGTATCTATCTGTAATTAAAATACGAAATAAGAGCATTAGTTTTTATTTTTTTAAAGTTTTATGAAAAAAGTCTCAAATTAGTTTCAATGGAACACAAAGGAGTGATCAGACCCGAAATAAATGAAGGATGCTAGATAACCGAGATCTTACAATGTACTCTGGTGCATCAACCTGCCTGCACATGATCCAAGGAACTCGAGCATCAAGGCCAACAGCCATTTTAGCAGCCCACTGGATATATTGTTTCCCTTTAACTCCGAATGAATGTTCTATATTTCCATACTCGTTTTCTATCTGATAGGAAGAATCGCCATTATTGAACAAAATATAGGATTAAGGACATTGGAGATCAAATTGGGAGACTTAATTTATACAACAATAACCGAACAACAACTTCAATAACCTGCAACATGATGATTGGGCCACCTTGCCACGAAAGCAGAGATTCTGCACGAACCAAATCAACGATCTTTTTAACAAACCGCTGCATCTCTTCCTAGAGAAAAGTGTGTCACGTGTCAATGGCTAATTGCCACGTAGCTCAATACATTGTCCATTAAAACAAGAAAATCATGCTTATAATCTCTAACTGATAGAGAAAACATCCAAAATCAATCCCATTGGTATTCAAAGAACTGAACAGAAAACAAAGTTAAAATGAGAACAGTAGACTTCAGACAAAAACAATAATTGAGGCGGCATGGGGGGAGAGAGTTCCAGAGCCGCTAAAAGAAAAGGTTCCAGGAAAAAAGGTTCCAGAGCTGTTATCACGGTAATGTATTCAAGCAATGGCTGACACACAAAAGGGTTAAAAGGAAAATGCATTGCAACAATAAAATGTCCATCGTATAATTTCCTTTGAGCAGCAGAAATAGTCATCCTAGCTTTACAAAAAGATGGAAAATTACCAGAGCAAAAGCACATACAATCCCACAAAGAATGATGTAAGGGATTCAATACTTAGCCGACAAAATAGTATGGCTCAAACAAGGATCACACAGTATGCATATTTCACAAATATGAAGAGAAATAATTCTATGAACCGAAAGCTCGCTGAAAAATATAATAGGAAGTACTACTCCTGACTTTTCCCTCTCTTTCAGTCCCTTTCAGTACTCGATGTTTCAGTATTAATGAACAATAGTGACAAATACCAAGTGCTTTTATTCAATTCATCTGGGCTTCTGGTATTTTTACACAGAAGCATGCAACACAGAACTTCTCTAGCAGAGGAACACTCGAGAGTGAAGATTTGAAAGGCAAGAGATAACATTTTTTCTTGAAATCCAAAATCAACATTACTGCAATGCTAGAATACCAGCTCGTTAAGATTTCTTGCCAGGTAGTGGCACTGATAGGGAGGCACTAACTGAGGAGAACTCTTAGTTTAAGGTTTCATTTTCAGAAGCAGATATAGCTTTACATACTTGGATAATCTCACAATAATAACTAACTAAAAGCAATGAACAGACATCACCACATGATTCTTAGTGATGTCACTAAATTACCTTGAATGGCTCATTATCTGTCCGAAATTCGATACCAGGGATATCACGTAACCAAACTGGAAATCCCCTGCAAAGTTATGACTTCCAATTATGACCTGAACACACACACACACACACACACACACACACAGAGAGAGAGAGAGAGAGCACCCAAAATTCCATTCTGCACAAGCATAAGGACCTATTCGAAGAAGTAGATAGAGCCCTTCTGAAGCAACTTGCTTGATAAACTTAACGATATCATATCTGCCTTCAAAATCGTACTGTAAAAACAAGCCATTAAATGTAGAGATGCTTCAGTCCAAGCAAGCATAACATTTCTTGCTATGGAAAGGTCAAGCATGCAGCAACTATTGATATAATACAGTTGTATATCACCTGACCCCGGATTGGCTCATGAGCGTTCCAGAATACGTATGTTTCAATCACATCTGCCCCTCCTTCCTTGCTCTTGGCTATTAGATCAGGCCACATCTGACATCAGGCAACAAAATGCCATGAAAATCCCAAGAGCACTTAAATAGAAGAGCTTTAAAAGGATGCATTTTGAATTGTGAATCCTGTATTGAAGGCCTAAGCAAAGATAGTGTATCGCATCAGTTTGAGTTAACAGGTCAACAAAAAATGGACCTTTTACAAATCATATCTGTTTACTTTACCTACCAAGTAATACAATCCATGCATCCAAATCACACAGTCATTAACCATGCAAAGCACCCAATAAGAAAGCATGGAAGCTTAAAGAAAGGTAGCCGGGGAAAAAGGCGCAAAGGATACGACTATCAAGAAAAGCCAGTGGAAACAGATAGTTATATGGAGTTGATATAAGGAAAGTTATGCAGTGGGAGTTTCTGTAACAAGACCACAAGGAAAATTATAAACCTGCGAGTATAAGGGATCGTTTTCATCCACAAATCTAAGTGAAATTATAGCAAATATGCATTTGATTTGCCCCTCTCAAAGTGTTCAAAATCACACATGTAGAACGTCCCAGCTTCTCTGTAACAAGTCTACGGATTTCAAGACAATGACCCTGCCTATGTGATTCTAATCAGATCCGTGTCAATGGGAACTTGGAAACCCCTGATTCACTTTCTGCTTCAACCCTTTCATAAACAACTTACCAAACTAATGCTAGAAGTCTCCTGACTGCATAACCTGCTACAAGGAATCTATACAGCAATCATCCATCATGGTCCCTTAACACTTTCCAGGAAGCTCATTTCTTTAGGTAGCATCAGTCTTTAACTTCACAATCATCTATTGTTAGCAATAACCATAATACTATGCACATGTGCCCAACCACTTGCTAACAGTAGTAACATGAAAATTTGTGGGCATACACATGTCAGGTAAGTAAAGACTACTCTCCACCAAGACGCTTCAATTAGTTGTGTCAGTAGCAATTTTTTGTTTGTTAAATTCTGCATCAATCCTTGCACTCCAAAAATTCCATGCTTTGAAGCGTTTTGTGACAAAGAGAAGAGAAAACAAACCTCAGGAGTAGCTCGAGGGTAATGAATTCCAGCTGAGATAAGCATCCGCCGTTTCCCATCAATAATCAACGCTCTGTGATCGTAACTCACATTAAACGGCTTGAAATACTCGCCGCCAGTTACTGACAATTGACTGATCGCTACCGCCGCTGCAATCATCATCCATTGCAACCACCACCCTGTTCTGTTTCTTCTTCCGCAGCTAAACCCAGAAACCATTTTCTGATTTTCTCTATAAAGTTTCGTTCTTTCAGATAACATAAGAATGCTATACGGCTTAACTAATATGGATAAGAACCCACTATTAAAAGAATAGGAAAAAACCAAATAGTTTGCTCTTAAACGGATAGGATTAGTATAACGTTAACATCAAGGTTGATGTTGAAGTGGAAATGGAAGCCGACAAAATGAGCTAGTCCACTCTCGACTGTGTAAACTCAAAGCAATTGCTTTGGTCCTTTGTAGACATGGAGTTCATTTGGCTTAACTGTGGATCCATTAAATACATAAATAATTTGAAGTCAAATATTGCAGCAACTTTAGTTAAATCTTATTAAATTTTATAAATAAAAAAATGTGAAGATGACAAGAAGATGGCACATTTATACATGGACAAATGGTTTGCTCATGCTCTGGGTCAGGGATATTAGTATGAGCATCTTTATTTTTATCTTCAAGATTCTAATGGTACGTTATTAAATTTTATAAATAAAAAAATGTGAAGATGACAAGAAGATGGCACATTTATACATGGACAAATGGTTTGCTCATGCTCTGGGTCAGGGATATTAGTATGAGCATCTTTATTTTTATCTTCAAGATTCTAATGGTACGTCATTTTACATGTACACAGAATCGATTTTCTAAAAATCGATTATTGAGTCATTGAAAGTCAATTTTTACATTTGACACTTTAAAAGTTTATTGTATACCTTTAGTAATCACTTTTTGAGTCGATTGTATACTCATTGAAGGCTTTGATTACCGTAAAAAAAACTTGTTGATTAAGCTGTTAAAAACGAGTCACTTTTTTTCAGTCTATAAACAAGGCAAATCAATTTTAATAATCCACGTTTCCTTCTAAAAAAAAGGTACATCTATCTATCTGACTCGGAAAATATCACACATATAACCTATTAGACAAACTCATGCTGCAAAACAACTCAAAAAACCATCTTTTTTTTTCTGTCTTCTTTGACATATATATATTCACCATTCCCTGATGCTAATTTCCTCTCAATTTAATGGAAAAAAGAAGCTGCATTTCTCCACAATCTGCAGTCATTTCACCTCAGAAAATACGAAAACCACGGAACAGAAAACAAGCAGAGGTGGCAGTCAAATGATAGAGTGTCTCCCACTCGAATCTTGGCGCACTGTAAGGACAACAGGGGACTCCAATGGTGTGGATTCAGCAGTATTACTACTATCTCCCATGTCTCTTGTCTTATGAAGAAGAAATGTCCCTGACATTATCGTCACGAAACCACATAGTTCTGATACGATTTGTGCTGCTGTCTGATGAGCCCAATCCTAAATTCAAAGTTGTCAGAAACAAACCGAACTTAGATTGATTGAAACAAACAGTACAGAGCTTTCGATAGGTGAGTGTCATGTATGTATGAAGACAAGATATTTTTTGTCGTTTTTGTACATATGGCACCAATGTAACGTTCCGGTCCAATAAAGAGTCTTCGTGTTAGAATTTCCCGAGCCAGCTAGTTAGTTGCATTAGTGTTTCATAAACATGGACCAGTCACAGTAGCTCAAAAAGCAATAGCTTTTACTGTTATGTCAAAAAGACCCATCATTACCGTAACTATATTTACTCTTTTTCACATAGTAGGGGTGTGTATTCGTGAGTTGAATGCATCACAACATTAGCAATTATCTAAAAGGTAATATTTTGCTTAAAGAAAAACCAGAATATAGGCCTAGTTACCTTAAACATAATTACACTGGCCAAGATAGTCAGTGTAGTAAACATCACATAATATACGGGAGAAACCACAGCAGTATTGAAGGTATCCAGTGCCTGCAATGACAAAATCCAAGATCAATACGCGGATAATTCTTGAAACATGTGAAGAATGGCACCAAAAAACACTCTATTGATCATGCTCCCCATGTGGAAACAAAGGTCTTACAGCTAGAGTTCTTGGAATCTTTTTCTTTATAACTAAAGATAGCAATATTTATATATTTGATGAATCAAACAGATACCTTGTTCAAATAATTCAGCTGCAAAAGACAGAATCCAATCACATATATGGTGAAAAACCATGTTTCGAAATACTTAAACTGATTCGATCCTGAAAATGTAAGCTTGAGTGAAATTGCTACGGCTTTCACACCCATAACCTGTACAATTCCAAGAAAATTGCACAATAAATCAGAACCATTTGAACAAAAAAGAGAGAGAGACAACATAACAAGTATCCAGACTTAAACGAACCGTAAGGGAGCCCGTGAGAGAACAAATGCCAATGAACACAACCATGTGAGTTTGCCCATATTTTGGAGCATATTTAAAAATCAGCAGAATCACCGCAATCAACACAGCACAAGCATAGATAATGAAACCTGTCGCAACATAGTACTTACTAGTCATTGCAACTTTTCAATGACATGAAATCAATGATTAATGTATTTGATAATCTATACAGATGTAAATGTCATTAGGTTAGAAATGATATACATACTGATATCAGATTTCCTAGTTTTGGACAGTGGAAAATACGATCAATAAATGAGCCCTAACAACCTTTCCTATCAGTAGCTACTAGCAAATGACGATTTATTCTTACAATTACAACAATATGATGGCATCATTGAATATGTGAAGAAGTGTCTGCTTCAATATCTTTTATATTCTTTCAAGAAAATGAATTAAATTACTAAACTTTCTGTCAAAACTCATCAAAATAGATCTACCTGGCTCGGTTGCGAGATGCCAGACTTGTTTGACATTTTCAATGTCTGTTTCTGCCGGGGCATGCATGACTATTGTGGTAGAACCAACTAGACATAATATGCAACCAACAATACCAAATATATGCAGCCTCTCTTTCAGCACAAAATGAGCTAGGACTGCACTGCATGTGAAAAGCTCAAGGATTTACAAATAGTTCACACACTATACAAAAAAGGAGAGTACGGGGGGAGGGGGGGAGGAGGGGAGGAGGAGGATGAGGAGCCTCCATACAAGTATATGACTTGGCAGTGTATCGTTAAATACCTGAAAATAATACTTAGTGCTCCCAAGGGTGTTACAAGGATAGCTGGAGCAAAGGCATAGGCTGCGAAATTAGCTATCTCCCCGAAAATCACTACAGAAACAAAAAACAATACTACCGGTGTCAATTTTCATATACAAGAAATTTATATGATCGACTGGCGCAAAATGTTCTTATGTTGTGCATTTGCACACTACAGCTTAAAGAAAAAATCCGGCCTCTGATATTACTGTATTTGGAAGCCAAGAGGCAACCTGAACTTACTTATTTCTCCAAGTATAGATATCAGAAAAAAATAAAGTATACAATCTGTACTCTTTGGGAAGCTGGTTCCGATACAATTCATACAACGGGGTGATTAGAATTTTCAAAACAACTTGGATGATGTCACATGAGGCAAGAAAATAAGTCCTCCCTCTGGCTGGTTTAATGCTAAGAAACAGTAAAATGGTGCCATTTCTCAATAGCACCATGATTATTGATCAAGCTATTCTTAAGGCTTGGGGAGCATATTCTAAGCTATATTCTATTGGAGTAACAAGAAAAAACTTTGGTTATAGTTCTAGAAGCTATTCTTTCTAACTTCATAGGCAAGAAGACCAGATATCAATGAAAAATGGTAATACAAAGCAATTAAACCTACAAAATGTTACTCAACGAGCCGGACTAATTCAAAGTCGAGCTGATTCCTTAAAATATGCAAGCAACCATAGGGGAAACAATGACATTTATCAAAAGTAAGTGTCCCAAGTTGCTGAAATTCATTTAGAAGAACACAAGGTACAAGTCAAAGAAGTCAACAATTTCAAAACTGTTCATAACTGTTCAAGAGATATCAAGAACATCAAATGAATGAACTGTTTGCTGACAATAAACATTAAAATTACACAATTTCTTACTCGTAGTAGCAAGTGGCATACCCTTTATGCTTTAGTTAAAATAAGTACCAAAAATAAAATGTAGCTTACTTGTAAGTAGCCCTGTCCACCACATGGGCTCCCGCAAATATGCATGACTTCCTGTCCCTGAAAAACATCAGAGACACACCTAGTTCATACGCTTTAATTCACATCAAAGCATTATAATCACACGATAATCAAATGCTTCACCAAATAATAAACATTTAGTTCGTATCAACTAAAGTTTTTTCCTTTTTTTCAGCCAAGTGTGGGGAAGAAAAAAAGAACCTGCTCGATGGCCATCAGCACCAGCCTTCTTGAGACCTTTTTTCTTGATGATATAACTAGACCCAATGAAGACACTTGATGAAAGGGCCAAAATGAATCCTTTCACATTATCAGAAACTCCCCCCATGTATTTGGAGAAGCAAATAAACCACAAAAAAAAAAAGGAGAACCCAAATTCACGAGCTCAAAACAAATTCAGAGGGTCATAAAATCAGTTTCTGCACAAATCAAAACAACCCCAAAATGTACATAACATAAATAGCACGAAAGATAAACAAAAAAGGATTAATAAATAAATCCAAAAGGAAACGTACGAACCAGAGTTTCCCTTAAACTCCACATGCAAATAAAATAAATAAAAACTTGATCTTTTCTATTGAAATGATGCCGTTTCTTATCCCAAATGCATTAGCTGTTTTTTATGTTAGATTTTTTTCTAAAAAATTAGTCTTAAATTTCTTTCAAAGGTGACACTCTCAGCTCTCCCTCTTTTTTCTCCTCCGACTCTGCAGAAAAAGCAGAGAAACGGAGAGAAAAAGAAATGAAAAAGAGACGGCAAAAAGGAGGGAGAGGGAGAGGGAGGTGAAGGATGGTGGTTGCAGAAAGGAAGGAATCAAAAGCAAAACAGGAGACGCATCAAACATGAATATGCGGTCACGATTTTTAAGGTTTCCCACAATCCCGCGTTTTATAAATCCCACCTCTTTTTCTCCTAATGGAGTCCTTTGCGGGAGTACAGTTGCCTCCAAAACTCATTTTATATTCATTTATGAAAATTTTGATATTTTCTTGAAGATATTAAACAATACACTCTTATATAATTACCACATCTTATATTATATTTTCAATCGATTAATTTGGTGTACTAATTTACACGACATTTTAATGTATCACGTGTTCCTAAATTACCTGATTTATTTTTTTTGGCGAATGAATTACTCATTTATATGGTTTTTTTTTCACTTCAATTTTGCGTTCTTTTTGAAAAATTATAAAGCTAGAAATTTTGTAATTCGGTAGACCCATCGGGTTGAAGAAGCAAACCTATATATGCTTCGTATCTTCTTACCAAAAAATATCAAGTGCAGTATACATCTTTTGACTCAACCTATGCGTAAAAAATTAAGCCTTCTAGAAACGAGACGAGAATAGTGCGGTTTGATGCTACAAACACACCCATTTTTGCTTTTGTTGTATAGTTCAAAAACAAAAATCATATTCAATTCAAAAAAATCATACTTCCTTAATGCTTATGATTGAAAGTTCAATATTCCCACATTAATATTTAATGGGTAACAAAAAGTTTTTGCAGAATGTATAAGTTCATGAAAAATTAATAATTAATAATTAATAATTCATGAAAAATTAATAATTAACAATTAACGTTCTCCGTGCATCGCACGGGTTTCCTACTAGTTTTTTATATATTTTCAATACAAAATGTCAAGTGTAAAACTATCACAATTGGATGTATAACATTATATAATCAATAATCTCGCCAAATAGCCAAAAGACGTAAGGTCATCTGATGGAGATGAAATGCGCTGAACACACAAGAGAGTCGGACTCTAGGTAAATGTGATGATAACCTGAATCACGAGCATTGATAAGACCACTACATATGGCCAAAAGCTACGCCGACTCCACCCCAATATTCTTGTCCACCCTACTTGAGCAAGCACGCAACTCATGGTCATCTGAGCCCTTAATAACTGCTCCGTAATATCGAGAATCCTCAGTGATAAATGCATACACATGAGCCTTTACCTAGCCGTGCAAAGGAAGCTGCCAACTGCAGAACCACGACGAACTCACAAGTTGAGTGAGGGTAGACCACACATACTCTCGTGTATCACACTCAACTCTGAAAATGATCCTCCCGATATTTATAGCATGCTTACAAATACAAAGAGCCAGGCGAATCGCGTCTTCCATATATATCATAGAGTAGTTACAATCAAGCCAAATGAGCCTCCTCGAAAAAGAATCATAGTAGCGATCGAAAATCTTGGCATATCAAATTAACATCCAAATTCAAGATTAAAGTTCGTTTTATAAAAATCAAATGTTTATTTTGGACTTTTGTATTGGATTGCTTGGATGGAATGGAAAGAACTATTTTTTAATTCCATTCCATCATTTTGGCGTGTTTGGTTGCGAGAGAATAGAATGAGTATTCATTCCATTGGAATGATTCTTTTACCAGTTTCGTTCCATCAAAAATTGGATGGAAAAGACGGAATGGTTTGATGGAAATGTAAATATAACCTAGTGATAAAAAAATCAACCACCACCGCCCACCCGCCCGCCCCCAACCTCCTGTGGTACCTGCCCACCCCACCGCAATCCACCACCGCCGCCTACCCTGTCACCACCCTCATCACAACTCGTCACCATCCTGCTGGATATACAGAAACCCGAATCTGGATCCGATCCATAATTGGATTGTCATATCTGATTCACAGCACCGATCGAGACACTCGATCATGCACAGCAGAAGCTATGAATTAAATTCGCATGCGATTTTACCACGATTTAATTCACATAATAAATTAATTAACTACAAGAAAGTTGAAGATTTACCCAACAGAAGAAGGAGCCGCAATCGACAAAAGAGAAGCCGCGGACTTCCGGATTGTATCTCCAAGCGACGACTGGTGAACGTCGATCCTGATAGTAAAACCTCCTCGAATATGCTCAAGAAAAACTCCAAGTTTTTCTTCTCACTGTGACTAGAACGAGAAACTAATTTTTTTTCTTCTTTTTAGTTGTATGTGGCGCAATTTTGTAGTGTGTCGTTGTGTTGAGATGATCTATCTTTATATAGGAAATTAACTAGTCAAAACAAGATTATCATTTTCACAATACAATTACCATTTTCCATAAGGAAAAGATATTTGCAATAAAATAAAAGATAATTCTCATAAAACCAATATCTAATTTTTCCATTAATTATCTAACAATTAATTAATTATACATGTGACATAATCTAGGAAAATTTCTTTTCACAATTTCCTCAACATGTGTGGCGCCACTTTGCCATTAAAATTAATAGAAAATGTCTTTTCTATTTTACATATTATTTTACCAAATAAATAATATTCGCTTATTCATTAAACAGACCAACTATTTAATTTATTCTCGGGTTCCACAAAACGAGAAAACACTCGCGTGTAATGAGCTAACCCGGGGACCATGGATCTATAACCAGTAGCTACCATAAATTGAATAAAATATTCATCGAACAGAACATTTCTACTCAACTTATTAATTCCGGAATTACACCCCCATAAATCTGTAACTGAACTCTATCGATTATAGATATAATTTATTCTCATAAAGTCGAGTCAATAAGTGTCCATTGATATAATCATTACATACAATCTAACCCTCCATAGACTATCCGTAACGAAGCGAGATTATTTCCGTAAACCTTCTTCACTACATCTTATACTTATTTACCATCAACCCACTAGTGATCAATTAGTTCATAACCAATATGAACTCGGCCGATCGATCAGTTTCTAGGATCAACAGATAAGGGGATTGTCTTTCTACTTCCCGCTTGAATGAATGAATTCCATATTTGTGAGACACACACTCCTCACTCATTCCAGAATAGTGCCAACGTGAAAGTGATTCGGACCGCGCCTCTTAGCAATCCTTAACGAACACATCAAACCCTCTCTTGAAACAAGTAGGAGTATACAATCACTTCAGGATTAAGGTTAATCCATATATGATCATCTTGTGATTTGATAAGATTTCTCAATTACGGAATTATAACAGAAATTCAGATTAAATCGGTCCAGTCCTATATGACTACATCGTATATAAATGCCCACTTAGATAACCAGTATCGACGGTCCGGATAAGACGGTCACACAATAAAGTGTTCTGGGCGCATTAATGGTGGTTTAATCAATAGACCTCATACTTTGATTAAGTTCACCACGGACTAATAGTTCAAGTGTATAACCATATCCTCACGTGTGACACACACTAAGTGTTGGAAATAAAATTTATGTTTTGATGATGATTCATCACCTAGTTTATTAATTGTTTTTAACCCCGTTGATGAAATGTCATAACTAGCTGTTATAGTGCAAAGCAAAAAGAAGTCTAGATACCAATGTATAGGATTTATTAAAGTCTGATATTTGTATAAGTTAAATTAGACAAGCACTGTAATAGTTCTTGACCGGAACTGAGAAATAAAGAAACTGATACTTTGACTAGCTGAGACTCTACGAGAAAATGACAATAGAGCACACCAACAGAAGATTGAAGAAGATAAGTTCGCTGAGAGTTACAGACTCGGTTGGCTTATCTAGAAGATGGAAGAACTGAGGGACACAGACTCAGTTATTGAAGAATGAAGAACTGAGGGACACAGACTCAGTTATTGAAGAATGAAAAACTGAGGGCACAAACTCAGTTATGAAGATTAAAGTCGAGACTGTAAAGTTGGACTTCAGGCAAGATTGTGATGACCTGAACTGACTTTATGGATCTTGTATGAAGACATAAGAATCATAAGGACAATGAATTCTTAGATGATAAATGTATCATGGTGTACTCTGATTAAGTCAATTGTAATCGATAAAACCTGAGTAATCGACATATTTGAAAAAGAATAAAATCTCGATTAATGCCCAAGTCGATAAGAAAACCCGACAAGTAATAAACTCAGCGTAAAACTGATAAGGTAACTCAGTTTTACAAGTTAGTCATTCAACAAACTGAAAGTACAATCGAACGTTGTAAAGAAAGAAATTTCATTGGATGAGTCAACGACACGCAGAAGCTTGATCGAAAAAATAGCCGTTACAAAGCAGGATGAATGTTGAATGAACCCCTATAAATAGATTACCTCTACAACATCAAAGAAGTGTGGAGCAGGATATATGATAACTAGCAAAAAATCCATCTAGTCAAGAAAGATCAAATTGAGGGGGAAAGCCAAATTCAAAAAGAATACCTGCTAAATACTTAATTGCAAGATCAAGAAAAATTCTTCAAAGTGTTCAAGCATATTCAGGCAGATTCAAGATCTAACATTTGAAGAAATACAGAGCCATGCTTAAATTAATTACCCAGAATAAAAGCTCAAATCACAGTTGAATCATAGTCATTGATTCAAGGTCTCAACTTTGATTTTATCAAAGGTTTAGACTGTGAAACACCAATAAGGTGTGAAGGACAGTTGAGTGCAGTCAGGAAGACTGTGTTTGTGATGAGTCGGTGAAGAGGCAATTCTACCCTTCAAGGACCGATGGTTCAAACAATTGAAGAGCAAAGCAATCCTACCTGTTTACACAAGTGTTTAGATAGTGAAGCTAGGGATTAGCCAAGGACTATCGCTTTAGGACTTTTTGTAA
Source organism: Gentiana macrophylla (assembly GCA_026214975.1). Classification (NCBI taxonomy): domain Eukaryota; kingdom Viridiplantae; phylum Streptophyta; class Magnoliopsida; order Gentianales; family Gentianaceae; genus Gentiana; species Gentiana macrophylla. The sequence goes on along the minus strand of CM047815.1, from coordinate 100,735,809 downwards.
TCGGGCCATATCAAAGAAGTTCTAGTGGAATTTTCCTCCGCATCACAGGGGAAGAGAGGACGTACAGGATTACACCACCTGGAATCTCTATAATTATTGTCTATTTACTTTATGCATTCATTTATTTCCTTATACTGGTTTTCATATCGAAATTATAGTTACTAGTTGTTAAAGGCTAATTTTATATCCGCTGCCAGTTAACGAGACTAAATATAAGTCAGTAATAACTTATATTCAGTTGAGCTAACTGAACTCCGCACAAGTTGAAGGGACAGAACAAAAGCGAAGATCGCTTTAAGTTTCGAAGAAACTTAGTTCCTGGGACTTTTCCAGCTCAGGATTAGTTTTTGGTGACAAGTTTATTCACCCCCCCCCCCTCTAAACTTGTGTTAGCCTTTCCAAGGGACCAACACTAAGTTATATGGCTACATATGATACAACTTGGGGTTTTCAGCAGTGTATTACTTATAAGCACAAAGCAAATAATAAGATGAGAATAAATCTATCGTTTATTAATTAACAATTACATAAATCGTCTTTCGGGCGCTACTCCCAACAATCTCCACTTGCCCGTAAGGAGAAGCAACAATTGTCTTTCGGGCACTACATCTAACAATCTCCCACTTGCCCGTAAAGACAAGCAATGATTGTTTTTAGAGCACCACACCCTTATTCTATTTAACCACAACATTCTCCCACTTGCTCTAAAACAGATGAGACATATCTCCCAATTTCATACCCGTCAAGCGTTTATCAGTGACATTATATGCCACGCGACTTGGTTAAACTAATCAGCAGGTTGTCGGTTCGAGGCGATCTTTTAGGACCAAAACGTCGCCTCTCTGCACGGTCTGTCTGATCAAGTTGTACTTTCTCTCAATATGCTTTTGACCTCGTGTGACTATGAAGATCATTTGCATGAGCTACCTCTCAACTGTTTTCACAGTCTAATGGTATCAGCTCATCGAGACCTGGAACCACTTCCCGATCCAACAAAGAACTTCTCAAGCCACACTGTCTCTTTAGCTGATCCGAAAGCTACTATGTATTCGACTAACAGATACAAATTGGCGGTACTGGATTGCTCTAGACTATAGCTCCATCACTAGGAGTAACTGAGCCCAAGATCGATTAACGATCATCCTTAATCTGACTTAAAGTCAAAATCAGTGTAATCAATACTCAGGTCTGCACCTGAATATACAAGCATATAATTCCTCATTCTTTAAAGGTACTTAATGATGCACTATACTGCTATCCATTGCTCGAATCCGAGATTTGACTTTAATTTGACTTTTAATAATCTGACATTATCTATCCACCAGAGAATTTATCCCATTTTCTCTTTATCCAAAGACTAAGAGAATTATTCCGTGGGGGGTTGGGTAGGAAACCTCTCGTTGAATTTTGCATACGAAAATGCATTATCATCTTAACCAATAAGATGCATGGGACATTGACAACAATTTTTTCTCAGTAAAATTCGACCGAATCGATTTCTAAGAGTATAGTCCACTTCTCTGGTTTAAAGAATTTTTGGCTCGTCAGTTTCTGACTTTAGATAACACACCCATGTTGTTCTCAACTGTTTCAGTGTTACCTTTTCATTGACACCAATATTCACTACTTTGCCAATATTGATTCTCTGGTCTACAAAAGACTCATCAATATTTTAGTCAAACCCACACATTTCAAAACATGTGACTTTTAGACCTAGAGGTTTGCTTTAGTCCGCCAATGGATGTAAGCACATGCAGTCAATCTGCCATTCGTTTTAAGCTAAAACCCTCCAGTTCCGAATGAATCTAAGATCCATTGTACGTCAAGAAAGTTTCAGGGCATCACCCCTGTTAATCTTTCTGCTTTCCATGGAGTCAAGCAAGGCTGAGTAGTGAGAAAGTTTCAGGAACTATCTACTTCTCAGGGAATTACCCCTAGTCCACTTGGCTTTGCCTTGAAAGATAAAATTTCTCAGTCATTCGTCTCTTCTACACATAGATCCAATTACTCCCATTGGACCTGAGACACTCAGGTGGTTCTACAAGAGTGTGAACGGAACTGAAGCACCAAAAACTCCATTTACAAGTTTATGGCCTCAACCCAACCTCTTATTGTTAGAATCCTATACAGCCATCCAAAAGACCATAGGTTATCAATCACCCAAAGCATGCTGTAAAGTCTGCATAATCACAGCGAGTCAATGGATAAACCATACTCCCACTGCATTTGGGTGGATTGACATTCTGATCTAGTTCGGTAGTATTTATCAGCGTAACCCCCAACAACCAATGTTGGATGTGGTCTGATTAAATCAGACAGTAACTCCTTGAGTATCTTTACTTCAAGGTCCAAGATTGTTATTTAGACATTCTTGTAGAAATACTATGACAGTCCAACCGTCACTATCATATCTTAAGAATCTTATAACCAACCTACACTCAATGCATTAAAATATTTCACGAACAGTCGTCATCTGAACGTGTATGCAAAATCTCAAGTCCTACCTTCAAGCACTAGTGCTAAATGCCTCTATTTGAGGAAGTGGAGTAAATGTACTTCACTATTTATCCACGAGTTCATAAGCATATTCTAGGTAGACTTCTCGGTATTACATAATAATGTAAACCGTTATTTTGCAACCAATATCTTAATTGAGTTAAGCAGTGTAATGTAGCATATTAATAACTATACAAGGCAATACATGGTTTATCCTTTCAGTGAAATCATTTCACTCGGAGGTAGGCCGAGCATCAGTTCCAAATACTATGCTATAGCCTATATCTCAGAATGGAATACTTGTTTCTCTGGTAATATCAAAGATTCCTCTAAATATTTAGATAAACTAATCGGCGTTTCGAGTAGTCATTAGACAAAATGTCTATTACTCAAAAGCTCCCACTAGCTTGTATCCTTCATAAGACCCCGAAAGTCAATATGAACAAGTTGTGATACTTTTTCAGCTCTATTACCTTTTCCTAATTGAAAGGTTACTTAGTCATTTTTCCTTTGAGATAGTGTTCTTAGACTGAGAGATAGGAATCACCCTTAGCCAGTCTTTAGATTTTATCATTAGGATACATGCACTAATTAATATATGCTGAATAATCGTTCATCTTAATATGGAAACCATTTGTCTTAATAGCTTATGATGTGTTATATATACCCTTTTCAACATTACTTAGTGGTTCTGACTTTATTAGACAAAAGTCCGAGTCTCAGAATCGTATACAAATGTCATATTCACTTTCTTTAAGGCAACTATATTATCGATTTGAAAGTGAATCCAATCGTTCAACGAATCTGAAAACAGAAATTAAATTTCTGCAACATTCAAGGATTAAAATCCGAAATTTCTTTCCTTATATCACTCCCACTATCTTAGATGAAATAACTGCATGTTGTCTACTCTTTAATAATGAATGCCTAGCTACGTTGTTCTTCCCAAAAGAACTTAACTTCCGGGTCAAAATTCCCGGTTAAGGAAGTTTCTAAAGATTCACATGTTAGTGATCCGAAATCACTTTCCTTATCCTTTATTTTCTTTTATTATTATTTCGGTTTAGCCTTTAACTTATTTAGTTTAGATGACTTACACTTGTAGACATTTACCTTCCCATTCTTGGCTTTCTATAAAAGAAAATGGCCTTGAACTAGCAGTTTATAAGAGTAGACAATATCGGTTGTCTCTCGTTCAACACGAGTGACAGCAGTGACATACTTATCAATGTCACTTAAGTTTGAAGGCTTAAGAGGGAAATCCTCCACCGAAAAAGTAATTGCATTTTTGTTTTGTGAGTTCAACGTTCTTGTTACTTTTCCACTTTTACGAAGTCTTTATCAGTCAATATAATATGTTTAGCAGTTTATCAGTCACGTGCCTGTGTCAACAGTAGAGGCCGTGGGGTCGGCTGTCACCTTTCCCGCTCCCACTCGTTATTTTGAAAAACAGGAAGTCTTATTAGGATTTTCAGAATTTATTTACAATCCGAAAAACAATAAATCATGAATATTTAAATTAATCCTCCCACTAGTTCATCGATTCCAAATACCGTCTAACAGGTGTCATTATATTCATGATCTTTCAATTTTTATGGATTAAAATTCCTTTAAGTAGACACTACACAAATAAAATTCACATAGAATTTTATGATCCTAATTAGTTATGATAAAAGTTTTAGGATTATAGAATTTTCCAATAATTTGAAAAAAAAAACAATAAATCAAGAAAAACAACCACCAACTTATCGGTTCCAACTACCGTCTAGTTGGTGTCCAATTTTTCATGATTTTCCAATTTTTGATTATCAAAATTCTAATTTATGTAGACAATACATAACCAAAACCCTGAAGGATTCATAATCATAAATCAAGTTTATCATGTGAATTTTATATCCCGATAAAATTCTGTTTCTTTTAATTAATTTAATTTATTATTAATCTAAATTAATTATTATTTTCATACATGTCTAATTAATGCCAAAATTAATTTTCTTCATGTATGCATATGCTAGGAGTGGAATTCATGAATAAGATGAATGACATGGTTATATCACATAAATAATCACAAAGAAAATAAATGCGAAAAATAAACCACTGAGATGAACCGTTGATACCCTCGTATTTAATCTATAAATTTAAAATTAAATAAATAAATAAACCCTACGTTCAAAGGATTTACCAATCTCTAATAGATCCTGCCGCCGCTCTGTATAATAATTTGCCGGTCCATTCTTTTAACAATTGACCTCCCAGCCGAGTTGGTTGGACGTCTCTTCCCCCACCGTGGCAGCGCGGGTTTGATTCCCGGCTGCTGCAATTATTTTTTCCCTTTATTCACCAAAACTCACATCTATGGGAATCGAATGGGAATCGAATTTGGGTATTCATAATGCAGAACTCACATCTTCACCACCGTAACGCCGTGTTAATTGTGATGATGATCTTCGAAATTATTTAAATACAATAGTGCCGTCGAAAAATAAATAATTCTAATTACTAAGAAATTAAACTACAACAAATAAATTACATAATTTCCTATACCCGAAAAATTTGGGTTTACAATAGATCTAACGGTAAACAAGTACCAACCCCAATCCATCTCGTCAACCATAAACATTCAACACACATACATGTAAATATATATGTAAAAGATGCAAGTTTTATTCAATTCTACTCCTTATTAATTAATTATGCAATCAAAATCGCAAAATCGCTTTAACCTTGCTCTGCTACCATATGCTGGATATACTGAAATCCGAATCCGGATCCGATCCATAATTGGATTGTCAGATCTGATTCACAACACCGATCGAGACACTCGATCATGCACAACGGAAGCTACGATGTAAATTCGCATGCGATTTTACCATGATTTAATTCACATAATAAATTAATTAACTACAAGAAAGTCGAAGATTTACCCAACAGAAGAAAGAGCCGCAATCGACAAAAGAGAAGCCGGGTCTTCCGGATTGTATCTCCAAGCGACGACTGGTGGACGTCGATTCTCGTAGTAAAACCTCCTCGAATATTCTCAAGAAATTTTCCAAGTTTTTCTTCTCCCAATGACTAGAACGATAAACTATTTTTTCTATTCCCTTTAGTTGTATGTGGCGCAATTTTGTTGTGTTTCATTGTGTTGGGATGAACTCTCTTTATATAGGAAATTAACCAGTCAAGAGAGTTATCATTTTCACAATACAATTACCATTTTCCATAAGGAAAAGATAGTTGCAATAAAATAAGAGGTAATTCTCATAAAACCAATCTCTTATTTTTCCATTAATTATCTAATAAATAAACAATTAATTAATTACACATGTGACATAATCTAGCAAAATTTCTTTTCATAATTTCCTCAACAAGTGTGGCGCCACTTTGCCATTAAAATTAATAGAAAATATCTTTTCTATTTTACATATTATTTTACCAAATAAATAATATTCGCATATTTATTTAATATACTGATAACGTCGAAATTATATCGGGTGAATTAGCGGTTGTTGGGTGGTGGATATCTGACTATAAAGATGTATAAAAGTGGTGTTTGGCGGTGGTGCCCGATGGCGGCAATGGATTCTGGCGGTGGTGCTAATATAAAATAGAGAGATAGGGGAAATTGGCTTAGCATTTTCTTTTATTGATTAAATTGTGTCTCTTGAATGGGCTACATGTGGCCCTATTTATAGGGAAGTTACCAACTAAAGTTCGGTTTATTTACAAATAAAGACATAGTACAAATAGATATTTATCTATACTAGCGATAACCGAAGGGATTCGCGTGCCGGCCCCTAGTCTTTCTTGGCTAAGGGCCTGGAGCGGATCCAAAGGCTCGCGACCCTATTTGACATGCGAGTTCGCGGACAATAATGGCCGGTGGCCTCATCCACTATTTTGGTGGCCGGACGGACCCGAGTAAGGATCCGCGGACCGAATTACAATTTAGACCTATCATAGACCAACTATTTAATTTATTCTCGAGGTTCCACAAAACGAGAAAACACTTGCGTGTAAGGAGCCAACCCGTGGACCATTGACCTATAACCAGTAGTTACAATAAATTGAATAAAATACTCATCGAACAGAATATTTCTACTCAACTTATTAATTGCGGAATTACGCCACTATAAATCTGTAACTGAACTCTTTTGATTATAGATATAACTTATTCTCAGAAAGTCGAGTCAACAAGTGTCTATTGATATAATCATTACATACAGTCTAACCCTCCATTGACTATCCGTAACGAAGCGAGATTATTTCTGTAAACTTTTTTCACTACACATTATCCTTATTTACCATCAACCCACTAGTGATCAATTAGTTAATAACCAACATGAACTCGGCCGATCGATCAGTTTCTAGTATCAACAAATAAGATGATTGTCTTTCTACTTCCTGCATGAATGAATGAATTCCATATCTGTGAGACACACACTCGTCACTCATTCCAGAATAGTGCCAACGTGAAAGTGATTCGGACCGCGCCTCTTAGCAATCCTTAATGAACACATCAAACCCTATCTTGAAAAAAGTAGGAGTATGCAATCACTTCAGGATTAAGGTTAATCCATATATGATCATCTTGGGATTTAATAAGATTTCTCAATTACGGAATTATATGAGAAATTCAGACTAAATTATCCAGTCCTATATGACTACATCATATATAAATGCCCTACTTAGATAACCAATATCGACGGTCCGGATAAGACGGTCACACCATAAAGTGTTCTAGGCGCATTAATGGTGGTTTAATCAATAGACCCCATACTTTGATTAAGTTCACCACGGACTAATAGTTCAAGTGTATCACCATAAACTTAATCCTCACGTGTGACACACACTAAGTTATATGGCTACATATGATACAACTTGGGGTTTTCAACAGTGTATTACTTATAAGTACAAAGCAAATAATAAGATGAGATAAATCTGTCATTTCTTAATTATAAAAACAATTACATAAATTGTCTTTCGGGCGCTACTCCCAACACATCCCCCATCATAACCCAACCCACAACCATCAACTCACCACCACCGCCGTCGCCATAACGACCAATGGTATCGTACACCACCACCACCATCACCACCACCACACCCACCACACACTACAAGTACCACTATCGCACACCACAACCACCACAGCCACTACTATCACACACCTCACATCATCCGCCGCCAGCCACCACCGCTTGCTACACTCGTTATGATGCATGCTCATCACCCACCGTGTTACTTGTTACATCTAATACAATCTTGCATATTTCATTCCATTGCACGCCAGACATTTTTCATTTCAGCAGTTTCATTCCATTGCATTGCGTTTCATTTCATCAGTTTTATTCCATTCCGTTACATTATAGCAATCCAAACGTATCCTAAATTTATTATTATTTTTTTTAAGAAGGAAAAAAAAAAATCATTTCCCTTAAAAAAAATGGAAATACCGGAAATTCCTTCGACTACCCTCTACGCGCCCCTAACCTTGTAAATTCTATCAACTGCCTGTCGCGTTTTCTCCATCTCATCTTGGTGCCTTCAAATCTTCAAAGTTTTTTTCTTCTTTCCCTTTTCTATTCAAATCCGTTCTGTCTAGTATCTGTCCTAAATCAATTCGCATCTATTGATTACTATTTAGATAGGGTTTGTGGATTTGGTTGTATTCTGCAGGATTGAATTGTTGTTCATTTTAAATCAAACATGGCGGATCGAGCAGTCAACACCACTACTACGGCGATGACATTAGCAGCAGCTGCTACATCTGCTCCGAAGCCGATATGGGTGAAGCAAGCTGAGGAAGCGAAGCTAAAAAGCGAAGCTGACAAAACAGCTGCTGCGAAAGCTGCTTTTGAAGCAACTTTCAGAGAAGTTGAATCTTCCAACGGCGACAGAGCATTAATTGTTGCAGGTGATGAAGATGACGACGATGATGAGGATGATGATGAGGAGGAGAGGGAAAGGAAGCGTCTTGCGAGGAAGCCTATTGGACCGGTGGACCCGACTAAGTGTACGGCTAGCGGGTCGGGCATTGGAGGGGGAACGGCGGGTGTGGCGTCGACGTTTGTTGTTGTTACGAAAGATTCTGATGGAAGGAAGGTGCCGAATGGCGGTGCGCAGGTTAAGGTTATTGTTTCGCCAGGGGTTGGGGTTGGGGGATCGGAGCAGAGTGGTATTGTGAAGGATATGGGTGATGGAACTTATGGAGTGACCTATGTGGTTTCAAAGAGAGGGAATTATATGGTGAATGTGGAATGCAATGGGATGCCTATAATGGGAAGCCCATTCCCTGTTTTCTTCAGTACAGGTATATATGATAAAGAAAAGAGAAAATCACTTTTGTGCTATTACTATTTGTGTTTGCGGAGTGAGGTATTTATTATAGTCCTTGGTTCGAATGCAGCACAGATATATGATAAAGAGAGGCACTTTTGTGTTATTACTATTTGTGTTTGTGGAGTATTTGTGTTTGTGGAGTATCATATTTATTATAGTTGTTGGTTCGAATATAAGCACTTCAAATTAGTACGTGACTGGTACCCGTCTAGCTTTTAGTTTGTCATTGCTAATTGTATTATTAATGGATGTGCATCTAACATTTAGCATAGTCATTTGGTTTTTGCTTCTTATTTTTTGTGGTTTCTTCTGCATTTTCATTTTAATGACCAACACAAGAAATATACTGCAGCAGGTGCTATGTTTTTTAACCTTTGGAGTCATGGACGCTAAGTTTTGGTGCATGACTGAAGTAATGAAATGTTATTGCTGTTCTACAAACACGTTTTCTTGTCTTAGTATATCCATATGTATTGTATGTGTTATCGCCATGTGACTTGCTACAGTTGTGACTTAGTGCATCATATTTAGGGAAGAAATGCTTTAATTTGCTTTTGCTTTTGCTTTTTGTTGACCTGTATCATTGAAATATATTTCTGTTACATATAGGCAGGAAACCTTATCTAATATGCACCATTTTTAAGCTGTGAAAATTAATTATCTAGAAGCTAGCAAGACTACTCATTTCTAGCTTAAACAGATCTCATCTCATCTTACATGTTCCATTGGACAGCAGAAATCACTGGTACTGATGTTTTATTCCTTCATGGAACCTGATTCATTGAAGTGCAGTGTATTTTGGATTGCCATTTCGTTGTAGTGTCTGTGTGAATGAGTTTGGAATTCTCTTGGTTACGTTTGTCTGATTTGCAGTAAGGTAATGTGTTTTTCATTTGTCTGTTTCACTGCCATTGCGTGTCTTAGCTGTTTGACACTTCTGCAGTCTACCAGTATGTGTAGTAATTTATTGAAAGGGATTGACTATAGCGATACCCGAGCTTACAATAGGCAAGCAACTATTATTTTGTGCTTTATATTTAAAAAATCCCTCTCCCATAAAGTTAATATGATGAACTGAGTGGGGTTATTAAGATAATGGCAATATGGGGAAATGGATGATAAATTCTCTCTTACAATCTTTCAAATAGCACTTATTCTGGGTCAATTCCCTCTTCCTAGGACATTTACTGTTGAATATTGGAGGGAGAACCTACATTTTCTCCTCCATTTAGTGTCAGCTCACTGACATCAAGCTAGATAAGAATTTTTTGAGGTGAGATGCTTAACATTCGTTGCTTATACACAGGAACTGCTACTGGAGGGCTGCTGGGAGTAGCTCCGCCTGTATCATATCCCAATATGGTAAATCAGGGATCATATCCTAATATGGTCAATCAGACAATGCCAAACATGCCAAATTATTCGGCTTCTGTTTCCGCCTCATTTACTGGACTGCTTGGAATGATCCCTGGAATTGTCCAGGGAGCTTCAGGTGGAGTGGTATTACCAGGAATTGGATTGGCCCTTGGAGAAGTTTGCCGAGAATATCTGAATGGGCGGTGTGCCAAAACTGACTGCAAATGTAACCACCCTCCTCACAATCTGTTGATGACTGCTTTAGCAGCTACCACCTCCATGAATACAGTTAGCCAGGTCCCGATGGCCCCTTCTGCTGCTGCAATGGCTGCTGCCCAGGCTATTATTGCTGCTAAAGCACTTGAGGCTCATGCTGCTCAAGCGCAGGCTGCACAGTTCGCAAAAGGCTCTTCTGGTAAAGTGAACTTCTATTCTTATGCAAAAGGTTCTTCTGGTAAAGTGCAAAACTTTGATTTCTGCGTAGCTATTCTTGTAGGCGTTAGTAGCTTGGGCAGTGGAATGGAGTACTCATTGTATTTCTATTTGCCTTCGGATAATTTACATTTTCTTTTATTTATGTGCATTATTTTAGTAGCACGGTAAGTACTAAACATGTTATACGCATTCCTGGTTTTTCAACATACCGCTCTCTTTCCCATCTGTCAAGAACTATTAAAATACCTCGTATCTAGTTTTTATTCTCCATATTATCAGCATACTGATTCTTAGGAGGGTTTTTTTGTCTCTTATTATTTGTTGTAGGAGCTACTGACAAAGAGGGAAAGCTTGATTCTCTTAAGAAAACCGTGCAAGTTAGCAACCTTAGCCCTCTTCTGACTGTGGATCAATTGAAACAGCTGTTTGGATTTTGTGGTAATATTGTCGAATGTTTTATAACTGATTCAAAGCATTTTGCCTACATTGAATACACCAAGTTTGAAGAAGCAACTGCTGCATTGGCTTTGAACAATGTGGACGTTGGAGGTCGCCCACTGAATGTTGAAATGGCAAAATCACTTCCTCCTAAGCCGGCAATGTCACTTGTTTCACCTTCTTTACCTTTGATGATGCAACAAGCTGTTGCCATGCAGCAGATGCACTTTCAACAGGCATTACTGGTACAACAATCATTCGCTGCTCAGCAAGCAGCAAACCGAGCTGCAAACATGAAGAATTCAACTGAGTTAGCCGCAGCTAGAGCAGCTGAAATTAGCAGAACATTGAAACCCGATGGAGCTGAGGCTGAAGAAAAGGAAAAAGATGTCAAATCTGGGTATTGTGGTTTTTAGACTGCATTGTCTTTTCTTTGTTCAATTCATAATGATTAGGCCAGTTGCACTTATATAATAAGGCTAATCAACAAGCAATGAGTTTCTTCGAAGTTTCTCGTTATTCTAGAAATGGTCATTGGACTACATATAGTATGTGGGTTCAAATAATGTGAACTATGGACTAAAATTTAAACACAACTCAATAGTAACAAAGGTGATATTCAAGAAATGCTAGTATTTGCTGAACTTTGGATGAAAGCAGTTTTCGAGTTAGATACATTGTCTGAATTCTTGGGTTATACAGTAGTCAAAGCCTTCGTTGGGTTTACTGTTTTTCCTGTTAAAATTGTAAATCCAATATCTTTGGACCAGTTCTCTCTCTTTGGTGGTGTGCCATTCCTTAAGGCATTATTTGTTTTAAAACTTCAATGTGAGACTTCTTTATCGGTGGAAATTATTTCCCAGACTTGCTTAGTTGCCAGGATCTTCCAACCATATACAGTGCATGTGTTTCTCGACCTTATGATCTATATGTTAACCAACATTCTTAATCTATTCATTTGTGCATTGCTGAGTACGTATGGATGCCTTTTAAGCTGTGCATAAATTTGGCTTTTTTATGTGATCGTGTTTTCTCACACTATTTCCATTTTGACTAAGTTCTAAATTTTTATAGGTCGCCATCTCCCACCCGTGCAAGATCAAGGTCAAGATCCAAGTCCCGATCTCCCATCAGTTACCGGCCTAGAGGGAGGTCTCCGTCCTTCTCCCCTCCTCGTAGATATTCAAGAGACTATAGATCACGATATCCGGTAAGGTCTCAACGTTACACTAGTTATCAGAGTGATCGTCGTTCTTATGTGGATAGTTTGGATGATAGTAGAAGGAATAGGAGGGATTCCGGTCGATCACTTGGTCGCCACTCGCCTGTTTCAAGAAGAAACAGAAGTAGGAGTGGGAGTCCGAGAAGTAGGAAGGCACGCCGAGGTGATTCAGGCTCACCAAGACGTTTAAGGGATAGCCCTGCTCGGAGGACGAGGAGGTCATCTCGTTCTGTTTCAAGATCTCCTGTTCGCCACAGGCAAAGTCGATCATCTCCTAGAAATGACGAACATAAATCAAAACATAGAAAGCGATCTAGGTCAAGATCCGTGGAACGTAACCATCGGTCTGGTGATAGGGTAAGCGAAAGAAGAGAAGAAAGGTCTGGTAATAAAGTAAGCGAAAGAAGAGAAGAAAGATCCAAGCGGAGGAATCGACAATCTAGATCACCTTCTTCTGAGAGTAAGGATCATAAAGTAAGTGAGTCAGCATTTAAAAGTTCAGATAGCAAATTGAAGCATTCTGGAGGGTCCAAGGAAAAGCACCGATCGGATGATAAATTGGACAGAAGCAGAGAAGAAAAGTCAAAGAACCGTGATAGGAAGAGATCAAGATCAACTGAAGATCGACAACATGAAGATTCCAGGGTGTCTCCAAGGTACTCTGATGAACGGAAACGTAAACACAGACAACGCTCAAGGTCAAAATCTTCAGAACGGAAGGGTCGCAAGCATGATGTCTCTGGAGAAAGCGAAAGTGAGAACGTAAAAGAGGCAGGCGAAACTGAAGATGGACAACATGATGATTCCAGGATGTCTCCAAGGTACTCTGATGAACGTAAACGTAAACACAGAAAACGCTCAAGGTCAAAATCTTCAGAACGGAAGGGTCGTAAACATGACATCTCTGCAGAAAGTGAAAGTGAGAATGCAAAAGAGCTGTGTGGAACTATTAAAACAAATGATTTTTCAGAACCTGATGTAGAAATGAAGGATGATGGAATCGAACGTGAGGAATGGGAACAGGAAGATGAAGAATTCGTCGACTGCAATGCTGGAAAAGACGAAGCTACAGTGCCAGAAGAAATACTTTCCTAACAAACATGATATGCCTGGATATTCTTTTAAATTTGAGTTTCCTCATGGCTGCTCAGTCATATGGTGCAAGGACAAGAAAAAAAAGTTGCTGCTTTTCCACTTGTCAGATTTATTCTCAATGAAAAGAGACTATAACAAGTGCAGGAGATCCCTTTGTTTCTCTGTGGTCAAATTTTTAGGAGGAGTTGTCATTGTGCTTCTCATTCTTAACTGTATTTTTTTTTTCTTTTCCCCCCCTTTCTTTCTTTCTCTCTCTCTCTCTCCCCTCGCCCCCCCTCCAATCCCCCTCTCTTTTCTCCCTTTGCAGGTTTTTGATATGGACTAGCTGTAGTTTGAAGCTATCTTGATATTGTATTCCAAGAAGTCTGTCCATTCAGTTCGACTGAGCAATGTTTTTTGAACTACTGTTTCAGCTTGATGTATGCTGGACTGTTACCTTCATCACTAGGTAGCTGGATCTTCGATTATACTGTTTGAAATGGTTGTGTTTACTGATGTGTATGCTTTTTGTTTGTCTTGTGAACTTCTAGAATAAAAATGGCTCATTACTTATTGCATTTGGACCGTCTTTGGTGGGTTCATAAGTTAAATTTGGCATGCCTTTTTTCCACTTTTGACGTTTATCTTTCTTCTGTCTACTTATATTTTTATCTAATTTTTTGATGAGTAGTGAGAGTTGGTATAGGTTAGCGTTAGGTGGTTTTCTAAATTGATTTTGGTGGGCCCCTTTCATTCCAAGATCATGCAGGTCCTTGAGCTTGGAACACAGATGCTTTCCCGAGGACTTCACTGGTTGTGTTTTTTTTAATGGTTTGACTTAAAGGTATGCAATTACAGAGACTTCCGGTTAAATGATAGGAGGCTTTAGAGTGTTAAGTTGTGACCTAACGCTTAAAAGTTGTAGTTTCAATCTTGGTATCATGGCTTTCTTGCTTCTTTCCTCATGTTCTCTCTCTCTCTCTTTTTCTTTTCTCTTTTTCCCTTTTTTTTTCTTTTTTTTTTCTGGGGTTTTCCCACCTTTTCCTTCTCTTCTTCAAGAAATTGCTTGTATAGGTAAAGTGATCTTAAGGCAGACAATTAACAGATGTTGCGGGGATGGTTATCTTGGGGCCTGTAAGTGTACAACTTAATGCCACTATGAATTGCTGAAATTCTGTGGCTGGTTACCCCGCAGGTATATTTATTATCTAGTATGCATGGTACCTTGTATCTCTAAATTTTGTAGCAACACCGACAAAGGAAAAATAGTGAGAAAGATTATTTACTCTTGTTGCACTTTTAGACTGAGAATTAATGTTGCATATGATGCATCTTGTTTCACCCGAAAGGGCGGATGCATATTGCTATGTATACCACTTGTTAGTGATTACATATGCTTGCCTGCATGTATTTTTTTTTTAATCCTCTCTCAAACCGGTTTTTGAAAGCGAACTTGGGGGGGGGTGTTTGTTTAGGAGGGAAGTGAGTTAAGGTGTGCTCTCTTCCCATCCCCAAGCAGATGTTCTAATACACCCTTGTGTCGTCTCAACTTCATGACACACTAAATGCTTATTTCCATGAGAATACCAGAATATGACTTTGACATACTGAAGTACTTATTTCATCACATGAATGAAGGGCTTGCAACTTTTGAATACTAGTGTCATTTTTAGTTTCTACCATCTTTGTAAAACCTTGTTTTGCCTATTGACTCTGTTTTATACCCCTTTGACTTGAGTTTGTGTTAAGTGATTGAAAGCTCATGGCCCTTCAACCAAGTTTTGATCTTTTTTATTTGTTCTCTGTTTTTTGTCCCTTTTTGTGTGTGTGTGAGTGGTAGAGGTTTTGTCCCCTTCTCATTCTAGATTTTCCCCACCTTTTTTCCCATGATTTCTATACCTCTGATGTTGTCATCTTAGTTATAGAGATGACAACCACAGGGTTATAGGAAGGACCTGATATGAATTTTTTTACGGTACAACCGTTGTGTTAAGGTTTTACTAAACGGAAGCATCGCGTCCGTCCAATTCAACTCTCTGGTGTTACTGGCTCATCAGGGTTTGAGATGTTTTGCAGTATTATTCTTCACAGCGAGGGCAGATTTCTAGTCGTTTTTTTTTTTTTTTTTTTTTTTTCGTTTTGCAGTATTGCTTATGGTGTGCTGGTTAAAGCTGTTTTTACATTGGTACATTTTTCTAAAATTCTTGAAACCATTGTTCCTAAGGTTTTTAGGACAAGTGTATCTGCCTTAATTGGAAGTTCCACGGTTAAGAAGGGGTAGATACAAATTGTTGGAGCCCCCATCCCCCACTTTGTTTCACAAGTGATTATGCAATGTAATCCGAGAGATAATCCAAAATTGAAGTACAAGAAGTCGAGCATTTAAAATTCAGAAAACATAATGAATCAAGTTTCTTGGATTAACAAATAAAAGGATCGGTCAAAATATCTTAGAAACAAATAAATAAAGCATGTAAAAATATCCAGAAACCGCGGCGATGCAATGTTATGTCTCAGTCTGACAAGAATATTTTATTTATTTATTTATGTCTCCAACCCCAAAACGAAACAATAAACAAGATTTGTAGTGGTAAGCGATTGGCTTTTGAATCTCCAAATATGAATTAATCCTGCATCCAAGAGAAAATTAATGCTCAAAGTCAGAAGGAATATGGGTGAATAGAGTTGAAGACAATATTGCCCTTCGCCTCCGTTGTTATTCAATACAAGTGTCGTAGCACGATTCATCTAAGCATGGTCGCAAAGAGTATTCAACATGATCAATGATCAATTCATTTGTTAAAATTTAAAACATGAATAAATTGATCATATTCATCATTTAACAAAGATTCCGATTCGGATAAACACATTTTTTTCACCTCGTAACGGTGTATATGTGTAAGTTGGATAAATCTCAACCGTCTATTTTGGTATTATACTAATCAATTACTTGCTCCATAATCACTCGTCTCCCAACAAAAAAAATTTAATAATAATAACATTTTAAAAAAATCAAATATATATATATATATATATATATATATTTTTTTTTTTTTTTGAAAGGGAAAAAGATTTTAGACGAACTGAAAAACGAACACCCGCCATTTTGCTCCTCCGTAGGTGAAAACCCTTTTCCCCAGCTCCGCAGAGGATGATTGCCCGCTGTTAAACTCGTCTACTTTGCTCAAGGCTTCACTTTTTGCTCTCTGTTTCCGCCATTTCTATGTAATCAAGCTACATCATTCATAAAAACTAAACAAGGAAGTGGAAAAAGATGAGTACGGTTGATAAAATGCTGATAAAGGGTATCCGGAGCTTCGACCCGGAAAACAAGAACGTCATCACTTTTTTCAAGCCTTTGACTCTCATCGTTGGCTCCAACGGTGCTGGAAAAACTGTGAGCTTTCTTTTTTTCATTTTATTTTCCATGTATTTTCTCTTTGACTGCATCGAATGCTGTACCTTTTGCTTCAGTGCTATGCTTTTATACTTCTTTTCTTACAGTACTACAGACCCTTTTTCTTTCTGATTATTATTATGAGCATCAGCTAATTAGTCCGTGTTCTAAGTTTGCTGATTTACTATATTCGTACCCAATGAGCTCGGTAGCTTTTTAATTTTTAATTTTTGTTTTCTTGACTGTGGAAGATTAGCTAGATTGAGAAAGTGGCAAGTATAGTTTAAACAATTATACTAGGTGGATCATGTTTTCATTGGAAATTCTGGCTCATTGACTGTTCATTATGCCAAGTTAAGCAAAGTGTGACATGTTATGTAAAGTACTGCCTCCGTCTCATATTATTAGTCATGCTAGCTTTATGCACACAGATTAAGAAACTCAATAAATAATCCAAATTTGGTAGTTTTGGACTAAAATGCCATTAGGTTGATTAGACTAATGTAAAGCTTTGGAATAAGGAATAAGGGTAAAACAAGAAAAAGAGCATTGATTATTGCATTGAAATGTGAGAATGACTTATATTGTGGGACGGATGAAAAATGTTAGGATGACTTATAATATGGGACGGAGGTAGTATTAAAGTTGTTTTTGTTTTTCTTTTCTTTCTTTCTGTTTTTATCAATGCATCTTGCAGTCTTTTTAGCTGGGCTGTCTGTGTAATAACTATCCTGTTTGTGCATCATTATGTATGGAAGTTGTGGAGTAGCATTAAAGATTGCATGATGGCTGTTTTCTGAGTTACTTTAGTACTTTGTATTGATGTGTACGGTATTCGTTGTGGTCTTTGTTTTAGACGATTATTGAGTGCTTGAAGGTTGCTTGCACCGGTGAATTGCCACCAAATGCTCGGTCCGGTCACAGCTTTGTACATGACCCAAAGGTACACTTTTGTAGCTTCAGTTTGTTTTTAATACCGGTCTTTCAATTCACTACTTGAATAATTACGTATTTTTGTTAGAGAGATTTAATATGCGTGCTTATGAGTTGAAATGAATTACGAAGGTGGCGGGGGAAACAGAGACCAAAGGCCAGATAAAGTTGAGGTTCAAGACTGCTGCTAGGAAGGATGTGGTGTGCATAAGGTCATTTCAATTGACGCAGAAGGCCACAAAGATGGAGTATAAAGCTATAGAGAGTGTGCTCCAAACAATTAATCCTCACACTGGAGAGGTAAAATACATTGCGCCATGTTTACTTTTTTTATCCCAACTCATGTTTTGAGCCATTTGATGTATTAGTTTATAAACAATATGATGGAATCGCCTGCATTTGTTAAATTTTCTCTTCATACGGAGAACGCTATCCTATTAATGGATTTTTGCAGGTATTGGTAAACATATTGGGCTACATTTGAGATTACTTATGCCTACAGATTTTGAGGAAAATATATTTTTTCTTATGACCTTATGTTTATAGGACTAAAGAAATAGACTCGATTTACTAAAATTTTTTATACGAAGAATCACAATATATAAATTGATGCATTTTTGTGCTGATATGAATTTTGAATAAAACATCATGTTTTTTTTTTTTGCTGCAGAAAGTTTGCCTTAGCTACCGATGTGCTGACATGGATCGGGAAATTCCTGCTCTGATGGGAGTTTCAAAGGCTGTTCTTGAAAATGTCATATTTGTTCACCAAGATGAAGCCAACTGGCCACTGCAAGATCCTTCAACACTGAAAAAGAAGTTTGATGATATATTTTCTGCAACTAGGTAATTGATATCAATTAGATGGCATGGGGCTACGTGTTGTAATGAATATTTACGCATCCTATTTACATATGAAACTATTATAGAGTATTTTAAATGCTCATTACTTTGTCTCTGGTCAAAGTAGGTTGACGTGATTGTGAATTGCAGTAGTTAGGATTGTATTTGTTTTTGGGAATTGTTGAGCTTACTAGTCCGATCTCATATTTTACTGTTAGTATGAAGGTTACCTGGTTTGTTGTACTGCTTCAGCACACTGAACAAAATCGGAATCAGAAAACAAGGCTTTGGTAAATATCTGTTCGTAATTTGTGGTTTCATAATGGTATACTTCTTTGGAGCGAATGAGCGATCGAACTGAAAGGAAACCTAGCATGGCTGATGGAGGGGTTATTAGGATCATAAATACCTTTTCGCCGTTATACAGAATAACCAAACATGCCTCATTATTTTTTGACAAGCAATCCTGTTGCCCTTTAGATAATACCGGCACCCTGCGATGAATGCGCTAGAAGAGTAGGAACTTCAAATAGTAGATGCCTTTACTGGTTACAAGATAAATTCAAAGCTACTATGTTCATGGAGTTGCATATCTTATTAATTCAGTACGAATAAATTGATTATCGAATAAAAAATCTAAAATGTTCAAGCTTAATGGGAACTGCCTTCATAGAATTTGCCCTTTCCTTTCTCTTCATACCGAGCCATCTTACTCAAATAAGGCAGAACCACTTCAATCTATGTGCAGTATTTATGGAATTCTTTTAAAATTCATCTGATCCTTAATTTTTTGTTTGTTTGTTTTGTTTCTCACTCTGCTTTTGAAATTCTAAATCTCCTGTAAACGTGTGATCCGATGGGAAGATTCTGTCTCCATCTTTATTTAATCATGTGGGAGATAAATTAATCACTATAAATCCTTTTTTGGCACACAATTCGTTGCATTGCAGCAGGAGACGAAGGTTCCAGAGGACCTTTAACTCAGGAGCTTCAGTTAGCTGATAAAGAAGCAATTCTCAAATACGGAGAATGAATTGTTTTGTTCATATTATGTTTTGTTCCCCATTCTGGCTATATATGGATGTTTTTGTAATGGGGTTTCCATTTTGTCTGTGACATTTTAAGTATGGTGTCTAATTGGAATTGGGTTGACCAGAGTTATTTGGTTCTTGCTAGGTAATTGTATACCATAATCAGACCTTAACCGACATATTTCTTTGTTTTTATTTCCCATGATTTGGTTTTTTGAGAATTCAAGGCTTAAATTTTGACTAGTATTTCAATGGTTCAATTTTTGCTCCTGTAATAGTGTAAAGCTATTATTTTATGGTTTTATTCTCCAATATTTTTGAAATCTAAGTTGCTTAATTTGCTTTCTAAGATGGAAATAAACGTATTATACAGATACACCAAGGCATTGGAGGTTATTAAGAAGCTTCACAAGGATCAGGCTCAAGAAATTAAGACATACAAGCTAAAACTGGAGAATCTCCAGACACTGAAAGATGCTGCATACAAGGTTTTGTTTCCTCTTGACTCGTACACATACAAATTGAACTCAACAGGACTTGTCCTCTCTCCCTGGTGGCAGGTTTTCTTATTTTTGTTTATTGGGTTTTTCCCCTGGATATTTAATGAAATAATACAGTTACAAAAGAACGGCTTAATGTCCATCAACCTAGCCTGACTTTTTATATTGTTCATTTGCAAATCCTTAAGCAATATGTTCCATTGCATGGAGAATGGCACATGATAGTCCTATGCATGCCAATCTAAATAGGATTTCTCTATGACCGGAGTGTCATTGTTCTGATGTTGTTGACTTGCAGCTAAGGGAAAGCATTGCCCGCGACCAAGAGAAAACAGAGGCGCTGAAAAGTCAAATGGAGGAACTGCAAAGGGATATCCAGAATTCGGATAGCAAGATCCATCATAATGAAGCAACACTGAAGGAATTAAGGAAATTACAGGAAATGATTGCTACTAAGACAGCTGAAAGAAGCACACTTGTCAAGGAGAGGGAGAAGCAGTATGCAGCACTTACAGAGGAGAATGAAGGTTTGCTTACTGCTTCAGTGAAATTTATCCATTGCTCTTAGACTTCCTTGTTCTCCTTTCTTTTAGGGCAAGGATTTTTCTACAAGTTCCCTTTACCGCCCCCACTGTTGTCTTTGCTCCAAAATGTTTCTTCCCAGATTCTTGTTTTTCTACCTACCTAACCTTGTCTTTTATAATAGACACGGATGAAGAATTGATGGAATGGAAAGTAAAGTTCGGAGATAGAATTGCAAAATTGACTTCGAAAGTTAGCAAGTTGACGAGGGAACTCACTGACATCAACACAAAGATTTCTTTCCTCAGGGAGTCAAGTACTGGGTATATACCGGAAATCAGCGTGCTAGCGACTGAAGCTAAAGTAATCTAAGAAGATGAATGTTTAATGCTTTGGTAGCATTTCCGGTTATTGTAGTAATTTACTTCGTATGTTTTTCTTGTAGCATCATGAGTTCTTGAAGAGTGACAGAGATTCGAAACTGCAGAGTATTTTTAAAAAGCATAATTTAGGGGTTGTTTCCAATATTCCTTTCTCTGATGAAGTTGCTTTGAACCTCACAACACGAGTACGATCAAGATTAATGGACCTTAACAAGGACTTAGATGACAAAAAGGTATTGATTTATCCTTTTTCGATAACATTTGTTTTTTTTGTTACATTTAGGCCGTCGACTGAAATTGTTAAATAAAATGTGCCCCACCCCTTCTGGTCACAAAAACAAATTAAATACAGAGGGTCACACGCAATCAGTCACTCACTCACTCCACAAAAGGAAAAAAACTTTTGTCCCCCACCCCCACCCCCCACATTAAAAACATTACACTCACGCAACAAAGAAAAAAGTATTTATTTCCTTTCGATGGACAATCATGGTGATGGATGTTATCTCAGAAATCAATTGATGCGGAACTCAAGGTGGCATGGGATCAATATATGCATGCAAATGATCGTTGGAAAGATATTGAAGCTAAAAAAAATGCGAAAGCAGAGATCAAGGTTGGTCGTTGCGTGTGCAATTATATGTCCTCGGGAAGTGGAATCTACTACATTTTACTGTAATTTTTGTCTTATATTTTGCAGAAGGGCATTTTAGAAGGTATTGAAGAGAAGGAAAATGAGCGGAGGGAGCTTGATTTAATGGTATCCAGTGTCGACCTCACTGAAATTGATAAAAGAGAAAAAGACCTGGTACTGATGATTGGCTTGTTATGTTACATTGGTTCTGATTATTTTTTTGTGTGAATTAATGACCATTCATTTAAAAAATGTATAAAAAAAATATGTACAAGGAGATGCATGACAAAAACTCATTTGAAGCCTCAAAAACCAACTTGGCAAAACCTAATCATTAACTATTTAAATCTATAAATTATATTCTCCAGGACCGTGTTTGGTGAGATGGTCATTGAGTACTTACAATACATATTTATACACTTCACTGAAGATTTTTTAATTAAGACAGAACTTAAGAGCAGTTCTCCAATTGATCCTATTCTTCCTACATCTCTCCAATAGTTAAAAGCGTAATGCTATGATCTCTTTGAGTCTTAATGATGGGATCCTTCATAAATTGATGATATGTCTGATTCCTCTTTTACCGAACTCCTTACGTTGTAGCATCTAAGACTGCACTCCCATCATTTTTCTAGTACTAAGAATTCCATGGGTTATCTTTAGCCCAACTAAGGGTCCTCTGCTTTGAAACCGTCTCTGGTCACACAGTAGGCTTTGCAAAAATTATTCTGGTCATACAGTAGTCTTCTAGAATATGGACTGGTAATTACCATGTCTTCCAAATGTTTACATTGTAAATGAGAAGCACAATTTTATACATATGTATCTAATACGCCCTCTAATGTGAGAGCTTGTTAAAACCTGGACATGATTAGACATGTTGTAGCAGCAGCAGTAATAGTTTTGCTGTAGCATACTAGCTGCGATAACCATTTTTTGAGTTAATGGGATAGGAGTGAGGATTGATCCCTGATGTCGTGCTTTAATATCACGATACATTGCTTAAGTAGTAATAAGAAATGCAATTTATATAAAAAATAATAAGCGTTTGTGAGTTTCTTCAAATTCGCTTCATAGTGACCCAATCCTTCAATCTCTTGTGTATTAAATCTATTCCAACACCAGAGCCAAGGCCTCATAACATCAATTTGTTACCAAATGAAAGTGAGGGTCTCCAAGACTTACGATTTGCTTTCCTTTGATGCAAATCTGACGCTGTAAAGTTTCCTTTTCAGATTAGAACCTCTAGAAAGAAACTTGAACTCCACTTGCTTCATGCTAATTTATTGACAGTTTGAAATCAAGAATTACTTCCCAAGATTTGTCCCACCACAACACATTCATTTCGAAGTCACCTGAGAGACATCTTATGACGATATACTCAAACTTTTTTATACCCACACAGTCCAGTAGAGAGTAATCCAGCGAGCCAAGCTGCCAGGAACCTTTTACTTTTCCCCACAACACTAGCGTAATCCATATGCTCATTAAGCCTGGACCAAGTCGACGTAGACATTTCTTAGTAAAGAACACAACTCCTTCTAAAAAATAAGAGAAACTGGGGTGAAAAGAGGAAAGAAGAGGAGATTGGAGTAAAGATACAAAAAAGAAGCGCAAAAACTAGTTGAACAGCCCAGGACCGGCCTGTCACCTGATACCCCGGGGTGCCAAGGGCCATCGAATTGGCTGGACAAAGGAAGCCCCCCCCAGGGCGGTAGTTGGCGGCCGATAGACAGGACTCTATTTTTCTCCCTTTTGAGCTCTTTTCGATCTATTGTACCATTTTATATTAATTCAAATTGGTCTTATAAGTGGTACATTAGTTCAAGCTGCTAATATATTTTGACTTCTTGAAGCATTCAGAGTTAAAAAAGATAACAGATCAGATTTCTGGAAGAGAGTTTGACTTAAATATACAGCAAAAACAAAGAGAGGTATACGCTTTGGAGCAGAAAATCAAAGATGTCCATCGTGAAAAAGATGTTATGGCAGCTGATTCTGAAGACAGAGTTAAACTCACTCTTAAAAATGGGGAGTTGGAAAATCATAGAAAGAAACTTAAAAAGATGTGAGCAACCCCTTTTAATTTTATTTGAGTTATCAGAAACAGTTTTTTCCAATATTCTTTCTGTTGTGTATTTTCATCCTTAATCATGAATTGTTTGTCAGATTGGACGATTACAAGGATAAGTTTAGAGGAGTTCTGAAGGGAAGGCTTCCTCTTGAGAAAGATTTGAAAAAAGAGATTTTTAAGGCTCAAAGGTTGTAATTGAATATGCTGATTTCTCTTTAAAATTTAATTAGAGTTATTGTTCCGAAATGGAGTTGCATTTATCACGTTAATGGGTTGTTCCAACTTCCAACTAATCTTGGTTTCTCTTTTTTCCTGAAAATAGAGTGACAAAGTGCAAGAAATGTTCGAAAAATCAATGGACTAGTTCCACCTGGAAAATGTGCAAAAGCAGAACCTCTAGTGTTATTCTACCTCCGTCCCAGAATTCAAGTCATTCTGCCTCTTTTTGTTTCTCCCGGAATATAAGTCATTTTAAATTACCAATGAAGCATTTATTACCCCTAATTTATTAACAAGCAAACTATTTTTCATTACTTTATAACTATTGCTTTAATGGTGGTCAATGGATATTTTAGTCATTTCTCCTTAAAATATATGGCACTCGACCACTTTCTTAAGCTGTGTGAGAACACCCAAAATGACTTATATTCTGGGATGGAGGTAGTGTGTGTGTGTGTATAAACACACACATACATATACTTTTTCTGTTTACTATGGCTTCGTGCTTTTCTTCGCCCCTCCTCTCCCTTGCCTCCTAGAATCGTTCTCCCAAGTCTCATTTGCCCTCCTGGCATCCTAATAATTTGTATTCCAAGTTATTCATCTTCAACCATAAACATGAAATACAAGAATAATATGTGAAATCTAACCGTGTGCTTTTCTTAAAATTAAAAAAACACGCGATTCACTTTGCCCATTGTGTGTAGGCCACAGGGAGGATCCTTTGCGCTAGGTAGTCTATTTTCCCTTTCAACTACTGTGGTTCTCTGTATTAGTTTACTCTTGGTCCTTAGCATGCATATAGAAGGAGACAGCATATGCTGTACTTTTTTAGCAAAGAACATTGATATGCATTCTGGTATTCCTTAGTCTCTAGGTTGCTCTTACTTGCCTTCGGATAAGTTTTCTGTTACCTAAAGTCTATGTCTTGGCTAAATAACGTCTGTGTTTGACCATTTTCTCTGCCCTATGCTTTCCAGTGATATGTGGAGAGAGTATGATGACTTGAACAGTAAGGCGCGTGATGCTGAAAAGGAAGTAAGCATGTTGCAAATGAAAATTGAAGAAGTGACCGATAACTTGTCCAAATTGCACAAGGATAGGGATTGTAAGACATCAGCCTTTTACGTTAATCCTATTTAGGTTCCAAATATTCACTGAGCCTATGGAGGAAAAATTGCAGTGCTTCTATATGTACTTTAGAATATGATCCTTCAATTTCTTAATGCAATGCAGCTAGAAGGAGATTCATTGAATTAAAACTTCAGTCAATAGATCAGCAATCTAGCATTGACTCGTACTTTAGGGTTTTGGATTCTGCAAGAGAAAAAAGAGATTCTCAGAAAAGGTTAGTAATTGGAACTTCTACAACTGATAGTTTGGTTGTTTGTGAATCTAGGTAAGAGGAAGTACAATATGGTACTCATTGTAATCCTTTTTTTTTCCTTTGTAGATTGTATTCATTTATATCCTTTTAACATGCTCGTTTATAATGCTAATAGTTCTTGCTAATGGGGTTTTATTCTCATTTAGTTATTGTTATTTTGTACACGTAGCACTAGGAGGTAGAAAATGTTTTTTTTGAAGTGTTGAAGGAAGTTATTTCTATTTAGTTTGTTGGTTTTTCGCTTTTATTATTGTCTATGTATTTGTTTCTGTTTTGACACTTATGTCTTGGGACCAAATAGGGGTCCATATCTCATGATAAATACCACTATAGCATCTAGTCAAGATGCAGCAAAGTTTTTCTTGTGCTGCTGTAAATGAGGAGAAGTGTAATTCAATACATTTATGTCTAACACAGCAAATACAACATGGCTGATGGTATGAGGCAAATGTTTGATCCTTTTGAGAAAGTTGCTCGTGCTCATCATATTTGCCCGTGCTGTGATCGCCCTTTTTCTGCTGAAGAGGAAGATGAGTTTGTTAGAAAGGTAGTTTGACTATTTCTGTTGTTATGCTTTTTATTTTTAATTGTTACTTTCTATATATGTAACTTTTAATTCGAATTTGTTACTTCATATTTGTAGCAAAGAATCAAAGCTGCCAGTTCTGCAGAGCACTTGAAGGCGTTGGCTGTAGAAACGTCAAATGCTGAATCTCTCTTCGAGCAGCTTGATAAGCTTCGTATGGTCTATGAAGAATGTGACAAAATCAACAAGGAGTCGATTCCTCTTGCAGAGAAGAACTTGAATGGGCTGAAAGTGGAGTTGGATAAAAAAAACCAGGCTCTTGATGATGTAATTTATCATTGTTCCTTAGTTTTTCTTTTTTATAATCTTTACTTTTCTTGGTCGTCTCTAGTCTTTTCATTTGTTGTGATTGACGGTCAGAGTATTTATCCCAAAAAAAGAAAGAAAGAAAAGAAACATGATTGACGTGGAGAATTAATTCACTTTGTCTTTTTCCCGTTCTTTCAATTCTCTTCTTTCTCATTTAATGCTTATATTCAACAATATCTGATTGCCACCTTGCTTCTCTCATGGATTAGGCCATTAGATGTTTATGGCAATGAATATCCGGGGGATACTTACTTCCTCTGAAGTTTGTCATATTGCCATCATCTTTATTGTAGTATACTGCCTAGAGCTTGTTGTCAAGTAGTTACCACTTTTTGATGGTTAAACATCCAATTTGAAACAATGTTTGTGCCCTTGGCTTGTTTGTCATCTTTAAACAATTTCCATTAGAATGTCAATTTTAGGACAAAGATGCAGCTAGATTTTAAGGCCTATGTTACAAAGTTCGGATGGACATGGGCAAGGTTTAGGTTCTATGCTCTGATTTATCCCGACACCAAATGTTGCTTGTTTTCGTACCAGAACTGGCAAAAAATGTATCATCTCTGCTCCATATTTATTATTTTTTCAAAACTGTAAATTGTGTTCTGTAGCTATTCATGTTGCCAACTTCATAGCATTTTCGTAACTACCATGATAATGCTTTGTTCATGATCTTGATATTTTTTCCAATAATAAACAAGTTTCTTCTACATGCAGGTATTGGGTGTTTTAGCCCAAATTAAGGCTGACAAGGACTCTATCGATGCCTTGATACAACCAGTAGAAACTGCTGACAGGCTTTACCAAGAAATACAGGGTTTGCAGACTCAAGTTGACGATTTAGAATACAGACTTGGTTTCAGCCATCAAGGAGTCAAAACCACGGAGGACATTCAATCGGAGTTGGACTCACTACAACGCACTAAGTATGTATATTCGTATCCGGTTTAATTAACAGTTACATATGCAATATATTTCCCTCTTTTTTTATTCTTCGCCGAACGTCTTGTTCGTGTTTTATTTGCTGTTTTTTGTTGCCAGGGATTGTTTACAAATCGATCTAGAGAAACTCAGAGAAGAACAAAGATACATGGGAGAAGATCAGAAAACTGTTCAGGCTAGGTGGCATATTGCGAGGGAGAAAAAAAACAAAGCTGCTAATACTCTTCATGATGTTGAAAGGGTTGAAAAGGAATTAGACCGCCTTGCGGAGCAAAATAGTCAAGTGGAACTTGATGAGAAGGTGAGAATCCAGACAGTGTGGTTAAGATTTTAACTGAATCTATTGCACTCTTGCTTTATGAAACTTGTGTTGTTTTTAGAGATTTTCACCTTTAAAATGTCTTAACGCAAGGACAAGATGTTATGCTTGGGATTTTAAATCTGCAAGTAATGTTAAGATAATGAAAACGAGTTGTTCAAGAAAAGGTGCTAAAAGGGCAGTTGCATTTTGCTGTCCTTGAGTTACTACATATCGTCTGACAGTACATTTGAAAATTTCAGCATCTTTCAGAAGCTGTTGGTCCTTTGAAGAAAGAGAGTGAAAAATTGCGCAGGCATCACGATGATTTGAAAATCAAATTAAATGACGAGTATGATGAGCTATCCAATGTCAGGAGCAATTATCAACGGGAGGTTGATGAAATTCTTAAGATTAATTCTGACATAAAAAGGTACGTCTTGTATCTTGAAAATGCTTCCAGATCTAGTTTGTGTGTATATATGACAGCTGCTCTGCTCTATCAGATATTACGATTCCAAGAAAGGAGAGAGATTGAAAGAACTTCAAGAAAAGCAAATCGTAGCAGAAGCTCAACTTCAAGAGAGTATAGCAAGGCAAGAGGAACTGCTTGCAGAACAACGCAAAAGCGAGGAACTGAAGAACAACCAGGCTCAGTTAAAACGGAACATTGAGGATAACTTAAACTATAGAAAAACTAAGGCTGATATTGAGGAGCTTGAAGTGGATATTGAATCATTGGAAAAGCGAATCATCGAAATGGGTGGAATTTCAGCTGCTGAAGCCGAGGCTGCAAAACTCTCACTAGTAAGAGACAGACTTCTATCAGAGGTAAGCACTTTTTCATGCCAATGGCTTTGTAAACTTGATATAAGTTCATTTGATTTTTTTTTCGTATTAAGCCTCTCACCTAAAAGCTTATAAAAACGTAAGCTGTTAAGGAGAATTGTAATTTACACATATATCTAACATGTCCCCTTACTGTGTGGTCTTGCCGACATGTGGATAATAGTTGACATGCTTCGTGACAGCACAAAAAGTGTGTTTGTGCTTCATTCCCTATCAGGTGCCTTCTCGGTGAAATGACACATATATTTCTGTTTGTTTAAGAGTGAATAGAGTTCATTTAGCTTCATTGCTAGTATGTTAATGAGGTGAGATCCTACTAAAACGTGAAGGCTCTGAACTCACTTTTGGCGGTTGTAATCGTGCTGCTCGTTCTTTTCCGCTACTCGCGATTTATTAGCAATGATTTAGACATAATAAATCACAAAAGGAAACTCCTGATTCAGAATAGAGTTTCATTGGACATTTGGCATATGACATTGACAGTACGCATATAGATGGTACGTGTATTAACTTCTCAATAACAAGTTTCAGGTCTTTCCCAATTTCATCTGGCAAAGATAATATCCTTCTGTGATGATAAAGTGTGTATGCTACGAATCTATGAATGGTGTAGATTCACTGTCCACATGCTAGTTTTAGTGTTCTTCTTTATCGTGTCACTGTCAACTTGAGAATATGTTTCACATGCTTCATTTCGTTGATATTTCTTTTTGGAATCTGACGCCGAGCAGTTGTTCCTTCATTTACGACCTCCACTTTCACCTGATATGACAATGATTTGGCCTGTTACAGTTGAACAGGTTTCGTGGCACTGTGTCGGTATACCAGAGCAATATCTCCACAAACAAGGTTGATCTCAAACAGGCACAATACAAGGATATTGACAAGCGCTATTTTGATCAGCTAATTCAGCTCAAGGTGTCCAAATAGTTTTAGTACGCGATCTCTTGTATATTAATGGATTGGAACTTCTTTGTGAGTTTGATGCTCTTTTGCAGACAACTGAGATGGCAAACAAGGACCTTGATAGATACTACAACGCACTTGATAAGCAAGTCCATTTTTTAATTTATTTTTACTTCAAATATTACCATTTTAGCATGCTTTGAAGCTGCTTTGCTCTTTGGTATTCTTTTTCGTGTCTCGTTTCTTTGGGTGTCTTCAACCCCAAAGGGATTGGGAGTTATTTGATCCACACTTGTTTTTCTTATCTTTAGGGCACTCATGCGATTCCACACGATGAAAATGGAAGAGATAAACAAAATAATAAGAGAGCTATGGCAGCAGACTTACAGGGGACAGGACATAGATTACATAAGCATTCATTCAGATTCCGAAGGAGCTGGTACTCGATCATACAGCTACAGGGTAGTGTATAACTTTCTTTTCAGATGAAATCTTTATTCAAATTATGAATGTAAAGAAGATGAGAGAAGATAGCAAATAAAGTTAAGTTTATTGCTTGGTAAACTTGCTTGGTAAACTTGAAACTCTATTACAACTATAAATAGAAGAAACACAGCCTGAGGACTTGGTCCCTAACGGCTATATTATATTGGAGATAATATCAGCCAATTAAACTAAAGCTAAGTCACTAGGAATATAAAATATCCTAGGAAAAGTTACAGACTGTAAAATAATTAAAAGGCAGTAAAAGAACAGTATTTACTGTAACAGTAAATACTGTAAAGCTATTATCATCCAGTCATTATCTTTCCATACTCCCCCTCAAGTTTGGTTGGAAGACATCAAAGAGACCAAGCTTGCTGATACAGAACTGGAATGAAGCTCTAGGTAGTCCTTTAGTAAACACATCAGCAACTTGCTTCTTGGTTGGAACATAGCTTAGGCATATGCTTCCATCATCCAATTTCTCTCTGATAAAATGTTTGTCAATCTCAATGTGCTTGGTCCTGTCATGTTGCACAGGATTATTTGCAATGTCAATAGCAGATTTACTGTCACTATAGAGCTTCATAGGTTGAATAGTGTTTTGTTGTAGCTCTCTTAAAACTCTTCTTATCCAAAGGAGCTCATAGATAACAAGAGCAACAACTCTAAACTCTGATTCTGCACTGCTCCTAGAAACCACAGCTTGTTTCTTGCTTCTCCATGAAACAAGATTATCCCTAATAAAGATGCACCATCCTGATGTAGACCTCCTATCTACTTTTGAGCCTGTCCAGTCAGCATCAACATAACCTTCAATTGTCATTTTAGAGTCAGACTTGAAGAGTATGCCTTCCCAGGATTCTCCTTTAGGAACTGTAGGACTCTGAAAGCAGCCTTTTGATGCATTTTCCCAGGCCTATTCATGAATTGGCTGATTTGACTGACAACAAAGGAGATGTCAGGCCTTGTATGGGAAAGGTAGATCAGCCTACCCACCAACCTTTGGTACCCCTCTTTATCAACTAGATCACTGTCCTCTGCATTTGTAAGAATAACAGAATTATCAACAGGTGTATAAGAGGGTTTACACCCTAGCATGCCATAGTCACTTAGCAAGTCTAGGGTGTACTTTCTTTGATTAACAAGGATACCCTGATTAGACCTAGATATTTCCATACCAAGGAAGTATCTAAGTTTACCAAGGTCCTTGATATCAAAATGAGATTTAATGTAAATTTTCAGTTTCTCAATTTCACTGTCATCACTACCAGTGATGATTATATCATCAACATAAACAAGGAGGATTACAACTCCCCCTCCCTTCAAATGCTTGTAAAACAGGGTATGATCAGAGTGAGCATGAGTGTAACTTCCTTGCTTGATAACTTTGGAGAATTTGGCAAACCAAGCCCTTGGTGACTGTTTTAATCCATGTAAGGATTTCAACAGTTTGCAGGCCTGATTTTTCTCAAATTTATGTTCAAATCCAGGAGGTGGATGCATAAACACTTCCTCTTTGAGATCACCATTTAGGAACGCATTTTTCACATCCATTTGATAAA
Organism: Gentiana macrophylla; assembly: GCA_026214975.1. Classification (NCBI taxonomy): domain Eukaryota; kingdom Viridiplantae; phylum Streptophyta; class Magnoliopsida; order Gentianales; family Gentianaceae; genus Gentiana; species Gentiana macrophylla. Next base: position 100,704,588 of record CM047815.1, on the reverse strand, counting down.
GGGGCCAGTTGTTAACAGAAGCAAGGGACAGTAAGATCTTCACAGTGTTTAACTTTGCTACATGAGCAAAAGTTTCTGTGAAATCAATGCCAGGAGTTTGTGTGAAACCCCTAGCCACAAGTCTGGCCTTTAACCTATCAACAGTGCCATCAGCCTTGTATTTTACACAAAAATACCCATTTTGATCCCACCATTTTGGTACCCTTAGGTACAGTAACTCTTTCCCAGGTGTTGTTATTCATGAGGGCTTTTAGTTCATCAAGAACAACAGCTCTCCATTTAGAATCAACAAGAGCTTGAGTGATGTTTTTAGGAATAAACACATCATTCATGTTTGCAAGATGACCTTTATAAGGTTCTGTCATAGCAGAATAGGAAACAAATCTGTCAATTGGGTGTTTAGTGCATTTTCTGACCCCTTTTCTTAGGGCAATCGGAGTAGGCACAAGGTGATCACTGGTATCTTCATTGTTTTGAGGTTCCATACTTTCCTCAGATTGTTCATCATCATCAAGACTTTCTTCCACCTCATTTATTGTATTCTCAACTACTTCTAGCTCAGGAGTAGGATCAGAAAGTTGAGTAGGGGCTGAACTTGATCTGGGAGGATGGACCTTTCCTTTTCTGGTATAAATGATGATATCCTTTTGGGCAGGGGCTCCAGAAATGTCCTTACCACCTTACCACCCTCAGGATTCTCTTGTCCAGTGATCATAGAATCCATCACTGGTTCTGGAACAACAGGAAAAATGCTTTCCATCTCCAAGATTGTATTATGATCCATGGTGACTAAAGGATCCTTAGAGTAATAGGGGACACCTTCAAAAAAGGTTACATCAAAAGAGGTGTAAAACTTTCGTTTTAAGGGGTCAAAACACTTGTAACCCTTTTTAGTTGAAGAATAGCCAATAAAAATGGTTTTTATAGCTCTAGGATCCAGCTTACCTCTAGTAGGTGAAAGATTATGAACAAAGGCTACACATCCAAAGATTTTCAGTGGTATAGATGATACCAGCTGAGATTCGGGATATAAGCCTTTGAACACATTTAAAGGAGTTTTAAAAAGAAGGATCCTAGAAGGCATCCTATTAATTAGAAAAGCTGCAGTAAGCACTGCATCTCCCCAATAGGATCTTGGGAGATTCATTTGAAAAAGAAGAGCCCTTGCAACATCCAACAAGTGCCTGTTTTTCCTCTCTACTATTCCATTCTGTTGAGGGGTATTGGTGCATGAAGTTTGATGCACTATACCCTTCTCAGAACAGAGGGGACTTAACAGAGAGTTAAGGTATTCAGTGCCATTGTCAGATCTTAGGATCTTAATTCTTGTTTGAAATTGAGTTTCAACCATAGAAACAAAATCTTTGAAAATAGAGTACACATCAGCCTTATGTTTCATTAAGAAAACCCAACATAGTCTTGTGTGATCATCAATAAAAGATATAAACCATCTATTACAACTAAGATTTGGAACTTTAGAAGGTCCCCAAACATCATTGTGAACTAAAGAAAAAGGAGAAGAACTCCTATAAGGCCTAGATTTAAAAACAGACCGTGTGTGTTTGGAAAGTTCACACACTTCACATTTAAAAGACCTAGGATCCTTTTTACAAAATAGATTAGGAAAAAGCATCTTCAAATAAGCAAAATTAGGATGCCCTAATCTCTGGTGCCACAAAAGGATGTCATTTTTTGTATCAACAGCTTTATACATAGAACTGGAGTGTTGATTTTTGAAAAAATATAGTCCATCCTCCAGATCAGCACTGCCAATCTTCTTCCCTGATCCCTGCTCCTGAAATTCACAGTGAGTAGGGTGGAAATTAGCAATACTATTAGTGTCTCTAGTAAATTTGCTGATGGAAAATAGATTACAAGATTTGGAACATGAAGGACAGATTCCAGACATATATCTTCAAATATGTGAATCTTTCCTTTTCCAAAGAATAACGATAGATAATGTTCCATCAAAGAATTTTAACTTTGTGCTGCCCATTAGAGGGGTGATAAGTAGAAAAAAGAGTGTAGTCCCCTGTCATGTGGCTGGATGCCTCAGAATCCACAATCCAAGGGACATTACCTTCATGAGCTATTCCACTAGTAGACAGATCAGTCAGCTTCTGTTCTTCTTTCCTCCCAAAGAGTTGATCAAGAATATCTAGTTGCTCCTTAGAAAAGGGTAGAGAGGAAGCAGTAAGAGCTTGTTTCCGATCCCCACTTTGAGTAGATTTCTTTGAAGGTTGAGCTCTAGGAGGTTTTCCATGTAACTGCCAACAGTTTTCTTTGTTGTGTCCCTTTTTCTTGCAATAATCACATACCAACAGAGGCCTTTGATCAGTTTTTTTCTTGCCAAACATGGCATTCTCATAACTTTGAGTGCTAAGGGCAGACTGTTCTCCTCTTTGAATGATAAGGCAGACTGTTCTCCAAGAGGAGTAGGATGGCTACCCATCACTCCCTTCCTACTTTCTTCATTTCTGATGTAGGCAAAAGCCTCCATAGTATTAGGTAAAGGAACTTGGGACAGGACTCTTTCCCTAGCAGCTTCAAAAGAGGGATCAAGACCTCCCAGAAATTCAAAAACTCTTTCCTTTTCAAGTAGGTTTTGAAAGGTTAGAGAATCAGTACTGCATGTCCACTTAACAGCAGTCAACTGATCATATTCTTGCCAGAGTTTAGTTAAGACACTGAAGTACTTAGTAACATCAAAAGAGCCTTGTTTCTGGTTCCTAATGGTAGATTTTACTCCAAAAGCCTGAGCAAAATTGCCCTTGTTTGAGTAAAATTGTCCCACAGAATCCCAGATTTCTTTGGCAGTAGAGGCAAACAGATGATTTTTTTTTTTTTTTTAAAGCAACTTTATTTTTATTGAGAAACCAAATAAAGAGCTACATAGTTCATTGCCATATCCCGGCCCGCCCCAAATTTACGTGATAGAGTGCATAGCATGGCCTCCTTAAACCCTATGTGTGGCAAACCCAGAGTAGGAAAATCCATCACATAGGGAAGAGTACTCGCTCTATGCACTCCCAATAAAATCCCAGCCCCATAAATAATTACATCAGTGGAAACCAAAGTGGAATAAATGTCGTAACGCTAAATCGCCTTGTGTGTACAAACGAAGGAGGTAAAGTCGAAGATCGCCGCACTCTCATCCGAACTTGCATGAGCAAAGAGAGAATTATGGTCCTTCTGGCGAATTTTCGACATGACCGGTCCGTAAAGTGAGCGAAGAACACCCGTGTCGGTCGTACCAAGTAAATAAAGGGGTAGATCAAATACTAGGAAAAGTATGAGCACGCGTTTGACAACAAAAGCAACAAAGACACACTGGATTGCACCCCTAGCAATGCGGTAGGGGTGCGTCCAAAGGTAGGCACAATCATGTACGCCATGTCCATGAGAAAACGTCAGGCAAACTGCACGGCTATAATCTCTAGTGACCTTCATCGATCTGCACAAAGTGTGATAAGCAGTATATGGGTACAAATTGGTGAAAATGAAAAAGTAGGTGAATTGAACGGAACGACCTGGTTTGCACCCTTCACAAGTGAAGAGTGCTTCCCGGAACATCAGTGATGTATCTGATATGAGCTGGGCCATGCAAATCATCGTGGATTAAATTCAAAATGTGGGGTGGGACATCCCTCTGGCGAATAAAAATGTGATCATCCCCTTCCAATGCTGCTAGTGTGTCAGCGACCCTGTTGCACTCCCTATAGACGTGGGAGATGGTATAAGGCAGCGGTCTAAGGATGGCACAAATCTGAGTGACTGAGAGGCACAGGGGCCATCCCCCATTACTAGCTCCAGACACCATACGATACACATATAGAGAATCCGATTCGATATCCACAGCCTGTGTATAAGTGCGCATGCGAAGACCAAACAACAGGGCTTTAACCTCAGCATCCACCACCGTCCCCTGCCCAAAACACGAATGAAAAGCCGTTATGAACCCTCCATCAGAGTCCCTGAGGATACCACCACCATAAGCAATTCCATTCCTGACACTCCCATCCACATTCAGTTTGATATTGCCAGAACGTGGGGGCGCCCATCTCAGGTAAGTCACTTTCCGCTTAGGGGTCGATTTGAGCTTGAAGGGTTGGAAGAAAGGAGTGCCTCTATCGGATCCCAAGGTTCCAGCTCCTTCCGAAAAGCAAGTTGCCTAATAGCCCGCTCAATTTGAATGATGGTGCGATGAGTAGAAGGATGAACCTCGTCGTTCCTGCATCTATTCCTCTCAGCCCAAATACCCCAACAAACAATAACCGGTACAATTAGGCGAAGGCTGGAGATACTAGGGGCTGAATTCTTCCAGAAGTGCAGCATAGGCACAATCCCTAACGTAAAAGTAAACCGTAACCCGAAGTGATTCATAAAGTAATTCCAAACGGACCTGGCAAAATGACAATCAATAAACGTGTGACGCAGATCCTCCCCATGATGACACACAAAGCATTTAGAAACCAGAGTTATACCACGCCGCTGGATGTTCGGGTCGATTAAGGCGAGATCGTTATAAGTACCTCCCAATGTAAGAATGAAATCTTGAGGGGGAGGAGGCTGTTCCAAATAATCTTAAATAAAGCGTTGGAGGGGTGAGTAGTGCGAACCATGTTCCACGCGGACCGTGTGCTAAACCTCCCATCTGGGCTAATGGTCCAAATAAGCTCATATTCCTTCTCTCGCGAGAAGGGGATCAAAATGATCTCTTCCACAATGTGACTGGGTAAATAAGAATGCAGAAGATGGGTATTCCACTGATCATTCATCCAAAGATCCTTAACCTTCCAAAACAGGCCGTCCGGAGATTCTCCCAGATTTGCCTCCGTCCACTTGTCTCTCCAGAAGTCAATGTTCCCCGCATTTACTCTCCAAGATATGAATTGTTCAGCTTTGTCTCTCATCTTCCACACGAGGCAAACAGATGATTATTACCTATATCATCAACCATGGAGTTAATCAGCCATGACATGACAGTGGCATTCTCTGTTTCCCAAGTGAAGAAGGCATCAACATCTTCTTCATTCGGCATCTTCTTTGATCCAGTCAAGTATCCCATCTTGCCTCTTCCAGTAACAAAGATTTTCACCGCTGCTGCCCATTGTCTATAGTTAGATCCATTGAACTTTGCAGAAGTGATTTGTAGGCTTGGATGCTCTAATCCAAGTCCACTGGAACGGTTGGAAGATGTAGCAGAGCTTGCTGGATTTCCAGAAAGAGATTCCGACATTATTTTTTTATTTTTATTTTTTTTAAAATTAAAACAGAGCGAGAGGGGAGAATTTAAGAAGAGATACAAGAGCTAAGCTCTGATACCATAAAGAAGATGAGAGAAGATAGCAAATAAAGTTAAGTTTATTGCTGGGTAAACTTGAAACTCTATTACAACTATAAATAGAAGAAACACAGCCTGAGGACTTGGTCCCTAACGGCTACAAACTAACGGCTATATTATTTTGGAGATAATATCAGCCAATTAAACTAAAGCTAAGTCACTAGGAATATAAAATATCCTAGGAAAAGTTACAGACTGTAAAATAATTAAAAGGCAGTAAAAGAACGGTATTTACTGTAACAGTAAATATTGTAAAGCTATTATCATCCGGTCATTATCTTTCCATAGAATGTCATCGATGTTTATCTAAACCGACCCATGAAAATACGTCCGCATTTGATCTTTCAAAACAGGGGGGAAAATGGAAGAGAAAAAACTAGCCATATCCAGACCAACCCCTACTTCATCATCTATCATAATAATTATTCTGCCAAAAAATGCTGACGGGATATTCTTTTACCTAGTTGGTAGTAAATTAAGCTTGTCCAAAACTTTCCATTTAGGTTAAATCCTGAAGGCTCTTAACATAGACTTCTTCTAAGTGAGAGGGTGGTCGATTTTCCACTAAGCTCCTTGTTGGAACTTAATATTAGTTTCCCTAACTTGTAATCATTTCTTATTTACGCAGGTTATAATGCAAACAGGTGATGCAGAACTAGAGATGCGAGGAAGATGTAGTGCTGGTCAAAAGGTTATTACTTGTCTGTCAATCTTCGAATTCTTTTACTGTTTTTTTTTTTTTTTTTTTTTTTTTTTTTTTTTTTCTGGTCTTTATCAATGTTTGCTACAGTATCAGTGATTGGAACAAATAGGTTGCATAATCCAGTTATGATTTCTTGCAGGTCCTAGCCTCACTCATCATACGGTTGGCTCTAGCCGAGACATTTTGTCTGAATTGTGGAATTCTCGCACTTGATGAACCTACAACGAACTTAGACGGCCCTAATTCCGAGAGTCTTGCTGCAGCTCTCCTAAGGTTTTTCTTTATAACTTGGAAGTCCCTTTAAAAGCAAATCTTTCGAATATTTTTGTTCATGTTCTTGAAATATTCTGTCTGCATCAGGATAATGGAAGATAGGAAAGGCCAGGAAAATTTTCAATTGATTGTCATCACGCATGACGAGAGATTTGCTCAACTTATTGGTCAGCGCCAGCATGCAGAAAAATACTACCGTATCACAAAAGACGACCTGTGAGCTAATTTTTGCCTGAAATTATGCTAGCACCTTTTTCTTTGTTCAATATTTTTGAATTACCATCTCTTCCAAAAGCTTAAGCTGTTTGATTTGTTTGAAAGGCGAGTAATTTAAGCAATTATACACTTCAACACAAAGAACATGGCCAACAAAGGTCACGAAGGCATATATTAAAGAGGCTGAACATGTGTAGCGTGTACAAAACAAATAAAGCGGCAATGTCTTAAACCTTTTGGAAGATATGATAATCCAACAAATAGTTTACTATTTATCGGTTTTACTGACTAAAAAAAATTCGATATCATTTCAGCCAACACAGCATTATCGAGGCCCAGGAGATATTCGATTGACGTACAAGGATATCATCTTCATCTATGCACCAGGATATCATCTTCATCTATGCACCGTGAAACTACTCATCTGTCTCCTAAGCTATTTGTACATTATTCAGAGACAAATTTCACATCCTTTCTGTAGTTTCATGTCATATTGTCTAGGGCACATTTGTAAACCTTTTGGTGATTTTTATATTACAGCAAGAACCATTTGGTGATTATAGTTCTAGTTTTTAACACATTGCCTCCTTTTCCTGTATATATCTCTCTCTTTTGATGGTTTCATGCCAAGGCATCACTATTAATTTGCAGTTCTGGTCCTGTAAGTTTTCTATAGTGCCTGCCTATTTTTAGGCCTTTTTAGTTGATGTCTACTGCATTAGGATTCATCGTCATGAAGAAAGATAAGAAAAACTGCTACATTTAATATACTAAATTCAATCAAATTTTGACATAACTAACAATACATTCATTACCAAAAGTGGTAAGAATAACTGTAGATCTTCATACGAACTGAAGTACACGAACACGAATCAAAGAACAAGAAATTTAATCTGCAAATGGAAGTGAAAGGTAGGTATACTGTCTTGTTTGAGTCCGGACCCCCTACAGTGATCGGTCCAATGACTCCCATACTACGTGGCTTGTTTGAGTCCGAATCCCCTACGGTGATCGGTCCAGTGACTTGTATCAGAGTCACAGGGATCTGGACTCGGCTTATTTAGTTAGTCCTTATACTTCATTTCAGAGGTGTTGAACCCAGGCATGTCGAAAGCCGACGTGAACTTCTCGACGTCGGCTTTAAGTTCTTCAATGTCCTTATTGTTAACCAGACCCTTGTTGAAGTCTTTCAGAAGTTTTCCATGTTCCTTTTGGATGTTCAAGCATAGGGTCACTGCCCTATGTAGAAACTCAGCTATCTGATCAAAGTCTTTTTCAAGTAAACCCCTTGATGTCATAGCAGGTGTACCTGCCCAAAAACATCTACCCTCTTTTAGAGCACTCGAAATATACTGTAAAATAATAATCTAAATCTGTAAAATACTGATTTGCTAAATTATACCGCATAAAAAACAGATTTTCTTACCGATACGAACACCTCCCGGGGCCAAAGCACTGCTGTCACCAAATACAGCATTCTTATTCACAGTAATATTGCACAAATCACAAACTTTCTCCACTTTATTACCTGGTGGAAGGTTGATTCTCAGCTACAGAATAAACTGTGAAAAAGGATTGTTACTGTTATGCCACTAAAGACGTAAAAACAAATGATGTACCGGTCAAACCGAGAGGGCGAAGATCCCAAAGAACAAGATGGTTCTCCGTTCCGCCCGTAACAATAGTATATTCCTTGCTCATCAAGTAATTGCCTACAGCAACTGCATTAGCTTTAACTTGCTTTGCATATGCTTTAAAAGCAGGTGTAGCAGCTTGTTTCAATGCAACAGCAAGTGCACCAATCTGATGGTTGTGGGGACCACCTTGTAATGAAGGGAAAACAGCAAAGTTGATCTTATCTTCAAAGTCATACACAGCATCCTCAGGTTGCCCTTTTTTTGCTGGTTTAGGACCTTTCCTGTAAAATATCATTCCTGCCCTTGGGCCTCTTAGACTCTTGTGTGTTGTGGTTGTGACTATGTCACAATACTCAAATGGATCTGCTGCTTCCTGTAATAACAAAGATTTCATTACCGAGAGCACTTGGAGATACTGTAAAACACCGTAAATCTTGGATTCTACACCATATCTATCTACTGCAGAAGATCTGTTCATTAAAATGCAATATACAGATTCAAAACTAGAAGGCTCATGGCTTATGTTGACTAAGTTTCATCAGAAAGAGAAATGTAACAAAACAAACAGGCAGTCATTACTCGATTTGAATTTAAAAATCGTCATTTTAAAATAGCTAAAATGATCTCTAGGATCAGTAGCGGATCCAAGAATTTGATCTCACTTGATGATTCAATGGAGTCATGGAAGCAAAATTGAAGATCCACCAGGGCACAAATGGTATTCATCTATTCTTTTTTAACAGAAAAATTACATCGTTTACATACAAAATGAAAAATTCTCGGATCTCTGTGGGGGTACGTGCCCCCCTTGAAAACATTGGATCCGCCCCTGACTACATTCAATCAAACATAACAAGAAATGGAACCTGCATGAGGAATCCAGATCACAAAACCAACTAAATACACATAATTGAGCAATAAAAGACGCATTCAAATGAAAATGAAAACTCATGAATTGCACCGACCCGCATAAAAAAGTCGAAAACTTTACGCATGAAATTGAATAAAAAACTAAAGAATGTGCCAGTACCTGAGCAGCAACAAGGCCACTTATATGAGCCATGTCACAAAGCAACAGAGCCCCAACCTTATCAGCAACCTCTCTGAATTTCTTGTAATCCCAATCTCTAGGATAAGCACTCCCACCACAAATAATCAATTTAGGCCTAAAATCCAATGCTTTCTCCTCCAATTTATCGTAAGCAATATACCCTGTCGTCGAATCAACCTTATACGCCAAGCTCTCGAAATAAATCGAGGTAGCACTGATCTTCTTCCCATTAGAAGTATAATACCCATGTGTCAAATGCCCTCCTGAGGGCAGATCCAACCCCATGATCCTATCATGGGGTTGGAGCAAAGCCGTATAGGCAGCGAAATTTGCCGGTGAACCGGAATACGGTTGCACATTGACACCCCATTTGGTGGGATCAAGCCTATACACTTGCAATGCACGAGATCGAGTCAAGTTCTCAATCTCGTCAATGAACTCATTACCCCCGTAATACCGGTTCCCAGGCATCCCTTCCGAGTATTTGTTCGTTAAAGGGCTGCCAAGGGCTTCCATAACAGCAAACGAGGTGAAATTTTCGGAAGCAATTAGCTCGATTCCACGGCATTGGCGGCGTTTTTCTTTCTCGATGAGGTCGTGGATATCGGGGTCTACGGTTGCGAGTGGGGTGTTGCCCCAGTCTGAGACGGGATCCATTTTTGTCAGGGTGGTTGTAACAGAAGAGAATGAAATGAGAGGGAAAAGAGAGGAGCGAAGGAAATTGTTTGAGGGATAGAAATGAGGGTATCTATATATACCTGTGTATTTTACCGTACATATTTGCTGCTTTACATGAATGGTGCCAAGTGCATCGACTATGCTTAAAAGTCTCTGGTTGTCTTTTTTCACAAGTTGTGTTTTTCTTTTTTCCCTAAAAAAAACTTGACCTTTAATGTTTTATTTTATTTTATAATACCCTAATGGTGTTTCTTTGGCAAATTATCAAATTTTCTTTTGTATGATGAATGATTTTGTATGTTGAATTAAACGAGAGTTGCGGTTTTTTTTTTAGACATTTCGTTAAAAGTAAAGCTAATTTTTGAAAGGAGTGCCAAGTAAATTGAATAACATGAGTTCGTAGATTGTGGAGTTTATTGAGTTATACTTTATTACAATAGTACTACACTCATACCTGACTTTTAAAGTATAAAGTTGTTTATCTCTGAATTCATTAGAAATGGTCGAAATTAGCATCTTAATGAGGGAACACTTACATGAAAGTGCAGTGGGTAGGGTTCATGTATGTAGGGAATCCATTTTAGATTCCAGAACCTAAAATGACTATTTAATCAGTTCGTTCATTCCAAACGTTGTTTCGGCTTAGACGAATGTGTATCATCAGTAAGTGATCATTCAGAACATCAGTGATAGGTCCAGCAACACCATATCACGTTCAATAACGGTGCACTGCAGAGGATCCGAGCTACAGCCATCAACGCCTTAGTGTCTGAGCCTTTGAGCACTCAAGTCTCTGGTAAAATAAGTGCTCTACATGCATGAGATTGCTTCATATAACACACTACTCATTGCAACTAAACCATATGAATGATGTTAAAGCATGTCTTTTTTCACAGAGCCAAATGGAAATGGCAAAAGTCTAAATGTCTTTAGCTAGGGCAAACAAGTGACATTCGTAAACAGAGGATTCACCAATTTTCGATGTTAGGTTAGGGATTAAGGTTACCAAAGGTCATCAAATATGTACAAGGACAACAGAAGGTTGAACAAGAATACGGACATTCGTGTTATATATGTAATATATATCTACAGCAATGAAACAGAATCAGCATCAAGAAAACAGATTCATGCTTCTGATACTCTTCTGCAACTTCATGAACTTACATCATATTCTTTAATGGGAAAACTTTGCCTAGTTTCACATCCCCTAAGGTGCAAAGAATTGCAATAATGAGGAGAATAGTGGCAATGCAGTTAATATAGTAGCTCATTACAAGCTTCGCAACATGGAAACTATATTCAGGCAATAGCAAAGTAGTACTAAGAAATGAACTAGTTATGGCCAAATTTCAACACTAAAAGTAGCATCCCCAAACCTATGAGCCTAACTGCTCACTTAATTGCACAAATGCTTTAAACAGAAGCAAACCTGAACTACTTAAGGGCATTTCACAATAAGGGTATTAACTTCAATGACAACACTTTCTACAAGTCAAAAGCACATGCCAAGAAAAGGAAGGGGAAAAAAAGAAGCAGATTTGAGCTAACACAAACTCTTGATCTTATAAATGTTTAGTTCACAATAAAGTAGTGAACTATCCAAATCATAGTTACAATGCTACATTTACCCAAAAAAGGAAGAAAAAACCTCCAAAATACGACTCCCCATCCCAAAAGCTTAAACTTTGTGAAAGCTCATAACTTTACCAATCCCATAGAAGCTAGAGCCAAAACCACCTTCTCCTCCAAAAGCTCCAAGTTCCCATTTTCAAGACTAAATTGAGTTGCCTAACCACCTCCCCTGCACCTTGTGATCATTTCACAACCTCTGTGATAAGTATTAGCAGGAACAGGACCTCTGCAATTATAGTAAGAAGCTCCAGGAGTTAAACATGGCACCAAATCCCTCTTCAAAGTATCATAACTGATATATCTCCCTTGCATAATCAGCATCCTTTTGTTGCTTTCAGAATCCATTTCCCCTTCAATTGACATGGAAGAACACTCATTGATCTTTCCTTCACAAACCCTTTTCTGGCTTGGATCTAATTCACTTGTTTTCACTGAATTGAGGTCCAAATTGGGCAACCCATCACAATTTTTTATCCAAAAAAGTAGTAGCAAAAAGTACAGGTGCAAATGCAGGTGAGTTTTCTGCAGATCGTTGAAATTTGGAGTTGGCATGATAGTAATTGCGTGTTTGTGGGCTCAGAAAGTGAGATTTAATGGGGAAAACAAGACTACAACAGTGAAGATTGTGAGATTTTGATGAAGCAATTCCAACGCTATCTTGAGGATTTTATGTGTCGGTAGGGGGTCTCACTGTTTCACTATCAAATATAGGTAGCTGCTAAAATGAGTTTTGTATGTGTATTTTTCTTTCAAATATTTACTTATCGACTCTTAACAATTTTTGTAAACAGTGATTCTTGAATTCGGTTTGACTTCATTCGAGCATGAACATAATTGTTTGAGATTGATTCAATTAATTTTTAATTATGCTCAAGTTCGGTTCGATTATGCTTGACGAATATTTGATCATTTTCAAATTCAAACTCCAGCAGTTCTACTTCGGTTTATTTAAAATATATATATATATATATATATTTTTAATATGTTATAATAATGATCGATAAAACTCATGAACATTTCAAAACAACATTTAGAGTGTTTGAGTTCAGCTCGTTAACTTTGATAAATTATCCGAGTTTGACTCGAGATCGGTTATATGATATATGAGCAAATATTTCACGAGCCGATTTTCGAATTACTCGTGAGCAGCTCACATCGTTCGCACCTTGTTTATGATTGAAGTGTTATGTTGTTACATAGAGAATAAGAGATAATGATACTTTTGATTTGTGTCTTTCTCATAGTTTTATACCTAGTATCTATCGTTTTTAGCAAGACTTTTCATTCACCAACTATATATTTATATTATACATTTATGACACTCAACGAAAACACTTAATCGACTAATATACATAAAACAAGATAATGACCTTTTTGCCCATATCTTTCGTAAATAACTTTGAACTAGCTTTTATCTTTCATAATGAAAATTTTCACTCATACATTATACATACATTTTGATTACACTTTTAAGTTATTTAACAAATTCAACACTTCGGTTAACATTAGCCAGAGAAAAAAATGTAATAAAGATATATATATATAATTATGGATGAACAAAACTATTGTATTATAACCACACATTTCTATTTCTTAATTCTCTATATATTGAACATAATTTAAGTGTAAGAGGATTATTTATTTCCCTTTAAGAAAAGAAAAAAAAAAAAAAAAGTCAGTTTGTAGTCATGATTACAAATGATGATAGCTTTTTCTTTAAGACTAAAACACCATTTGTGTCTGTTGCCTTGTTGAGAAAATGTGAAGAAATGCTTTTTGTAAAAAGACAAAATATAGTTGTTGTCAAAAACCTTTGTCTTTATTAGAATTTTAGAATGATAAAACTCCAAACTTATTTTCTGATACATGTACCATAAATGTGTTAATATGACAGGTTGGACCACTGAAAACAAAAAAATTCATCATATATCTCTATCATGATTCATATTTAATATAAATGTGACACTCATTGACACACTAATGGCTTAGTTTAGGTAGAAGTAATATAGTACTTGGGAGCGTAATTCATTGGTTAATGAGCTTAAGTGTTGTAGTGACAATCTAACTTAACCGATGTGTGAGGGTTGGAATAATTTATGAAGCGACATCTTTCAGCAAAAAAGTTTAAAAGCAATATGAATACATTGAAATATTGGTACTCGTTTTCGAGTTACGTCCTTCACTGATCCTAGGGACGGGGTGGCGAAGATCCTTTGAGTTGGGGTTCAACTTTCATATAGAAGTAACGTAATGGAATTCATTACAATGTAATAAATATTACAGTCGAAAATGAATCCAAAGAGGCGTAATGAAAAATGACAAGACCCGATGTTGCCACCACCATGCACCTCGGCCCCAACACACTACCCACCACCATCTTACAACCCTACTACCATACCCCATCAAAATCCACCTCACTGCCACCTTACCCCTACGCCCATCCTACCCTCACCCCACTACTCAATCACCTCATCCCCACTCATACCACCCCACCTTTTGTAGCCTACCCTGCCTCCAACCGATTCAGCATTGTCACTTTACCCTACCTTTTATAGCCTACCCTGTCTCCTACCCATCATCTCACTTTACCCTACTCATCCTAACCACCATACCCTCACCCCAATTCCATCCCACTTAACCGCACTTTACTCAAATTAACCACCCTACCCTCACCCCAACTTACCCTAACTACTCTACTCTCACCCTCCCATCCCAACCGCTTCTACCATCCCACACATTACTCTCGTGTCACAACAGACACAATAAAAATATGTGATGCTTGTAACCAGATGCAACTGCACTCTATAGACATATGAGACAACCAACCCACTAAAAAACTAACACAATAGTCTGACAAATCTCCAACTCGTGTCTTGAAATTCTTGAGAGTGATCATAACTTAATACAACCTACTTATAACGGTTTTATTTTAAAAAAAATGCAAGCCAACATCTAAGTCTCATAATTAATGGGATAACAATAAGATATCCTTGCAATTACAAAGACACACAATTGCAAACATTGAATCATGCATCACATCAACAAAGGGTATCCTACGACCACAACCATTGATATAACACATTTTTGCATTATGATATGTGGCTCATTGATAATGAGGTAAAACTATCATAATCAAAAATGTAAAAGCAAGATGTGTTGCGCTCGATATGTCTGACTTCAACCATCTTGTCTACATCGGTAATAGGCGGAGCAACCTCTGCTATAAGGGTTGCTTTGAGGAGGAAGACAGCCCTGCGTCGTCGAGTACGGTTTGCCGCCGCCGCCGCCACCGCACACCGGCTGATCCCTTTTCAAAGCTCCGGTTGATATGTACTTTTTCTGTTCAAGAAGCTGCCTTTTACTTATCTCTGAATCCATAAGAGTACTTTCAATGTTATCCCCACTGCATTCACCAATGGAACCATTGCATGCTGATTCATATGATGCATATCTTTGACAAGAAATTCCTGTAATTAGCAAACAAAATATGAAAAATAATCGGAAGGAAGAAGCAGGAAGAATATGGCTTGAAGTTCTTTTCATGGTTTTCGAAGAATTTGCTTTTTTCTTATGCTTATTGATCAAGATTTTATTTGTAATGGGAATGCTTTTCATAAAGATAGTGGAAAACACACTATAATTAGGATGGACCGCACCAACATTATATATTGCAAGTCTGACTTGTTATAACTATTATTATTGTGTCGGAAAACGCGCCCGACATCATACAATATCAATCGTATAATATCTATATCTGTCGGTGTTTGATTCAACGTTTGACATTTTCAAAGATCGATTGTTAAATTCGACTTCTGAAAAATCGAAACTCATGCTTAAGATTTAACTTTTCAGGAGTTGATCGAACATCGTGGTGCGTTGAAAATAGGTGTTGTGTAGTATCATTAAAGATATCCTTTCAACAATTATATGTTTGGACAGAGATTATACTGTTAGCATATTTATTGTTAAAGATTAAGATTAATCGTGGGACGAGTCGATTTGTTTAAGGATCGATATTGTCTTATTTAATAATTATTCGATGTCCACTCAAAAAAAAAAAAAAAAAAAAATTATTCGATGAATTATAATAAAATACTCAAGCTTACGAGTTAGAAGAATAAAATACCATAATGCATTTCACTTGATATAAATTTCTCAACATGATATATAATCTAAAAATAATATAATTAATGCATTCATTTAGTACGACCTTTATACTTTTTTTTGGGTCACAAAACACGAAAATTTTATTAAATCCGAACAGAACATAATTTAAAACAGAACTAGCCACCGCGCAGTGCAGCTAGCAGAATTCCGATGTACATGATCGAGAAAGAAGACCGCGTAAGACGATAGTTTTATCTTTTTTTTAGAAACACCGTAGGTCGAAAGAAAACAATTGGGTCACCAGTTGAAAATTAAATTAATTAATTTATGTCTTCCTATTTATCTATATAAATATACCTAGGAATTTTTTTTTTTAATTTAATAAGGGGGTCAAGTGCACCCCAAACCCAACACTTAAAGCCGCCCCTGGCCACAGGCTAGACAAACAGACCCAACACATCATTGGAAGACAACCCAGCACGAGGCTCTACTACACTTACAACACTAAACTAGCCTACAATATAACTTGAGTAATAGATTAGAATGAAAGGTGCTGAACAGAAAGATAAAACATTATTCAAAAAGATTAAAAGACGTTCGGAGAGGGACGCTATAATTAAAGTCAATCTATTATCCGAAAAAACACACATACAAGCTAAAAACAATCCATACTAATACAATATTATTAATAATAAGGAAAATTAGGGATAATGATTAATAATCTTAATATTTTTAAATAACAGACAAATTTACATATTTTTTATAGGAAAAATAGACAACTACATAATTTTATAATGGTAAGACAAACAATTGAATCCTCGAAAATCAAATGAATCTCCTGAAATGAATCCCGAAATCGGTGAATTTCGATAGTGAATCCCAAAATTAGTGAATTTAGCAAATGAATTTTGAAAATTAGTAATTTCGATAAATAATTTCGGCGAATGAATTTAAACAAATAATTTCGACACAAGTGAATTTCGATTAAATGAATAAATAGCTTTTCTTTATGCAAAAGTTTTAAAAGACTGTCCTTCTACTCAATTGATGAAATATTTTTGTTCTTCTCCCTCATTCCCCCTTAATAATAATACAATAATAATGTATTTGAAACAGCCGCGAAGCCGGAGAATGACATCTATTTCCGACGCCCACCGCCAAGTATGAAACAAAGGTAAAGAGCACCGAGATCTAACATATATATCACCGGGAAAGAAGCACAAACCCGCAGCAAATGACGACGTAGCCAAGCCGGCGACCAATAGCTAGCCTCCCATGCCTCAGATTGTCAGGACAATATATAGATCAGAAAGATCTGAAACACTAGAGCTGAAAAGAACACATAAAAGAAAAAAAGAAGGAAAGAGCTAATGGATGCCGGCAACCGGCGTCGGGATGAAGAAACGACGGTGGATCAAGAAGCAGGCTAGCTAGTTGTAGAGAGACCGAGCTGAGAGGGGAGCCTCATTACGACCATTATACATATATATATATTGTAGAAATTTTTTTCTTCACATTCTCAACACCATGAGAGTGATTATATATATATGTGTGATTAATTCGGTGTACATTCTAATTCAATATCATGATTGCATGCACTCACAATTCTCGGGGCAATGTTGCACTCTATAGTTGCAGATCCCTGCAGAGGCACAATCATTCGGTGTGCATTCTAATTCAATATCAGGATTGCACCGACAATTATCGGGGCATATTTGCACACTATAGTTGCAGATCCCTGCAGAGGCACAATCAACTAGAGGTCTAAGCAAGATGTCTTTTCTTGGGAACTTCTTTTTGGCTGTTTCTGTTCCTGCTAAAATGAAATAAAACAATATGCATGATTACATATATATCATCGTTTTTGTTTCTTAACAAATTAATACTGTACAAAATATGAAATGTTTGATTGATAATTCATGTATAATAATTACCAAAAAAATAAAAGCAATAAACGTACGTACGTATACGATAGACATGTAATGTAACCCTTGTAAACTATATCACTAAGATATAGTTTCTCGATTTACAACATTATATATATATATATCCACAAAACTCTAGATCCCGATTGAAACATATATATATTTGATCAAGATTATAAAGAGGAGAGAGACTAACCTGTAACCAAGAGGAAGACAATGACGACAATGATTATGTATACCAACTTAGCCATCTTTTCTTCAGCTGCAAGTTATTTGAATGCCTGGTCCATCATTAATTAAGTCTCAATTTATAGTTGATGATTAATTAAATTTCTTCATTAAATAATTAATTGGCCGGATTCTTCTAAAATGACACTATATATCTGGCTATATATTGTGTCCTTTATTTTTTATTTTTTGGGATAAAAAGGTTCTTTATGGTATCATATACGTCTTTTAATTTGTTCAAGATTCCCCTAAAAAAAAAAAGAATATTCAATATTAATTTTGTAATAAAAAGACTGTATATAGCTTAGTTATTTAACCTTTACACATGGAAACTCTTGTTTGGGGTTTTGCTTTGAGCGGCTTCTCTTGTTCAAATCTGATTTGGATGACAATTGTTGAAAATTTAGAATTATTTTTAAGAAATGTTTGATAACGTCCTAGCTAAGAAAAAACACTTCTTTTACAAACACTACAACAATAATGTATATGATTCCAATGTTATCAAAACGAAGCCACCAAGGACATAGCTCACCGATTTATAACCGGGCCGGAGTCATGTAATGTCTGTTTTGCCTTGATTTACATTTTGGAGATTTGATTCCGTTAAATGACGATTTCTTCTCATAAAAAAAATCGTATTTTTTTTTTAGGATTTAGAATGTTTTTGGAATATTTGGTTTCTCAATAAAATAAAATTGCGTTAAAATAAAAATAAAAAAAAAAACAAACAAACAAACAATGCTAAAGGCCTACCAGACGGCATAGCTTCACCGTAAACACTACCATTTTCCAAAAAAACTGTTATTTTTCCAATCCGAGAAATGCGGGATAAAACTCAATCTTGTTGTCTGTCGGGTTTCCGATCCCGACCCGAATATATAAAATATTTTTCATCCCGATATAACTCACAACCCTAAATACTATACTAAAAATATAAACATACTAGTTTCTGTCGTTTCTCACTTTCTCTGCACCTTTCTTCTGGTCTCTAATATTCCAGGGTGTTCTTCCTGACAAAAGCCACCTGCCTCCACCGGCCGTCAAATCTGTCGCCGTCAACTCATTTCTCCACCCCCACATTTTGAACTATTGTTTTGATCAAGTAATTATTATCATTGTTTTTATATTAACATAAATATTTTTTAACATCATATCTTCGAGACATTTATTCCCGACCTGATGGGATCCTGAACATTCGGGTATCCCGATTGTCAGGACCCAACGCTTATCGGATACGGCTCGAAAAGAAAAATAGAATCCCGAATCTTGTCGAGACGAGTTTCGAGTAGGAGGTTTATGGGTAGAGTCCCGACCCGATGCCAACCTGCGTATAGGAAATATCCTATACATTTACTATTTCTTCATTGCCTAATGTTTTTTCTAAGAAAGTCTACGGTTCTTCAACCTAAATCTCATTTCTTGGATGCCAAAAACCCTTGAAGATACCAAACATAGAAAAAAAATAACCTTCAAACAATAAAGCAAAAAAAATACTGTCTCCTCGACTTAAATACTACACAACTTGAATTATTTTTTTTTAATAGATTTCCCTGATTGTTAACAAGGGGGATCTGGATGAAGTTTATGTTACAATACTAAAATCCCACAAGCTTGAATCAATGGCTACCTCTTCAAAAGGTAATTTTTTCTTATTTTCTTTGCTTTTGCTCCTCTGTTTCCCAAGTTATTTTGTTGCTGATTCAAGCCCAGAGGCAATTGATAATCAAAATAAGGTCAACATACCTGAGTTCGCTGAAGTTTTGGATGCAATTAAGAAGCAAAGTGTTCAGCTAGTTAAATTGGAACAGAAAGTTGAGGATCTTGCTGACCAGGTTTCTGTTTTAATATCCCAGTTGTCGGATTGCTCAAAGATTCAATCTTTAATTAGTAAAGATACGATTGGTGTTGTTCAAAAAACTGTAGAATTTGATTCAATTGGAGAAATAGGTGAGGGTGAAAGTGATGTTAAGAAAAAGGAATTAATGGGTGATTTAGAAAGTGATTTGAAAGATGTAGACAAAGGTAAATCGGTGTCGGTTACGAAATTTAGTAGCCCATTTTGGAATGAAAGATTTCAATTTGTTTCAGCTGTGAAATTAGCTTCAAATCCTACTTGCATTCATGTATTGCCATTTAGGGATTCCGAGGGATTGAGCAAATATATTGTAATTGGAGATAATTTTGGGAGGTTATTTGTTGTATCTAGAAATGGAGATGTTTTGAAAGAGCTTGATTCAGTGGTTGAATCATCCGTTACTACAGCTGTATCGTACTTATCGGTGTTTAAGAACGAGAGTATGGTTATATCAGGTCAGGTAAATGGTGGAATCGTTATGCATCGTGTTTGGGAGGAGCTAAACGGAGATGATTGGAACTCTATTCGCGTAGAAAAAGGTGTTGAATTCAATACATTTTCTGATGTGTCAACCGTATCACCGGTTAGTATCTTAGAAGTTCATCAAGTGGGACGAAAGAGGTACGTTTTGTCTGTTGATTTGAGCGGGAAAATAACCGTTTTTCGGGAAAATGGGAGTGTTTACGGTGAAGCTATGCCGTCTAGTAGGCCTTTAGCATTCTCAAAGCAAAGACTTTTGTATCTTACAGAACACGGTGCAGGTTCGTTAGATTTGAGGTCCATGAAGATCCGGGAAGTAAGTTGTGACGGTTTGAATAATTCGGTTGTTGAATCCTATGAATTCGATGCAACGGATCGTTCAAAAGCATATGGGGTCACGTATGAGGGTGATTTGATTCAAGTGTTTGTATTAGGTGATACAATGAACTTCAAATGTAGGGTTAGATCAAAGAGGAAGCTTGATCTAAAACAGCCTATTGCATTTCAAGCAATTAAAGGGTACTTACTTACTGCTGACTCTGAAAAAATGTCGGTATACAACGTTTCTTCGCCTAATTATGTTCGGTCTGGATCACCAAAGCTCGTGTTTTCAACAGAAATCAGTAGGATTAGTGCGTCATTACTTAATCAGCATCATATATTAGCTGCTAACAATGAAAGATTATCAACACCGGTGCTTGGCAGTGATCGTGAAAAGCTCGTGATTCTCAGCCTTGGCGGTGGTTACGTAGGAACTTACCGTTCTAACCTCTCGATTTTCAAGAATGAGTTTAGTACATTACAATGGACAAGCCCTGTTTTATTCTTCATTCTTTTCTTGTTTGGTGCTTGGCATTTCTTTGCAAACAAGAAAGATGCCCTTATTTCGTGGGGGCCCGATGACCCGTTCAACTCTGCATCGAGCCCGAATGGAGCTTCTGCAACAGCAACAGGATCTGATAGATCATCATCCCTTAATGATTCTTCAAGAAATGGTGATGTTGTTGATATGAAAAACACTGCAGCGATTCGAGGTCCACCACGAAGGTATTCGTCTCCTTCGCGATATCCAGGCGGATCATCAGCCATACCGTATCGCGCCCCTCAAACAGATGTGAATTCTGTGGCTACTACTTCTGTTGTTGATTCCAATTTTAGAGCAAATCAAGATTCAAAATTTAGAGGGACTAATTTTGAAAATGCAGGTTTTCCTAAAAGAAGGGTATTTGTAAATAATGCAGGTGTTGATGAATGATGATGACAACAATTAAATCTTGTAATGTTACTTGATAACTTCAGATTCTATAAGTTTTTATCATTAATACAATGACTCCTTATTGTTCTTTTATATTGCACTATGTATTGAATGAAGTCTACATGAATTGAGGGGTCTCCGCACGGTGTGAATATACTTATATACTAACACACACCCTGTAAAACGGTTCCCTTTATTTTTCTTAGTATTTCATCATTTTGGAAACTTTATTATTCATAATCTGACGGTATTTACTTGATTTTCAACATGGTTCTTCATTTCACATATACAAGTTATGGATATGCATATACGAATCGCGTATTTAACTTTTAAATATTAGAACTTCGCCCCTAAGTGTGTCTCCTAAGTATCTGATGTGTATCTGTATCAGATATGAATTGAATACAGGGCACGCTACTAAACAGAAGTATCCTTTGCATCATAGGTTTGCACCAAAGTTTGTAACTCTAGAGTTGTGTATGTACCATTTTTCCTTTTTTTTTTTTTCTTTCCAAATTTTACTAACTTTTAAACTTTCCATTCTTTAAACATGTTCTTCATCCTTGTTATAGTGTTTGTTAGCAGTAGACTATGTTCTGGTAAACAATTTTTTATGGCTCTTAGCAATGCAAAGATCATTTGTTAACTCTCCTACTTTTTTTGTTCACATGTTGTTCAACTGCTTCATAAGTTTTTCAATTCAACACATATTTAACTGATCCCTCCTCTAAGATTTTCATTATCATTTAATTTCACATCATATAATCTCTGAAACATTATTTTTTTTTTTTTTTTCCTTTCAATATCTTGATTTTTAATAAAATGCCCAAAAGGGAAGCTTTTTCCAGTTTTATTTTAGCTCTTTCCTTCATTTCACTCCTTAATTATTCAAGTAAGTCAATGATCTCTTCAATGCTCAATAATTTATTGCAAATGATTTGATATTGTATTTTAAAGATTTACCATGTTTTACGGTACGTGCTGTAATTGCTCTTAATTGTGTTTTTCAGCAAGCTTTAGTACTAATTTCTCTTTGATTTTCTCTGCAGATGCTAATGATATCGGGGTTAATTATGGTCGATTAGGCGATAATTTACCGTCTCCTTATGAATCAATCCATATTCTTCAGAACATGAAAGCGAATCGAGTCAGGCTTTTCGATGCAGATCCCGAAACACTAATGCTGTTATCATGGACAAATCTTTATGTCACAATCACTGTCCCAAATGATCAGATCACACCGATAGCATCAAACCAGAAAGTCTCCGACAAATGGGTACGTGATAATGTCCTTGCTTACTACCCACACACGAAAATCCGGTACATTCTCGTGGGATACGATGTCTTGAAGAACAACGATACGCGGTTATGGAACAGTCTTGTCCCTGCAATGAATATGATTCATAGGACATTGAAAGGTTTAAGTATTCAGAATATAAAAGTTGGGACACCATTGAGTTTAAATACCATCATTAAATTTACATTTCCACCCTCCATTGTCCAATTTAGGTTCCAAGTTCTTCCTGTCATGTTGCCTTTGTTGAAATTCTTGAACGAGACTAGCTCATACTTGTTCTTGAATGTCCACCCGTATTTCGCGTGGTCCGCAAATAACTCGAATTTAAGATTGGATTATTCATTGTTGGAAAACGGAAGAACGGCGTATAAAGACCCGGGAACCGGTTTGGTTTACAGGAATCTGTTGGACCAGATGCTCGATTCGGTTATTTTTGCTATGAGAAAAGTCGAGTACAACGACGTCAGGATCTCGATTGCAGAAACAGGATGGCCTAATGCTGGGGACCTTGATCAGAAAGGGGCAAACCCGTACAATGCAGCCATGTACAACAGAAACCTAATCCGTAAAATGACAGCTAATCCGCCACCTGGCACGCCAGCACGGCCTAACGTAATCATACCGACGTTCATATCATCTCTATACGACGAGAACAAAAAAGACGGGCCCGGGACAGAACGCCATTGGGGCATGTTACGTCCCAATGGAAGTCCAGTATACGAACTAGACCTTACAGGCGAGCGTTCTGTACAGGATTATCTCTCCTTACCACCACCACCGTTGATTAACCAACCATATAAAGGAAACCTATGGTGCGTATCCGCATCGGGAGTAGACGACACGTCCCTAGCACGTGCATTGGAATCTGTGTGCAATGAAGTTTCCGGAATATGTGATTCCCTTTCGCCTGGTGAACCGTGTCATCAACCTGTTACATTAATCGCACATGCAAACTACGCGTTCAGCTCGTATTGGGCCAAGTTTCGGGACACCGGTGCAAGCTGTTACTTTAATGGCCTTGCTGTGCAAACCACCATTGATCCAAGTAAGTGATTATATATCTTCATTTCAAAAAGTAGATGTATTGAATATTGAAAACAATGGGGCAATAAAACATTCAACTTATACAAATGTTGAACTTTTATGTATGTTATTTTGTATGTTTTCTTACTTTTTAACTTTGTGAACAGGTCATGGATCTTGCAGATTTCCAAATGTGACCCTCTAAGTATCTTGATGCAGCAAAAAACAGAGATAAACTTTACAAGCATCATATATATATATATATATATATATATATATATATATATATGTATATATATATGTATGTATATATCATGATGGAATTTCATCTTTGGATATATATACACACATATATGTATTAGTGCAGTGAATGTTAGTGATCAATAACAAATAAGAGTCATAGTTTGACACAAATTTTAATGTAATAAATAAACGAGTTGATTGAGATAAATTTTTTTGTTTGTTGAAGAAATCATCATAGTTCTGCAATACAAAGGTCTAATATACTTCTTATAATCGTTTTTTTCGACATTATTAATTATTTTTCCTAACCTCAGTTGGGGTTTTTTTAATTAGGGTTATTATTTGCACCTCACCAATTTTACTCGTGCTCAACTCTACTTGTGCATCAGAGTAGAATCGACCCCGTAAAAGTCGTTTTAGAGTCAAGAAATGTTACTTTGTATCATTGCTTATTTGTTCACCCATGCTCTTTGGTTAACCTATTTTGGGTATGGCTAGTATAGTAAGTCCATTTGAGGAGTTATTATACGTGGCAGTATCTTGACCATGAGCTCGTTTGTGTGGGGTTACAAGTATATGCACACATGGAATATGTGTCGAGTCTCATTTGTGTGCATGGTTATATACTCCACACAAACTGGCTCGTTTGAGTGCATATTTCTATATTGCACGCAAACGAGCTCGACGAAATGAAATGGAAACTTGTTGAGTAACTTCTACCTACAAAGCAGATTCGTTACAGAGAGAAAGACATGGGTGTCTTTTTCCAAGTTTAACACTGAAAAAATGGTCAAACAAAATCAGAAAAAAAACATCACTTGGTACATTTTGGCTGACTAATCGGTGCACATGTAATTTTTAAATTCTTATTAAAAAAATAAAAGTTATTTAAAAAAAAGACCTTAATCCAACCGTCATAATCACTCAAACACAACAAGTGTCACAAAATGATATATGACACCGAGACCTCTCGTTTTGTGACATTTATTTAAGGACACGTATCCTAGAAAGAATAGAGGGAGAGTATATCATAGAGTAATTCTCCTAACACAATCAAATCAAACACAACAAATGTCACAAGCTGATATGACAGTGAGACCTTACAGGATGTGACGTTTATTAAACGAAGGGTCTCACCGCCACATAATAAACGACCCCAATGCCACATCAGGTTACGACATTTGTTGCGTCCGACCGTTTCAAGGTGAAAAACTAATATTTAATTTTATTTATTTTTGCTTAAAAATTGAGAGCATACAGCAAATAAGATATCATCAATACTATTAATAACAGATACCAATTCCATACCAAATTCCAGATTAAAAGTGTCAAACAGATGGCGGCTACACTAACTAATTACTACTCCGTATTATTATTACTTCATTTTGCTTTTCTGCCTCTCTCTCACTCTCTGTTTAGCCATTTTCATAATCCCTTGGAGTTTCAGCCCTTCCTTCACATTTCAGGTCAGTAATTAAGACAAAAATGCTAATCATTGTGGTTTTGAATTAATGAATGTATTATGCCTTTACGGTTTTTCGATAAAATTTCTCTTTTAAATTTTTCTGAATTTCGGAGTTTGATATATCGTTGTTTAATTTGATACAGAATCAAGAGGACTAGGAGGACCGATCTCGATCCCGAGGCTACCTGATCCGGAATGCTATGATGATTGAGGCAATGCAGACACCCAATATTCCATTTCTGTCACTATGATGTAGAAAACGAAGATACCTACTGCCATCCAAACTCGATGCCAATAGTCTAATGGACTGTATTCAGATCATCGAGTGGACTGTATTCTGATAATTTTGTGATTTAATTACATGGCCTTGGCCTTTGTGATCATATGCTTTCATCAATAAAAACTTTTGTTATTTGAGCTTGTTTAGCATATGATTGTCATTGTTAGTACCGTTGAATGTTGATGAATTGAACCGAGCCAAATAACGATGGCTTGTATTTGAGACTGTTTAGCACATGAGCGACCTTGTTATACAAAGTTTGACTAGTTAAATTAGATTATTGCGCTCAACTCGTATACGTCAAACAAACCAAGCTCGAATGAACTATTCTCCTCCACCCATCATGTCGGAAATCTATACGTCTTCATCTTCACTCTGCACTACCACAACTCTTCCCTCCTCTCGAAATATTCAAGAAGTCGAATGCACACGAGCTTTGAATCAATGACCTTTCCGTCAGCATTCGCAATATACTCGTGTTTGTTCACATGATACCCGAACTTCACAAAATGTTCGAGTTTAATTTGTGTATTTAAACAAACATAAGATTATACGAGTCGAGTTATAACTTGCCCACGAGCCATAGTTATTATATATCAAAATTCATATTTGATATGTGATGTCATCCTTCCCTCCCAATGTGAAACACACAAATTCAGTTTCATTTAGCAAACCTTTAATTCTAACCGTTTGTTCATATGCTTTCTCCACCACCTTTTTCTCCGATTCAACCATTTTCTTCTACTTTTCTGTTTCTCCTCCTGACTCCGTCATTTTCTAACCTTTTCTTTTCTTTTCTTTTTCAAACCAATTAGTTGATTTAATAAAAAGCTTTTTCGTTTTCTTGCTCCAAATATCCTCGTATAGAAAATGGGGCAGCAAACGTTGATCTACAGCTTTGTTGCTCGGGGAACGGTGATATTGGCAGAGTATACTGAATTTACAGGGAATTTCAACAGCATTGCTTCTCAATGCCTTCAGAAATTGCCTGCTAATAATAATAGATTCACATATAATTGTGATGGCCATACCTTTAATTACCTTGTTGATTCTGGATTCAGTAAGACCCCCTTTTAGCTCTTCTTGTTTCTTTTGATTGTGTTTCCAGCTTTGTTCTTGTTATTTTTTTGATTATTTATGCGTTTATTTCATCTGGGCTTGGGACATTTTGTTTATTCCTTTCCCTGTATAAAAATCTCTGCTTTTTCTTGCCATTATGAATTTTAGGCATGTTTCTTCCTAATTGAATCCTGGTTTTGTTGTTTGTATATAGAATGCATTAATTTGGTTGGTGCCTTGCAACTTCAACTTCTTCCATCTTTTGTTAAGATATATAGAATCAATGTGATCAAAGGTAGCTATGAGGCTTGGCTGAAAGCGGTGTCCTATTCCCTATAGGATTTTTCATATTTGTATGCTTTATTGTCGTGATACTACTTTACATTACAATGTTGTGAAATATATGCAGCTTTTCTTTGAGCCCCTTTTAAGCAAAGACCATGTTTTCCTGTGACCTAGAGCAACCTGGTTTTCATTGGAAGTGAAGTAAAGTTTGTTTACTAGAAACTCCTCTTAGCATCATCGATTCTTTAATAAGATATCTTGTATCAATATTATGTAGTGAAGATATGTCTGTGATGATACTTTGTTAAAGTCTATCCCGTGCCTTTTGTGGACGCTGATGATGCTTAAGAAATCACTATTTAGAATTTTTGATTCGATCCAAAGTGTCTGGTGTGAACTTTGAGCCCTTCTATACGGCAGAGTTGTGGCCTTGAACCCCTTATAAGTTAGTAAACGGGGAGGGGGAAGTAATGAAATTAACCGCACCACAGTTGTGATTGCTACACCCTTAGTGGGATCAAGTTGTCATAGTTCAAAAGTGAGCGTACCTCCGCCGCCGGTGCAGAAAGGGAAGTTTATATATTGGAAGAGACGTGAGCATGGTGTATGAATACTTAATTGTTTCCATGTCAATGTTGTTGTTGTTGTTGTTGTTGTATGAGCGTGAGTATATAGAGAGAATCATTATGATATTCATATCATGTAGCAAATATATGGGGACCACCTGTCAGAAGTGAAGGTGCAGCCTGCACATTCCACATGATCGGAGGCCTTGAGGCATAGCTATGCCAAAGGCCTTAATTATAGCAGAGGCGTCGAGTCTATCGACAGGCTTGAGGGGTTGAGGCATGTCACTTAGTAGTTAGTAGTGAGTGTGTTTCAAGCCTTTAGCTTGATTGCACCTTAAGCCCTCAAACCTTCGGTGGAATGCTTGTTTCAGACATGGACCCCTAAACCACAGTGGATTCTCCTGTTTCTTTGAGGCCTTGAGCCCCTAAAAGTCCTGTCTGTTAGATAGTATGGTAGAGCCGTTGAACCATTAAACGATCCAGGTAATAAATCCAAGTGTCAGAGTGATAAATATAGACCGAAATCTTTCTCCTATTGCCCTGATTTTACTTTTGATTTTTGCCCTTCATACGATTTTGTTTCTCGTAAGGGCCAAGGTTGAAGAAACTCAGAAATGATCTGATATTGTTTGTTTCTTAGTTTCATCATAACTTATAACCTCTGTTACGGTAACATTTCCATATTGCAGCCTATTGCGTGGTGGCCATTGAATCAGCAGGAAGACAAATTCCTATCGCTTTCTTAGATCGTATTAAGGAAGACTTTCTCAAACGATATAGCGGGGGCAAAGCAGCGACTGCAAGTGCTAAGACCCTGAACAAAGAATTCGGGTATCTTTATTTTAACCTTCATTAGCTCTCTTCCATGTACATTTCCTCTTTTGCCTAATATTTATTCTTTCGATTATAGGCCGAAGCTGAAAGAGCACATGCAGTACTGTGTGGATCATCCAGAAGAAATTAACAAACTTGCTAAGGTTAAAGCTCAAGTTAATGAAGTAAAAGGAGTGATGATGGAGAACATTGAGAAGGTAAAGAATTCATATCTTTTTTCCTATATTCATATTCATAATTCAACAGTTACAGTTTCCATTATATGTGTCTAAACTATATCATCTTTCTATTCCATAGGTTCTTGATCGCGGTGAGAAGATTGAACTTCTTGTGGATAAGACTGAGAATCTTCGATCACAGGTTGGTTTTTTGAATGTATGCATATGCGCCTCATACCCGTATCCTATATTTTTAAACAATTCTGCACCTGCGTATCCCGTATCCCGTAATGAAGTATCTAAAGCCATATAACTGCACCCATGCAACCTAGTTGGTCTGAAACAATGAACATGTGTTTTTAACGTTGCTTTGTGGTAAGTTTTAATGCATCTTTTCGGTTTAATGTAGGCTCAAGACTTCAGGCAACAAGGGACCAAGATAAGGAGGAAGATGTGGATTCAGAACATGAAAATAAAACTGGTTGTCTTCGGAATTTTTTTAGCCTTGATTCTTATCATTTATCTTTCGGTTTGCCATGGCTTCAGGTGCACCTAATTAATCACCTTAAATAAGAGTGTAAATGATGGGCTTAACCACCCGCGCACCCCAAAATTTTCCTTTCAGTTTGGTTTTGCATTTGTTTAGTTGTAGCTCCCCCGAACGAGACGGTCCGAGGCCTTGACAATGGACGAGAGTTGTTTTAGGTTGACAGAGACAGTGTAAAAGTTTATGATTTTTATCATGAATATGAATCAAAATGATGTGTATAAAATGTATGTAGCCATTTTTGTTTTTGTTGTATTGACTGATAATCTGCCCTCTTTGTAAGATTATTTAGTGTGTTTTTTTCAAAAATATATTGCTCAATCACCAACATGGATAAAGCCATGCCATGAAAAGCATACAGCTAAACAAAAATTAGCTAGAAACAATAGAACTAAGTGCCAGAAGGCATAACAACCTCCCTTTATTTCTAGGGACCTTGGTTGAACTTGTGACGATGTCTCTTGCCTGTCTTGCCTTTGGTGTGAGGGCTCTTTACGTGTAACTGTCATCGATATTCTGGTGGAGCTCGGGCAAGGAAAGTTGATTGGTGTTGCTGAGGAGAAGCCATTAGATTGGTAAATTGCAGTGAAGAATCAACAGCGTTGCTTGGCAAACTTGAGCTGCAAGCCATAATTTGTTCCAGATGTTGTGTGTCTAAGACCTGGTTCAACGAAAGTCCAATTTCAAGACGACACGTGGGTGTTGTGGTGAAGTCGGATAAGCATCAACACTTGAGCTGCCGACCATGGTTTGTTCCTGATTTATGGCTAAACCCAGGTCCAATGAAGGGTGGTGCTGGTGAAAGGAATCATCAATGTTCATTTGTTTATGATGTTGTGCAGCTAAGCCCAGTTCATGCGGTGAATGCCGATTTTGAAGAGCTGAATCATTCAAACGCTTCGAGGAAGCTATTAGATCAGTTAACTCCTACAAAGCATCAACATTCTAGAAGTTGTGTGGCTAAGCATTCAACCATCATTTGTTTCAGAAGTTGTGTGGCTAAGCTCATGTTCATGGAAATTTGATTTTGTACACGTAGATTGTTATATCCAGAGGTTAAATAAACATATGCAATCAAACAGATAACAGAAACAAGAAAAAGACACATTAATTTAATGTGGTTTCTGTCGTTTGCCGACTACTCCACGGATAAAATAGAGATATTCTTCAATTTATTTAATGGAGAACTTTTGTTTGTCGAGTTAGCCCTATAACAATGTTTGAAAGAATGTAAGAACAAATAAAAGACAAATTTAACATCAGTCTAAGAACAAATAAAAGACTGACAATTTTGTTTTAAATGAATAAAAGAGTTTTTTGGTTGTGAATAATTCAATTGTGAATTGAGAGATATTTCTCCTCGATCTCATTGGTTTCTCATTTTTCAAAGCTGGTTTTCTTTCATCATTACAATTTCATTTTAGAGCTTCAATATACACGAAACCACTGATTTCGAACACATTATTCAATACGGAAAACTCGAATTCTGAACATATCAATGTTGTAAAAGTGTTGTATATTGAGTAGTAATGAAAATACAAGGAGTATTTATAGTGTACATATCTTAAGGACAAAACGGTAATAACACAATAAATAACAATAATATAACAGAGACAATTAATTATCTAGATTAGTCTCAACACGCCCCCGCAATCCCGTGGGCAGTGGTAGCACACGGAGATTGGTCTTGAGAAAGTCGAAGCGCGGATTGCCCAATGGTTTGGTGAGGGGATCCGCAAGTTGGTCCTTGGAACTGACAAACGAGATGGAGAGCTGCTTGGAAGCCACTAGTTCCCGAACGTGGTGAAAATCAATCTCTATATGTTTAGTGCGCGCATGGTAAACCGGGTTGTGTGCCAGGTACGTAGCACCAATATTGTCACACCAGAGAGTGGGGGCGGCTAACAAACCGACATGCATTTCTCGAAGAAGACTACACAACCATTGAATCTCAGCAGCGGTGTTGGATAGCGTTTTGTACTCAGCTTCAGTACTACTCTTCGAAACAGTGGTATGCTGCTTGGTGCGCCAACTGATGAGATTATCCCCAAAAAATATACAGTACGCACCAACAGAACGGCGGTTGTCTTCATCAGCAGCCCAGTCGGAATCAGAATATGCACGAAGTAAATTACGCGAGTGACGAGACAGAAAAAGGCCCTCAGAGATGGTGTGTTTGAGGTAGCGGAGGATACGCTTGACGGCAACCCAATGATCCTCAGTGGGAGCGTGCATAAACTTACTGACTTTGTGAACCGCAAAAGCAATGTCTGGACGAGTGAAGCTGAGGTACTGAAGGCCCCCAACAAGTGTGCGATAGAGAGATGGACCAGCACAAGGAGGAGCTGTGCCCAAGCCAAGCCGAGTATTAGCCGCCATAGGAGTATTAGACGGCTTGGCTTTGTCCAAGCCAGCGCGCTGCAAAAGCTGAAAAATGTACTTACGCTGCGTAAGATATAAGCCATCCGAAGTAGAGAGCACCTCAATGCCCAAAAAATAAGACAAGGAGCCGAGATCCTTGACCGGAAAGTGGGTGCTGAGAAAAGCGATAACCTGCTCAATCAGAGAAGTAGACGTCCCAGTAATAATAATGTCATCAACATAAATAAGTATGTAAACATATGCACCATCCCGAGAGTAAATATAAAGTGAGGTATCGGCCTTAGAACCAACAAAACCAAACTCAGTAAGGACCGCAGTAAGTCGAGAAAACCAAATCAATGTTGGTGCTGTGTATTGAGTAGTAAGTCGAGAAAACCAAATCAAAACCAAACTCAGTAAGGACCGCAGTAAGTCGAGAAAACCAAACTCAGAAGAATTGTTGGTGCTGTGCTTTGCTGCTGCGTAGGGGAGAAAAAAAAAAAGTAGGTTTTTTCTTTTTTTTGTTGTTGCTGCTGCTGCGTTGAAGAACAGCGGCTGTGTTGTTTTTTTATTTTTATTTTTTTTGTGTTGGTTAGGAGAGGAAATTGATTCGCACTGATACCATATCAATGTTGTAAAAGTGTTGTATATTGAGTAGTAATGAAAATACAAGGAGTATTTATTGTGTACATATCTTAAGGACAAAACGGTAATAACACAATAAATAACAATAATATAACAGAGACAATTAATTATCTAGATTAGTCTCAACAGAACACAATATGATACCGATAATAAATAGATAGATTACAATATATCATATCTCAAAAAAAAGCAATATATCATATCTAAAACACCCACCTATGAACGAAGGGTATACACATTTTAAACGATCCAGATAAAATATGTAAAATATTCTCTATTTTGTAGACAAATAGCTACACACTTTTCTAAAATAGTATATTATATTTCCTAGCAGTATTTTTCGGGTCCTTGGTTGTTGTCGTCTATATTATAACGATGGGATACCAAAAGAGATGTCACAATGAATACTGTAACATATTATTTCATTTATAATAATTTGTAATATTTAATTATTGTGTCACTAATACCACAACATATTTTTACACTACTCATCATGAATTAAGATACATGAGAAATTTTATGGCGGTCATCATATAAATATTTGTGTATATATAAAACAATTTTCAACCGTCCAAATCAAGATTGTGTTTGAGACCACCATGAAATTTCCCTATGATTTCGTTCGAAAAAAATAAAAAATAAAAATCCCTATGATACATTGATTATGATGCATGCATGTCACTATAATTAAATATATATATACACAATCAGAGACGGACGCAGGATCTCGGGTAAGGGAGGACAATAAATTTTTTAAAGACAAATAAAAAATTTAAAGGAACAAACTATATGCATAGTATAAATTTTAGTGTTTTTTTTTCCGGATTAAGGAAGACAGTTACCTCATTGGGTATATATAGCTTCGCCACTGTACGCAACATGTGGCACAACTATTATTACTATAAAGTACGTCTGGAAAAAATTATAACCTATTAACTTTCAAAGTTTGTTCGTCCGCAAGACTTTGACATAATATATTTCTTTTAATCGCCGATCAATTTTGACTGTAAAATTGATGAGATATATTGAGTGTGTGTATATATGTGTGTACATATACTCCCTCAAAAAGAAATATGTATATCTATCTATATCTATATTCATAATAAAAGTGCGATGATGTGTTTCCCCCAAAATTGTTTCCTACCCTAAGTGTTTTAAAAAAGTGTTTCCTACCCTGCTTTTTTTACTTTTTTTTTTATTAAATTTATTATTATAAAACATTACTTATCCAATAAATTGCAATTTTATTACATTAGAATAAATTAAAAAAAGTAGTCACGTAATAAGTTTGTATAAATAAATAAATGATAAATAGTATATTGAATGGATAAGTATTGATTTTCCAACCCAATATATATCACTATACTTCCCGGAGCATATTTATCAATCAATGATTTTTTACAATCAAATGTATTCATATTTCCTATCCTATGGGTATATAGTTTTTTTATTTTTATTTTTTATAAATAATAATAGTAATACTCATACAACATAATTATTAATATTATATAATAAGTGTGTATAAATAAATAAGACTTGACTGTACTTATATGTAGCATGAAAATATTTTTTTCTAATAAAAATTGAGTACAAAACAGTGACGAACTAATATAAAATTATGCTATTAAAAATTACAAGTAACATCGGTACGTTTGCATAAACAACAAAAAGTACATAAACAACTATGAACATTTACCAACCACTTGAAAATACACATTTGATGACCTTTAATGAAAATTCATTGAAAGCATATATTATTCGGGAACACTTTAATGCGTTTGAAGCACGGAATATTTTTTCTATACCTCTATCGCCGAGCAATAAAGAGATACTCTTATATGGCATTATTCTAACAATTGTATTTATTCGGTGCGCTCCGGCTATCATTTATCTTGCTAGCTTTAGACGCTCGCTGAAAACAGAGACTCTCCGTCTTCTTCCTCTGTGCAAGGAAAATTTTGGTCTATGCCATGGAGCCAAAAAGTTAAACCAAGAATATCTTATTTTATGTTGAAAGCCAACCATAACGCTATTCGAACATAGATGGGACAAAAAAAACAGGGATCGAGAAATGAAATCTGTACAATGTGCAAAGAAACATCAAGCACTGCTTGTTTGAATGTGATATCTTAAAGCAATATGGAAGAAGATCCCAGACAAAAAATTCCGGCTGAAGCTAAGAGTCACATCATTTGCTAACTTCCTGGATGTGCTTGTAATGAAAGAGGTAGACAGAGAAGCACCTTTTATGATTAACCTCTTATGGATAATTAGGAAATCTCGATGTTTATGGATCTTTGAGCACAAAAAAAAAAGTCTCTATCTCTTCCTTTATTCTTTATGCTTCCAGTGAGGCGAATGACTTCTTACAAGCTGCTTCGACCTCTTCTTTATTCTAGCGAGAAACTTGTGGAAGGACTCATGGAAACCCCAATTCTCATCTTGTTAAATTTAATGTGGATGCTTCCTTTCATGATTCATCAAATGCTATTGGTGGTATTCTTTGAGATTCGACTGGAAATATTGTTCGTGCATTCTCTCGGAAATTAGATGGGAGACATGAAGTAAATATTGACGAGACACTTGAAATATACCATGTAATCTTTATATCTATTATATGGAGATTCTTTAATGTGATCTTCGAGGAAGACTCTCCGACAGTCATCCCGAAGCTCAACTCGGAGGCCCAAGATTTGTCTCAAGTGGGAAAAATTATTGAAGATTATCGAATGCTTAGATGATTTTCTTATTTTGGATTTTCCTTTGTCAAAAGATCGGAAAACTGCCCGGCCCACCTTCTTGCAAAAGAAGAAATTTTTTACACACGCACGCACACTGTCTTTACTAGGACTCGAACCCGGAACCTCCGGACTAATAACCACAACTAATATCATTGGGCCAATGCCTTGTTGGCTGCAAAAGAAGAACTTAGTCTGGCTGGAACCAAGTATTGGGATAAAGTTAATTAAAAAGTTTTTTCTCGGAAAATAAAGAAATTTAAATTCAAATAGATTTAAATGTGAGTGTGTTTTACCTATAATTTATTTCACCATACTTTAATTTTAAAATCAAATCTTACCGATAATGTGAGTGTGAGTGTGTATTAATGTGAGTGTGTTTTACATTCTTTCTATCTATTATTTTGGAGATTTATAATTCTTCCGTTTTATTGGATGGAATGAAGCCCTTAAAACTGACAGTAGACTAATACCATCAACTTAAACAAAAGACCACTGTAGAGAAATATATATCAGATTTTAAGGAATTAAGAAGCTTGGTGAAGATATTGAATCCTATGTTGACAGAGACTTACTTCATCAAATGTTTTATAGGATGCCTTAAGACTGAAATTAAGTCTATGGTGAGATTGATGAAGCTAGGAGACATTGATATTGTCATATGTGAGGAATATATTATAATGGCATTGAATGACATGCATGTACATAAAAATTGATGTAACCCTAGCCAGTCTGGGTTCCCCATTCATCACTAAAGTGAATGATAAAATACTTGACACTGATAATAAACCAATGATACATAAAGCAATTACTGTTAAGAAGTTGCAGGAAAAGAGGACCATTGGGTTATGTTTCAGGTGTGATGAAAATACACCCGTGGCCAAGTGTGCAAGCAGAGACAGATAAACTTTCGGGTACTCGGGGATGATGGATTTTTGGGAGAGATTGCAATGTGATAGAACCAAATCATCCTATATTAATCACATTAGTAGATGGAAACAGAATGGTGAGTGAAATTAAGTGTCCTAACAAGATGTGAGATTGATCAAGTTGAGAGATTGTGACATTTTATTAGGGTGGATTGGATGAAGGTATAGTCCTATAATATTTGACGACTTCAACAAAACGGAGGTGGTTTTCACTAACAAGGGAAAACAAATTAAGATGAGAAGTTTTACATAAGAAGATCAACTTAAGACGATCAATTGCAAAAGATTTACTAAGAAATTGAGAAATGGGGCTTATAGACTCTTAGGGAGCCTCAATTTGATACATGAACATGCTCTGAATCGTGTGCCCAGTGAACTGACTCATGTCCTATAAAAGTGTCATGAGGTGTTTGCATATTCCCAATAAATGCCACAAAAAAGAAGCTATAAGCATACCACAACTTTAAATGAAAGTGTTGAACCTGTGAAACTAAAACCTTATATGTATGTTCACTATTAGAAGGATGACATAGAGCAGTTGGTGGGTCAAATGCTACAACATGAGATTATACACCAAGTAATAGTCCATTTTCACCACCCTTGCTCATTGTGTAAAAGAAAGATGGAACCTGAAGATGTGTGGGTTACTAAAGGTTTAATGACTTGATTGGAAAAGATATCTACTCTATTCCACTATTTGATGAATTGTTGGATGAGTTTGAGAGTCTATGGTATTTTGTAAAATAGACTTAAGGTATGGATTCCATCAGATTATGATGAATGGGATGATGTCCAGACGACTGTCGTTGTGGCTCATCATGACCAATTTGAACTCATAGTAGTGCCATAGAAGTATGAATGAGATGTTGAAACCTTGCTTGGGGAAGTTTGTGGTGGTATTTTTTTATGACATCTTAATCTTCGGCCCTGACATGGATTTCCACATACAACATCTTAAAGTGGTTCTAGAAGTTTTGATTAAGAACCAATTCTATGCTAAATTGTCCAAATGTACTTTTGGAAACCAAGGTGGAATACTTGGTTCATATCATGCATGAAGGTGAAGGGCATGTTGACCCAAGCTAGATTCAAGCCATGTTAGATTGGCAACAACCTTACAATGTGACTGTACCGAGAGGGTTTTTGGGCCTAACATGTTTCTACAGAAGTGTGCCTCATTATGGGATTATTCCTAAACACTTGAGTGGTCAGAACTCAAGAAATATCGGTTTATCTTGTCACAGAGTGCCTCAAAAGCATACTAGAGACTCAAATAGGCCATGTGCAAATCATCGGTACTTGCCTTATCAGATTGTGGAATTACATTTTGCATTGAAACATATGCATGTGGCAAAGGATAGGGGCTATTTTACACACAAAAAAAACAAGAAACAAGTGCTTATTTAAGCAGGGTCTTCATCTCTAAGGAGATGTGATTGTTCGTCAATGA
The DNA here is from genome assembly GCA_026214975.1 of Gentiana macrophylla. Classification (NCBI taxonomy): domain Eukaryota; kingdom Viridiplantae; phylum Streptophyta; class Magnoliopsida; order Gentianales; family Gentianaceae; genus Gentiana; species Gentiana macrophylla. The sequence continues at coordinate 100,667,321 of CM047815.1, read as the reverse complement.
GAAAGAACTTCTAGCAGTCCTCAGGGTAGTAACCAAATGGAAGCCATATATTCAAGGTTGGGCCCTCTGTCATCGCTGATCAACGGAGTCCAAAGTCCATTTTGGAGTGCAGGGCCACTACTTACACCACAAAGCAAAAGGGTGACCAAGTTACTTGGGTTGGATATCACTATTGAGTACAAAAGAGAAGTGATAATAGCAGTTGATGCCTTGTACAAGCAAAGTCATGTTAAGGGACAATTGTGTGTTGTGAGCATAGTATCCTCTTCTTGGATGCAAGACAGTAACTTCTTGCCACAAGGGTGACCTAGCTGTTGAGGAAAATTAAAGGCACTGATGATTACTATAGCCCCGGATCCCTACTACACTATGCACCAAGAGATTCCTAAATACAAAGAGAGGATATATGTAGGAACCATGGCGGTTTTGAGATCCAACTTGATAGAGCGATTGCACTCAAGTCCAATATGAGGTCATTCAAGGGTCATGTCATGTTATAGCGGGATTAAGAAACTGTTGTACTGGCCACAACTTAAAAAAGATGTTTAGGAAATGATACGAAGTGCATTACTTGTAGCAGGACAAGTGTCTACATGATAAAATGACTACTCCAGCCATTACCAATTCTTTACAAGCATGGTCCTAACTCAGCATTTTACGGATGGATTGCTCCAGTCTAAAGGGAAGGAAGTCGTTACTTCAACCACTTTATTCACTTGAGAATAAGAGGTAGATAGCATCACAAAAACATGGAATAAAGCATGAAGGATACATAAATGATCAAAATAAATATACTTTAAATCAATTCATATGGTATTTTGCTTGTACAATTGGTTTTATAAGAATAATTATAACTAAGTAACACTCATGTGATACAATTAATGATTCTTTGTTTTATTATTAAATTTGACTTACGGTAAGTTATTTAACAAAAAGTATGTGCAGTTGTAATTGAATGTTAGTACAAAAATATATATAAAACATTGCACAATTTTTGGGACACATAATATTTTGATAATGTTTTTTAGGTTAGAGGAACTTAGAGAATCTAAAGATATATCAAATACTTAAGACAAATCTTCATTTGATATCAATACAATACATGATTTTATAACTAAAAAACTTATCATATTTAAAAGAATGAAAAACGTAACATGCCGACTTAATTTGGTTCAATGCGTACGAGTAAGTGAACTAAATTAATTTTACCAAGCGTAAAATCATTCTATGACAATTGTCATTATTTAACATATATTTTTGTTTATGTATTTTTTGGCTGGATATTATATATTTATTTTATAAGTTAAGCGAATAGTGAAGAATATAGATGTAATATTAAAAAAATATTAAATATGTCTAACACGTGCGAAGCACGTGCATTTTGCTAGTATATATATATATACACACGTACGTTCTTAAAATATATACTTATATCATGGTAATTCATTGACTAAGTCATAAGTTCAATATCAATAAGTGGAAGATGATAAAGTTGTTATTACGACTAGGGACGGACCCAGCATACAAAGAGGGGTGTCCGGCCCCCACTGAGATCCGAAAATCGACAAATTTTTATAGGTAAAAAATGTAAAAACACTATTGATGCTCCCCCCACTCGCCTTTCGAATTTGTTCCGGTGCCCCTCATTGAGATTTTTTTCTGGGTCCGTCACTGATTACGACCGTTATGCTGCAACAGACACACAATACATTCTTACTCGTTAGCTCAATGACTCATTGATCATTATTCATTATTCTGATCTAAATATAATTAAAATGAAGAGTACAAAGGTGTATTATATCCCCTAAAAAAAGTGTATTATATAATTACTTATGACACAATGATAATGACGGTATATTACGGCTTCAATTTGAAGAAAAGAGTAATATTGGATTTTATTTAGGTTTCACAACGATCCGTTTGGTTTGGGGAAATCGAATGACCCGGATATTTGACCCGCAACCTTTGTAAATCGGTTCGTGTGTATAGATTACTACCTTGAGTTTTTAGACTTCATCCGCTTGGTCCTCTTTAGCTTATCTCTTCATCCTCCTTCTTACGTCTCCAGTCATCAACTATGAATTGCATCAAACGTATTGGTTAATTTCATACGAATTGTGATATGTCTTAAAGAATCGATTAAAGTTAGCAATAATCGACCACAATCATTGATCCGAGGAACGATTAAAGCAAAATTTGTCGGCTTTTATTGATAGTCTACCAATGACATAGATGACCTACTACTGAGGAAAATTGAATCGATTTGGTGTTGATGATTAGTATAAAATAAACGATTAGAATGGAATTTGGTTTTGTTAAAAAAAAAAAATTAGACAAAAAAGTCGAGTTTGTTAAAAAAAAAAAAATTAGGCAAAAAATTCGAGTTTGTCATGATGATCGATAATCAATATAAAAAACTGAACTATTCTCTTAAATTACAGAATTGAACTATTCTCTTAAATTACAGAATTATATAAAACGGAATACACATTTATCTTAGAAAATAGGAATAAACAATTACTTTTGCCATAGATATAAATGAAATCGCTTTATTCCAAATGGAACGGAACGCAGAAGCAAATTTGTTTGAATTAAGGATGTTAAACGATCTGAGCGAAGATAAACATTAAGTAATTTATTGAGTCGAGAGTACGTCAAATTTTACAAACTAGCTCGAGTTTGATTGCGAACTTGACATGACTATATCGAACTTAAACTCAATCACGAGCACACGTTCCCGTGCCAGGTCAATGGGAAGAAACAAGAATTTTATATCCATTTGTTGTCTAGGTGTAATTAAAAACGCGTGTGTACATGCCTCCATGTTTGAATATTGATAAGTACTCAAGTTTGTAAGTTAAGGAGGACATTAAAATGAATCTTTCTTTCTCATATTCTTGAACTTGAAGAATAACTATTTGCTGATTCTAAAGTGTTACATCAGAAAGATGACAAAATGACACTAACAATATTTATAATAAAATAAAAGAATAATGTTACTGTGTGAGTACCATTTTTATAAAAGATATATCGCAATATGACGTGCCATCGAAATATTGAACAAATGTTAAAAAAGACAAAAGTTATGTATTAATTGGCATTTATTCCGGTGGGTTGAGTATGTCTAATGGCAAAAATGACAAATTGTCATTCTACTGGACGATTATGTCATTTTTATGTTTTTTTGTTTTTGCTTTAGTTTGGTAGTGAATTTGTTTGATATTAAAAAGTTTTAGTAGATTATTTTCAATGGATTTGTTTGATAGTGGAATTGAAGTCGTCAAATGTGATAAGGGTAATTTAGTCTTTTTAGGTGTCTTTTGTCTTTTTTCACTATTTTTCGATCCACCTTTCCCTTTTGACAATTTCTTCTTCATTTTTGCCATTTATAATCATTATCCCTTGAAACATTCCATCACTCTATCGGACCAACACGTATTATGTCATTTGTTGTATCAGAATAATTATCACAACAATTTTATTTAAACAAAATATATGTGTATTCACTTTGAATCGAGAATATTATATAGCAGGTATTAGTGGTGATACTACGTGGACGGCTGAGATTATGCCAAATCACACCAACACACTATTGCTAGGTTAGAGAATATAAATTTAGACAAATCTTAACCGTCAACTTGGTATCACCCTCTAATACCCGTTCTATAATAACTTTTTTTTTTTCTCCTTTGAATCGGTCCACTTTTAGGTAAATGCAAATTAGTACGTAATAATAATGTGGGCAGAAAAGACTGTCAATTCTCATGGAGTGTTTACCGTGCTTTCCACGGCATTGACATTGTAAATGCAATGTCGCGTTGCATGCTAGAAACATAAATGATCCTTTTTAAAAATAAAAAAAAACTATTTGATGATGTATTATTATTGTTATTGTTATTATTATATAAGGTCAACAAAGACCGTAATATCCCGAATATTATTAGTGAGTATTATTAGATAGAAATGTGGCATGTCTGGAATTAGATTAGACATAATGATAACGAGAGTTCGATTTCTATCTCGCCTATAATAAAAATCTCCTTTCTTATTCCTCAATTTTAAAGAAATTAGATAAAGATAAGAATGTGACATGTAAGAGATCACAGTCAATAACCGAACCAGATACTTAGTGATCGAGTTGGCTTAATATGTATTGATAGGTTATATAGGCCGAATCATATAGTATATTTTAGTATGATTTTTTTGTAGGGGGAATGAGGGAGAAGGACAGAAATATTTCATCAATTGAGTAGAAGGACAGTCTTTTGAAACTTTTGCATAAAGGACAAAACTATTTATTCATCACAAAATTCACTTGTGTTCGAAATTCATTGCTTAAATTCATTGTGAAATTCATTCATCGTCGAAATTCACTAATTTTCAAAATTTATCGTCGAAATTCACTAATTTTCGGATTCACCGTCAAAATTCATTATCAAAATTCACCGATTTCGGGATTCACCGAGGAGATTCACCGATTTTCGGATTCATTTGTTTGTCATTCTTCATTATAAAAATTATCGCAGTTGTCCTTCTCCCTATAAAAAATATGTAGTTGTCCTGTTACTTAAAAATATTTCAAATTGTGTCCTTATCCCTAATTTTCCATTTTTTGTATGGGTGTGGGGTGAGCCACCTAAACATATACTCCCTACGTTCATATCAAACTATCGCATTTACCAAAAACTAGGAGGTGTACACGGATATGGAAAATTCGAAAACCAAACCAAATTGTAGTAAATTGGTTCGGTTAATGATCATCCACGGTTCAGTTTCGGTTCGCATTGTGAAGAAACCGAAAAATTTCGGTTCGGTTACGGCTAGTGATATAAATAACCGTAACCGAACCGAATAAAAAAACAAAACCGTTAAACCGATCCGTTATCCGAACCGCTATAACCGAACCGTTATCCGAACCAACGCAACCGAACTGTTTTAATTACATTGTAACTGAATAGAAAAATTATTAACCGTATCTTTTTTAAATTTATTCTTATACATTTTTTTACGAATTTGATCTATTATACATACATATGCTATAAATACTGTCAGTACGAATGGCACATTTCCCCTCAAAAAAATCTTAATAGAATACAAAATATGGGAGTAGTGATCCTTTCAAGCTTAAGGAACCGGAGCATGTAATTCATATTGTGTATTAGAAGCCAAATGTATTTTAAGTTCAAGTTATATAGTTTGAAGTTCTTTTGGTGTGTATCAAATTGTCTGACTTATTTGTTTCCACTTTAATGATTTAGAACAATTTGTGTAAATTAAAGTCTATTATCTAAGGAGTAGTGTGAATTATGTGGCTTGTTTTAAGTGATTTTTTTTTGTTATAATTTTAGATTAAATTAACATTTTTAATAGTTTAATTTCGTTTTTTCGGTTAACCGACCAATTTGAACAGTTTATTTCAGTTTTTTGGTTAACCGAATCGAACCGAACTAAAAAAATTGGTTTTTGGTTGTTCAATTTCGGTTAACCGATTAATTTGAACCGTTTATTTTGGTTTTTTGGTTAACCGACCAAATTAAACTGAAAAAATTCGGTTCGGTTTTAACTTTGAAAAACAGTTCGGTTTCGGTTTCGACCAATAATTGTACCGAACTGAACCGTATACACCCTATCAAAAACACATATATTAAGGAGAAAATTTAATGCTTTGATTTAACATCATAACGACAAGAACACCTCTTGAATATAATTAATGTAATGTTGTTTTCAATATTTCAATCCTTAATAAATAAGGATAGATATAGAAATATACAATAAGTAATGCTTTGAAAATGTAATATATGAGATATAAAAAGGAAGAACTTTTACTGTTGGCAACTAAATAGGAACGGAGGGAGTATGCCACAACTCCCACCTCCAACTCGTTTCAATCCACTTTCATCATTTGGTGAAATCAACACGTCGTGACTACATATATAATGACATGTTTTTTTTTTTTTAAATTAAGAAAAATAAAGTCAACGCATTATATAAAGAAATAGTCAATCGTTGACTTGTATGCTATTGAATCATTTTAATAGAGCCACCACACATTTATATGTGGCTCGAAAGAAAAATCTCCGAGGATGAGATTAAAAAGGCAGTTTGGTTATGTGAGGGTTCGAAGGCCCCTGGTCCTGATGGCTTCAATTTTAATTTCATTAAAAGATTTTGGGAGATTTTGAAGCTTGAATTTTGTGAAGCTGTAATGGAATTTGAGGGATCGGCTAAATTCCACAATGGGTGTACCTCCTCGTTTATTGCTTTGATTCCTAAATCGGCTAATCCTGTTGTGATAAAGGACTACAGACCTATCAGTCTGCTCGGTTGTTTCTACAAGATTGTGGCAAAAATCTTAGCAGAAAGGATGAAAGTAGTTATTACATCGGTCGTTGGTGAATGTCAATCTGGTTTTGTAAAAGGCCGACAAATTTTAGATGGTGTTCTCATCTTAAACGAAGCGGTGGATTTTTTAAAAAAGAAAGGTATGGCCAACTTTATATTTAAAGTTGATTTTGAAAGAGCTTTTGACTGTGTTAATTGGACCTATCTAGACAACGTGATGTCGAATATGGGATTTGGTTTAAAATGGAGAAAGTGGATACATGGATGTATATCTTCGGCAAGGGCTTCGGTTCTAGTAGGGGGTAGTCCGTCAAAGGAATTCAATTTGGAAAGAGGTATTAGGCAGGGAGATCCATTATCGCCTTTCCTCTTTCTTATTGCAGCTGAAGGACTCAATGTTCTTATGAAGGAAGCAATTGCAAAAAATAAGTTCACAGGAGTTTGTATTGGAAATGACCAAATTCCGTTATCCCATCTTCAATATGCGGATGATACGGTCTTCTTGGGTAAATGGAGCATGGAAAACTTGAAAAACCTCAAAAGGATCCTAGCATGTTTTGAGAGAGTTTCGGGTTTGAAAATAAATATGGGAAAAAGTTCGTTAGCAGGAATAAAAGTTTCGAAGGTGGATATTGGGGAGGCGGCTGATATTTTCTGTTGTGGGAAAGGGACTCTGCCTTTCAAATATTTGGGTATGTGGGTGGGGCAGAATATGAAAAGATTGAAACCGTGGAATGAGATTATTCTGAAGTGCAAGAAAAAGCTAAGTACATGGAAATGGTCTTCTCTGTCAGAGGGTGGTAGATTGGTTCTCATAAAACCTGTTCTAAGTGCTCTTCCGCTTTTCTTTTTCTCCGTCTACAAGCCTCCTGAATGTGTGTTAAAATTATTGGAAAGTGTGAGGTCTTCTTTTTTTTGGGGCGGGGTTGGTTCTTTAAATAAAATCTCTTGGGTTGTTTGGAAAAAGTTACAAGCTCCAAAGTCTTTTGGGGGTATCGGGGTGGGTAGTCTCAGGTTACAGAATTTGGCTCTTCTTGGTAAATGGTGGTGGAGATTTCATTATGAACCGAATGCTTTATGGAGAAAGGTGATTGTGTCGATTTATGGTGTTGAGGGTGCATGGGATGTTGATGGAATTAGGAGTGGGGGTGGGGGGATTTGGAAAGGTATTGTAAGTGCTGCTGTAAACTCTAAGAATGTTGGTGTTAATTTGTTGGGGTCGGAATTTTGGGTGGTGGGGGATGGGAGTAAGGTGAGTTTTTGGGATGATAAATGGGTAGGAGCAGTTCCTTTGAAAATTGCTTTTCCTAGACTTTTTAGGTTGTCTTTGAGCAGGGGTGTGGCTGTTGCAAGGGTGGTGTCTTGGGTGGGAAATAGACGTAATTTTTTTTGGTCATGGAGAAGAAGGTTGAGGGGCTTTGAGGAGGAGGAGGTAAGGGAGTTGGAGAACTTAATCAATTCTGTTTGTGGCTTCACAGGTGAAAACGATAAATTACGGTGGAGTCTATGTACAAATGGTATCTTTTCGGTGGCCATTCTGAGGAAAAAGCTAGAGTTGGAATTTTTTAAAAATACTTTTTCGGAGCGGGAGAAGGTTGCAAAGTGGAACAAACTTCTACCATCGAAAGTTAATTTATTCATGTGGAAGGCAAGTCTCAACAGAATTCCAACAAAACCGAATCTCATTTATCGCGGTATTGATATTCATGACTCTCTTTGTCCGTTGTGCTACAAGTTTGAAGAATCTGTTAATCATCTTTTGTTCGCTTGCGATGTTTCATTTTTGATTTGGTCGCATGTTTTAAGTTGGTGTAAGATAGTTGGGTTAAATGCATTCTCCTTTAGTGATTTATGCATCCTTTATGCCGGTCCGTCTCCTTTGTCTTTGAACTCCCGTTTGTGGTCAGCAATAGTTGGTGTCACTGCCTGGGTCATTTGGAATCAAAGAAATAAAGTCATTTTTAATTCGTTTGTCATTAATCCGGAATTGATCTTCAGAGAGATTCAGAGGTTGTCTTTTTCTTGGCTTTCGAATGCTAATTGCCTCAAGAAGCTAGAATGGGAAGATTGGAAGGCAAATCCGATGATTGCGGCTTCTTGAGACCTTAGGATAATGGTTTCGATTTTCATTGACGTGGAGATCAAGGCTATTGCTGTGACTTGGTTTGTTTGCGGAATGATTTAGTTTGAGGTTGCTTCTTTTATAGTGTTTGATTTGAAAATTGGTATCTTTTACCTAGAACTTTGGAATTTATTTGTAATTTCTTAGCATCTTGCTGATTAATGAAAAGTTTCTTGGCTGTTCAAAAAAAACACATTTATATCACTCTACTCTCTAACAAATAAATCGCATTCGATGATGTTTCATACTAATCACGTCTTATAAAAAATGTTTAATTTTTGTGATGCATAGTGATTAAAAAAATAATTAATATGTTGTATATTAAGTAGTCATGATGAACATATATACTCATATATCACATAATAAATGCTCTTTTGAAACATAGAATGAATATATAAAAATTAAATGTTATGATAATGGAATGTTTGAAAAAAAGAACATTAAATGATGTATTGATTTTCGAAATTAATAATTTTTATAGGATAATTCATTTTAAAAAATGGACATTTTTTGTTGGACGGATGTAGTACTAACATTATTGTGTACATAAAATATGTAGAAAAAATATTTGTACTTAAAATATATCCATAAAATATACACACAAATAATCCAAACCATACATTGTTTTTAATAAATAAAGAAAATAGAAAAAAAGTTTAATATCTACCTTTGAATTAAGTTTATGTTTGTTAAAAAAAAAAAGATTAAGTTTATGTGATTTTGTGTGTGGATAAAATACGTGTTTAAATTAGCCTCTGAATATATAATGGACTTATTCAATTAAAACTAATCAATAATAATGAGTCAAATAGCTGAATTATTTAATACTACTTTCTGTCAAGTTACTTTTGTAAGAGCAGTTGCAGTAGATACTGTAAATTATTTAAAAACTTTATTGTCGAGATTTCAACAGGAAAAATAACACTGCAGCAGATACTCTATTTTTTACTGTAAACTATGGATTCTGTAAAATTTCCTTTACATCTACCGCATTCATCCAGATTTTGTAAATTTTTCTTTATATCTTCTGCATTATGTAAAATAAATAGTCTGATGTATTTTACCTTAAATAAAGATTCTGTAAACTAGAAAAATGTGCTTTTAAAACTGTATAATAGAGTATTCGTCAAGAGTATCTGATATGTCTCCTAACAGATTCTCTATTTTACAGTCTCAAACACCACTTTTACCTATTTTACAGAATCTTTATCAAGCGTCAACTGTATCAGTGTCTCTAGAATAATGTATACAATATTAAAATAATTAAAAACAATAATAAAAGACAAATTCTCACGTACATGTAAAAATAGAGAGATGTGTACATGTGTGTCATATATATATATATATATATATATATATATATATATATATATATATATATGAAAGAGCTGTCTACATTATTTGTTTTATTTATTTAGGAAGGTATTTGATCATATTAAAAAAACTAGAATTTGGCAAACAAAATTGAGGAAGAAAAGAGATTAAAGACCCCTTAAAAAAAGAACAAAAGACCATTTACCATTGGGAAAAAAAAAGAATAGTCCAGCAACAGAAGGAAATAAATTGCGGTTGCACAGATGTTGTATATCCAGCACAATATGTACAAGATCTGAGACATCCAGATCCATCCTACAGATTCTAATGCATTGTCATTTTAGGTAAATCTGAAGTGTTAAATCTGTAAAAATACATATATAATATCATTTGGAGACACTACTGCAAGTGCTCTAATACGGTTCATACACTGCCGGACTCTCATGCAATCAACCGTAATAGATGATCCAAACGTTTGAAATGTATACACTTACAAGCATAGGCGGATCCAGAAATGCTTTTCAACAGGGTCCGAATTAATTTTCTATAGGTAAAATGTAGAGTTTTATTATTTTTAACGGGGTCCGAAATAATTTTCTATAGGTAAAATGTAGAGTTTTATTATTTTTAACGGGCTCCGAAATATTTTTCTATAATAGATTTTTATTATTTTTAACAGGGTAAGCAGGGGCGCCCCATGGCCTACGGCCCCAAAATCGACGAATTTAAAGACTCCATCAATTTTTTACCTAATAGTATATATATTTTGTATTTTTACATTGAGGTCCAATAAATTAACAACTAATAAGGTATTATCTTAGTGTTGAACAGTAAAGTATAACTTGTCTAGTGACCAGGGTTTGAGTCTTGTGATATGCAACCATTTTTAGTTTTATTTTAAAAAGAAACGGGTGGTGGTCCTAAAGGACAACTTTACATCTTAAATGAAGAATAGGACAAAAAAAATAATATTTGGTTGAGAAGGACAAAAAAAAAAGATGTACAAAAATACCCTTAATGATAATATTTTTTTTTTCTTTTCACATTAAAGTCGTGCTGGTGTTACTACGTGTTGGTGTTACTACGAGTTACTACATTATGTGTTCTTATGTTTGAGGGTGTTTCCATTGCTTTCTATACCTCTACTGGGGAAGGGGACCCCATAGGAGATTTGTGTGCCTTAAGATCGTGCACATTCATAGAAAAAATGCCAAAACGTTACTCTTTTTCTATACCCTACTTGGAAGGAACACGATAGAGGATTTGTGTCCTTAAGATCGTGCGTATTCATACAAAAATGTAGTAACATTACAAAAATGTAGTAACATTACAAAAATGCATTGATAATTCCTCAAAACAAACAATTGATAATTCTTCAACAACAATTCTTAAAGAACAAAAATAAAGACAAGTAGGATTCATACAACAACAATTGATCAAAACCGAAATGCAAAGAAAACCTAACAATCCATTACAGTTTAACAATCCCCAATGTAGTAACTTTTCGAACATGTAGTAACTTTGAACATCATGTCTAGCACATTCTGAGGACATGTAGTAACTTTTACACACTACACGCTACACAGTAAGACCAAAACACCCAATGTAACTTTCCATGGCAAGCCACCAAAAGACCAAAACGCACCATTGAACCAGGGACAAGAAGCCTCGCCACACGCCGGAGACCAAAAATCCCTAAATCCATCAATTCCTCAAGACCCATCAAGCAATTCAACCTCCTCTCTATGCAAAGTAACCTCCCAAAAGGCCTCTCCTCCACCACCACCATTTCCGCCGCCGTGAACAACCCAATTTCATCACAATCAATTACCAAGACCGCCTCGCCGGTACGCTTTTTCTACACACTAACGTGCACTGAAAGCTTGTCCAGATCATCAATGGAGATAGTTTTAGATCGTTGAATTCTGAGGCGTCGGATTAGCCTCCATTAATGATATTCAAGCTCACCTTTATCGCCATTATATCCTATATTTTTGCAACCGTAGCCATACGGTCCCGGCGGACTCGCTTTTTGCTTTTCCGACGCCGGTTTATAAAGAACTCAACGCCTTCCTTCTCCAATTCCTCAATCGTATTCTCATGAACTCCATGATTAACGACCTTGAAGAATCCGACCTTGAAGAGCTCGACCTTGAACCGGATCGCGATTTAAGTAGCGCTTTTTTTCTTTATATATCAACCTTGCGGCGCTTTTTTCTTTATCAAACGAAGGAGATTTTAAAGTAAAATGAGGGCCGTGTGGAGATGTATTAAAAGTTTGGTGATGAAGGAGGAGATGAGTGAAGTTTGTAAGAAATGGCAAGGGGGCGGCGGCGGCTGTAGGTGGTAAAGAAATTAGGGTTTGGAGATGGAGAAGAAAGAAGGGACAAATATGCCTATATTTAAAAAAAAAATCGCATGAGATGCAACAAATTAAAAATAAAGGGTATTATTGGATGAAATATTTTTTTTGTCATTTTTCAACCATTCTTTTATTTCTTGTCTCTATTTACCTAAATAAGATCTAAATTAAATCCCAACGACCTTTTCCTAAAAAAGAAATAGTTGACACTTTCACTTTCAAGTTCCAAATAAACAATAGACAACTCCAATTTTTTCGTTCTTTGTGTTTTAAAAAAAAAGTTGACACTTTGTTTCATTTTTAAAAGAAAAAATTGACACTTTCACTTTCAAATTCCAAATAAACAATAGACAACTCAAATCCCAAAATATATTATTCGTGTTCTCTAAAACAAAATATTCTTCGCAGTTGACACTTTGTTTTTGTTTTTTTTGTTTAAAAATAAATAGTTGACACTTACACTTTCAAGTTCCAAATAAACAATTGACAACTCCAATCCCAAAATATATTCTTTGTTCGTACGACTGCATGCCTCCCTTTACATTTTTGTCGTCTCAACTCTCAAGTATTAAAAAAAATCTCTCTTCTTCATTTGTATAACAACAACTAGAAGAATTAGTAACACAAATTGAGTTTATCTCAAAATTGTTTCAAAAATCAAGATAATAAGAGGATGAGGATTTCCCCAAGATAGAAAACCATAATATTCGATTATTGATGTTTAGCATCTTCAAAGTATAATTGCACATTGATTGAACAAGTATGTTTTCTTCTAAATTTTCCCAATTTAACTTCTCATATAATCAGCAAATGGCATGTAGGTCTGCAATATTAATAGACTAGTATTTTGTTTGCTTGTTTACTGTTTTTTTTTAAAAGGGCCTACTTTTTTTTGGTCCCGAACCTATATTTGGACGGGGACGACGCCCCTGCTTACAAGACTTTGAAGCCTCTTACCTTTCCGATCCGACACAACAAACCTATATATATATATATATATATATATATATATATATATATATATATATATATATATATATATATATATATATATATATATATATATATATATATATATCACGTGACCCTGAAACTCTTAATTAAATCGATTTCACATCTTATAAATTGCACAATATATGATATACATTGTGTCAGCAAGATTACTCGAATTATATATGTACGCAAAACATGTGCACTTTTTTTTTGGACAAAGGAACCTTTATTATTATCAAGGCCTCACATGCACAAAGCATAGTACAAAATGCAGTAAAGGCTGCAACCTTCTCAACTCAAACTACTGAAGCTACCAGCAAAGACTACAAGTGAAAGCAACGATTATGCTACTCTACTAGATGCTAATATCCCATGCGAGCCGCAAGTTCCGAGCTCTTTCAACAGAATTTTTTATCATGACATATGCTGGCGGTCTGTCCTGTTGAGAATATTCTAGATACACAAAATCATGGAAATGAATTATTGTAATCAATCATTCAATCGTATTTATTGTGTATTATTGCGTTTACATTATGGCTATGTAGTATAAATAGCCTATTACTTAATCAAATCAATGGAAAATACTATCCCTCAATTGTTGTTATGGTATCAGAGCTCTCAGACTAATGTCTTTCGGTCCTGAGCGATCTCTACAGAAAAATGTCAGGGTGGGGGTTTGTGACATTAATATGAACGAACCCTCACCCCTCGTGTTTCACTTTTACCTTTGTTGTTTTATTTTTATTTTATGTCTTCTCTAATATTCTGAATAACTTTCTATTGGTGTCGTTACCTTCGCCAGCTATGCAAACGTATGTGTCCTGCTAATGGGCTTGATAAAGCTTTCATCTTTTCTACCGTCTCAAAAAAAATTTCCCTTTCGTACTCTTCTTGTCTAATTTTTATTTTTATTTTTCCTTTTTTCTCCTCCTTCAATCTCTATCTGATCATCGTTGTTCTCCTCTATTAAAATCATTTTTTTTTTCCGTTAGGGTACACCCTCCATGCATTTTCTTACATTTATTTTGTTAGGATACACCCCTCCATTTTTTTCCTTCCATTTCTTTTGTTAGGGGTACAACCCTCTGCTCCTTTTCTATTTTGTTCAGGGAATCAACTTCCCTCCACGTATTTTTTTTCATGACTCCTCCACGTTTTCGGTTCATCCAGTTTTTTTAGGGAATATCCCTCCCACTATATTCTCCTCTCTATTCCTTATTCTATGACTCTTTCCTATCCCAGTTTTTTTAGGGTATGCTATTCCCTCTACATATTTCCTCATCTCTATTGCAGGATTCCGGCAATTTCAGGTTGGGAAGCAGTTGATGCTGATTGATCTGATGAAGTTGTTGCAGACACCATGTGAAGGAAAGATTCATTCATTACAAGTCAATCTCCATCTTCATTGTATTACCATGATATTGCGGGGGCGTTTTGAAAATATTCTAGATACACAAAATCATGGAAATGAATTATTGTAATCAATCGCATTTATTGTGTTTTATTGCGTTTACATTATGGTTATATAGTATAAATAGCCTATTACTCAATCAATCAATGGAAATTACTTTCCCTCAAATGTTGTTATGTCCACATTAAGATAATGAATCACGCGGTTACGTCACAACCAAATACCGTAAGTCGCTTCTCGCCAAAGTATTTCCACGTAGTAGTACCAAGCGGGTCCAAGATACCTTTTCTAAGCTTAAGCTCCACCCACTCCGTCGGTGTACTAGCCGTAAAAAACTGGCTCCAACATTCACGGGGTAGACATTGAGTCCCAACCTCGCTCGCCCATCTACAATCTCGAATAGCATGGAGAATAGACTCATCGGCTTCATCACAAATTGCATCTAGCAACAGGGATAATGTGCGGCTTAGCAAAACTCTCAGCCACTATTAGTCGCCTGAGCTGCACTTTTTGTTTCTATAGGACATGTATAGTAGTTTTTGTTGGGTAAATTATCAATCTAGCATGTTGTTTAACACGTAATTCAAACAAAAACAAAACAAAAATTAGGACCGAAAACTTATTGACTGAGGCGAGTGTAGCACTCTGTTCTTAAGACGTTTTTGCCCCGATTATGTGCACACGGTAATGGCAATCGTCTCTCAAAATACAACAGTCACTCATTCTTCGAGTTGCTGCACTTCGATGAGAAGAAGACGGCGAACCGATCATGTTCTGAAAATCTCTTCTTGACTCGAAAATATATGCAAAGTATTTGGATGAGTATTTGAAAGCATTTGGCCAGAATTTTGTCTAAGGAAAACATATAAAATCTTCATTTTCTTTCATACAATTTATGGGAATTTATAGGAGAAACGTGTCCGGTCATTTAAAGGTTACGACCTTTAACCGAAAGGACACAACCTCTTACGGGGTTGTAACTTTCACCGAACCGATGCCACCCTCCATTAATTTTTTAATTCAAATTCTCAACAATCCCTTACATGAATGCAAATGCAATGCAGACTCTGAAGAGATCACATGCGGAAATCTGTTGCATCTGGCGAGGTGGTTTGCTGCCTTGAACCTTCTGTAGTAGAGTACCATCGGACATACTCGGCTAAGCAGTGAACTAGGTCTTGAATTGCTCAGGCTTTGGTGCATGCCTAGACAATGATACCTACACAACAGATCTCCTAACATTCTCGAGGTTCTCATGGTTGTGTCCATTTTGGCCCTGGAACACCTTGGTTTCAGAAAGTGTGTTAGAGAATTCAGCCCTCAAATTCTCACAGAAGCGGTCCCACTTCCACTTACATAGGTGACCTCCTATAAAGAGTACTCTGCACTACCCCACTTGGCTTAACCAAGATATATGAATCATTAAAAGCTTATGCTTAACCTAACAAAATCACAGAAAGCACTTTTGTTTTTAACAGAATGGGTAAGTGTTAATTGCCCTCATAACTTAGTTGTCCCTTTTGAACCTTAGGATCTCCGGTCACTATGGTTGAGTTACCATTATAAGGGAACATGCGTAACGGCTTAAGTCCCATCCCGTTTGTCAAAAATTGACACCCGATCTCTAGCTAAACCTTTTTATAAGCGGATCCGCAAGATTCTCCTTCGACTCTATATAATCAAGGAAATCAAACCATTAGAAATCAATTATATAATGGTATTGTGTCTACGATGTATATGTCTAGACTTACCATTATACATACAACTTTGTGCGCATCCTATAGCCGACATACTATCACAATGTATGCTGATAGAAGGAATTGGATTTGGCCAACACGGAATATCCTTTAAGAAATTCTGAAGCCACTCTGCTTCTTCTCCAACTTTGTCCAATGCAATAAACTCAGTTTCTATTGTGGATCAAGCTATGCATGTTTTCTTTGAGGATATCCAGGACACTGCACCACCACCAATAGTGAATACATATCCACTTCAGATATCCAGTTTGCATCACAGTATCCTTCCAATACTGCTGGATATCTTGTATACTGTATCTCGAGGTTCATTGTAAACTTCAAATACCTTAACATCCGGTCAAGGGCTATAGATTGAACTTGAACCTTCTTTCTCCTTGTCTTTTCAAGGAAATATGAAGTGAACCGTGGAGGTTCAATTCAGATTTTGCCTAAGGATTTGATTGTAGGAACAATGATAACGAGCTCCGGGACCCCTAGGTATCTATGTACCTAAGAACCTTGGATTAAGGACCTCGACCCCTAGATATCCTTGTATCTAAGAACCTCGGTTTGTGAACGCCACAATGTATGCTCACGACCTTGATAAGTTCGGGTTTGAATACTCTACTCTAGAATACTCACAAGTTCAAAAGAACTCAAATAATAATATTTCACTCAAAAGTTTAACTATCTGTTACAATGACTCTATTTGCCTTTATATAGGCTACAGACTCAAGGAAATAAAACAAACTAGCAATGTGGGATAATTAAAAGATAATTTTCGCCACTTTATTTACTAATTGACCTAACTTGACTCTAATAAGCCCAAATGGCTTTTATTTGCTGAAAATAAAGACTTAACCAAATATATTAACATATAGGCACCTCCCTTAATGGGCTTTTGGTATTTTACTACTAAAAAACATCATAAAAGACTCCAAGTATTAATTCACACTCAACAGCGCAAATAACAGTCTTCAAGGCCGCGTTATTTCAAGTCGAAGTTCCGGGACGGATCACATCATTCCCTCCCGGTTGGAAAGGATTCGTCCTCGAATCAGAAGGATGTCATATAGCTGATCAATTTGCATAAAGTCTAGGGAACCCACAAAAAACGCCAATGATATTCCGGGATCAAATATAATATGAAGAGACAGCTTCAAATGATTGGCATGGTGATATGGAGATCCATGCTTTACCAATGAAAAATCAGAAATAGCTCTCGGCTTGATGTAAATGTGGTTGAAGACCTGGAAAGAAGCAATATAATCACAGCAAGTCGTATACTGTGAGGTATCGGCATGCGCACAAAACGGGTCAAAGAATGTATGCTCCGGTTTGACATCAATATGATCATGACCAAGACAAACCAAAGGCAATATAGGGGCTGCATCGGAGGTATCCAACAGCCCGGTGTCCTCTTCATGAGGCTGATCATCATGTACCTGCAAAGAAGATTTGACAAAAACGGAACAAGAATTGAGGACCATAGCATCTTTTTTTGCCTCAACCAAAAACAACTCCTTGCATTCGTCCTCCATAACAGACACCTCAGACACCTCTGCTTTCTCTTCCATAAATTCAAGCTCATTCTCAATATTCATCTCCATCACACTCTTATCTTCCTCGTTAATCAACTCTTCCGCTCGAGTGTCAACAATCTCTTTGTTTGTTGTTTCAACCAAGTCTTTTTCCCTTGATGATTCACGTTTCAAACGAGCTTCCTCATCGATTCTACGTAGTTCTTGCAAGAATTTAGGACAATCTTGAAAGTTATGGTCATCCCTTTTACAATGACCGCAAAAAACAAAAAACACACCTTTGGAAGCTTTCTTCAGTTTGATATCATGACTCTCACTCTTCTCATTTTCCATATTTTCGGATTCATCATTCTTGAAAGCACCCTTGTGTATATAGGGTAGCGACTCAAGAACATACTTCTTGCCATAATAAGAAAAAGAATACCGAGTGCGGGACGAATTATGACGTACTTTGTACAATTGTAACCATGGATTCGCTAATATCAAGTGGTCACGTTTTAAAGGAACCACATCACATAATGTATTAGAGCGATGACCTCCAACGGACAAAGAAATCCATGTTTGCCTAGTAACCAAAAACGGGCGACTTCCAATAGCGAAGTAATAAGGATAATGATGTTTCTCCGTCGGCAAGTTCAACTCTTTAACTACCCTACTGCAAATCAGATTCTCTTCTTCCAAATGATCAATGCACAACTCGTATGCTTTGTTTTGAATTAAACAAGGTGTGCGAAATATGTCATATGCCATTATAGTATCAGCAAAATATTTATATAATCACAACTCTCGTGTTTCTCTCACCCGTCATGTAGAGTTCAAACGTAGAACAAACCAAAACAATGAGCAAACCTAAATATGATGCTGTCAGAAAGTTCCAGAATTTAAGCAGTGACTTTTCGTACAGATTGTGCTCAAACTACTTCTAATCTGGGAAAACTCAAAAGACGAAAGTTGTAGAATAGCGAATTTCCTATAATACCGCAAATTTTGAGGGGATTTGGAGTTGATTAACCTACTCAAATCTAAAACGTAAACGTATCGACGGCTGCAGAATTTCAGACAGGACGGTCGCTGTTGTGGAGCGATTTTGACGAGGATAAACTCCGAATTCAAAGATGAGGTAAATAGAGAAACTGTAGATAACAGGTTGATTTCGATGTGTTCAAAATTGCAGATTGTTTGGAGGTGTTTTGGGTATTAAACGACCTGATACAAAAACGGGTTTGGAAAAATTAGGATTCTGGAAAATTAGGGTTCTTGGGGAAAGTTTGAAGGTATGAAGAATCTTCAAGTTTTTCAGGGTAAGATTATGAAGATTTGAAGATTTATGGTGTTTTTGGCTGGGGTACGACAAAATAATTAAATAAAAACATATATATATATATATATATATATATATATATATATATATATATATATATATATATATATATATATATATATATATATATATCTATTTTGGGTAATAATTGAAATAAAGAACAAGAAATAAAATTGGATATTTGTTACCTACAATGCTTGTCACTGATACCAACTGAAGTGAACCGTGGAGGTTCAATTCAGATTTTGCCCAAGGATTTGATTGTAGGAACAATGATAACGAGCTCCGCGACCCCTAGGTATCCATGTACCTAAGAACCTTGGATTAAGGACCTCGACCCCTAGATATCCTTGTATCTAAGAACCTCGGTTTGTGAACGCCACAATGTATGCTCACGACCTTGATAAGTTCGGGTTTGAATACTCTACTCTAGAATACTCACAAGTTCAAAAGAACTCAAATAATAATATTTCACTCAAAAGTTTAACTATCTCATTCTGATAGACTATATTTGCTTTATATATAAGCCATGACTCTCAAGGAAATAAAACAAACTAGCAATGTGGGATAATTAAAAGATAAATTTCGCCACTTTATTTACTAATTGACCTAAGTTGACTCTAATAAGTCCCAAATGGCTTTTATTTGCTGAAAATAAAGACTTAACCCAATATATTAACATATAGACACCTCCCTTAATGGGCTTTTGGCATTTTACTACTAAAAAACATCATAAAAGACTCCAAGTATTAATTCACGCTCAACAGCGCAAATAACAGTCTTCATGGCCGCGTTATTTCAAGTCGAAGTTCCGGGACGGATCACATCAAAATATCTCCTCAATAAATACAACATTCCTATAATCAATGATCATATTTTAATGTATATCAGGAATGTCTGAATTGTGCACCAGAAACCGATAGACACTATTGTTATTTACATATCCAATGAATATGAAATCTTTTGTTTCAGGCCCTTATCTTGACATGCTTTGACTTAGGTGTTTCGAGCTTTGCCAAGCACCCCCACACTTCCAGAAATTTATTGCTAGGCTTGTAGCCTTTCCACTATTCCACAGGGGCATTCTGTTGAGAATAACAATTTCTTAGGGGATTGTCTCCCCCACAGTTCTGGGTTAAACCCGAAGAAATCAACATGACACTTATCAGTTATTTCAGTGTTCTTGTGTTAATTCACCGATATTTTTGTGAATCAAATCTAATGATTCCGTATTTCTTTCACTTAATGAAATGATAATTTAGACTGACGTCTATAAACCATTCCTGGGGATTCCTCCCACATTATTACATTCCCTGCTTTATTCATGGCCCAAAATAATCATACAAGAAATCCCATTCCATCCATGTTATACAGTTGCAAACAAAATCATGCCTAACAGAGGTTGCAGACATCATAATAATTTATTTCACAACAATAATCCGATTAACACAAGAATTCTATGGCAGTGGCCATACCAGCCATCACTATAAATTAATGTCCCTGTATTAACTACATGTACAATCAATTGCATTAGCACACTGCACACCGGCATCTGCATGATCGAGGATATTGTTCATCTATGTATATCACCAATATATGCAAATAATGTATAGAAGACACGTACAACCCTAGCATAAAAGACGACACCGTTTATCGGTCAAAGAGTAACTAAACAATTTGTACAGACGTATTAGATTCACATTACATTTGATCTACCATTTTTGCGAGACAACAAATTCATGATACCATTTAAGTGGTACCACTACACCCTCAGCTAGCTAGCTAGGAGCATGCAATTAATTAATGTAACCCTTAAGGAAACAAACAGCAACCACATGCTAATATATATACTAATTAACATGATCTAGTCACTTGTATTAATTATTATATTATTAATCTAACTACACCGTTAATTCAAAATTATTACACAATTCTATCGATTTACCTTTAATACAATTATAATTCTACTCAGATCAGTGCTTCCAAATTCATCGTTAAAGGATAAGCAAAATAGAGACAACCCATTATTTGTTTATTGATTAGTCACTTGCACATTCTTAATGTATAAAGAAAATAAAGTAGCTGCTAAACTTTTACTACTGATAGTGACGATCCTAATATTATTAACTTATCATTACGAAATTTTGTCATTGAAAGTAGTATTATATATTATGTTTGCCTATATATGTATTAATTCGAAACATATAAACATGGAATGTGAAATTTTAAAATACAACTGTTGTAGGAAGGTTTTACCAAGTGTCAAACATTACAACCATTCATTTCTAACCTCTCACACACGATAAAAGTGTATTATGTGAAAGAGAAAGAAAATGAGAGCCTTTAAATGTATCTTACTTGTGTATAACCTTCCTACAACCGTTGCACCATAAAATCTGTGGTCATTGATCTCAACTGCATACCACACGGGCTCGTACGTATGGTATTCAGAAAGAAGAATCAGCAGACTTTGGTAAACGAATTGAATGCCCAAACCGACATCAGCATGTATTCTTCTACGATTTACTAAGCATATATATAAATTTCTTTGAGCAGGCAAATTTAGAACAACATACTGGATTGATTATAAGAACCAAACACATAATCAGTAACAGAGTGCGAATAAGTTCAAATTTGCATATTCGAAACATATATTCAAGTTCAAGCATGCATTTTTTTTTTATTAAGTACGTAGTACAGAAGTTTTTCAGGCTTAACATGAACATAAAACTGCGAGCCAAAATTCATATTAAATCTTTCACACAAAACAACATACACATAATTATTACCTTTTTTTTTTAAACGCAAAACGTCTTAAGATTGTTGGTTAAATTATCAATATTCTAGCATGCTGCTTAACATGTAATTCAAACAAAAACGAAACAAAAATTTGGACAGAAAACTTATTGACTGAAACGAGTGTAGACTCATGTCCCAAGACGTTTTTGCTCGATTATTCGCACACCAGAATGGCGAATCGTCTCCCAAAATACAACAGTCATTCATACTTCGAGTTGTTGCAGTTCGATGAGAAGAAGACATCGAATCGATCATGTTCTGTGAATCTCTTATTGACTCGAAAATATATGCAATTTATTTGGATGAGTATTTGAAAGCATTTGGCCATAATTTTGTCTAAGAAAAACTTATAAAATCTTCATTTTCGTTCATACAATTTATGGGGATTTATAGGAGAAACGTATCCGGTCATTTAAAGATTACGACCTTTAACCTAAATGACACAACATCTTACGGGGTTGTAACTTTTCACCGAACCGATGCGACCTTCCATTAATTTTTTAATTCAAATTCTCCAACAGTTTTTATGGCTTTCATGTGCACATTTTGTGGTCAAAATCATTTTCGTAATTAAATGGATTACATGATGAATGTATATCCTAACTAATATATACAAAGACAAGGGGGGGACTTTGTGGAGCTGCCACTTGTCACCCCCCCATTGGTCCGGACTTAAATTTGTTTTTTTTTTTTTATTTTTGGCTTTTACGGTTTTTTTTTTAAATTTTTTTTTATATTTTATATTTTTTTATATTTGCTTTCCTATATTAGTATTAGCACATGTCTGTTTTTCGTTTCACCGTGTTTTTCGTTTTATTGTTTCCTTTGTCATCGGTGTTTTATATATTCTCGATTGATTTAACAAATTGTACTACGTATTTATTGTTTTTTTTGCCTTCTTTTTTTTTTTTATGCGCGCGTGTGTTTTACGTTTCATCGCTTCTTTCATTACCCGCTTTTATATATTCTCTTTCCCATATGTGTTTTATATGCACGTGTGTGTTTATCGTTCACCGAATTTTTCGTTCATCGTTTCCTTATTATTGGTTTTTTAATATATTCTCGATTGATTTAACAAATCGTCGCTACGTATTTATTATTCCTTTTTACCTTCATTTTTATTTTTATGCGCGTGTGTGTTTTTTAGTTTCATCGCTTTTTTATCATCGGTTCTTTATCTATATCAGCCACGACAGTCTTTTAAAGAAGTTGAGAATGCTTCCAGTCATGACACCTGCCAAAGCTTTTTTATATAATTTTTTTTTCTTTTTTTGCTTGTCTTATTATCTCTTTTAGATTAGAAAATATCTTCTTCCAGCCTGTCTTCCACCCATCATTTTGATCTACTTCTCTTCTCCCCACCTTCCTAAAGCTAAATCAAACAATAGTCATTCTGTCAGTTTCTTCCTCTCTCCTTCCTCCTCATCTGAAAATTATTGTAATCCTTCTGTTTTAATTTTTGGTTTCGGTCATGGAGGGATTCTCTTTTGCTGCATATCTGAGCTTAGAAGAATGGTTGTTTAACATTTCTTCTCTTTATGTTAATGGCTCTTGTTCTCTTTTCTATGGAAGATCTTATTAGAGTTCTTCTGTCTTTGTTTATAGTTTATAGTTTATTTCCTCATTTTCCTTTTTACCAAAGAAAGTTCAGCCTACTACCTTAATATCTGAAAAAAGTATCTCGTTGATTCTAGACGAGCATTTTTTTTTTGGCCAAGAGCACTTATTAAAACAATCGTATTAGTAATCTCTTTATTTTGCAGGTTTTGTGTTGCATATTGATGATGATTATTTTCAATCAAAGATATAGTAATTCAGAGATTTGGAGTTAATTTGGTGCAAGTAATTTGTGATTTTGCAGATACTTGTGTCCGGAGCCCTATCCTGCTGCAAATAAGGAGTTTGTGGTTTCGAACGGAATTCAGCTTTTCCAGTATGCGATTGAAGGCTCTAAGGTTAATTTAGTGTTCGCCATTTTTGTGAAATGTTTTATTCCCTCTTTTCATGTAGGTATGCCTCCGTCAGCTCAATTTTGTTACTTTTAATATTCAGTGGTTGTTTGTGGTTTTTTGCAGTGAGATTAATGATTTCGGTTGATTTCTTCTCCAGGTATTAGGTTAACCAGTATTATTTTTTGCCTTTTCTATCATCCTCTGATTCGAAACGAAAATGGTGAAATTCTTCTGCTTATTGCTCGATTCTTTCCTTTTTTACTATCATGAATCGTATTTTGCATTAATCGATTCATATCTTGCGATATCTGAATGTTAAGAGCAATGATTTCTGCATTGGTCGAGTCAATCAGAGCTGTAAAAGGAAATGAATCGGGGATTTCATCACCCCGGTTCTACGTTGATACGATTAAAGATGAAACCCTCTAGCTTTCCGTCCCTGTGCATTCAGGATGTGATAATTACGAGTCATCCAAGCCCGATTTTTCTGAAATTGCAGTCAACCGTAAATCAGGTCGTGTCTGATTTTTCTGAGTTAATGTCTTATTCCTTCAGTATTAATTCTGATTTGAATTGAAATCTGCCTTGACCTTTCCTTATGCTGTGATTGCAGATCCTGTGGGTCAAATGAAACACGTGAAAAACGTGAAGGCTTGATCCCATGCCCGACTAAAGACTGAATGATACACCAATTCAGTCCTGATACATTGAGGATCGAAGTGACACTGTTTTGATGCTCTTCTCGGTGTTTCAGTTTCACCAAACCGGTGAATCCCTACCCGGTTTGCTCAGGTATAAGGCTTGACCCTTCATGGTGTACGGATTAGGTAATTTAACTGAGGGTCTTCCACCCTAGGAAATCAAGGGCCGAGTCAATACTGAGGGTAGTGACCCAATGATGCCCTAAAATTAAATTCAGACGATTTGGCATCATATTTGGTTCTGAATTTCGTTTTAGGATTGGCTCAGGTTCAGTTGGTTCAAATCTGAATTGGTTTTTAGTAATTGGTTCAAATTCTTTAATGTATCACTGTTCATACTTTATAAATGGTCTTCTTACCCATTTATAAAGGGTCGAGTCAATGCTGAGGGTAGTGACCCAATGATGCCCTAAAATTAAATTCAGACGATTTGGCATCATATTTGGTTCTGAATTTCGTTTTAGGATTAGCTCAGGTTCAGTTCGTTCAAATCTGAATTGGTTTTTAGTAATTGGTTCAAATTCTTTAATGTATCACTGTTCATACTTTATAAATGGTCTTCTTACCTTGCTTGCTTGCAGATCTTTTTCGCTTTGCAGAAACGGCGTTGTGTAACAAGTTTGGTAGTATGCTTAGAGCTAATTCAAGCAACAGTGGATTGAGTGCACAACTTCCCTAAATGCTAAATGCATTTGCTCTATGTCGACTATGAATATTTTTATTGAAGGTACATGGATGCCTTTGTACTGTTGTTCTTCATTGTATTCCCACTATAAATGATAGTGAAATTCGTGAACGGGATTCTCAACCCGCTTTTAATTTGCGGTTTTGACTATAAAAGCGATTAAAGCAACTTAAGGGGAAGCTTTTCCTAGCTATGGTAAAACTGTAGAGGTAAGTTATGGATGGTTTAACGTGTGTGTTCATGTGCATATGTGCATACATCATGTGTGTGATGGTCACCGTGTATTTATGCTTGCTTATGCTTCCATTTCCGATCACTTGTCACCAAAAACTAGATTGCGTATTTCTTTCTCTCTGTTACATAGATTGCAAATTGGATTGAGTCGATTTCCGCCTCCAGGATATGATAAAGCTGGAAAAGTCTGCTTTGATTTGAAGCTCAGTCTGAGAAAATAATGAAATCGGGGATTTCATCACCCCGATTTCATGATGATTGTGTCGAATTGCAAAATAAGCCATCTTTCAGTCTAAGTTAATTCAGCATGTGGAAGATACGAGCTATTGAAGCTGTGAATATGAAAGCTCTGCCCTTTCATTCAAATTGGTGACTAATACGAGCCATTAAAAGTGCGGTTCTTTGGACTTGCAGTCGACCCTAAAACAGGTGCTATCTTTCTGAGTTAATGCCGTATTATGTCATTTATTATTGCTGCTTTGAATCCGACTGCTGCCTGATTTTGTGCCATTGGTTTATGATTTAGGCTCTGACTTGAAGGATTTCGAATCTATTTCATGACAAGGTGCATTCTTTCCTTATCGGTTCGTTTATCTATCATTTATTATGCTGATTTAAATGGATTTCTGCTTTGATTCGTGCCGCTATGCTTTCTGTTAGGCAAAGAAAATCAGGGAAGTAATGACCCTTGCTTTTCTGATGATTTAGTATGACCCAAACGCCGAAAATGATTACTCAGTCATATTTCTGCTGGTTGTAGGGCTGGGATGATAACATACGATCACTTTCTTGAAGAAATTCATCAATATCTAGGCTTGGCCACCTTGAATGGCGAAGCCCCTTTGAGTTTTACTTCTTGGTTCGCAGCCATGGAGTGATGTTTGAACACAATTGATCTTTTGAAAGTTCTTACCCCCTACTGCTTTGATTGAGGTATGATTCTTTAATCTGATTAATTCTTCTATGTGTGTGGGTTTGAAGGTAAGTTTTTTCGCCTTTGGTGGTTGATCAATACTGAGATCTATTTTGTAGGCCTTTTAGTCTGAATTTTTTGAATGATAGCTTGCATGCCTCTTTATTTTGCATGTCTTGTGACTTCTTTCTCTCTTCATTCATTTTCAGCATGTTTGTTTTGTTTGACATGTTGGTTATAACAGGAAATATGGATGATTCACTAAGAATGGTTGCATCTTATGTGGTCTTCAAAGGTGACATCTCTTCCAAAAAGTAAGAGCTTCATGAAACTCACAACAATCATCGACCTTATGCCATATTTATATACATCCATTTGCTTGTTTTTCTAAATGTTGATTTCTCAATGTCGAGAAAAGAAAGTTTTATGTATCTACATACTTCTAACGAAAAGGCCCATGCACATTATAATGCTGTTGCTGGTGCATATTTTGGGTTTATTTAGCGGGTTTCACAGTTTCTTAATGTTGTATGCTATGTAAAAAAACTTAGCTTAGGATTCTTGCTTTCATAATCCCAAATATTTTTATTCTAACCTTCAAAGTCGTTGTTTGCTTATGTATTCGCTGCATCGTACATAGACTTTTGGAATCGACGGTCTGAAAAAGTGTATCTTTCTTGCCTTTGAACATGTTGTTTTGTTATGTTCTAATCATGGAATAAATATAGGTCCGTTGTTTTGATATCTTTGTGTTTGTACAAAATAAATATAAATGCATGTTATAAAGGATTAATAATGATGATGTGGTGTACCATTTACGGGTACCTTGAAAATTAAAAGTATTTTGCTGTTTTTATGGTTTTTTTGCTGAAGTATCGGCATGTCGTTCTGTGTGTTTTAATTTTGTGTGAATTTGTGTTCTTACCATGTGGTTGTGTGTATGTGTGTGGATGATTTATTACCTCTGAAAATGTATGGAAAGGTGGTAATGTCATGCTTCTTTATGCATTGATATACAAAAAAACTTATTTAACAGTGTTTGTGGTTTTATGTGTTCCTTTTGTTGGTTTGGTGTTGTGGTGATCTGTTCATCTGCAAAGCCAAAGGTAACATGAAGAAAGGTAACATTGAGCACTGATTCCTTCGAGCGTGTGAATCAGGGAAGGAAGTTTCGAGGATGCTCGAGGACAACAAGATTCGGGTTAGCCCCTCGTTACCGTACGTGCGACTCTCGCCGCATACGGCATATGGTGGCTGGAAAATATGCTCAATGGTTGAGCATTTTATGATACTAATCTTGTTTGTAGTGGTGATTTGTCTTATCTTGGTGAATCTTGGAGTAAAACAATCGGCTCTGCTGTAATTTTTTTCTCAATCCTTTCTTAATGTTTGCAATTGTTTTATTTGATCTTTCTAGCATGTAACAAACTGAATGTGTGATTGGAATATCAAAGTTCGTTATATTGTTTTGTGATGATGGTGGTTTGGTTTGAGTTTTCACTTGATTTCCCATTCACGGACACGATTGGTTGCATGATTGATTGCGTGTATTGTCTTGTATCTTTGTCATTTTTGTCGAATTTCGGGGTAAGTTCCACTTCAGGTGATTTTTCTGTGCGAACAAATGATTTTCTCAGGTTAGTGACTTATATTTTTTAGGGTGACCACCCTTGCAAGATTTTTAAGTCCTACTTTAAGTTCTTCATATGATTATTATTCTTAATTAGCATCTGTTTAGATTATTAACCTCAAAAGGTCCTTACTTTTTAAAGCATCTCAATTTGGACCTTTGGTTAAAGAATGCAGAACGTAAAAAAACTTTAGAGAATGCAGAGATTCATACCTCTTGTCGCCTTGAATGCAGGGCATCTTCGGCCTCAAATCATCTTGTTCGATTATCTCCAATAAAGTCGCCCATATCGGATACTACTTTCGGTCTCCCAAACCTTAACATCATTACACCTTGCAAAGACTTCGTAAGACACAAAGAACATTGATGAAAATGTTAACAATATTGATAGATTTAGACCCTGCAATCGCAAGAACTGCCATCATAATCCTGAGCACATTACTTCCAAATTTTGCTTTTCTTTTGTCGTGAGAATTGTTATGTCTTGGTACCCGGCTACCAGCTTGGTAAGTTTCCTTACATATTTACGTGGGCACCCACAGAGCCACTTTGTGAGGCTTACGTGTATGATTCTTTCTGGTATATTCATCGTCGTGTGGATAACGTACAGGTATGGTTCTTCTTCGTATGACTTATAGGAGTACACTCTGTAGAAATGAATTTCTTTGCTCCTTTTAAGTTCAGTGAACATATAATTTTGTGGGGAGTTCCATATACCGTGGTATCCATTGGGTTGGCTGTGTCTTTTTTTTTTCCCTCCTTTCTATTTAGCTTGGATATGTTCATAATGCGTTACAAGTATAAGCGTATATGTGCAGGTGATAGGCTCATGTAAAAGTAATCTGATTTGATCCCTTCCAATGCACTTGATGGTCAAGTGTCTTGGAGGGGATCTTTTCCCATTTGATGTATCCCTGGTGTGGTAGTTATCGAGAGAAAAGCTATATTAAGGAATCTTCTCTTCCTCTCTATAGTAGGTTTTTATTTTTGATTGCTGACTGACTTTGTGGACATACAGAAACTATAAGCAAGTGGTCCAGAATAGTACCTGCACCCTGAATGGCCATACGAGGGGATTATGTAGATGTAAATTTTTATTTTTTTTACTTAGTGCGGTAAATCTTATGACAGAATCCTCATGACAGTAGTGTGGTACATCTTATTTGTTTTCACTCCTCATGACAGTAGTGCGGTACATCTTTATTTGTTTTCACTCCTCATGACAATAGTGAGGTAAATCTTATTTGTATTCCCGGGTCAGTCTTTTGCAAATGCCAATGCTAATTGTGTTCCATCAGTTAGCATTTGTCCTATGATATCTATGTCGTTATGAGACCCGTTTTGTAATCCAATAACTACTTAATCATTATATAATATCCATGTATGTTATTTCTTACTGCCTTTCTTGTGCACCAAAAAATGAATATGCTGCTTAAACTAACAGTTACTATTTACGTGCTACCACAAATAATTATTTCCCATACTACAAACACAGTATAACAATAATACTGGAATGGGCATTGACCGCGCATTGCGTGGTCTTCCCCACTAGTATAGTTATATATAGACACATATGTGTGTTCTTTTTAAAGGAGTGAAGTTAGTGATTGGGTATGCTTTTCTTTTTCCGAAAGTCGACATGCACCGTGGGATATCATTACACGGATCATTTGCAATGCATTTTACGGTTCTGTAAGGATTTGTGCATACACATTCTTTTGAAATATAATAAATTATATATCTTATCTCTTATCTTATATCTATAAGATGTTAATAGACTTTGCTCCTAAGAAGCCACGTGGCAGCCTCCTGGGTTGACACGAGGCATTTTTTTTTTTGTTTTTTTTTTCCTTTGAATAGCAATTTTTTTCCCCCTTCGGTAAAAAACGAAATTTCGGTTAGCGTTCTATATGAACCGAATTTTTTTTCGACTCTCCGTTACATAAATCGAACCAAATTGTATATGCGATACGGTTCATTTTTACTACCCCCACGGATAGTGCGGATTCAGTTTTAAATTTCAAACAACCGGCAATTTTCGATTTGATTTTAACACAACAATTGAATAAAACCGTGTATTTTTTTTATCAAACGTGTAACGTTTCGATTCATTTTTCCCTTTTTTTAACAGCGGTTTTTTTCCCTTTGGTAAAAACCGGAATTTCGGTTAGCGTTATCTAGAAATCGAAATTTTTTGTTCGACTATCCGTTACATAAATCGAACCAAAGTGTATATTTCGATACAGTTTAATTTTATTACGTCCAACAGACAGTGCGGATTTAATTTTAAATTTCAATCAACCGAAAAATTTCGATTCTATTTTGGCACAACAATTGAATAAAATCGTGTACTTTTTATTATCAACCGTGTACTGTTAGTAGTTTTTGCAGAAAAGGGGAAAAAAAAAAAGGAAGGACCGACGGATTTGAAGTTTTGTTGTGTAGTGTACGATGGAAGATGAGTCGAGTTTAGCTATAAAATACAACAACAACAAAAAATAAGGGCAAACAAATATTCGCGCCAAGAAGGTGTGCCCACATGTGACCACGTGACACCACATTAAATAATTTTTTGATTTGATTTCGACACAACAATTAAATAAAACTGTGTATTTTTTTATCAACGTGTAACGTTTCGATTCATTTTTTTCTCCCCTTTTTTAACAGCGGTTTTTTTTTTCTCTTCGGCAAAAACCGGAATTTAAGTTAGCGTTATATAGAAATTGAATTTTTTTTTTGACTATCCGTTACATAAACCGAACCAAAGTGTATATTTCGATACGATTTATTTTTATTACTTACAACATACAGTGCGGATTTAATTTTAAATTTCAATCAACCAAAAAAATTCGATTCGATTTCGGTACAACAATTGAATAAAACCGTGTATTTTTTTTATTATCAAACGTGTACCGTTAATAGTTTTTGCAGAAAAGGGAATAAAAAGGAAGGACCGACGGATTTGATGTTCTGCTATGTAGTGTACGATGAAAGATGAGTCGAGTTTAGCTATAAAATACAACAAAAAAGGGCAAACAAATATCCGCGCCAAGAAGGTATACCCTCATGTGACCACGTGGACACCACATTAAATTTTTTTTTTTACAAACATAGAACGTCACTAAATTTGACGTTGGAATACCAAATAACTTTTTATATTCTTCAGACCGTTTGACACGTGTTTTTTTTCCACCAAATTAATCAACATGAGATCAATGACGTATTCATTATCTTATCTTATATTATATTTCTTATCTTATATCTATTAAGAGCTAAGAGGCTCTTCCCACAATTGGCCACGTGGCAGCCCCTGTGGCTGACACGTGGCAATTAATTTTATTTTTATTTTTTACAGCAGCACTTTTTTATTTCCCGGTAAAAATCGTGATTTCAGTTATCTTATTATATATAAACCGATTTCTTTTTTTCGACTCTCCGTTACATAAATTGAACCAAAGTGTATGATGAGTATAAATAATTCCACCACCTCAACAGTGGGAGACAACCCATCGCGCCATCCTCCGCGATGTAAGAGATCGCAAAGAGGGCGGCCATCAGAAACTCACCTCGCCGACCAAAGCATTTGCGGTCCCGGGCAAGTGCAATGATCCCGTGGATCTCATCCAGCAAGTCAAGAAGGGCGCCAAGGGGCGAGGCGAGAAAAGGCTTGCTCATCGCGACCTCGAGAGATGGCCGCGGGTTGATCCAGATCTTTTCCCACTTGTATCTTAGATATTTCGCCTTACTTAGCATCTAAGTTAAACCTAGTTTGTTAGTAAAATATCTAATAGGTTACTTATTCCTAAGTTACCCACCTCTATAAAAGGGTGGTCATTGTAAACTAAAAGAGGATGAAATATACACTACACTTGCAAGCCAAAGCTCATCCCTTTTATTCCTCCATACCGCCACCCGCGGGAGTATCACTCCACCTTAATACACCCTGATATCCACCGCCTCATACACCGCAGGACACCTGTGACGATTTATACATCATCAGTTGGCTCCGTTACGGGAAACGAAAAGCTTCATCACCATAGCTCCACACAAAATCAAAAAACGGCAGTTCACCTGACCGGCTCCATCATATAGAAATTACATATCAGATTGCCAGGAAGTCCGACTCAAGGCAAGTCCTAATCACAAGCATAGTCATAACCTATGACTGGAAGCAAAGGGCAACTGAACCCCCAAAATCCTGCGAGAGGCGTTGTACAAACACATATACAAGCTGATGTCGCGATAGAGACACAAGAGATTACGCAAGTGGGTGGGGAAGAATCACAAAGGGGAGTTCTGGCCCCTAGCGATGCCCGAAATTTGATAAATCAGAAGGCTAAGTCAAGAGAGTCGTAGCGAAGATTGGATGGGAAAATCGAGAGGATCATCTCGATCGCAAGCAAAGCCGAGAGATCAACCCCAGAAAGAGCCGGATCTCCAAGAAGATCCGGAGATTGCGGAAATAAGGGAATACGCGAGGTATGCGGAAACTATGTACCTAGCCAATTCCGCCTGCAGTAGCAAAGGCCAAGCTCCAATGTCGATCGACCCCAAATCCCCCAGAGATGAAATCGCTCCCGCGGCGGTGAATAAGGGTCGGCAGAGCCAGATTCATGGGATCGAAATAGAAGAAAGTGTGCGCTCATCAGGCCGCAAAGGACCCAGGAAAAACGTTATGCAGACTTCGGTTCTCCCAGATCGCGATCATCGGGAGGAAAAATCACACGAAAAAGTTCGGCTTTCAAAGGTTGGGTGAGAAGGACAAGGCCTCGGCCCAAGTCGCCTCGGCCTTTTCCCGAGGGAGGATTTCTTCCCGACGAGACAGGGGGCGCACCGGACGCCCGCATAATTATCCGTGAAAAAGAGCTCTCGTCGGGAGGAGTCGGAAGATCGCGGGAGTCGAGCGCAGCCGGAGGAGGCTAATACACAGGAGCTGTTGCGACCCAGTCTTGACCCTGTTTGGGCAGAACAGATGGAGATAATGAAAAATGAGCTCGCCGATTTGAAAAAGTCAAGGCCAGCCGAGAGAGCCGCCCCAATCTTAGGAATTGACGTGCTCGCCAAGAGAATTTCCGAAACATTGCCTACCGGTCGCGAAAAGGTTAGCTATCCCAGCTATAATTACTACAATGGAAATTCTTGCCCAAACGATTGGCTCACCGCTTTCCAAGGTCGCATCACCCTGGCGACCCAAAATAAATCTGCCTGGTGAATCGCCTTAGTCGGAAGCATGCAGGATAGGGCCGCCTCTTGGATACGTGGACTTCTCCGTGGCTCAGTAAAAAGCTGGGAGGATCTCTCCGAGAAATTCGTCAGAGAGTTTGAATCGGCGAGTAGACCAAAGAAAACTATAGAGGACCTATACGAAGTTCGCATGGGAGGACATGAGTCCGGAAAAGAATATTATGAACGTTTCATCAGAATATACGATCAAACAAGAAACATTCGGATGATGCAATGTCACATGTTTCCTCACAGGGATCGCCAAGGTCCAATGAAAATCGAGTTCAACTCATGCGCCCTAAAAAGCGGGTCTCGGGGAAATGTTGGAAAGGGCTCGAATGATGGAGGGAGTCGTGACGCCGTCCTCGGGAGGCGAAGCCCAAAATGAATGTGACCTTCACAGAAAGAGGATCGCGCAGAGAGCGTAAGAAGGAAAAAAGGCGAGATGCTAACCACGACCGCGAGACATAAAAGCCTTATAAATTCAATGAGGACAATTTTACCCCGCTTCAACACTAAAGCATCTCAAATATTGTTCAAATCCGCGAACATTTTGACAAGCCCAAACCTATGAGGGGTGATCCTGATAGTCGCGACAAATCCAAATCATCGCGACTATCACAAGGACCACGGTCACATCACGATTTAATGTTTCACGTTAAGGCGAGAGATAGAAAGGTTAATCCGCGAAGGACCAAATGACCAAGTATAAGCGAGACGGGAACACCGGTACTGCATAAAGTCGCCACCCCGCGTCTATCGTAAGGAGGTCCAGGTTATCCATGGGGATATCCTCAAAGAACAATCAATCAAATCTCGGATGCACCAGACACGCGCGCGCTTTGAAAAGCGGTAGTATTGGGGAGAACGAGAGGGAATCGTGTTCACTAAAAGTGAATTGGCCACAAGCGAGGGCCCATGGAAGTACCTCTTATTCTCAAAGTCGGAATAAATGACAAGCATGGTGTCAACAGAGTAATGATCGACACACGGGGGCTGGTCGCGACGTCATCTATTTCGGATTTGCTTAAAACAGATCGGATTTGGAGAGGCTAAGTTGAAACCCTACCTCGGGTGCTCGAGGGTTTTACCAACGACATCGTGCGGGGTTAAAGGAACGGTCGACCTCGGCATCACTTTGGGTGATCATGAGCCATGCGAACCGAGATGATCACCTTTCTACAGTCATTGATCTCCTCATACTACAACATTATCTTGGGGATCCCACCATGAAAAAAAATTTCAAATAGTGGCGTCCGTTCCCCATCAAAGGGTCAAATTTCACGTAGGGAGGAGATTGGGGTCGCCCATCACCGATCCGGATCTTTCCTCGATTATATGACAAAGAACAGGTCGACTCAAGCGACCCAGTGGAGGGTTTTGCCTGGTTCGGGATCAAGTCGCCACGTTGAATGAAATTCGGAAGGAGCGGTGGAGGTTGAAACATTGCAAGTTCGAGACGACCCGACTTCACCTGCCGAGAGGAGTTGGTCGAGGTCATAATAAACTATAAATATCCCGATCAAAGGATAAAAATAGGATCGCGGACCACCGAGGGAGAAAGGGAAGAGTTGATCGGGTTTCTGAAAGCCAACATGAGCGCCTTCGCGTGGGAGGTAACAGATATGAGGGGCGTAGAGTCAGAGGTCGCTTTGCACTATCTAAGCGCCGACCCCAACTTCAGGCCGATACAACAAAGAGCGCGACAGTTCTCTATGGAAAAAGAGATCGCAATAAAAGGCGAGATCAAAAAACTTCTGGCAGCAGGCATTATCAAAGAGCTTCATGACTTCACCCGGTTGGCAAACGTAGTGATGGTAAAGAAACATAATGGCAAGTGGCGGATGTGTGTCGACTTCACGACTTGAACAAAGCTTGCCCCAAAGACCCTTACGCTACGCTTAGAATTGACAAAATGGTCGACGGGATCGCCGGATTCAAACACCGAGTTTTACGGATGCATATTCCGGTTATCACCAAGTCAAAATGGCGATGAAGACAAAGAGATGATAGCCTTTAGGCGGCGGGTGGACTCTATTACTACGAGATGATGCCTTTCGCCTAAAGAACGCAGTTTCGACTCTATCGAGAATGGTGAATGAGAGTTTTAGCACACAAATAGCGGTGAACATGGACGCCATACATTGATGATATGGTCGTAAAATCAAGTCGCCAGATCACTGGTGGATCTTCAAAACCTTCGCCAATATAAGAGACCACTCAATGAAACTAAACCATGCGAAATGTATTTTTGGAGTCCAGCAGGAAAAAATTTCTGGCTTCATGGTGAGTCGAGAGGGGATCGAGGCAAATCTGAAAAAATCGGCCCTAATCAACATGAGCGAGCCCACCAAATACAAGGAAATCTGGCTAAATGGCGCGAATCACACCTTGGGTAGGTTTGTCTCAAAATCTGCAGAAAGAAGTCCGCTTTCTTCAAAATTTTGAAAGGGGCGGTACCTTCTCTTGGGACAAATGGAATGCTCTCGTGCTTTTAAAGACCTTAAAGAATACTTGTCAAGCCCGCCGTTGTTAACTGACCCCAAAACTAGGGGATATTTTGTTTTTGTATTTGGCGACCTCGAGATAGGGCAGTAGCAGCAGATTTGTAAAAGAAGAGGAGGGCTCGCAGAAGCCGCTTTTTATGTTTCCAAGGCTCTAAGCCCGTGAAAGTCATTATTTTAATATTGAAAAGTTAGCTTATTGTGTTGTTATAGCGCCCGCAAATTAAGGGCTTACTTCTCATCGCACACCATCGTAGTCCTATCGAATGCATCGCTAAGACAGTTTCTTCATAAACCGACTTGTCCGGTCGATCGCTCCGGTGGGCTATCGAACTTACAGACTCGACATCCGTTATGAGCCTCGGAAGGCTATAAAAGCCCAGGCTCTCCCAGATTTCATAGTAGAAACAAGCTTCAACGAAGAAACAACGGAGCGAGTTTGCCCCAAATGCAACCAGGATAAGGTAGCCACAGAGGACGAGCCTTTTAGGCCAAGTTATCATGGCAACTCTACGTCGATGGGGCCGCCAGTCACACAGCGGTGCGCGCGGATAATCCCTGTTAGAGCCGGGCACATCGTGAGGAAATCGAGCGGGCTCTCGAGATTTGATTTCACCGCCTCTAATAACCAGCAGAGTATGAGGCCGTCATCGCTGGTTTAAAGCTCGCCAAAGCCATGAAAGTCGAAAATATACAGGTATTTTGTGTTCGGTAAAAACGTGTTTTAAATTTATAAACCGAAACACCCCAAGTATAAGGATCGTAGTATAGGGTGTTTACGGGTCGTCCTAAGGGAGTGGAATGTTTATCGGATCAAGGAACAATTATTCTAACGATTATGTCACAATTATCTATCTCAACTACTAAACTAAGGCTGAAACTAACTAAAACCTAAACCTAAGAATTAAAACTAAAACAAGAATAAAAACAAGCTAGAAAAATAAGAAAATAGAAAGCCAGACGAGCGTTCACTTTGGTGAACGAGCGTCTGAAAACGGAATCTAACGGACGGGCGTCTGCTATTGCGGACGAGCGTCCAACTACGAACTCAAAATAAACGCGCAGAAAACTTGCAGAAAACCAGGGTTTATAAAACTAAAACTTAAACTAAACTTAATCTAAACGATTCGATTAAAACAATTAAAGGAAAACACAAAGAAGGCGACTAGATTCCACCTATCAACCAACAATCCCAACTAGATGGTGATTAAAAGACATAGTTTTTAGTAGTGATTTATTCACGAATTCAATTAAATATCTTCAATCAAATTCTAGGGTTTCGTTTATCTTTTCAAACAAACTAAACATGCAATCAACACGAAATCACGAGATCGTTTCCAAACTCTTACTCAACTAAACATGCCTAATCTCTTATAACATGATTAGATGCATTACTTTGAATAAACGAAACTCAAATAAACATACTTTCATAAATTTATTCAAGCATAAATTAAACATAGATCGTTTCATCAAATCTTAATTCAATAAAGCTTAAACAATATAAAATGTATCCAAAGTAATGAAAACTATGAAATAAACTCACTAAACTTAAGCATCGAACTCTCTAGTTGGTTTGTGTTGTTGATAGGCTTCCTCCGTCGACTCATCATAAGGCTTTTAGCCAACAATCATGTTGAAGATGATTGATGGGTTGGAGAAGTTCATCTCTGTGTAAAAAGCTTGTAGCCGCAGCTTTTTGGTGTAAAATTGCGATCTCAATTATGTGGTATCCATTAGGGTTGAGAGGTCAGCTTTATATATAGAGTTTCAAGTCGGTTAGGGTTAAGTCGGCAACGGACGCTGCCTGCAGTCTTGTGGACGCCCGTCCGTGGATCTTGACTTTGCTCTGCAGACGTCCGTCCCATGCCGCGTCCAAACTCTCTCAGTATGTGATTTCTCTCCTGGGCGCTCGTCCATGAAATCAAACGCCTGCCTAGAATGGACGGGATTCGGACGCTCGTCCAAGGTGCTGAGGGTCGGATTTCATCATCTTTATCCAATTTCTTTGAGCCAATTCCAACTCTATCTCTTATAATTCGACTTGAGCTTCATTTATCCACTTATAGCACTCGAAAATCAACACCTACATGATAAATAAACAATGCAAAAATGTAATAAAATCCAAATAATAATAATTCCATTAAATTAACACTTAAAATCATCAATTTTGCATACAACCCTCTTAAAATCATCTTTATTAAATAATTACACTTAAACCCTTAATTCTCATGTAAATTACGCAAATGTGGAAAAATAATAATGAAATAACCCTTAATAATCATATAAATATGGCCTTAACAACTCCCCCACACTTAGCTTTTTGTACGTCCTCGGACAAAACAATCAAAACTATAGCTCAACTTTATAAATAATCCACATAGATCTCTAACTCACGTAACAAAAGATACAACAACTATAGCAAATGATACCAACACAGAGATAGATTCGGTGTAAGTGTGACAAGCCATTCTCAATCTAGCAAGCCTTTCAAAGAAATATCCTCTCAGAAATTCCAATGACTATCCTAGGTACAGACAGTAATAGCTCCACTCAAAGCCTTCCCACGCACTCAGTAGGATAATCCCTACAGCATATCATGCGGTTCATACTGGGTATAAGATCCATGATAACAAAGACTTCACTTTATTCTTATTCATCATTTTTCAAAATTTTCAAATTTGACGCATATCAGAATAAGCTCTTACCCATCATAGTAGAATAGGACATTTCATGATAACACCCTACCTTACTCAAATCATAAGGTAGCTTCTCCTGACTGTCGTGAGCTTTTGGTCATCATAGTGGTATAGGACATTTCGAGATAACGCCCTACCGCACTCCAATCATCGACCAGCTTCCGACAAACGTATTTATTAATAATTGCTCACTCACTTTATTTATTCACTTTTCAAAGTCATAAGTTACATCTCACTCATCACATTCAAACTTTATGATATTCACAAAGACGCGGTCTAACTAAGGTGTAACTATACTGACCTTCCTAAGATAAATCATTAAAAATAATGAAAGGATATAATTCAAAAGTCATGCTTCAAAATCAAAGGCTTTCGTGAGTGAAAAAATGAAACTATCTCCATAAAAGTAAAACATGCTATAATTATCTCACTAAGTCACATACTATCATCGTTAGAAAACTACAACTAGCAAGCATCTAGTTCCAATTATATGCTCGAGACTCACAAAAAATTTTAAATTTAGCAGAAATTAATTCAACATTCACTCATATTTCAAAGATATAACATGAAAACATACCCAATTTACCCCCCCACACTTAAATCACATTATGTCCTCAGAATGTGCAAATAAAAGAAAAGAAAACTTAGCTGGTTTCAACAAAGGGTTGTCGATGAAAGTTGGCGGAGGTCAGCCGGAGCATGAATATACCGCAACAACTCGAATAGACAACACTTGACATAAAAGCTGGTGAACTCCGCTTAAAAGTATCTCGCAACACTCGACATACCATATAATCTCGGGTACACGGGTATATGAGCAACACATAACACAAAACACTTACAATGAACGTAGGAGGAATAACCATCAACACAAAATCAACTAAAGTATTATTTCTAAAACAATAAAACAAAACAACCTAAGAAAAGAAACGAACAAAGAAAACTAGGTTGCCTCCTAGAGCGCTCTTTTTTTAATGTCAATAGCTTGACACAAAGTTCAAAAGATCAACCCGGATCGGGCCACTTTGGTTTGACTACCGCCACCTCGATGATCGTAATCGGGAGCACCAAGCGGAAATGATTTTCACCACAACAACAAGTCAAGTGTGCAATAAGTTCATTAAACTTTTCTCTCCAAACGACACTCGACTCTCTTCTTCTTGTTCTTGCGGACGATAGGCATAGTCATAGTGGTATGATCGGAAGTGTCGCAGAAGGTACCTCACGGGTGGATATAGGAATGTCATCATCATCGACTCAAAGAAATAAGATGGAATCTCTTCACAAATCGGGACATCCAGACTTTCATCTCTTCTTTGGAAATAAAGAATCTCGGGCTTTTCCTTTGGTTGGCCAAAATATTTCTTAAGTCGATGGCCATTCACTTTAAAAGCTTGATTACCATACCCGTTCAAAGTAATTACACCACTTGGATTAACCTCGAGAATCTCAAAGGGACCGGACCACCTAGACTTGAGTTTACCCGAAACAGGTGAAGTCTAGTATTATGAAGTAAAGCCATTTCACCAACTTTGAATTCTCGGTCCTTGATCTTAGCGTCATGGAGTATCTTAGTTCTCTCCTTGTCGAGCTTAGCATTCTCGTATGCACGGAGTCCAATTCGTCGAGCTCGCTCAATTGTAACAACCTTTTCTCCCCACAGAGTTGGCTATCAAAATTTAAGAATTTAATTGCCCGTAAAGCTCTGTGTTCAAGTTCGACAGTAAATGACAAGCTTTGCCATAGACCATTTGGAAGGGTGACGTGCCCATCGGGTTTTGAATGCAGATCGATAAGCCCACAACGCGTCATCCAAATTTTAAGACTCCAATTAGATCGATTATTGTTCACGGTCTTCTCCAAAATTCTTTTCAAGCTCTGGTTGCTTACCTCGACTTGGCCACTTGGTTTGAGGATGATATGGTGTACCAATCTTATGTTTGACACCATACTTCTCAAGGACTTTATCAAGCGGCGCGTTGCAAAAATGAGTACCTTCGTCACTAATGAGTGCTCTCGGACGGCGAATCTAGTAAAGATATTCTTTGCAAGAATTTCTTTACAACCTTGTGATCATTAGTTTGAGTAGCTATGGCCTCGACCCACTTTGAAACATAATCCACACAGCATTTGAGGATATACTTATTACCACATGAGGATGGAAAGGGTCCCATAAAATCTATGCCCCATACATCAAAACTTCGCATTCAAGAATGGGCTTAAGTGGCATTTCCATCCGACTACTCGCCGTCCGATTTCTCGCACCTATCACAACCTTTACAAAAGGCTTCGCATCTTTAAACAGAGTCGGCCAAGTAGAATCCAAATTTGAAGAATCTTTGCAACCGTCTTCGGTGTTCCATAGTGACCTCGGTAGGACCGCTTATGGCATTGTTCTAAGATATCCCACCGATCATGCTCAGAACACACCGTCGAAGCAACCCGCCTTTACTGGACTCAACAAATAAGGATCTTCCCATACGAGATATTTAAGATCGTAAAAGAACGCTTTCTCTCCTCGACATCGTCATGTCTTCTAAATGACCACTCGCTAAATAGTTGACGTAGTCGACATACCACGGCCTAACCGCTTCAAGCTTCATCAATTGCTCGACCGGAAATCAATGCCTATATCATTGTGATTTTCTTACGCACCCTCATTTACTAAACGAGATAAATGATCACCACAATATTCTCACTACCTTTCTTATCTTTGATCACAAGGTCAAACTCTTGTAGAATTAAAATCCATCTAAGTAACCTTGGTTTTGCATCCGCTTTATCCATAAGGTAGCGTAAAGCTGCATGATCTGTCCATACAATCACTTGAGACCCGAGAAGATAGCTTCTAAACTTGTCAATGGCAAAGACGACGGCTAAGAATTCCTTCTCAGTCGTAGTATAATTGCATTGAGCCGGGTTCAAGGTACGACTCGCATAATAGATGGGCCTGAACCTTTTATCAAGTCTTTGACCTAAAACTGCGCCTACGGCGTAATTAGAGGCATCGCACATCAACTCGAAAGGCTTGGTCCAGTCAGGTGCAACTAAAATAGGG
Organism: Gentiana macrophylla; assembly: GCA_026214975.1. Taxonomy (NCBI): domain Eukaryota; kingdom Viridiplantae; phylum Streptophyta; class Magnoliopsida; order Gentianales; family Gentianaceae; genus Gentiana; species Gentiana macrophylla. Next base: position 100,625,784 of record CM047815.1, on the reverse strand, counting down.
GCACTGATAAGCTTATCTTTCAAACAATTGAAAGCTTCCTTGCACTTCGCATCGAACAAGAAATCTACATCTTCTTTCAAGAGATTTGATAAAGGCTTGGCAATCGTAGAAAAGTCTCTAATGAAACGCTTTAGGCCAACATGTCCTAGAAAACCTCGTACCTCTTTCACTGCTTTTGGAGTCGTCATCCTTTCAATGGCTTCGACCTTAGCCTTATCAACTTGAATACCAAAGATTGGACACCTTGTGTCCCAAAACGATTCCTTCGTCTACTAGAAAATGGCATTTTTCCCAGTTAAGCACCAGATTTTTCTCAACACAACGTTGGAGTACCATATCTAGGTTCTCTAAAATTTCATCAAAACTATCGCCGTAGACTGAGAAGTCATCCATGAAGACCTCCATGCATTTCTCAACAAGTCCATCAAAAATGGCCAACATACACCGTTGAAAAGTCGCGGGCGCATTGCATAGGCCGAATGGCATTCTGCGGAACGCAAAAGTACCAGATGGACACGTAAACGTGGTCTTCTCTTGGTCATTGGGGTCGATGGCTATCTGGAAGTAACCAGAGTATCCATCGAGAAAACAATAATACTTGTGACCACTCAGTCTTTCAATTAGTTGGTCAATGAAGGGTAAGGGGAAGTGATCTTTGGCAGTCACCTCATTAAGTCTACGATAGTCAATACAGACTCTGTAGCCTGTCACGAGACGTAAGGCAACTTCCTCCCCTTTTTCATTCTTTTCTACAGTGATTCCACCCTTCTTTGGCACAACTTGAGTAGGGCTGACCCACTCGCTATCGGCGATTGCGTAGATGATTCCCATGTCAAGCCACTTTATAACCTCCTTCTTGACAACCTCTTGCATATGCGGATTCAGCCTTCGCGAGGTTGTCTTACCTTTTAGCTCCTTCCTCCGCTCGATTTTATGCATGCATATGTCCGGGCCGATCCTCGGATATCACCCACTTGCCAACCGAACGCGAGGATGTTTTTCTTAAGCACTTCTATCACCGTGTGCTTCTTGCTCTTGGTCGAGTTTCAAGAAATGATCAAAGGCAATTTATCTCCATCCTTAAGAAAGATATACTTAAGGTGTTTTGGAAGCGGTTTAAGCTCTAAATCGGTAGGTGGTTGCTCAATACTAGACTTTAACGGGCCACCTTTCTCTTTATGAGCTTGGAGTGGTTGACTAAAGAATAACTCATCTTCCCGAGGCTCAACCCGAGAAAAGTGCATCGGATCAAATCATCCATCGGAATCCTCCGGTCAACACTTGTTTCCTTCTTCTTGTGATCGATCATTTTTCTTAACTCTTCATCTTTAAGCTCTTCTCGCGACTCTTCCCAATCTACTTCCCAATGAGTAGCTTCTTTCCAAAACTCTACCTCGTCCCCAACTACCCATCGAGCTTCTTCTTCACCAGGGATGAAGTCTTCTCGACTTCGATTCTTTGAAATGATCGTTTGTTGCTTGGGCATCTCCATGCTTCTAACTCAATAACAGCCTCAGATGATGGCGAGTGAAGATGACTCGCCAATGCCTACGGCCGGAAATGAATTAGAAGATGGTCCGCATCACCGGATCCTCAATGTCCATGACTTCAAAAACACCTATCTCTCGTAAGCTCCATTGCATCTTCATAATAGGCATCTCCTCCGTCCTCATATATGGCTTCCCGACAAACGATATTTCATCAATTACGGCTCTTTCAGGATGTGTCCTCGTGTGAAGGTGACAGATGTGTCACCGACTCTAAGAGTAATCATGTCCTTTGCGTAAGTCGATGAGAGCGTTAGAAGTGTTTAAAAAGGTTCGGCCTAGAATTAGAGGCATCTCCTTATCGTGGATAGTCTAGAATAACCCAATCGGTAGGGAAGACCAAATGTTCAACTTGAAGGAGAACATTAGCTACACAACCGGGCTGCAGATTCGACTAGATTTGTCTACCATCTGAAGAGAAATGGGGCGTTCGCATTCTTTTGTCTAGCCCGAGCTTCTTGCATACATTTAATGGCATCACATTGATGGAGGCCCCCGAGTCGCATAATACATTTTCGAATAAATGGCCTTCGATCTCACGAGAGATTGAAGGTCCGCGAGGTCACCTCGCTAACAGCAATTTTCTCGTGAAACCATTGCGCAATCTTCTCAGAAACACTTCTTCACCATCCCCTGAAGCTTTCTCTTACTCCCACAGCAATTCTTTAAGATACTTAGTACATTTAGGCATTTCAGACAAATACCTCACTAAGGGCATACTCACTTTAGTGTCCCTAAGTATCCTCCTCACCCCATCATATCTTGCTTGTCATTAGTGAGGGCTTTCTCTTTCCTTTTTGGTGGATAAGGAAGGGCTTTATCATTCTTCGTGGCCTGATTCTTTATCGCCTCATCCTCCTTATCCTTCCATCTCACAAACTTTTCTTTCTTTTTCTTAGTCGAGTACACAAACCTCTCGACTCTCCTTCCTTTCCTCTTCATCGAAATTATTTTCGTCCACCGAAGAATTGTCACTAAGCTCATCATCGTTGCTTTCTTGGCATGTGGTTTCGATTTCCCCCTCACGAACTCATGGCGTCGGGAGGGGCTACTCGCTTCCGACATCTTGCCTGGTCCAAATTGCTTACCACTTCTCAACGTTACTTCATTCAACTCTCTTCTTGTCCATACTCCCATTGTGGTGTAATGGCGGTGCAAACATTAACATCGACTTTTGGGTTTCTCTCGGTATAACTCGGGAGTTTACCGTGAGGTCTGCTTGCTTGTTGGTCTGCCATCTGACCAACTTGTCTCTCAATTGCTTTAACACTAGTAGACAGAGTCTTCACCATGTCTACCAGCTCATCGAATTTGTGTTGAGGGACACATGAGGTGGTATGATTATTGTTCGAGTTTGATTCCACCACCTGAGGCCTTTGGGAGTTCTCGAATCGGCCTTTGATAGTTCGAGTTGAAAGAATTCAATTTGAAGGGCCAGTGGTAACTTGGCTTGATTGAAGTTTTGTCTTTGAAATCCCGAGTAGTTCTGGCTTTGATTGAAGTTTCGGAAGGGTTGGTTTTGATTATCCATTAAATTTACTTCTTCCGTCATCTCCGTTCCTACCTGCACTCCCAGATCAGAGGGCTGCGTCTGAAGATTGGCTAGCTGCTTGCTTATCAATTCCATCTGAGCAACCAACAGTTGTGTATCAGGATTGCTTGCAGTACCTTCTTTCTTAACAATATTGGTCTTCTTAGGAGTCGACCACATATTGTTCTTGGCGATGGTCTCACCCACTCAGTGGCGCCTCTCATCACCTCCCCTAAGAAGGATCCATGAGTGTGGAGTCAAGATAGTCTCTATTAGGTTGAGAGACTCCTCTGTGAAACAGCCTTCAAAGAACTCATATCTGTCATATCCGTGATTGGGGCACTTCCTCATCAACAGATTTAATCTCTCCCAAGCTTTGCCAACAGTCTCCTCCTCCATCTGCTCAAACGTAGCTATTTCCCGTTTCATCTCCATAATCTTGCCTGGTGAAACCCACTTAAGAGCGAAGGCTCTTTTGACATCATTCCATGTATGGAGGGAATGATGTGCTAACGACTTAAACCATCTGCTTGCTTCACCTTTTAAAGCAAAAGGAAATAGCTTCAACTTTACGATCTCAGAATCAACACCAGGATAATGGCCTGCTTCACAGATTTGTACGAATGTGGACAAGAAGTCGTGTGGATCTTCCTGAGCAGTACCATGGAAAGAGCTATTCTGAACCAGTGCAACAACTCCGTTCTTTAGATCAAAGTTCGCTCCTCCCATGTCGGGAGGACGAATAGGTCTATGTCCCTCGAGAAAATCTTGGTTTAGATATGGAGTGTAGGGGTCCTGGTTCAGTTGATTAAAATTTGTTTTGTCTAAATTGTTGAAGTTGTTGATTTATGCCACTTGTTGATTCTTTTGTTGCCGCAGAGCTTGCATCCATTGAAGGAGTAAATTTAATCGAGCTTGGGGTCGAGGATTTGGAATTGGTGGATCTTGATCCGCCATTTTGTCCAAATCGGGAGAAGCCTTCTTCTAAGGATAGATCGTTCGGGCTCGGGATCAAAGATCGGTCCCTTCTTACTTCGCTTGCATAAACCGGAAGAAAGGAAAGGAAGAAATCAACCCTTTGGGGTTGATTAGAAACAGTTTAGAAAAGATTAGATGGTTTGTAGGAGAAAAGAAAAGAGAAGAAAAGAGAAGAAAGAAAAGTGATGATTGAGCGGTCAACTTGCGTCCCAGTGTTAGTGGACGTTAGTTCGAATCGAACGCGCTCGTTGATTGAATGAACGCTCGCTCAGAGGACAAATTGAGGTGGACGGGCGTTCAAGTTGTTGAACGCTTCGTTCAAAAACGAAACCTAAAAACTAAGGTTACGTAAATTAAAACGAGGAAAAAAATAAAAGCGTAAAAAAAACTTATAAAATCAAACAAATCTATAAGTGCGGAAACAGATCTAAGCTATATAAAAAAGTAAGGAAAATAATTGAAAGAAAATCAAATAAAATAAAACAATAAGTTTAAAAACAAGAAAAACACTAAGACGGAAAAAAAAAAGCGTGTTGAAACCTTCTAGGGCCAAAATGGAGGGGAAAACAGTGGATTTTGACCTCAGCGCACTGAACGGCCTCGGCGGTTCACCACGTCGTCGGCGCCGGAACGAGCTTTCGAATTGGGGTCCTGCGTTCCAAACGGACACTCGAGCCGAAAGTTACGGCCAAAATACTACCACTGCGTGCTAAAACGATCCTTTGACTCGTAAAATTGTCCTATGAAGAATCCGACAACCGTTATCGACTCCCGGCAACGGCGCCAAAACTTGTTCGGTAAAACGTGTTTTAAATTTATAAACCGAAACACCCCAAGTATAAGGATCGTAGTATAGGGTGTTTACGGTCGTCCTGAGGGAGTGGAATGTTTATCGGATCAAGGAACAATTATTCTAACGATTATGTCACAATTATCTATCTCAACTACTAAACTAAGGTCAAACTAACTAAAACCTAAACCTAAGAATTAAAACTAAAACAAGAATAAAAACAAGCTAGAAAAATAAGAAAATAGAGCGCATTTAGCGCTCACTTTGGTGAACGAAAGCGTCAAAACGGAATCTAACGGACGGGCGTCTGCTATTGCGGACGAGCGTCCAACTACGAACTGAAACAGAAACGTGCAGAAAACTTGCAGAAAACCAGGGTTTATAAAACTAAAACTTAAACTAAACTTAATCTAAACGATTCGATTAAAACAATTAAAGGAAAACACAAAGAAGGCGACTAGATTCCACCTATCAACCAACAATCCCAACTAGATGGTGATTAAAAAGACATAGTTTTTAGTAGTGATTTATTCACGAATTCAATTAAATATCTTCAATCAAATTCTAGGGTTTCGTTTATCTTTTCAAACAAACTAAACATGCAATCAACACGAAATCACGAGATCGTTTCCAAACTCTTACTCAACTAAACATGCCTAATCTCTTATAACATGATTAGATGCATTACTTTGAATAAACGAGAACTCAAATAAACATACTTTCATAAATTTATTCAAGCATAAATTAAACATAGATCGTTTCATCAAATCTTAATTCAATAAAGCTTAAACAATATAAAACAGATCCAAAGTAATGAAAAACTATGAAATAAACTCACTAAACTTAAGCATCGAACTCTCTAGTTGGTTTGTGTTGTTGATAGGCTTCCTCCGTCGACTCAACTTTGCAAGCTTTTAGCCAACAATCATGTTGAAGATGATTGATGGGTTGGAGAAGTTCATCTCTGTAAAAAAGCTTGTAGCCGCAGCTTTTTGGTGTAAAATTGCGATCTCAATTATGTGGTATCCATTAGGGTTGAGAGGCTGCTGCTATATATAGAGTTTCAAGTCGGTTAGGGTTAAGTCGGCAACGGACGCTCGTCTGGTCTTGTGGACGCCCGTCCGGTGGATCTTGACTTTGCTCTAGACGTCCGTCCATGCTGCGTCCAAACTCTCTGTATGTGATTTCCTCTCCGGACGCCGTCCATGAAATCAAACGCCTGCCTAGAATGGACGGGATTCGGACGCTCGTCCAAGGTGCTGAGGGTCGGATTTCATCATCTTTATCCAATTTCTTTGAGCCAATTCCAACTCTATCTCTTATAATTCGACTTGAGCTTCATTTATCCACTTATAGCACTCGAAAATCAACACCTACATGATAAATAAACAATGCAAAAATGTAATAAAATCCAAATAATAATAATTCCATTAAATTAACACTTAAAATCATCAATTTTGCATACAACCCTCTTAAAATCATCTTTATTAAATAATTACACTTAAACCCTTAATTCTCATGTAAATTACGCAAATGTGGAAAAATAATAATGAAATAACCCTTAATAATCATATAAATATGGCCTTAACATTTTGCGACTCACAGTTGGTTGTGAATCAAATCAATGGCTCTTTCGGCATTCATTGCGAAATATTACAAAGGTATATCAACCTCGTCAAAAAACTCGGCGAAACTTTCATATTGCCGCTTCAAAAACATCCCCGAGAGGATAATCATAGGCGGACTATTTATCCAAATTGACCAATGAAGATGCGTCGTGCGATCCCAAAGATCATGGTCGAGCATCTCTTTGAGCCCGCCATTTCTCAAGTCGAGGTCATGGACTTCCAACCCAGGAATACTTGTTGGGTCGACATCATGAAATCTTACATTGAGCTGAGAGCTTCCAAATGATCCGTCGCGAGGCTAAGGCCTTGGTAAAAGTGCTGCAAGATATATGATTATGGGCGATGTGCTTTACCGTCATTCATTCTCAAAACCCTTCTGCGATCGTGCGACCGAGGAGGTAACGGGCATTCTAACGAGAACTACACGAGGAATGTCGCGCGCCATCCCGCCAATCGAACGCTAGCACGAAAGTACTCTGGCGGATACTATTGGCGAAATTAGCGAAGACGCCAAAGCATATACCAGGCATGTGATGTTTGCCGAGGTTCGCCAATATCCCCAGGCTACCCTCGGTCGAACAAAGCATAGTGGTTGCGGCCTGGCCGCTTCGACATGTGGGCAATTGACCTCATCGGACCTTTGAGGAAGGGTTGCTCGGGATGCGAGTATGTGGTCGCCGCGATGGATTATTTTATTAAATGGGTCGAGGCTAAGGCCTTGGTAAAAACCAACACCAGGGATATAGCATACTTTTGCTCGATCAAATATGGACAAGATTCGAGTTCCGAGAGTTGTGGTTTCCGATCACGGACCTCAATTCGAGACGACGAATTCGACAAATTTTGTGAAGAAAACAATGTTAAACATTGGCAATCATCCGTGTGTTACCCACAAGGAAATGGGCAAGTGAAAATGCCAACAAACAGTCCTAAGTGTACTAAAGAAGAGCCTGGGTGAGAAAGCGAGTCATCGGCGGATCACCTTCCGCGGCTCTATGGGCACTCGGGGCGTCGCGAAAAATCACAACGAGGAAACTCCTTTTGCCTTAACTTATGGATCTCGAGGCTATGGCGCCATGGAAATGGCCTTACCAAGCCCTGTGGTCGCTTTTTATAACGAGGTCAATAATACCGCGCACGTAAACTCGAGCTTGATCTAGCAGTAGAGGCGCGGCGCATCCAGCATACACCGTTTAGTCAATTATAAACAGGCGGCGAAGCGTCATCACGACAAACGTATTCGCGGGCATCACTTCGCCGTGGGAGATTATGTTTTGCGAAAGAGACAAGCCACCGGCCACGAGGCCAAGAAGGGAAAACTATCGGAAAACTGGGAAGGACCAGAGAGGATCGCTCGGATAGTCAAAAAAGGAACTTACGTACTAAGTGACAACCAAGGTCGCGAGTACAACCGACCCTGGCATGCGGACAATCTGAAAAAATATTATATGTAAAGCGTATGTATGCCCGCGTGCATTTAAGCAGGGGCCTATGGAAAGGGAAATCGAAATAAAAGAGCCATCTTCGCTTATCAAGAGATACAATTGTTTCCAAAGAAATCTGCGCCTACCATGCTTTGCGATCTCAAAAAAAAAAAAAAAAAAAAAAAAGCGTTACACTCTATCTAATGAGTGTACCTATAACGATCCGTGAATGCTTCGGCACCCTCGCTTAAGTCGCATAGCTTCGTTATTAATGAAGCAAAAGGGAAGCGACGATGTCGGTCCATAGAAACCGCAAAATTAACCGCTTCCCGATGAATCAAGATCCCCCAATCAATATCAACGCGATGATCGCGAATAGCGTGCAAAAGCAAAGCTTCGGCTTCACTAACAGCCTCGTTATCCGTGGACAAGAGGCGCGCGTTGTTGATGAACCTTTTCCACTCACGGTTGCTTTGCGAGAAAGATCGACGCAGTCCCAAAGACACGCAGGTCGCTCATAATCAGGAAAGAGCTCGCGAAGGGCTCGTCGCAAGCAAGATTGTCTACTTGACTCATCGGCAAGGTTCCAAGCGAGCTCATAATGGGATGAGGGGTCGATAGCGGGTATACCCAGGGCACCATTGATGGATTCCGGAGTAAAAGTGACCGCGACGCCACGAAGGGTAGTGCAGCTGGCAGTCCCCTCAGAAGCAACTTCGGACAAGATGGAATAGAACTCCCTCACTATTGAAAGATTGGGAAGTATTGACGAAGGTGGTGCAACAAAATCTGCCCACCCAGAAAGACGTACGCGCAGAAGAGAACCGTCACCCTCGACCTTGCTCTGATTTAAACCCCTCTCCTTCGCAGGCTCAACCCACTCAAAATAGCGCCAGAAATGATCTTTAGCAACGTCGAGAGGCAGAAAGAAGAAAGGGATACATCACGAGTAGGGCGAGCCTTCCATATCCGAACCCGGCCGCTTTCCTGGGTGAGACATAAGCAAAAAGTAAAAGGGGATAAAACAATAAAGAGGATAATGAACAAATTGCGAAGAAAGAAAGCAAATTCAGAGATAAGGCAAGAGGCGAATGAGTTCCAAGGTACTCCCTTTTTATACTAAAAGGAGGATATAACCAAGGCGGCGAGAAGGAACGATGCACCATAAAGAGACCGAAATTCATGGCTACTGATTACACGACACCTATTTACTAGGGTCATAACTCTGCGTTAATGACACGGTCAAAGGTCGCCTCTCGAGAGGCTAAATTTACGACAACACTACTCGTAGGGCGCGGAAATCTTGACAATTGACACCGCATAATGACCATGGTCGAGACAAGACGACGACGTTTCGTGACCGCGTACTCAACAAATTATGTAAAAGACCTCGCACAAATCAAGAGAACCGCATCTGAGGATAAAGTAATGCCTATCACAGCCTCGCTAAAGACCGCCAGATAGTCAACACAAATCAGGGACGGGAAAAAATCAAATCTTATAAATAGAAAATGCAGAGAGTAAATTGTCAAGATGTTACAACACAAAATTCAGGCAAATCACAAAGATAAATAGTCAAGGTTACAAGTCAAATTTTTAAAGGGCTCGCAGGAAAATCCAAAAATCTAGAGATCACGAGGGGTAGGTGGGGTGCTGATGAACTCATCGCCTTGCTCAGAGGACGGCGGCTTCTTCAACGCCTCAAAGTTCACAGGATTAACAGGAGCGGGATCCCAAACAGGCTCGCCACGACTAAGTCGCTCATCAGACGAGGTAATAAGCTCACCGGCATAGGAATCTCGGGTGAAAAACCACTAAATCGGGATGACCTTGGTGCATATTCACCCACCGCAAAGATATCCGGCGAGTAATGTGCTCTCTCGCCTCGGTCGTGACCAGATCAATGAGCTAAGTGACTAAAACCCTGATCAAAGCTATGCTCCATGAGGTCAAGGAAGTCATCCCGAATTCTTGTAGGCGGCGACGGCCCCAGACTTGGCCTCCTCAACGGCCTCGGCGGTTGCTTCACGACTTCTCTCTGCCTCTCTTCACAGCTTCTTCAAGAGGCTTTCTCAAGACCTCTTTTAGCAACCAGATCCGCCTCAATGAGCTTACCCTCAACTTAGTGATCTCTCTCCGCCCCCCATAAAATCCTTGGTCAAAGTGGAAACTTTCTCATTGATTTCAGCATCCAGTTTAGAGTGCTCCTCCAAGATTGATCTCATCTTTTCCACCTCGCCAGCCGCGTGCCTAGCTTTCTTTTCGGCAGTAATTCTTGCACAGTCGATCGCCCCTAGTGCGCGCCGTCACCTTTATCATCTCGCCTCGCGCCTCTCAGTGGCCTCGAGCACCCTATTCAAACGAGCGCCGAGCTGGGAAAAGCAAGGGGGAGTGAGCCAAAAAAAAAAAAGAAGAAAAAAAAGAAGAAAAATTGAAGAAGAGAAGAAAGAGGTGGTCTTACCATAGAAGTAGCAATCCCAAACTGGCCGCTCAAATCTCTGATTTCGGCGATCTCATCCTGAGGCGGAGTATTATCTTGAGCCGCTGAACTAGTATGCCCGACCAATCTCCACTTGAACATGATCGGGATAGTCAAGAGGAATCGGCCCAGAGGAATCACATCAACAATTGCTTCACCAACCCGCGCGAGCTTTGGATAGGTCAAGATCATGGGTAAAGCTCGGATCCAACCATAGGGCCTCTTTCCCGAGTAACCTCGAGGCAAGGTTTGTTGTGGCGGTGTCTCGGTGGGCGCGCTTTCTCCACCGGCTTCAACCTCTTCAAGATGCACCGGGCTGTGAGCGGGCCGTTTGGGTGGGCGATCATCCTTCGCCTTCTCTGGTTGAGGTCGCTTTACGCCGTGCGACTCTTTAGCAGGGGGATGAGTCTTTTTTGAGGCACCAGCCTGACCTGGGCTCGCAACAAGGCGCGAGAGAAAGTCGCAACAAGGCGAGAGAGGTCGCAGCCTTCCGGGTTATATGTCTCGGCGACAACCGAGGCATCCACGATTCGGGGCTCTCCTTGTAGCTTTCTTGAGCCTCCTGCCGAGCATTGGCTGCCTTATGTCGCCTCCGCATTAAGCTTGTTTCGTGAGCCTGCGAGCATTTGGATCCATACCTACAAAAGGAAAGCGGTTTGGAACCCAACAAAACAAAATGAGCATATACAAATAAATACAAGTGGACAAAGAAAGTTACAAAGCGGCCTAAGTATAGGATCGCCCCCACATTCCGGACACTCGGAGGGAAAACATTTGTTGATATGACAATCCCCAATCCAGTCCGGATCGCAGCTCTCAGGACCCATTCGTACCAAGGGCACGGCATTCCCCCTACCTACTAGGCCCGCCATACATACAAAGGGCTCGGCCAGGTCAAGAAGTTCAACCCAGGAAACATTTCTCCGAGATGGCGCCGCCCCATCCGACTGAATTAATGTCATCAGCCCCTTTACATAGCGCCGCTCACTCACAGGGGGGTCAAGGATCAAAAGCGTGGATTTGCCTCCGCGGACTTCGCCTCAGAGAAAGGCCAACCTACCTTCGACTCGACTTTCAGTACCCGTTGCCCCCATTTGTGAAACTTATTGGGAAGCGGGAATAGTAGGCGGGGAGTCTTCGCCCTCAGGGAGATTTGTCCAGGAACAGACTGTTGAAATAGTGTCCTAAACCCAATCGGGTTGGACCGGATCCGACCGGGTCGGATCATTTCTACTATTTCTTTATGTTTATACATATATTAAATGGCTTTTCTGTTGTCATATATATGTTCTTCTAAAGAACCAATTATGAATTGTTATATGATAACGTCCTTAGTATTAAACTGTGTTAGAGAAACCATGATAGGCGATTATGGTTGATGAGATCTCTAATCACTTTAATTAGTTTGATACTTAAATGTCTCTAGGCTGATGTACTATTAAACAGACATTGATAGTATAAACAGACTAAGCACGTATTAGATGTCTTCTGTCTTTAAGGGCGGATAGATCTCGCTCTATCGAAGTGTAGAGACACTTGGGTATGCGTGGGCGTGTATTAGAGAATGCGACGTTAGATCGACCCACTTACACGATAAGTGTCACACTATGTGGCGGTTGTGTAATTATCCTTTTGACCGAGTCTTCATGGCATCACGGTGTGGATTGTCATGCTTTGACACTATTGAGGTTTCCCACAGCCACGGGGCGATCATGCGGTAGTGATTGGGTATGATCTCAAGCATCGGAGTATACATGATTGGTCGTCCGGGAATCGCGTACCTATCGGTAGGGGTAAATATCCGAAAGGGCCTCGCTTATAAGAAATGTCTCGTTCGTGAATCTTTGCAAAGTGGGAGTAAACGTGTTACTTGAGAGAACTTGATATCCAGCTTATAAGATACGGTTGTTAATGTTTGACACTCGATGTAATGACCGTATGGATATTATTACAACGATAGGATTGTAAATTACACGGTAATCGCTTTCACATGAAAGGTAGTAGTCATTGCATTTGACTCTTCCGATGATTGGGGTCACGGTGTGTTGCTGACGCTATCTCGTGATCGTTAGGCATGAAGGGCAATTTAAGTAATTTGCACTTTGTGTCTACGGCCAACATATTCGGAAGCCTATCGGGTCACACACATATGAACATCCAAATGGATTAAAATGTGGTTATAGATGATAACCAAAATAAGGAAAGTTTATCTCGAGACTATAAAGGTTATAGTGGTAAATTAATATGGTGGTATTTATTTATTATGAATAAATTAAATACAAGTTATTAATTATGATGATTAATTAAATATGTATATTGATACATATATTTTCGAAATTAATGATATATGATATATATTGATTTTGCAAATTAATTAATCATAACATTATATTAATTAAAGAATTGTCCATAAGTGAAATATTGGAAGGTTTGGGCGCCACATTGCTTGTGTGTGTGACACACTTGGATTGTGCAATTTAATTAATAAGATTACCATAATATTAATATGTGATATTAATTGATTTTGAGAAAAATAGATTTATGGTAATAACATAATTTATAATCAATATAAGATATTGGAAAATCAAATTATGGAAAGAGAGATCAATCACATTAATTATTATTCTTCCTTATTTTTATTGGAAAAGGTTTTCTTCTCCACACTCAAGGCATAAGGGCGCCTCTCTACTATAAATAAGAGGGCTTGCCAAGCTCTTTTGTACACCATTCTTCCAAGAGCAATTGTTCTTGTGAAAAATTGCAAGAACTCATAGTTCTTGTGTAAGAAGAAGGGGCTTCTATATGTTGAGTTTGTGAGGAGGGAAAAGTCGGTCTAGCAACCGGGTTTTCCGATAGCAATCCATGGTGGGATTCCGGCGGGCTGTTCGTGGATGGGTGGCGGTGAGAGGCGAACACTTGGGCGGCTCCATGTCGAACTACTCTCCTAGACGGTCAAAGCGTCGATCTTTTAGATCAACCAAGGTAACCACCGTCTTTAGTTTATTCGTTTATTGCTTAAACGAAGTCGATCTTGGGTCGATAGGAAATAAATTTTTAAATTCCGCTGCGTTCCCGCGTAGATTTCCTAACAGTGGTATCGGAGCGAGCTTCGAGCTTAAGCAATAAGCAGTTTATATGCGTAGTTAATTTTATCGTTTAGATCACGTATTTAAAAGATGAAAGATTTTTAATTCGCAAAATTGATACACGAAAAAAAAAAAAGGCGGCAATGGTGGTGCTCGGCCGATCGGCGGCGGCACCACCACCGTGTTATCGCCGGCGGCGGCGGCCTCCGGCCGCCGGTCGGCAGCCGTGTGATCGGTGGCCCGCTTTTGTTTGTGTATTTTGTGATTTAATATGGTTCATAGTTGTGATTATTAATTTCCTTTGTTTAGGTGTGTCGTGCGACTAACCAATGGTTCAAATAGTTTGGCCATCGGGATGCCACACTGGCACTAAAATAATAATGGCCTTTCCAAATTTTGTTTGGAATAGCCTAGCACTTTCCAAATATTTGATTTGGGAAAGGCTTGCGCTGCGCCACTTCCAAAATTTTGATTTTGGAAAGTGGCCAGGCCTAAACTAAAATTATTTGGCGTTCCAAATATTTGATTTGGAATAGCTGCGCTTTTCAAATATTTGATTTGTAAAAGCTTGGCTTTGCGCCACTTCCAAAATTTTGATTTTGGAAAGTAGCGAACTTAAAGCAAAATTTGGTTTAGAAACTAAAAGCGTCCCTTTTGATTACGAATCAAAAAGGAAAGAAACAAAAGAGAAATAATTTTAATTTTGATTTATTTTGGAATAGTTCGAATTAATTAAAATTAAAATTAAAATCGGTTTAAAATTAATCGTTAATTTTATTTCGATTAAAATCATTTAATTAATTAAATGTTAATTAGTTAATTGATTTGATAAAATTATTTAATAGATTAAATATTAATTGATTAATTAAGACGCAAGTAGTTAAATTTTAATTTTATCTTTTTCATAAGATTTTATTGTATGGATTAGATATAGTAGATATAATATGATTATATGGACCCCGATTGATCATGGACTCGACCGATAGGATAGATGTGAATGATTTAAATTTTCTGTTGGTTTAAAAATGTCCTAGGCCGTTATGAAGAACGTGACCTAATTTATTTTCTGCATTCATCCCATTCCCATTAGCTCCCCCCCGTGTGCGGCGGGTGTATTTATTTTATTAGATAGAATTAAATGTAACAAGAATGGAGCAGAAGATGAAGACCAAAGAAAGAGAAGAAAATAAAGATCTCATTGGAGAATGGCGCATTAAAGACCCTATTGGCGGTTGCAGCTACCCTTAGATTGTGGCCCGCGGTTTCATGCTGGTTGTATTCAAACCGCACTCAGGAAAAGTCCATGATCATACCGGTTACTTTACGCATTTATTTATTTTGTGCTTGTATTTATTTTATATGATACGATAGATGCATGACTAGGCACGATCTAGATAAATGTGTAGGATGTATGTCTATAGAGATAGATATATTTGATGAGACCGTAATTAAATTAATTAAGAGAATTAATTCGAAATTAATTAAGTGAATTAATTTAAAATTACTCCCACAACAAAAATCGAGTTATAATATGTCTCCCAATATTATAGTGACGGTGAAGAGCCCTTGTTCGGATCCAACTGATCGCCCACGTCGGAGTTGACTCTACCACGGGTATATCGTCATTATCGAGATATGATCGTTATGAGATCTCATGAATACTTGGGTTACGACTCGACTAAGAATCTTGCGGTGATTGGCCCACGTCAGGACCGTCTGATTTTAGAGACATACGGTTGACTATCACATAGACGATGTGAATTGTCAAAGAGTTGACTAGTCAAACCACTGGAAGTCGCGTTAGACGCGATTGGTAAGAAGTACCTACCCGTCGAAATTGACCCGGTCGATCGGCCCACGTCGGGGATCGAGTCAACTAGATAGGATTTCAGCCACTAAAGAATTTTTGAAAATTCTTGAAAGTCAATTGGGAGTAGTTGACTAGTGGGAGCAAAATCATAAACCAAAAGACCATTTTTGATTTTGCGTGTATAAACAACAACACTCATTTATTTTCATTTTTATGTTGTAGTTTTAGCAAACTTTATATTTATGTTTAATTCTTGATTAGTAAAACCAAATTATGACTGTTACCTTTTGAGAAACGTTCTCAAATATGGTTAAGTAATTTTAATCCTTTAAAAAATAAGCAATGACACGAGCAATCCTGTTATAGTAGTTAGAGACAAGGAGACTACATAATTGATGCAGTACTCCGAGACTTTAATTATTAAAGAAAAACGGCAGCTCATTGGATACGATCCAATATGATCATTCTGTCATACGATGACAATTAATTCAAACGTTGAATAAGAATGACCAGATCTAATTTTGGAAAGGTTGTTTTCAAAATTGTAAGATTTAAGTATCGACTTAATTCTATCATTGCTTAAAGGTTAATTAAATAGTTAATGTTTTAAATACGATTTAAAAGGTTAAATAAACTATTTGATAAACGTTAGATTTTCTTTATGAAGGGAAATAGAAGACATGGCTCTTGTAATCTTTCTTAAGTCTTATGAAGACTACAATAAGAAACATTTTTCAAGTGCTTAAAGGATTGAAAAGGAAAGTTAGGGCATGTGCTTAAATAGAGAACTTATTGAAGTTTCTATTCTAGGCAAGTGAGTTGAGATAAATCTATCTAAGTTCAAAGTCAACTCTAAGATATATGATACCTTACGAGTGTGATTAAATTAGAAAGATTGAATACAAAAATGGAAGGTGAAACAAACGTTGTAACACTTACCATATTCTGGATCTAGTAAACTGATAAGGGAACCAAATAAATGTTATAATGTTCCGGTTCTTATGAAGTACATGCTTTCAGTTATTTGTTAGGATTTGGTAGACATACTCAATTGTAAAGAATAAATGTTATTCCGATAAAGTTGGAGGGTCACTGAATCTAACATACTAGATTGATGTCACTATATAGTTGATATATGTGATGAGATCTCAACTAAATATTTGTATGGCTGTTATCCTTGATTTATGGTTGTTCTAGGGACAGTCTCTTTGGAAGGGAAGCGTGTAATTAAGCGTCATTCTGATGATGTTAAACCATATGATTATGAATCATGTGGGTTATACGTACCTCATCCAAAGAGGACTAAAATACCCTTTTAAGAAAAGGTTATGAAACCTAGAAGATTGATTAGAGCCTAAACATACCGATGTTTGTTGGCATATGACAATTAATATCACAAATAATGTTTATTAATCTCTTTGACTATTTTTAGAAATAGTTGAACGTACTTATTGAAGTACGACAATTCGGAAAGCCCGAAAAGTTCGAGCTAGTTCGAATATGAGATTGATGAGCTACTTAGGAATTAATCTTCAATTGGATTGAAGTAATTAATACTGAAGGTGTTTCGAAGTCGTGCGAAAGGAATAAGATTCTCCCTTGAAGGATACCATCTTTGAGATACGCAATTAGATTGTGTTCCCAAAATGGAAACAACACTTTATATGATAAAGGTGTAAAGCAAGCCATGCGAAGTATCCCTTACCCGTTTCGGGATAGTGCCCTTATACTTAACCTAGTTCCAAAGAATAAAGGTTGAATAAATTCCATATTAGATATGGAGGAGGATAATGTCGAATCTATCTTAACCGATGATTTGAAGTTCTCATAGGCAAAGTCAGAAAGGCTTGGAGCCTAGTACGACATATGCAACTTTGTGGAATATCTTAGCAAGTACGCTTGATATTATTTACTTGTCCGCGGAGCAAAATGTTTGTCTCCAAACATGCTGTCTTCTAAAGGAAGTGTTTCTTCCAAAAGAAACAGTGGGAGTGAATCAGATCTCAAAAGAGTTTGAGAACCACAAAGATATATTCAACCAATGGAACATGAGCAGACGCCGCATAGCGATGAGGTGTAGATCACTGCTCAGTGCACACAAAAGTTCTATAAGTCTGTGGATAACCTTAAGCCCAAAAGGGCTACTGGTATGTTCATCTTGAAGAATGAATATCTCACGACTTATGAAAGAATGTTTGAGAGGCAAGATTGAGAGATATGGCTAGGAGCCATAATATCTGAATTAGATTCCATCGGTGACAACCAGGTTGTAAACCTAGTCTGTCTTACCTAAGGGGAGTGTCCCTGAAAGGCTGACATGGATAGTAATATGATTACTATCAGGCTATAGTGACGGCTGAGGGGTACGGGGTGTAAACCTTGTAATTACCTTTATCTTTGCCGCCACCGAGCCCGAGTTATGCTTGTTATAACCGTCAGATCGTGGCTATATGATAGAGTTGTTGAAGACGTTAGGCAAACAAACTCGATGTTCATAGACAATAACATGATATGTAAGCCCACGAGATCCATTTATGGACTCAAACAAGTTTCTCTAGACAATTTCTTTGTTTGATAATCAAAGGAGTTTGATTTAGTCAAAAGAAGGATATGCCCCAATGTGCAAGATGGATAGTGGGAGTTGACGGACCTTTTCTAGGCTATACAGATCCTAACCGGCAGTGTACCGGGTCAAATTGTGGTGCTAGTATGATGAGTCAGGTGTCGAATCCTCGTGGAACTTGGTAATTTCTTTTACGTGTGGTTAAACACCAAAGAGCACATTATTAACTCGATCTAAATCGCAATTTTATCACACGTATCACTACTATTCTAGTTAACATAAAATAAATACGTAATTTAAAAGTTATTCTAATATAATATATATAGATATATAAATATATATAGATGTACATAAATTGCAAAATATATATATAGATATAAATATATAGGTACCAATATATTAGACAAATAATTTTGAAATCGGCCAAAACTTATATAATTGGTTTATACGATCTTTCGATTAATTGAAATGTGTTCGATCTCTCCTTTTATTTTAGGTCCAATTGAGTAAGTGAAACGGTGCACTTCTGAAGGTGAACAATTCCTTCTCACACGAGCGTATGAAATTGTCATATGTCCATTGTCAAGCCACAATCATAAACTAATTATAGACAAATCACCTTTAGATAAAAGGAGTCATGATATTTTATTTTAAAGGCTCCGGTTGTCAAAGCCGGACGATTCAACTTTCCGGTTTAAGTTTCAATTAAATCGATGATTTAACATTATTACGATCTCGAGTCCATTATAATAAACTCAAACAAATTTACTAGAAATCGGATTCCGACAATTTCTTTGTTTTTCTATCTTTTAATCAAAGGAGTTTGATTTATCTATTAAATATGTCAATACGAATACGATCAAAATAGAAAAAGATTCAATTAACTCAATTTTAGTCATTTTAACTTAACAACATTTCTTTAACGAAAAGATCGAAAAATAAAACCGATTATAGTTTTGGCCCTAAAAACATTATAACAATGAAAAATACAAAAACAAACATAAATACTTAAGAAAAGTTACCCGAATACGGCGGTTGATTCGAAATCGTATCTTCCGGACATTACAACTTCTTTAGCAAAACCGACTTCCGAGATTTTCTCGAGCATTACAACGATACTAAAACTACATTATTACAGATGGAAAAGGAAAGAAAGAGAGGAGATATGTATATATATATGAGATGTATATATATATTTGGTACATCGACTGCAGATTCTCGCTCTTGCTCTTTATATAGGCAAATTGGCAAAGGCCGGACTGGTCCGGTATTAGGCGGCTCGGTCCGACTAATGTGTTGCAAACGAAATGCCAAAATTAAGATCTCGTGATTTTGAAGGACTCTTCTCCAGATAACGCTTTTTGATGCAAGGTCCATCGATAGATATCTCTCTCCAATCTTCATAATTTAAATTGCATTGGAACACTCTCGGAAAAATCTACAACTTTCGTTAAGAACACTTTTTCTGAAAATATCATTTTGATGAGCACCTTATCCATTACGTTTACCCACTTATCCACTTAAGCTATTCAATTGACCATTTAAACTTGTGGCACTCTCAATCATAATGATTTAAAATACCACAAATACCCACGTAAATCGACACGACACTCCGATTTACTAAAATCGGTTCAACTTTTATTATTATTATTACTAAATACTCTAAATTATAAAGACTAACATTTTATACCATAATTTCATATATTTTATATAGAATTCGTTGATAAAACATAATAATATAACGTAATTTTAATCATATAAAAATAATACATCAGGAGTGTGTTGTGATTTTTGAGCAAGGTATTAGATATCTCTCTTGAGAATTGTCACCCCATGTCACAGTCAATTAATGTTTGGTAGTTCAAGGTCTTTACGAAAGCACTTGGATTAGCAGTTCTTAATTTTAGAAATAAAAATCTATAGCGATAGATTTAACTGCTGTTAGATTATAGTTTACCTATATAGATATGATGCTAAAAGAAGTTTAGCGTAGATCGCAAGATCTATCAATGTTAGGACGTTGGTCCTAAAGATGAGGTGAAAGATGATGTTTATGGAAGGTTTCCTTCGCTCCTGCGATAGGAACCATCATAAAGGAAATGCCGGACGTTCATAGTTCATGAAGAGTCATGAGCAAGTATGAAAGTAAATATGGTAAATGTCGAGAATATCCTTAAACAAGTTAAGGAAGAATTCCTGGTTTATCGAAACTTGGAGTTAGATAAATATAGTTAAACAGACGTATATCCTGAGTCTTACGAAGGCGAGTGGGAGCTACTGATGCAGGTTTGCGATCACTTTGAATAAGTGATACAGTGAGTGGAAATGTTCTAGCCTATGGTTCATCAGAAACTCTACAACTTGGCCAAAACACAAGATTGCCTTGGAGGCACAAATGAGCAATATATGGATCTGAAGGTTCATTCCCGAACCTTGTACGGTTCTTCCACATTTTCTATATATCTGATATAGTAAGTGGATTTATTGCTTGAAGCAAGGACCAGAGTCTCGTCAGAGATTCGTGTGTGTGTCGAGGCGGTTCCTTTGACTTGGTCATTTGGAACGTGATATGAAGATAGTCTGAGTCCCCACGGATGGCGATCCGTTCATGGCTAGGGCTAGTTGCGAGTATTGCATGAGATTCTTGTGTTTCAACTTGGTCTTGTGTGTGCTAGTGATTGGTTTTAGGCCAAGTGGGAGATTGTTGAAATAGTGTCCTAAACCCAATCGGGTTGGACCGGATCCGACCGGTCGGATCATTTCTACTATTTCTTTATGTTTATACATATATTAAATGGCTTTTCTCATTGTCATATATATGTTCTTCTAAAGAACCAATTATGAATTGTTATATGATAACGTCCCTTAGTATTAAATCGTGTTGTAGAAAACCATGATAGGCGATTATGGTTGATGAGATCTCTAATCACTTTAATTAGTTTGATACTTAAATGTCTCTAGGTGATGTGTATTATTAAGCAGGGACATTGATAGTATAAACAGACTAGCACGTATTAAATGTCTTCTGCCTTTAAGGCGTGGATAGATCTCGCTCTATCGAAGTGTAGAGACACTTGAATCTGCGTGGGCGTGTATTAGAGAATGCGTGCGTTAGGATCCCGACCCACTTACACGAGATAAGTGTCACACTATGTGGCGGTTGTGTAATTATCCTTTTGACCGAGTCTTCATGGCATCACGGTGTGGATTGTCATGCTTTGACACTATTGAGGTTTCCACAGCCACGGGCGATCATGCGGTAGTGATTGGGTATGATCTTCGAAGCATCGCGGAGTATACATGATTGGTCGTCCGGGAATCGCGTACCCTATCAGTAGGGGTAAATATCCGAAAGGGCCTCCTTATAAGGAATGTCTCGTTCTCGTGAATCTTTGCAAAGTGGGAGTAAACGTGTTACTTCGAGAGAACTTGATATCCAGTTTATAAGATACGGTTGTTAATGTTTGACACTCGATGTACGACCGTATGGATATTATTACAGCGATAGGATTGTAAATTACACGGTAACTGTTTCACATGAAAGGTAGTAGTCATTGCATTTGACTCTTCCGATGATTGGGGGTCACGGTGTGTTGCTAGACGCTATCTCGTGATCGTTAGGCATGAAGGGCAATTTCGTAATTTGCACTTTGTGTCTACGGCCAACATATTCGGAAGCCTATCGGGTCACACACATATGAACATCCAAATTGATTAAAATGTGGTTATAGATGATAACCAAAATAAGGAAAGTTTATCTCGAGACTATAAAGGTTATAGTGGTAAATTAATATGGTGGTATTTATTTATTATGAATAAATTAAATACAATATATTAATTATGATGATTAATTAAATATGTATATTGATACATATATTTTCGAAATTAATGATATATGATATATATTGATTTTGCAAATTAATTAATCATAACATTATATTAATTAAAGAATTTTCCATAAGTGAAATTTTGGAAGGTTTGGGCGCCACATTGCTTGTGTGTGTGACACACTTGGATTGTGCAATTTAATTACTAAGATTACCATAATATTAATATGTGATATTAATTGATTTTGAGAAAAATAGATTTATGGTAATAACATAATTTATAATCAATATAAGATATTGGAAAATCAAATTATGGAAAGAGAGATCAATCACATTAATTATTCTTCCTTATTTTTATTGGAAAAATGTTTTCTTCTCCACACTCAAGGCATAAGGCGCCCCTCTACTATAAATAAGAGGGCTTGCCAAGCTCTTTTGTACACCATTCTTCCAAGAGCAATTGTTCTTGTGAAAAATTGCAAGAACTCATAGTTCTTGTGTAAGAAAGAGGGCTTCTATATAGTGAGTTTGTGAGGGAGGAAAAAGTCCGGTCTAGCAACCGGGGTTTCCGATAGCAATCCATGGTGGGATTCCGGCGGTCGTTCGTGTGGATCAAGGGTAGAGGCCGAACACTTGGGCGGCTCCATGTTTGAACTACTTTCCTTAGACGGTCAAAGCGTCGATCTTTTAGATCAACCAAGGTAACCGCCGTCTTTAGTTTATTCGTTTATTGCTTAAACGAAGTCGATCTTGGGTCGATAGGAAATAAATTTTTGAATTCTGCTGCGTTCCCGCGTAGATTTCCTAACACAGACATCCCACAGAAGAAATAAAATTGCCCCAGTAAAGTTAACGTCGGCTCAATCTTCAGAATCCGGCACATAACTGTGAAAGCCATCAACTGGATAATAGCCCCGACGGCAAAATCAGAAGGAAGCGTCTGCATCTCCTTGCAGACCTTCACGAAGAAAGGATCGAAAGGCGGTCTCAGACCCGCATGCAAATGATGGAAGTGGAGGATAAGGGTGTCCTCGGAGCGGCGCACACATACGTAATCCTTGTGATCCCCGGGCTTAAATTTGTCGGCCTCCTTCTCATAATCGAAAAAAGAAAACCGATACACACTGGTGTCGATTCCAAATATATGATTTATGGTCCTATTGAGATCATTTGCCTCTTACATCGGGACCATTTCTTCTCAACATCCTTCTCATACGCCGTCATGGTCCCAAACTCCCGCATAGCTTCGTGGATTGTTAGGTCGAGAGCTCTTT
Organism: Gentiana macrophylla; assembly: GCA_026214975.1. NCBI lineage: Eukaryota > Viridiplantae > Streptophyta > Magnoliopsida > Gentianales > Gentianaceae > Gentiana > Gentiana macrophylla. Next base: position 100,602,847 of record CM047815.1, on the reverse strand, counting down.
GGTCGGGTGGCGGCGCGCGGCATCACCGACGCTATCATGGTTTGGCTCGCAATTTTTTCTTCTTCTTCGCTTTTTTACGGGCACCCGATATCCTTCCGAGGCAATTCAGCATTTTCATCCTCACTGGACCCCATTAACTCATGAATCTGCGCGCCCCGACATAAGCTTCGTCGTGGTCGGGGCGCCGCTAGTACTGGGACCGCAGCTTTGTCCTTCACCGGGACGCGCGATTTTTTCAAATTTCGTGAATAGTTGGAGATTTTTGAGCCCGCGCTTTCTCTTTAAGGCTCTCCTACGTGGCGGATTTCTCGGCAGAGATAAAGGCCTCCAACTCAAAAGTCGGCATCCATAGTAGCGACCTCGTCATCGCGAGAATCTCGCCATCACCGCACGCAGTACTTTCCACTTCCACCTCGTCCAGATGATCGCCGATCGAGGCCGCGAGATAATATGGGGTCATCTCAAGATAATCATAAATCTCCTTTCCGCAGAATCATCGCTAGAATGATCATTCCCCGACATCCTGCAAAAACAAGGGAGGAAAAAGGTGGAGCTTTCAGACCTGGTATAATAATAAATTAGCCCAGGAAGGTGATCGCACCCACTTCAATACCGCCTCCTCCGTTTTTGCAAGAGAGATCGCAAATAAAATTACAGAGGAAAGCAGGGGAACGGGTGAAACCCCAATTTTCCCAGGAAATCCATAATCTCCCCCCAGGAAAAACCCCCATTATTAATCAGAAACAAATCGAGGTTGCATCCCCGTTGCAGAAAGAAAGATGAAAATGATGCCTATTGAAAAATAACGCAGGGATGGATGAATAAAAGAGTTAAAAGAGAGGAGTTCTTACCCGATTTGCTGAGGAAAAGAGGAAATCCGCGTGAAGACTGGGAAATGCTCAAGAAAGTGGCCGGAATCTTCAAAAGAACCACCTTGAAATCCTAAAACCACCAAAGAAACGCCACCAACCTTCAAAGCTCCGCCAAGAAACCTTAAGAATTCCGATCGATAAACAAATGAAGGAAATAAGGAATGCTAAAAGTGTGAGGAGGTTGAGGGTGTGAGAGCCTTATATAGGCAAGGGGCCACGATCGAGCGGTGGGAACCTTTCATCCGACGGTTCAGATTAGGCGGCGATTATCGATTTGAAATTCGAAGGCGTCCCATCAATGCTCACGTGCAACGCTTGGCGATTGCAAAAGCGGCCGCGATTACTCGTGAGAATGGTACTGGAGGATCGACGTCACCACGATTGACGATCTCGCCCCACAAAAACTGACCCAAAGTTACTTTGAGGTCGCATGCTTTGAAATCACGGCCGCCAGAGAACAAGTCGCATCGAGGCGACAAGGTCGCAAAATCGACCCAAAGTTACTTTGAGGTCGCGTGCTTCAAAGCACGGCCCTTAGTGAACAAGTCGCATCGACGACAAAGGTCGCAAAACAGCCCAGAGTTGCTTCAAGGTCGCATGCTTTGAAGGCACGGCCCTTAGTGAACAAGTCGCGTCAGATTTACAAGGTCGCAAAATCGACCCAAAGTTACTTTGAGGTCGCGTATGCTTCAAAGCACGGCCCTTAGTGAACAAGTCGCATCGCAGGCGACAAGGTCGCAAAACAGCCCAGAGTTGCTTCAAGGCGCGATGCTTTGAAGGCACGGCCCCTTAGTGAACAAGTCGCATCGTGCACGACAAGGTCGCAAAACAGCCCAGAGTTGCTTCAAGGCGCGATGCTTTCAAGGCACGGCCCTTAGTGAATAAGTCGCATCAGACGACAAGGTCGCAAAAACAGGCCCAAAGTTACTTTGAGGTCGCATGCTTTGAAAGCACGGCCCTTAGTGAACAAGTCGCATCAGACGACAAGGTCGCAAAAACAGGCCCAGAGTTGCTTCGAAGGCCGCGTGCTTTGAAAGCACGGCCCTTAGTGAACAAGTCGCATCGAGGCGACAAGGTCGCAAAATCGACCTAAAGTTACTTTGAGGTCGCTTGCTTTAAAAGCACGGCCCTAAGTGTACAAGTCGCATCCGACGACGAGGTCATAAAAGGTGTTGATAATTACTCAATCCTTCATATCCTCAGGGAATATCATTAAAGCACGGAGTAGGGGGCCATTGATGGGTATAAATAATTCCACCACCTCAACAGTGGGAGACAACCCACTGCGGCCATCCTCCGGCGTGACAGAAGAGATCGCAAAGAGGGCGGCCACTGTGTCTCACCTCGCCGCGACCAAAGCATTTGCGGTCCCAGGCAAGTGCAACAGATCCTGTGGATCTCATCCAGGCAAGTCAAGAAGGGGCGCCAAGGGGACGAGGCAGGAAAAGGCTTGCTCCTTGCGACCTCAGAGAGATGGCCGCCGGTTGATCCAGATCTTTTCCCCACTTGTATCTTAGATATTTCGTCTTACTTAGCATCTAAGTTAAACCTAGCTGTTAGTAAAATATCTAATAGGTTACTTATTCCCTAAGTTACCCACCTCTATAAAAGGGGTGGTCATTGTAAACTAAAAGAGGATGAAATATACACTACACTTGCAAGCCAAAGCTCTGTCCCTTTTATTCCTCCATACCGCCACCCGCCGGAGTATCACTCCACCTTAATACAGCCAGATATCCACCGTCTATACACCGCAAGGACACCTGTGACGATTTATACACCATCAGTGTATATTACGATACGCTTCATTTTTAGTGCCTCCAACAGACAGTGCTGATTCAGTTTTACAATCAACCGAAAAATTTCGATTTCTCGATTCGATTTCGACACAACAATTGAATATACACAACAAAGTGTATATTTCGATACGGTTCATTTTTTTTCCCTTCGGTAAAAACCAGGGATTTCGGTTGTCTCGTTATATATAATCCGATTTTTTTTTTCCGACTCTCCGTTACATAAATCGAACCAAAGTGGTTCATTTTTTGTGCCTTTAACAGACAATGTGGATTCAGTTTTACATTTCAATCAACCGAAAATTTTTTATTTCTCGATTTGATTTCGACACAACAATTGAATATACACAACAAAGTGTATATTTCGATACGGTTTGTTTTTTTCCCCCTTCGATAAAAACCGGGATTTCGGTTATGTTATCTCGTTATATATAAACCGATTTTTTATCCGACTTGCCGTTTCATAAATCGAATCAAAGTGTATATTTCGATATGGTTCATTTTTAGTGCTTCCAACAGACACTGCGTATTCAGTTTTACATTCCATTCAACCGAAAATTCTCGATTTCTCGATTCTATTTCGACACAACAAAGTGTATATTTCGATACGGTTCATTTTTAGGACCTCCAACTGACAGTACGGATTCAGTTTTAAATTTCAATCCCACCGAAATTTTTTAATTTCTCGATTCGATTTCGACACAACAATTGAATATACACTACAAAGTGTATATTTTGATACGGTTCATTTTTAGTCCTCCAATGCAGAGAAAGTCTAATTCATTTTTAAATTTCAATCAACCGAAAATTTTCGATTTCGATTCGATTTCGACACAACAATTGAATAAAACCGTGTTTTTTTATCAATATATATTTTTTATATTTTTTTTAAAACATCATTTTTTTTTTTTTTTTCCCTTCGATAATAACCGTAATTTCGGTAAGCGTTGTATATAAACCAATTTTTTTATTTCGACTATACGTTACATAAATCGAACCAAAGTGTATATTTCGATACGGTTTATTTTTAGTGCCTCCAATAGACAATACGGATTCAATTTTAAATTTCAAGCAACCGAAAATTTTCGATTTCTCGATTGATTTCGACACAACAATTGAATATACACAACAAAGTGTACATTTCGATACAGTTCATTTTTATTACCTCCAACAGACATTGCGGATTCAGTTTTAAATTTCAATCAACTGAAATTTTTTGATTTTGATTCGATTTCGACACAACAATTGAATAAAACTGTGTATTTTTTTTATTTATCAAATGTGTAACTTTTCGATTCGTTTTCCCCTTTTTTTTTTACAGCGGTTTCTTTTTTCCGCTCGGTAAAAACCAAAATTTCGGTTATATATAAACAGATTTCTTTTTCAACTCTCTACTACATAAATCGAACCAAAGTGTATATTTCGATACGTTTCATTTTTAATACATCCAACAGCCAGTGCGGATTCAGTTTTAAATTACAATCAACCGAAAATTTTCGATTTCTCGATTCGAGATCGACAAAACAATTGAATATAAACAACAAAGTGTATATTTCGATACGGTTCATTTTTAATATCTCCAACAGACAGTGCGGATTCAGTTTTAAATTTCAATCAAAAATTTCGATTCGATTTCGGCACAACAATTGAATAAAATCGTGTAATTTTTTTACCAAACATGTACCGTTAGTAGATTGTGCAGAAACGGAAAAAAAATGGAAAGACCGGCGGATTTGAAGTTCTACTGTGTAGTGTACGATAGAAGATGAGTCAATTTTAGCTATAAAATACAACAACAAAAAATTAAGGGCAAACAAATATCCGCGTCAAGAAGGTGTGCCCGCATGTGACCACGTGGACACCACATTAAATGTTTTTTATTATTTTAACGTCGGAGGACACGATGGCCGTTTGCAGTACGAACGTCACTAAAATTGACGTTGGAATACAAAATCACTTTTTATATTCTTCGGACCGTTTGACACGTGTTTTTTTCCCACCAAATGAATTAACACGAGATCAATGACGTATTCATTAATGATAAGAAAGAGAAATGTCGTATACAAAATGAATGAAACATATTTTCAAGCATATTAATGATCTGGAAGCTAAGGCGTCCCGGGTTATGGTCCGCTTATTGTTTTTCTATAATGTTTCATTACATAAAGTCGAAACTAAAGAGATAGATTTTATAACATTGTTCTCCGATACATCATATTGTGGTTTATTTTGTAGGGGAAAACTCCTGATAGGGCTGGAAGAGAATTGATTCACAATATTCACGTCTCTAAAAAAGAGCTACCTCTTGCAGAGAATGTGATATGTTCCGGTTGCTCTATTTGTCTTGTGCCTTGAATTATTACGGTTTAAGCTTACGCAATTTATTTCACGTTGGAGATCTATTCTTTGATGTTATCATTGATAACGATTTATGTTGGGCCCGTCGTGCCTTGCATTGCTCACGTTCACTAGTTATATATATAAGATGTTAAGAGACTATGCCCACGTTGTGCCACGTGGCAGTCTCTTGGGCTGACACGTGACATTTTTTTTTTTTTTTTTTCATTTTTTACAGCAGTATTTTTTTTCCGGTAAAAACCAGAATTTCGGTTTCGGTTAGCGTTATATATAAACCGTTTTTTTTATTCTCCGTTACATAAACCGAACCAAAGTATATATTTCGATACGGTTCAATTTTATTACCTCCAACATACAATACGATTTTAGTTATAAGTTTCAATCAACCGAAAATTTTCGATTCAATTTCGGCACAACAATTTAATAAAACCGTGTACTTTTTCTTTATCAAACGTGTACCGTTAGTAGTTTTTTTTTTAAGCTGGTTTTTTTTTCCTTCGGTAAAACCGGAATTTCGGTTTCAGTTAGCGTTATATAAAAACCGATTTATTTATTCTCCATTACATAAACCTAACCAAAGTGTATTTCGATACGGTTCAATTTTATTACCTCCAACAACCGAAAAATTACGATGGAAGATGGGTCAAGTTTAGCTATAAAATACATCAACACGTGTATTTTTTTTTCTTTTTTATCAAACGTGTACCGTTAGTAGTTTGTGCAGAAAAGGAAAAAAAAGAAGGAAAGACCGACGGATTTGAAGTTCTACTGTGTAGTGTACGATTGAAGATGGGCCAAGTTTAGCTACAAAATACAACAACAAAAGAATATGGCCAAACAAATATCCGCGCCAAGAAGGTTTGCCCACACGTGGCCACATGGACACCACATTAAATGTCTTTATTATTTTAAACAATATAACGTCGATGAAATCGACGGCCGTTTGCAGTACGAGCGTCACTAAAATTGACGTTGGAATACCAAATCACTTTTTATATTATTCTGAACGTTTGACTTTTTTTTCTCACCAAATGAATGAACATGAGATCAATGACATATTCATAATGATAAGAAAGAGAAATGTCGTATAGAAAATGAGTGAAACACATTTTTAAGCATATTAATGATCTGGAACCTAATGCGTCCCAGGAGATTTGACCGTGTAGTTATGGTGCGCTTATTGTTTTTCTATAATGTTTCGTTACGTAAAGTCGAAGCTAAAGGGATCAATTTTATGACATTGTTCTCTGATACATCATATTGTGGTTTATTTTGTAGATGGAAACCCCTGCTAGGGTTAGAAGAGAGGGTTGGAAGAAAAGTGTTTCACAATCTTCACGTCTCTAATAAATAGCTACTTATTGCAGAAAATGTGATATGTTTTGTGCGCCTTCTCTTTTATGTTTGTCACTTGAATTGAATTACTGTTTAAAACTTACGTGATTTATTTCACGTTGAGATCTATTCTTTGATATTATCGTTCTTAATGATTTATGTTGGGACTGCTAGTCATTGCACTTGCTTAACTCATATATTCATATATATATATATATATATATATATATATATATATATATATATATATATATATATATATATATATATCATATCATTCACAGTACCGTAAAATACATGCAGGGGATTTGGGTTTGCGGGATATCTTAAGGGAAAAGGAAATAGCAAGTCACAAAGGGCCTTGACTTGACTCAAATAAGCATAAGTGAAGTGGGCAGGCGAGAGATGAGTTAAATTGCATGTGGTCAGTGGTCTTGGTTGCAATTATCATGCCACTTTTGTTTGTTTGTTTGTTTTTTTTTTTTTTTTTTTTTTTTTTTTTTTTTTGTGTCCCATTTGCATTTTAAAAAAAAGATATAAAATACTGATATTATTATTTATTTATTAAATTGTTTATTCGTAAGTAGCCAACTGATGATGGTCGGCTCAGGCCATAGCCACGCGTCATACAGATATTGGCTAGTCACGGGTTGATGAGAAAACGTGTCCCGACCAAGGAGAGGAAGTCCGACCGGAGGCGACGGTAGATCCTGAGGGCGAGCAACATCCCTGATACTGACCACCGCAGGACGGTCGGTCCATGAGGAATGCATAGAGCACGACCAAACTCATCTATCCAACAGGGCCGAGCGGCCGCGCGTTTGTACGCACATGACCATTGAGCAGCAATAAAACGTGAGAAATGAACCTAGCCTTAATAAGGCTCTGATTCATAATTCGATATTAGAGAATCATTCTCTCCTAATAATCAGGAGTTCAATTCAATCTAATCTCAACCGAATCCTTGGAGGATACGGAAAAATTAGGGTTTAGACTCTACTTAAACTGTTGCAAGAACTACGGCCGACTTGATTCCAGTTAAGCAGTTGGATACGTAGGCAGCTCGAGAATAACTTGAGTTCAGTCAAAACACCATATAACAAACCATCCCTTCTTTTGGTAACGGCCGGTGACCGGAGAACTACCATTAGAACAATCATACCCGGAAATTACTTATTGGTGAAATCCGACTTCATCATTGGCGCTAGAAGGAGGGTGTTCTACTGGTAGTTTTGGAAGGAACGTACAACCACTATGCCGCCGAAACAGACAAGGAATAAAACGCAAGAAGCAGCCGCACAAGGTGGCGGATCCACCGTGGCCGAAAAAGATGCCGGAGGACCTCAAGTTGAAAAAGAAGGAGAGAATATGGCACCACCATCCCAGGTGGAGCCTCTACCAGATCCTGCACAGCAGACACTGGTGGATGCGTTGTCAAACCTTAATCCGGCCACCTTCAAAACAATTTTGACGAACGCTTTTAAAGTCAGGGGGAAGACATCACTGGGGAAACGCACACTAAGGAAAACCCAATTATGGACGAAAAGGAAAAGGCCCTCAATTTTTCACGAGAAGAGGCTCTGTCCACCAGTTCCATCCCAGGCCGGAGAGAAATAAAAGAACAAGCTAGAGATGCAGCCCGCATAGAACTGGATGCTATCCTGGGCAAGACTCCTTTTTCTTTTGAATCACCTTTTACCGAGCAGGTAGAAAGCTACCCAAGACCCCCAAGGTTTAAGATGCCGAAGATGGATTCCTATGATGGGACAAAAGACCCCAGCGATCATATGCACCAATACTTGACGCATATGACTTTGTATAACGCGGCCGACCAGATGAAGTGCAAAGCGTTTCCAGCGTTATTGACCGGTCGGGCTCGGGAGTAGTTCAGGAAGCTACCGCCCAAGTCCATAAATGACTTCACAACTTTAGCCAGAAAGTTTATGCATGCCTTCATCACGGCACGTCCATTCCAAAGGAACGCCACTCACTTGCTTACATTGAAGCAAAAGCACGACGAAAGTGTGCTGCAATTTCTAAAAAGGTTCAACGAGGAATCAAGACAGGTACAAGAGGCTGATGAACATCTGATAGTTACATCCTTTATAGCAGGGCTACGTGAGGGTCGACTATACGCCAAACTCAACAGTAAACCCCCACTGTCTATGAAAGATTGCGTAGAAACGGTCTTCAAACATTATCAAGGGGAAGAAGCCAATAGACTCAAAAGAGAGCAGGAAAAATTAGACCCTAGAAAGGGAAAGACGACATGGAAACCCGAGAAGGAGCGAAGGCAAGTATGGGACATGATGACCTCTCCCATTACCGACAGGCTCGGGAAAAAAGGAGCTCTCCAAGACAGGGACTTGGTGCCGTTGAATCGGTCACGCGAGCAGGTGCTCGCCTTAATGGAAAGAAAAGGAATAGCACGAACGCCCCCTCTACGAGGGCCAATCGAAAAAAGGGACCAGACAAAATTTTGCAAATATCACAAGGATGTGGGTCATGATTCAGAGAACTGCAGAGACTTGATCAGAGACATAGATGCTGCGGCCTTGGAAGGAAAAATTGATGAAGCGATTGATCGAACGTGGAATCCTAACCCAAGAGGTAGAAGAGAGTACAAAAAGAGAAATTACTATCAAGGAAATGATGGTAGAGAAGATCAGAAGCGAATGAGGGATCCCTCTCCAGACCCTGAGGGACACATTGATAATAAACCCATCAATACCATTAACACCATAGCGGGTGGTCCGGCAGGATCCAGACCACTCGGGGAAAGTAGTAACACCAAGGGCACACCATCTGAAACTGGTAAGAAGCAAAGATTATCAGGGGAGGTAGTATACGGACCAAGAGATCCTCTCCCTTTGATTCCCAACAATGAGTGATTGGTGATTGAGCTGGTAATTAATAAGTATACGGTCAGACGAGTGTATGTGGACACATGAAGCGCAGTAAACGTTCTGTACCTCTCGGTCTGCCAGGCCATGAAGATACGAGATACTGAACTAACTCCAGTCTCAGCCCCGTTGTTTGGTTTCGCAGGACCGCCCATACATCCTGTAGGTATGATTAAGTTGCCAACAACCTTCGGACAAGGAAGAAAGAGCAAGACTCTTATGGTCGATTACGTGGTGGTACGATCGGCCTCGGTATACAATGTCATATTAGGAAGACCCGCGCTGATAGACCTTCGAGCGGTAATCTCTCCTGCACATATCAGCATGAAATTCCCCACTGCAGAAGGGACCGCAGAAATAAAGGGGGATGTGGAGACAGCCAGGAGCTGCTATACCGCCTCCATAAACCAAAAAATCATGGTACAACAGGTCCTCATTGATGAACTCGTCCCAGAGGAAGAGGAAAGATGGTTAACTAATGATGAGGTAACACAAGAAGCTCTATGGGAAGACCAGGAAGACAAGGTTGGCGTCGGTGCATGGATTCCAGAACCACACAGACAGAGTCTGATCGATTTGTTGAAAGAATATAGAGATGTTTTCGCTCTGACTGCAGCTGATATGCCCGGTCTGTCACCCAGCCTGGTGTTACATCATCTAAATGTAGACCCCAACAGAAAACCCGTCCGGCAGAAGAAGCGATGTTTCGCTCAGGAAAGAGTAGAGGCTGTTCAGAAAGAGGTAACAAAGTTGCTGCACGCGGGTATAATTAAAGAGGTAGTATATCCTGAATGGTTGGCCAATCCTGTTCTGGTCAAGAAACCAGATGGGTCTTGGCGCATGTGTGTAGACTTTACAGACTTAAACAAGGCATGCCCAAATGATTGCTACCCACTTCCGAAGATTGATAGCTCGGTAGATTCCACGGTCGGGTATGAAGTCTTTGCGTTCCTAGACGCATACAAGGGGTATCATCAGATAGCCATGGCTCCAGAGGACATGGAGAAGACATCTTTCATCACAGATAGAGGGACCTTCTGTTATCTTACCATACCATTCGGGCCTCAAGAACGCTGGAGCCACGTATCAGAGAGCCGTCAATAAAATATTCGAGAAGCAAATAGGGAAGAGCATGGAGGTTTATGTGGATGACTTATTAATCAAGAGCAGGTCTCTCGAACAATACGTGGCTGATGTCAGAGAAATTTTTGGAGTGCTAAGGCAAACACAAATGCGTCTTAACCCGAAAAAGTGTAAGTTTGGGGTACGGTCAGGAAAATTCCTGGGGTACATGATATCCAAGGAAGGTATAAGGGCAAATCCAGACAATGGGTAGAAGCCATACAGGGCATGGCTCCGCCGAAGAACATTAAAGAAGTGCAAAGATTGACAGGGCGTATGGCCGCCCTAAATAGATTTCTCTCGCGGTCGGCGCAAAGAGCTCTCCCTTTTTTTCAGAATCTTAAGACAAGCCAACCCCTTTGACTGGAATGAAGAATTCCATAAGGCATTTGAAGAATTGAAAGAATACCTCACAAACCTGCCTGTTCTTACCGCACCGCAGGAAGGAGAAACTCTATACCTATACTTGTCTGCGTGCCAAGAAGCATTGAGTGCAGTCCTGGTGAGTGAACAGGATAACGCTAAAAACCAACTTTTTTATGTTAGTAAGGCCCTTCGAGGGCCAGAGGTGAGATATACAAGTGCAGAAAAGTTGTCGTTGATCTTAGTCCATACGTCCAGAAAGTTGAAGCCATACTTTCAGGCCCATCCTATAGTGGTCATGACTGACCAACCGCTCCGGCAGATTCTAGATAAACCAGAGGTGTCGGGAATGTTGACGAAGTGGGTGGTCGAGCTAGCTGCCTACGACTTGGGATTCAGACCTAGAGTATCCATTAAGGCTCAGGCCATAGCCGATTTCATAGCTGAAGGAATAGCTATAACTCTCGAGCAGAAGCAGACCGACAAGTCCACAGACCAGTGGATGCTATATGTGGATGGAGCGTCCAACAAAGAGGGAGCCGGAGCAGGCCTTCTGCTCTGTAGTCCAAAGGGAGAAGAGTTTCCTTATGCATTGCGTTTTAACTTCAAGGCGACCAATAATGAGGCTGAGTATGAAGCGCTCATTGCAAGACTCAAACTTGCCGCAAAATTGGGAGTTAAGAGATTACATATATTTAGTGATTCCCAGCTAGTGGTCAACCACGTTAAGGGGGAATACGAAGCAAAGGAAGACACAATGAGGAAATATCTTTCTATGGCCAGGGCACTGATTTCGCAATTTGAGGATGTCGAGCTGGGTCAAATTCCTAGATCTAAGAATGCTCGTGCGGATGCACTATCTAAATTAGCATCCAATTTTTTCTTAGATAAGAAGGTTCTGATCGAGCAAGTGGCAGAGCGAAGCTACGAGCAAAAAGAGGCTCACCAGATCGACCAGAGAGTCGCCTGGATGGATTCCATAGTGGCTTTCCTAAAAAACAACGTGGTTCCAAAAGACAGAGTCTCAGCCCGGAAAATAAGGCTTCAAGAAAGCAGGTATTCATTGTTTAATAATATCTTATACCGCAGATCTTTTATATCACCGTGGCTACGGTGTGCCATCGAGGAAGAGGGGAACTATTTACTTCGAGAAATCCACTTGGGAATCTGTGGAAGTCATATGGGAGCTAGAGATTTAGCTCGTAAATGCAAGCTCTTCGGATACTACTGGCCGACAATGGGAGCAAACGCTCGAGAATTGGTAAGGACATGTAGAACATGCCAAGTGCATGATACTCTCAAACACCAACCGTCACAACAAATGGTTCCCTTTGTATCCCCTTGGCCTTTCGACCAATGGGGGGTGGATTTGGTCGGCCCCTTGCCCAGAGCACCAGGTAACTTGAAGTTTCTGGTAGTAGCTATTGATTACTTCACTAGATGGGTCGAGGCAGAACCATTGGCAACGATAACAGGTAGAGCGATTCAAAAGTTCTTATGGAAGAATGTGGTCTGTCGGTACGGAATCCCTAAGCATTTGATATCAGGCAATGGTACTCAATTTGAAGATAGAAGTGTCCGAGAATGGTGCTCAGAACTTGGATAGCTCAGCACTTCACATCTGTAGGGTATCCACAGGCAAATGGGCGAGTTGAGCGGCCCATGAGACAAATTAAGACCGGGTTAAAAAGAGGTTAGAAGAAGAGGGTGAGCCTTTGGGTAGAAACAGTGCCCAACGTCCTCTGGGCGTCTGAAACAACGCCTAACTCGCCCCGCGGGCGAAACCCCGTTCTCGCTATCATATGGATGTGAGGCGCTTATTCCGCGCAAATTGGGCTACCTTCGCCTAAGCGGAGTCAGATAACCAGATCGATCAAGAGACCGAGCTGAGACACCTTAAAGATGAATTAGAAGAAACTCGGGAAATAGCTTTGATAAGAATGGCTAAGTACAAGCAACAGATCGCGCAATATTATAACACTAAGGTCAGAGTTTGTACTTTAAGGAAGGGGATTTGGTCCTTCGCAAAAATGAAGTTAGCAGACAGGACCCTCAGGGCAAGCTAAAGCCAAATTGGGAAGGTCCATATAAGATCGTCAAAGTGCACGGTAAGAGGGCCTATAAGTTAGCAAACGCTCAGGGGAGGACCATCCCACGAAGTTGGAACTCAGCTGATTTGAGACGATTCTACGCCTAAGACAGGTTCAAGGATGTTGCTCTTTTATTTATTATTATCTATTGCATGAGATTGTAATAAGTTGCCTATGCGACCATTTGTTTCTTCAATAAAATTTGCATTTTCTATGGCGTTTATATGCGTGACTTCTACATAAAAATTAACCGCTCAAAGCAGATCAAGCTCAGAGACTGAGCGCCATAAAAACTGCTCGAAGCAGATCAAGCTCAGACCGAGAGACATAAAAATTAACTGCTCAAAGCAGATCGAGCTTAGAGACTGAGCGCCATAAAATCGCTGCTCGGCGATCAAGCTCGAACCGAGCGACATAAAATTAATCGCTCAGCAGATCAAGCTCGAAGATCGAGCGCCATAAAATCGCCAAGCGTATCAAGCACGAACCGAGCGACGTAAAATTAATCGCTCAGCGAGATCAAGCTCAGAGACTGAGCGCCATAAAAATTAACTGCTCGAAGCAGATAAAGCCCAGAGACTGAGCGCCATAAAAACTGCTCATAGCAGACAAAGCTAAGTGACTTAGCGCCATAAAAAATAAACTGCTCAGAGCAGATTAAGCTCAAAAACTGAGCACTACGAAAAGTAATAACTGCCAAGAGCAGATCATTTTTAAAAGTTGAGCATCTTAATGAAAAAAATTCCAAAGGCAGAACAAACTCAGAGACCGAGTCCTATAAAGTAAATGACTCAAGCATGCTATGTCAAAACTAGACAGACCATGCTTAATGGGGGCAACACCAGGACAAAGTTTAGATAAAGCTAAAAGACAAGTCAAGACAGACGAGACATGATAAAGCCAAAAAAGGAGCAGCCGAAAGCGCTCTTGTTCAAATGATACAAATAGCATTCAAGTCTTTACAAATATCAAAATAACATACTGCAGAGCATAAACATACTAAACGGGTTTGGACTGAGAGCCATTGCCTGGGGCATCTTGTTCTGGAGACACAAAAGTTGCTTGAGTGGTCGGCTTAGGATGGGGAGGAGCAGAGTACTGACAGACCTAAACCTAACCTTGGAAACGGCGCCAGAAAGCTGACGGACATTACCTAGGCTATACAGATCCTAACCGGCAGTGTACCGGGTCAAACTGTAGTGCTAGTCTGGTGAGTCAGGTCGTATTCCTCAGGGAAAACATGGTAATTCTTTTAAGTGGGGTTAAACACCAAGAAGCTATTATTAACTCGATCTAAGTCGCAGGTTTATCATTTTCCTCGGGTTAGATTATGTTAGATCAGTTAGATTAGTTAGTAATGTTAGAGTTAGATGTTAGTAAAACAGAAAATAAAACAAATAAATACTAATATAATATATAGATATATTTTTGGAATCTAGCCAAGAATTATGTCACTGAATCAATATATCTTTTTAGTTAATAAATGAGACAGATCTTTTCCTTGCTTCAAGGAGGTCAATTATAAATGAAACGGTGTACTCCTAAGCTAGACAACTCTTCCTCACACGAGCGTATGAAATTGTCATATGTCCATTGCATCAGTCCAAGGTCCACAACTGTTACGGTTTTTCTGAACAGGTCCCGAGTACAAATCTACCTTTAGATAAAAGGAGTCATTCCGTTCACAAGCGGTCAATTTTATTTAAAAGGCTCCGTTGTCAAAGCCGGACGATTCAACTTTCCGGTTTAAGTTTCAATTAAACGATGATTTAACATTATTACGATCTCGAGTACAAATTTCAATAAGATTCATCTTTTAGGACAAATCGCCTTCGGTAGGAAATCGGGTTCCGTTGTCACGCTTTCACTCGGCCAATTTTACCTCTCGGTCTTTCAATTTTAACGTTTCATTAAGCGCAGAAGAAAAGAGATTCATTATAATTGATTTTAATCATTATTACAGAGTCGATCATTCATTTTACCAAAAGATTAACTAATTGATTCATATCTTGGCTAGATATATTTTTAGTTTAATATCATATATAAATAGAAATAGAAATAATAAACATAACAATTTTAGAATATATTACCGGTTATGACTATCGAATCGAGTCGTTTCCACGGATCTAACATGCCAAAGCTTCAAATCAACAATCTTCGATAATTATTCCGCCATTACAACGATACTATATAACCATTTTATTTATATATGTGAAAAACATATATACATACATACGTAGACATATATATGTATATACGGGCCCCGAAAAGAAAATTAAAAGAGAAACGAGATGAAAAACGAGATCTAGATCTAGATCTATATATATATATATAGATAGATCTATCACATATATATTCATATATATATATATATATATATACATGAAGGGTGTATATATATATATATATATATATCATATATGTACATATATATATGATCATCAAAAATAAAAAAATAAAAAAGAAAGAGCAGGGGACGAGAGAAGAAAGAAATGGGAAAGAAAGGGGCAAAGCTTTTCATCCCTCTTGGTGTGCTTATATAGATAAAAATGGGGCTGGATCGATCCGGAAAGGGCGGATCGATCCGGGAATAAAATATATTATCCCAAGCCTATCCCCATGTGCGAAATCATCATTATGGCGATTTTTGTTTACCGGATCGATCCGGGGAAAAGGCGGATCGATCCGGGACCGCCGATTTGAGCTGAAACTTGAAAAATTCATATCTTGAGTTGTAGACCTCCGATTGACGTGATTCAAAATGCGTTGGAAAGATCTTTCAAAGATCTACAACTTTCATGAAGGACTCTTCTTCAGAAAATGCCTTTTTGATGGACCATTTGTTCGTCGAAGATATAATTCGATAATAACATTCACGAAACGCGTTGATCCACTTGAACTTTTAAGCTTGTGGCACATTCTTACACCCTTCTAAACACATCTTTTAGACTCAAAACATGTCGTTACGTGGAATCTTGGTCAATGTATAATCCTGCAATGAACCACCAAAATACCAAACGTAAATCCGACCGACACTCGATTACTAAACCGGTACAAAAACTAATAAAAACTTATAAAAATACGATAATTTATATAATAACTACTACTTATACATTTGAATAAAACTTAGTAATTTTGACTTGATTTGATACAATAATGCTCAAAATGGTATCAATATTAGGTAAAATGTCGTAATAATGATCATAAATTTATCTCTCATCACAACCCCCTACTTAGCTTTTGGTCGTCCTCGATCAAAACAAGCGATAAAACAAAATGAATAAGAGATAAATTTATGAAGATAGAAGGTATAAGAAACAACCAGATGTTGCAACCGTTAGAATTACAACCAGGCTTTAACCTCAATATATATGTATAACAGAGTGTGTGTGTGACAAGCCTTTTCAATTTCCACTATCCTCTCTTGAATAAATCAAGCAAAACACACAAATATCCATTCAGATAAATTTAATGACTTTCCTAGGTATAGTAGTAACAGTTCCACACAAAGTTCTTCCGAGTACTTATTAGGATAATCCCTAAAGCATATCATTCAGTTTATACTGGGGATAGTCAGAAGATAACTAAGTTTTCAACCACGCTTAAAATTTTTTATTTTTTATTTTTTATATTTTTTTTTCTTTTTTTTTCTTTTGATGAACTTAATTTCACATGTGTAGCATATGCCTTCATTCCCAGCAATAGGACGTTTCGTGATAACACCCTAGCTGGACTACTATCATCAGGCAGTCGGGAGCTTTTAAACCTCATAGTGATATAGGACGTTTCGTGATAACGCCCTACTGCACTCAAATCATTGGTAGCTACAACCAACATATAGATAGTTCATCTTTATCTCTTTTTTTTTTTTTTTTCCATAAACTTAACTTATATCCTTTCTATCACATTCAAACCTTCAGATATTCACAGTACACGTTCAAAAGTTAGGTACTAAGTTGCTGCTATTATCTAGAATAACCACTAGGATACTGAATGGATACAGTTTAAAATTTTCCGCTTCAATATCAAAGGCTTACGTGAAGGAATTCATGTTACACAAATATATTTGGAATTACAATGCACTTACGGTTCACGTTGGTTATACACATCCAAATTGATCATTACATCTTCAAATCCATGAAATATATACCTTATACAGTTTTTTTTTTTTTTTAATCAACTAAATAATGCTCGAAAAAGATCGAAAACTAAGGGATTTATTGATACAAAATAAACATTAATGCCATTGCTAGACCAACAACGACTCTACCCCCTACTAACGAACTTACATTGTCCCCAATGTAAAGTGAGTGTAAATAAGAGAGGTTGGGAAAGCAATGGTGTACTAAAACAAGTCAAAACAAATACTGGATGATATCAAAGGGTGGGTGGGTGGGTTAAAGTTATGACCATTGTGTGTGCAAATAAAATAAAAGTATGTGAGTGTGTGACAATTGTAATGCAAAAGGGTAGATAAACACACCACATAAACTTTTATTGATTTAAAACACACAATATTCCACAGTAGTTGAACTAATACATGTCACACATTATTTGAAAATTTAAAACAGACTAGATCATGATATGAAATATGTGACAAAGTATTAACTCTGAGTCTTTTATACCCAGATCCTCAAGGGTTATTTCAAATCGTTCTATCAACCTTAGTCCAAGAAATGATGCATTTGAATTTTTCTCTTTTTTCCCTCGGGATTTTTGGATAACCACCTAATCATTCCCTTTTTAATGACATTCAAACATTCATCCTAAGACTTGGTGAAACAAAATGAAAATCAATCCGAAGTATTCGCAAAGTATCATCCAAAGTATGAGTAATTATTATATTTAACATTTTTACGGGCTGCCTCCCGGTAGCGCTTTTGGTTAACGTCGTTTGCTCGACACTTAAACAACCATAATGATGATGATTAACTAATATACTAAAATAAAATAGGATACTTCTAACATTTACTCACAAAAGCATGTAATAATTAATTTCGTGAACTAACTAGAAAAAAATGCTTAAGGAGTAAATAGGAAGGATAGTACCATGTTTTTACTATATTTATAGTCTATAGCTAGACTTTCTGCTCCGGTTTTCTAATGTACTGGTGGTGAGTCATCCTCATGCACCACATCCTTCTTCAATACCGGTTTCCAACAAAGGTTAGACAATTTCCACCAATCCAAACGATTCTTGACCTTTTTCTTTGATTTTCGAGCCTTCGGTTTGTGAGCTTTTACATTATTGCTGAAGTCATCTTCTTCAATTACCTGTGTGTTAGTACGATCCAAAACAAGGGAACAGAAAGTGTCCATACAAGAACATGGTTCTAGTGTAGTGCATGGATATTTCAATGAATTGTAAATGTTAAAGACAACGCTCTCATGATTAACTCCCAAACTAAACTCTCCCTTACAAACATCGATGAAAGGGATATTAATAGTTAAGTGCCGAAAAGTGTCAAGAAAATATGCATACTTATTATCCAACTTCATCTTTTTCATTTCATTTCTCGGGAAATGGGGAGTAATTCAAGATCAAGAGGGTTAGAATGAATACCTCCTTACCCTTGTCGTTAGATGAAGATGGTAAAGCTTCCTTGAATGATTGTGCCTTTTGAAGACATAGTGTGTCATCATTCATGACTTTTTTCTTCAAAATATGCGGTGGATGTGGTGATGCCCTTCCAGGTTGAACCGATGTGAATTTAGGTTGAGCCGGATAAAGTTCGGTTTGAAATGGCCCTTTAGATTCCATATTCTTCTTATATTTACCATCTAAATCATCATCTACTTCATTATTCCCGAATTTTTCTAATCCATTACTTCCACAGATCCTTCCACTTCTGGTAATAACAGCATTTACCCCACTCAGATTTCTTTCGATATTACTTGGCAGCTCTCCTGGAGGTTTACTGTTTTTACGTTCCTCTTCTCTACTCAAATGATATTCCAAATTCCGTAATGAAGCTTCTACAATTCTCATTCTGGTATCATGTCCACTTATAGATGTTTTCAACGTACTCATATCCTTAGTGACTGTACCTATAGAAGTCATCATGTTTTCCATATTTTGAGCTTGAGTTGATATCATACCCATCATATTTTCCATTAAGTTCTCCCATTTATCAACTCCTTCAGGTTTGGTTGAACTTTGGGTGACTGGTATGCTTTGAGTGGTATGTTGTGGATATGGTCTAGGTAATGATTGTAAATTCCGATTCGAGGTATCTTCTTGATAAACTTGATATGGATTCTTATATTGGATTGGATACGGTGGTTGTCCTTGCTTACTAGGGGTTTCAGACCAATGAAAAGTTGGGTGATCTCTTCTAATAGCATTAAACGAGTTTGAATATCGTTGTTCAAATTCCTATCTTTGTTGAAGAAAACTCACCTTTTCCTTGAATAGCCTTCTGTTCTTCCATCCCTAATGACACATTATCATGATTCGAGTAGTCATTTGTTTTACTATTTCCCGAACTCAGTTCTTATTCATTTGTAAACCATCAAATTTCCTACTCAAATTCTCCAAGTGTGCTAGAACTTCCATTATTCGGTGTGTATTCTCCTGCAAAAACTACTTTTCTTGTGCTAGAACCGGTTTCCCACATTCTGTTATTTTTGGAAATCTTTTCTATAGCATCGTAAACTATTTGGGCTTCACTCATAATTAACGAACCACCACATGCATGATCCACATCTGCACGTGAGTCTCTCCTTAATTTACGACAGAAAAGTTGGATTTGCATAACTAAGGAATAACCATGATCGGGACAAGCTCGTAATAGCTTTTTAAATCTTTCCCAAGCATTCTCAAACATTTCTTCAGATCCTTGTTTAAAGTTGGCAATTTCGACTATTAATTCCAATTTTCTACCAGGAGTAAAATATTGCTTTAAAAACTCGGTTTGAATATCCTCCCAACTAGTCAGTGAATGATGTGGGAGTGACAGAAACCAATCCCGTGCTCTTCCTTTTAAAGAAAAAGGAAACAAAGACATCCTTGTAAATTCCCGATGAGCACCATGACTTTTGGCTGTATTACACAACTCTTCGAAAAGATAGAGATGATGATGTGGATCCTCATCATCTTCTCCTAGAAATTGGGCTCTTGTGTCAATTAAACCAAAAAGATGAGATTTTATTTCGAAAGTATTTGCTCCTTTATTGGGTAAACGAATTGGATTATTAATCTGTACCTTCTACGGTCCGATCACATATAGGTCTCGGGTTAAATGGGTTTTGATTATTACGATTATGCTTATTCCGATTCTCGATTATTTCTATTATTCGATTCATTTATTAGGTTGAGGTAAATTTCGATTAAGGTTTTGGCCATACCTCGAGCATGAGCAATCCCTTTGTTCGGTGTTTCACCAACGGTTTCGGCCATTTTCTTAACTCGATTTGACAATTCTTGCGGAATAGAAAATATCGAATAGAAAATAACACAAAATCGATAAAAAAACCACTTTTTTTTTCTCCTTGGTAATTACCGAATCCACTCGATATTTACGAGTAGTTTTTTTTTTTTTTTTTTTTTTTTTCTCTCTCTCGGTAATTACCGGCCACTCGGTATTTATCGAGTATTTTTATAAAAAAATTGATATCTTACCAAATAGGTAGGTACCAATGAAAATAAAAATACAAATGAGATTGAGAAATGTATTGACTTATCCTCGGTCATTATGACCACGCTTACTTTCTACTATCGAAAATAGAAAATAACTCGAATTTAATAGAAGAAGAAAATTGGTAACTAAAAGAAGGTAGATACCAACGGAAAATAAAAATAGAAATGTGATAAGAAGAGTGTTGACTTATCCTCGAGAATTTTGAGCTAATACAAGTAGTAACCCTAGACACAAAGAAAGAAATTAGCGACGTTTTCCCCGGCAACGGCGCCAAAATGCTGACAGACCTAAACCTAACCTTGGAAACGGCGCCAGAAAGCTGACGGACATTACCTAGGCTATACAGATCCTAACCGGCAAAGTGCCGGGTCAAATCAGTAGTGCTAGTCTGGGTGAGTCAGTCGTATTCCTCGGGGAAACATGGTAATTCTTTTAAGTGGGGTTAAACACCAAGAAGCTATTATTAACTCGATCTAAGTCGCGAGTTTATCATTTTCCTCGGGTTAGATTATGTTAGATCAGTTAGATTAGTTAGTAATGTTAGAGTTAGATGTTAGTAAAACAGAAAATAAAACAAATAAATACTAATATAATATATAGATATATTTTTGGAATCTAGCCAAGAATTATGTCACTGAATCAATATATCTTTTAGTTAATAAATGAGATGATCTTTTCCTTGCTTCAAGGAGGTCAATTATAAATGAAACGGTGTACTCTAAGCTAGACAACTCTTCCTCACACGAGCGTATGAAATTGTCATATGTCCATTGCATCGACCCAAGGTCCACAATCATTACGGTTTTTCGAACAGTCCCGTACACAAATCTACCTTTAGATAAAAGGAGTCATTCCGTTCACAAACGGTCAATTTTATTTAAAAGGCTCCGGTTGTCAAAGCCGGACGATTCAACTTTCCGTTTAAGTTTCAATTAAACTGATGATTTAACATTATTACGATCTCGAGTACAAATTTCAATAAGATTCATCTTTTAGGACAAATCGCCCCGGGTAGGAACTCGGGTTCCGTTGTCACGCTTTCACTCGCCAATTTTACCTCTCCGGTCTTTCAATTTTAACGTTTCATTAAGCGCAGAAAGAAAGAGATTCATTATAATTGATTTTAATCATTATTACTAGAGTCGATCATTCATTTTACCAAAAGATTAACTAATTCATTCATATCTTGGCTAGATATATTTTTAGTTTAATATCATATATAAATAGAAATAGAAATAATAAACATAACAATTTTAGAATATATTACGGTTATGACTATCGAATCGGGTCGTTTCCACGGATCTAACATGCCAAAGCTTCAAATCAACAATCTTGATAATTATTCCGCCATTACAACGATACTATAACCATTTTATTTATATATGTGAAAAACATATATACATACATACGTGACATATATATGTATATACGGGCCCCAAAAGAAAAAATTAAAAGAGAAACGAGATGAAAAACGAGATCTAGATCTAGATCTATATATATATATATATATATAGATAGATCTATCACATATATATTCATATATAGAATATATATATATACATGAAGGGTGTGTATATATATATATATATATATATATATCATATATGTATATATATATATGATCATCAAAAAAATAAAAAAATAAAAAGAAAGAGCAGGGGGACGAGAGAAGAAAGAAATGGGAAAGAAAGGGGCAAAGCTTTTCATCCCTCTTGGTGTGCTTATATAGATAAAAATGGGGGCCGGATCGATCCGGGAAAGGGCCGGATCGATCCGGGAATAAAATATATTATCCCAAGCCTATCCCCATGTGCGAAATCATCATTATGGCGATTTTTGTTTCGCCGGATCGATCCGGGAAAAGGCCGATCGATCCGGGATCGCCGATTTGAGTGAAACTTGAAAAATTCATATCTTGAGTTGTAGACCTCCGATTGACGTGATTCAAAATGCGTTGGAAAGCTCTTTCAAATATATACAACTTTCATGAAGGACTCTTCTTCAGAAAATGCCTTTTTGATGGACCATTTGTTCGTCGAAGATATAATTCGATAATAACATTACGAAACGTTGATCCACTTGAACTTTTAAGCTTGTGGCACATTCTTACACCCTTCTAAACACATCTTTTAGACTCAAAACATGTCGTTACGTGGAATCTTGGTCAATGTATAATCCTGCAATGAACCACCAAAATACCAAACGTAAATCCGACACGACACTCCGGTTACTAAACCGGTACAAAAACTAATAAAAAACTTATAAAAATACGATAATTTATATAATAACTACTACTTATACATTTGAATAAAACTTAGTAATTTTGACTTGATTTGATACAATAATGCTCAAAATGGTATCAATATTGGGGTAAAATATCGTAATAATGATCATAAATTTATCTCTCATCAAGTACTTATGAACGATATCGACCCCTGACTTTAGCTCCTGAAGACGCTCGTTGTACATCTGCCCCATGCCCGGCTTATATAGACCTGCGTTCTTCAACTTGGACATGTCAAGGCCTGCAAACTGCACTCAAGCATCGTTAATTCCCATTGAGTATCCATGGTTGACTATAGGGACGAGGAGGGCGGAGAGGACCCCATCAAAATGGGAGGTACTGTAATAGTCCCGGATGCCCTTGGCTATAAGGGCAGGGATGGAACTCTCCAGAGCGTTACGAGCCGACTGCGCCGCTTTCAAACTCTCTTCAACCGCTGCCCTTTTCTCGCCTCGCCGGTCGGTCCACCGCTCTCCAAGTTCTCGCATCTCAGTGGCATGTGCCGTGACGCAGAGTCCAGATCTCCACTCATGCTTGGTCTTGAGGTCGACTGACCCTTTTCTTAGACTCATACAAATCTTTGTATTTCTTCCTGGAAGCCTTGAGCTCAGTCACCGTCTTCTCATGCTCATCAGCAACAGCTTTGGATTTGGCCAAATGATCAAATACTTCCTGAGTCCTGACTGATCCGAGCACCCTGACCAAGTATGACCATAAGGAAAATAAGAATACATATATGGAATGTGCATACAAGTATGCATGTAAAAAGAAGATCAACCAAGAAATGTAGCAAGCATATCATCTCAACTAAATCTACAGTAGACATGGCGTGGAGAGCGGTTTGAATTGTAGAAGCTTCACATTGCTCTCCCCCGACAGGTTCAGCCGTGAGTAAGCCCGAGCGTCCTCTCTTACGGGAGGGCTCTCTGACAGTTGACTGATCTGATCGGCGCAGAGGGACTAGATCAGAGGCCTCTTCATCAGAGGGAAGATCGGTAATAATGACATCTTCATCCCCAGACCGCGGTGGGTTGCGCATAGCGTCATCCGACCGTCGACAGGGATTGACAAAGATCGTAGTCGAGCACCGTACCGGATGATCTGATAAGCGAAGGCTCGGGATTTATTCTGGGTCGAGGGATCGACCAAGGCTTCTTCAGGCTGAACATCGTCAGCTCTGGCTCCTGCTCCAGATAGTAAGTGCGCCAAGTCGGCCACTGTGCAGAGAAAACAAAAGTAAGGTGCATGAAATACAATTATGCAAGGAAAGAAATCAACAGTTATAGCAAGATCCTACAAGATTTCTCTTCTTCCTCGGTAAGAGGTGCGTATGGCTCAGGCCCGGCCTCGTGTAACCGAGCGCGATCGATGAGCTCGGATGGATAATTTTGGCAACTCATGGAGATATTTAGCTGCCTGATAACTTGGATCCAGTCCTTCAGGTCGGCCATATCAGGGGTCTCATCCTTGTCGAGCGTCGCAGTGTTCCACCTACCCAATCGGGCATTCCCCTCATGACGAACAAAAAAGAATCTCTCTTTCCATCGCTTAAAGGACGTTTTCCCGGCATGTTGAATGGGAATATCTAGCAGAGGACCCGGTCGACGGAGAAAATAGTACCACCCCGGAGAATTGAGAACCTTACAGCGCCGGTAAAACGTCCGAAATAGCCCAACTGAGAATCTTGTCCGTACCAAACGGCACCAAATGACAAAACCTACAATACATCGAACCCCATTTGGGGCAAGTTGGGCAATTCCCAGTTCATAGTGGCGGAGAGTGGCTCAGACGCGTACCGGCCGACGATCCACGTGCGTCGGTTCTCGATGGCGGACTAATAGGAATGCGGGGAGCGAATCTGTCTGCATCTATTTGGTATTAGTTACAGAGATAATCGATAGAATGCTGGGAAATGATGGATTCGATTCCAAAACTACCCATGATAGATTTGGTTGCGGAAACGGCCATTAGATGTCGTATGAATGTAGAATCCCTAGGGGGTGGGGACACAGTGTGCCTAGGAACAAGCCCATATAATAGGTTATATTGATAAGTGATGGCTGGAGAAGCGGCCAGAAAAGATGAAGTAAAATGGGGTGAGGCGGCAGATACACCTTCAGACTCAAGATCAATGGATTTGGGACTCAATTCTCTATCAACTGACTCGTCGGAAGGAGTGGGGAATCTCACCCTCATAAATCGCAAAATTAAAGAACAATCACAAATGCAGAAAAAAGAGTACTTACTTGCAGAAATGAGGAAGAAAAGAAGCTTCAGTTTTACACCAGGCCCCTTGAAGTAAATAACGGCAACAATAATGAGGAACAGACGTTTGAGAAGACAGGTTATAACTCCAAGCGACGCTTTGGTTAACGACCCATCTGACGTCAGCAGGCACTGACACCTCGTTTATCGTGCTAATAATGGCAATCGCAATAATGTATGGCGCTCCACAATGTCTCGATCGGCTCCAACGAGCAGAGCCGCCCAGTCACAACCAATTTTAATCGAAAGTAGGTCATCCCCGGCTAAGGACCCCGGTCGACCTGGGGGGCTTATGATGATGGTCGGCTCAGGTCATAGCCACGCGTCATACAGATATTGGCTAGTCGCGGGTTGATGAGAAAACGTGTCCCGACCAAGGAGAGGAAGTCCGACCGGAGGCGACTGTAGATCCTGAGGGCGAGCAACATCCCTGATACTGAACACCGTAGGACGGTCGGTCCATGAGGAATGCGCAGACGCGACCAAACTCATCTATCCAACAGGGCCGAGCGGCCGCGCGTTTGTACGCACATGACCATTGAGCAGGAATAAAACGTGAGAAATGAACCTAGCCTTAATAAGGCTCTGATTCATAATTCGATATTAGAGAATCATTCTCTCCTAATAATCAGGAGTTCAAATCAATCTAATCTCAACCGAATCCTTGGAGGATACGGAAAAATTAGGGTTTAGACTCTATTTAAACTGTTGCAAGAACTACGGCCGACTTGATTCCAGTTAAGCAATTGGATACGTAGGCAGCTCGAGAATAACTTCAGTTCCGTCAAAACACCATATAACAAATCATCCCTTCTTTTGGTATCGGCCGGTGACCGGAGAACTACCATTAGAACAATCATACCCAGAAATTACTTATCGGTGAAATCCGACTTCATCACCAACCTTTTTGACTGCATAGAAATATTGTTATACATATTATAGGGTACCATGTCTTATTGTTGTGGGTGGGGATAGTGACATATTTAATCTTGTTCTACATGTCGCAGCTAATTCAAGACTCATTTCTCCAATGAGTTACGTTTCAAAGTTATATATATATATATATATATATCTAAAATTTAAATTCACTAATGTCGTTATATTTATGCTTTATTTGAGAAAGTCGCCATATTTATGTTGTGTATGTATATGTAATATGTGCTTATTTAGAATGATATTTAGTACTGCATGATTCTGATTGAGATAAGTAGGGTTTTTTTTTTGGTTTGTTTTTTTGTTTTTTTTGATTGATTTGAGAAAGTGATAAGTAGTTACTAACACTTTAACTTTCACGGCTTATTTGCTGACATATAGAGTTAATATGTTATTTATTGTATGTAAACACGGAATTAAACTCGAAATTAACGGTAAATAAAAACCGAGTTAATTACTACGTAATTATTTAGCAGGAATATGTGAATTATTCTGATTGATCCAGCACAACAAAAGAATCTAGGGAGACTTATTGAAAATGACAAAAATATTTATAAAATTATCAAAAAGGACAACATATGCTCAAAGACAATAATACCCGTCGAATCATTCTTTATTCAAAAAAAAAAGAAAAAAGAGAGAACTACTCCATGGAAGTTTGTGCTAGCCACGTTCAGTGCACTTATATATATATACTAGTGGCTGCAACGTGCTTTGCACGTTTTGGCCCTCGGTTTTTTCCGATTATACGTGTAGTACGGTAGAAACGCAAAACGTCGTTTAATAGTGTAATACATGCATTGGACATGCAATGGAACAAAGAATAGTCTATGCTACCTGCCTATTCTTCACATCCATCTTCTTCCCGCGAAGTACGACATGGATATTTTCACATACCCTGAAACTGGTCCGAAGAAAAATCACTATCAATTCCAAGAAATACATTCCTACTTGTGTTTGATAGCTACAAACAATTAATGGATAAATCACAAACCGGCAAAGATCACGATGCCATGTGGGAACGTTCTCGTATGTCAGCCAAGCTGTGACGTCAAACATGATGATGGCACATTGTCTGTGGATGTTGCAGCAAAGACGAGACACATCACATACTTTCTAAACATGAGACAAACTCAAGCTATATGTAACAGCGTAGACAGGCAAGCATAAGCTAATATAAAAAAGAAGTTAAATGAAAAGGGTATTTCTAAGTTAAATTCTTATTCCCCTGGACAAGCAATTCCAATTCAAGGCATGACACAACACACACATGACTAAACATAAACCTCTCAACTTCTATCCACCCATCTGACATATATAAGGAGCAAGCAATTTAACAAGTGAACATGTGTGTGTTTTGCAATCTAGAGTCAGTTATCAAAGACATTGAAAGTCTTGTCACATGATTTATTTCATACCTTAACAGATACAGATGGTGAGGGATCATCTGCACCTAGCCACCATCTTCTACATCACTCTTTACTCGTAAGATTCTTCCATTCCACCTCAAACTCATTATCCATTCAATAACTTTTTAAAGTTTACAATCATCGCACTAATGATAGTCAATTGGCATTCTAGACTTTATGAACTGAAATTATGACATTCATCTACTTTCTTAATATGACTGAAAACCTCAGAAGCAACATTTACGTAGAGACAAAAGTTCTAGGAAAACAGAGCACATATATTAAAACTCATTTCAAGAAGAAAAATTTATACTTCAAAGTGTGGGAGGATCTAGAGGATGGTGCGAATCATGTAAAATAAAAATAAAAAAGAATTAGCATCAGTTTCTAGGATCTTATATCATAATGTTTCCACACAATACAACAATGTTAAGCTTCAGGTGCATACCTTAGTTGTTTCTTCACAAAACTTAATGACAGTTCAGAGACTCTAGTAGTAGCCATGAAGAACCGTGTAGGCCCATAAATGAAGCTTCCTCGATGTATTCATATGAAGAATGTCGACTTCATCTATACCAGGTTGAATATGCGTTTTTGAAGCTAACTGTGACGGAACAATATAAAGATTTATATCAGCTAATGTTACAAGCCAATCTAGAGGATTTTCAAAGAAAATGATGTAAAGTACAAATAAGCTTGCAGAGACATTGTA